>OZ038003.1:10145373-10160373 GCA_964035705.1 Porites rus | reverse complement strand
CTGACGGACAAAAACTTCGAAGGCGTCATTAGAATAACCCGTAAGAAACATTTCACTAACCTTTTCAAAACTAGTGATATTATATTCGTAGAAACAAAGTTCGACTTCAAAGGATCGTAGCAGCGAATGAATTGAGAAAGATCCAAAATCGTCGTTGCTTTCTATTAGAGATTTACTTACCAGCGATCGTAAAATTCTCTTGCTACTCTTAGTTCTTTCTGATTTCCAGGGAAAACGGCCAGAGATACGAATGCGCCTTTCTCTTTCTCTCCAAGTCTTTGAAAGGACCTGTTGATTACATTCTTTAGCCTCGCTTCCTCAGAATACCATTCATTGTCCAAAACCTGAACAATTGTTGAATGTTTAAATTCTTCTAGAACTTCGTCAAATGAAAGATGTTCTTCTCTCATGGAGCTACACATTAACCGCATAGCCAGGGGAATCTGTCCACATTCTTTCATGATGCTTCGGCAGTTATCCTTCGATACGTCTGGTAACAGCAACTCAACTAAGCTGGTGGAGGATCTTTCATCCAGTTTTCCAACCTTTTCTAGATGAAGGGCAGCTCTGTACCTCAAGTAGTCTAGCGATTCACGAGTCGTGAAGAGAAGTTTGATATGAGAGATTTCAGCAAGAATGTCTTCCGTTAATTTAAGAACTTCTTCTTTATTTTTGGTGTCTCCAGATTCCAGAAGGTCGTCAGCGTTATCGAGAATTAATACGAATGGATTTTGGATCTGTCGTAAGCACTGAATAAGCCAGTGGGAAGGCAAGAGATGAGGTGTCTGTTTGACATCTGCGAAAATGCTGAGCAGCTTTGAGACGAGCTCATCTTTGCTTCTCATTCCTCGTAGGGATACGAAATATACTGGAATCCTGTTTTCCAGTAATCGATGTGCTATGTTGATTGCCACTGAAGTCTTTCCAAATCCTGGTGAACCCCAAATGTCTACCAGACGAGTATTTTCGCTACCTGTCAAGTGACCGAGGATTGCCTCGAACTCTTTTTGACGACCATAAAAGTGGGGAATTTCATTAGGCACACAGGATTCAGGAACCACGTGACCTAAATGGCAATAACAAGTTATCAAGACGGGGTCATTTCAAACATAATTAGTTTATCGATTTGGTTGAGGGTTCCACTAGAATACGCTTCAACCCCTTTAGGTTGAAACGCGGTTGTGATGAGCTGACAAAATCTGGTGTGCTCAACGCCGAACACATTCAATTTATATGAATAAAATTTGTTTTTTTATGACGGGGTTTTTCAAGGTTTCATACCCAAATATTATCGGCGAGCGCAAGTGCGTAAAAGTCATTCACGAGCCACGGAAAACGTCTGATTCCGCGGTAAGACTTTTTCGACTAAAAGTCTTTGAAAGACAGACTTGATAAACACAAGCCTATAAACAGAGGATACATGCACGGCTGACGTCACAGAGTTGCTTTCTTTGTATGTCTGCATGATTGTTTGTTTTTTGGGGGTCTTTTTCCAACATGGCGCACAGTCCTGGACACTTTCGTAATTATCTCGCATTTAACACGATTAGGCCTCGAAAAAAAGGTAAGAGGAAGAAGAAACCTAAACAAAAAATAGCATTGTTGACAACGAAATTCCTAAACTTAGAAAAAATCTTTCAACATGTACAACCCAGCGCTACCAGGCAAGTGTGTTGTTTTACATTCCGCTATTTACAGAACAAATATATTTCATTTAGCCCTGTGTATTTTTTGTTATCCTGATACATCACATTCATAAGACGTAATATTAAAAAGGCAAGAACATCAGTGACACACACTCCGACTGCTCATGTGCGATTTTCTTGTTTTTAAGGTATTTTCTGATGTCATCTGGGATCTATAACTACACGCATGTCACATCGGCCTATCGATGAAGAAACAAATAGCAAAATGAAATCTATAGTTGTTGTTAAAAAAAATTGCTAAGTTATGGTCCCGCTCGCCAACGGTCATCACCTAGAGTGACTCCTAGGCTACTTACGTTCATACTATCCCTGCCACTACGAAAAGCTCTCTAGTATAGTCTGAACACCTATCCGATTAATGTGACTCTCCACTTGAAAGATCGGCACGAAGCAGCTTCGCTAAGTTACAGAAATCGGGCCGAAATCACCGTTCTTATATGTGAAGAGAAGCCCTATCCAGTTTGGTTTTCGTGCCGGCGCAAAAGTTATCCAGTAGCATGAACATAGCCTTATACGCGTCTCTCTCAGCGGTCACGTGCACAAATCCATTTTCCGTGTGTCTGTTCAGTTGTAGATCACAGATGACGTAAAAAGTTGTTAAAATTAGATATTCAGTGGCATACAAACCGCAGGATTTTTTAAAAAACTTTTACGTCTAATAAACATATATGGCAGGCTAGTGGATCAAAGCAATTTACATGTATTTGGTGCAATGATTTGGAATGTATATACCTTACTGTCACCTAACGAGGGAAAACCAAGAAGAATGATTTTAGCCTAATTACGGTATCCACTTTTTTCATTCATTAGATACTTTTCACTTCTTATTTCATCTCTGCTTTTCATTTACTGAAGAAACTGTTTTTACTTGTCCTAATCTGCGAACGTGATGCCATCCTAAACCTTTTATTCGTTCGTTATAAATCTACCTCTTTTGCTTGACGTAAATGAAGGATGTGTGTGCACGCTGAGCCGTCCTACAATTACGTTGCCAAAGGATTACGATGAAACTTGCTACTACTGTATAACATTCGCAAGCTATGAAAAAATACAATTTTCCGCCTACCTTTCGAGCGTACCGCCTCATTGGCTTGTTTCATATCCTCGACACTAGCTTTTAATTCGCCCATTTCTGTTCTCACATCTGTCAGTAATGTTTTGACTTCTGTCACAAAAACGTCCATTTTTTTTATTAACATTCATTACTCCAGCTTTCACTTCGTTAACGTTTGACCCGACATCCTTCACTGAAGAAGCCACATCTCCTAGTCCAGTTTTCACATCTTTCACGTGTGCCCCGACATCCTCCACCGTGGTCCTCACGTCTTCCATTCCGGTGTTAACATTCTTGACGTCTGACTCGACTTTTTCCACTTTTGTACGCGTATCTAGCACTTCAGTTTTGACATCTTTCACTAGGGAGCAAACATCGTTCACTTCTTTCTTTAAATCTTCTACCTCACTGCTTACATTCGTCACGCCCGAGGCGACATCTTTGACTTGATCTTCGATATGGTATATGCCATCCTCGATCGCTCTCAATTTCTCCTGTCTTAACTCTAGTTCCAACTGTTGAACGCTGGCAGTGGGAAAGTCTCCTTCCGCCAGCTTTCCAACGTCATCGATCTTGGTAGAGCTTTGTCCAAGTGCTGCGAACGCATCTTTAGATAGCTGTATATACTGGTCAAAGGTTTTCTTAACAATCTCGGAGTTGCTATTGTGGCAACGACTGTTTCGTAACAAACGAAGCTGATCCAAAGCTAAGGAAAATGTCTCATCGTTGTTTCCCGAAGAGCTTGTAACGCTCGAATGGAATGCCCCGCTGGGTAAACGATAGGGTTTCACATACAGATCGGCTAAGGTCTTTCCTTTCCCGCCTGGAACTGGCACTGCAAAGCTTTGAGCATAGAGACTGGCTTCAAACAAAGCCGTGCAGTCCCACTGCTTATATGACTTCATGGTTGGCACACTTTTGGTCTTTCCACCCTCCTTATTAAGGAACATGTTCCGAACTAGTGGCGAGTCATCCCATACCTTGAAGCCGGGTGTAGGAGCAACATTGGTGTCGTACAAGTGTACAAATACTTTGCGCAGTGCTGTTGGAAATTCATCAAGAACAACAGTGGCGAACTTGAAATAGTTCATTTGTTCCAAAGAAAATGTACTCATGTTCGGCAACAAAATGATTCAGTGATAGCTCGGGTTGGAAGCTACATCTCACTCAAAGGAAAATCTAAAAAAGAAATGAAATGCATTTAAAGTGTTGCTCCTTTTGATATTAACTTACCTTGCAAATACGATAAAGTGATTCTACTTAACTCGTGAACTAGGTATAGCAGACTGTTACTCACTATTATAAACTAATTCTAATGTCTCCTTTTTTTTACTCGTAGCTCTTTGTCATAACTTGCTAGTATCTTTTTCACACGTTTAGTAAAATCACTCTAATCTCAGCGTAATTAGAACTGAGATCATCGCAGTTAATGATTTTCCTTCATTCATTATTTCATAATGTTAATAATTGTTTATAGTATATTGTTCATTCATTCAAACTATCCAGTTTCCAAAATCATAACATCTTTACTTCGAGGGTAGAACTTCTGTATAAGCATGCAACAAACCGACGACATTCTCGCATTAAGTGTGCTACGTATAACCTCTACTACTGAAGTCCTTTCATATATTGCAACTATGTAAATCAAAGGCAATAAACCCTTCGACTGGTTTTTTCAACTCTTGACATGCATGTACCAGTTAGAAAATTCGTCGAAACCACTGCAAAGAGCACCTTAATATCGGTGAACTTGCTAAAAGTTTGAAAGTGACGTCTAGGCCTAGACACAAATATCACGTAAAATCGCCTAAATATCTTTCCGGAAATTCTCAAAAAAATGTCTTAAATATCCCAAAACATTTTCTAAATATCTCGAAAAATCCTCGAAATATCTCGTATTTTTGTTTTAAAAATAAGCCGATTTTGAATCTCTTAGGCCAAAATTTTCCTCAGCGGGAGATGAAAAGTAT
Source organism: Porites rus (assembly GCA_964035705.1). Lineage (NCBI taxonomy): Eukaryota > Metazoa > Cnidaria > Anthozoa > Scleractinia > Poritidae > Porites > Porites rus. The sequence continues at coordinate 10,155,643 of OZ038003.1, read as the reverse complement.
GTTCAGGCTCATATATGTTTCCAGCATCCGCCATTTTGACAAATGACTGCTAGTGTCTAGTGATATGGAACACATTACTCAAGTGGAAAACCGCTGAACTGGATTATTGAGTATTCTGTCAAAGAAAATAGCGAGGAAAAGCTGGAAAACAGCCAAAAGAAGCTATAAATTTGTCCAAATATCGGCAAAATTTCCTAAATATCTTAAAAAAATCCAATATTTTCTAAATATCTCGGAAACTTCTAAATATCTCAAAAAATATCCGGATATTTGTGTCTAGGCCTAGTGACGTCTTAAGCGTGTGAAGATATAGCTCCGGAAAGTTGCGAAAATATACAGAAGTTTGTATGCTGTGCGGCAAGTTTGTGCCCCACTAAAACGAGTTTAAAATTTGGCGATTTTGAGATGCTTTTTCTCCGTTAGTTTTAACAAATCACTTTCAAACTTCGCAACACTTATTGATTTAAGGGCGGTTTTTCCAGCTAGTCGACAGATTTATGTTCCCTAACGTGTCCATAAACAAAATTAAAAAAAAAAAAAGTTGGAAAGGTCTATTACACGTCAAGCAATTGCTGCAAGGCCTTTTTTTTTTCCTCAATCTACACGCAATCTTGAGTGCCAGTATCATCCCACACAGTCAACTCGACTGCTTTGACTTACATGAGAATCGGGCTTAAAGTTCGAAAACTTGTCTAACTTCTGTATTTAGTTCTGAAAATACTTGAATTCCCATCACAGGCACCATCTCAACACGGTTGCGTATTAAGAATATCATTACAAACTAGTGACTTCCAGAAGTTTCTAAAATTAGGAAGGGACTTCCCCGATTAATACGACGTGAAAGTAAAGCATATCGATGAGCTTTCACGCGGAAATTCATAGTAAGCAACCGAATTTGCAATAGACCTTGTTACGGTTTTCGACGCCATCTTGACGAGTAGGCAAACGCCTGAGAAATTACAGTGTTTGTATGAGAATCTAATGTATAATTTCCGTAGAACGGCTGTTCTGAAAAAAGTATATATGAACTGTAAACTAAAGCTTCACTCCTAAGAATTCTACTGAAAAAATTGAGGGCGTTACATGCACTAAAAAACCTAGAACCATTTTTTAAATTTTCCATACATTTGTCTGTAAGAAAGCCCTGGAAAAATTACAGACACATATATGGAAAATCTTAAGCAAGCCTCTGGAGAAATTTAAGCACAGGTAAGTCCCCCAAAGTTTTTAGGACAATCATTTGCTTTGTAGCTCTAGTTTACAACTGATATTTTTTCAGAACAGCCGTGTTACGGAAATTATTCGATATTGGATTCTCATACAAACACTGTAATTTCTCACACGTTTGCCGGATATATTCTCTCTTTTTTTTTTCTTTACTAAAAGATTCGGGCGACTGCTTATTTCGTTGTTAGGGGAGGGGGGAGGGGGGAGGGGGAGGGGTTAAATGCTTTTTAGTATTGTCTGTCTCCGGCCCTCGTGCGTGTCCGACCATAAAAACATTATTTCTCTTTCTTTTTCTACAAAATTTTAAAAGGTGGCGGAGGAGGGTGATTCCGGAATAATTTTTTTCCAGAATCCAAAGTCCAGTCCATGGTCCAGTCTAGATTTTAGGGTACCCCCGAAATAGACAAGACAAAGCCACAGGGAGACAAGACGACAGAACAAGTAGACAAGATGGCATGACAAATCGGCAAGACGACACAACAAGTAGACAAGATGACATGACAAATCGGCAAGACCAACACAACAAGTAGACAAGACGACATAGAAAACAGCCATCGAGTTCTTTTTGACCAAGATACCGCTCCATATTTTTTCCTCGATTGTCATATCGATTAACTTTTATCATGTTGAATGTGGGGATGGTAGACAACCTAGAATTTTGGTAGACAATTTTTGAATTCAGAGGTCCAAAACACGTGTTCCACTCCCGGGTTTCACGCAGACATGCAGAACCGTGTTATCACCTTTTCCCCATTAACACGAGCCTTTGCCGTTTTTCTTTTCAAGGTAAGCTTATTTATAGTCTTATGGATATCCACGTCCAACATCTCGCCTCACTTTGCGGAATTTGTGGTGATAAAATTAAAGATCATAAGCGGAAGTCCAATGAGGTAGATGCTAACCGCCTTGTTTCTGAAATCTGGAAAGATTTATGACGTAGTCAGCCAGCGTCTTAAATTCGGGAGCGCATTCCTTTTGTATTCTTGAGAGTCAAAAAATTGCCTTGCTTTTTTAACTTTCCCGTATCCAGTGCCCGTCCCGAAAAATTGTGTGATTTTTATTGGCTACTACTTCGAATCACATGCAAGTCAGGTTGGATTGCTCAAGCAGAAAAAAGATGCTTCGTCAGCAAAGAATTGCCTGCGTCGAAGGGAAAAGTAAGCTTACTGCGTAGATGAGGACAAAAACTCGCTCGGTCGCTTCGCGGCCTAAAAAGAAAGCTCCGCTCGCTAAGAAACTCTCAAGGTCGACTTGTATATAGCATGTCCATCAAAATGCTTTAAGAAAATGTTGTTAAATCGGGCAGCAGCCTGGTCGTTCGATGTGAAATCAAATGCAACATAATCCTTGACTATGTAAGTGACAAGCTGCGCAGTTTTCGATTTTAACAGCTTTTCAAAATACCGTAAAATTCCGAAAATAAGCCCCTCAAACCGGTAACGCAAAAGACCCTCTGTTGAATCGCCCCTCCAAATATAAGCCCCCGGGGACTTGTACTTGGAAAATTGCCCTCAAATACAAAGAAAAACAAAGTAAAAATGGTAAATTTACTTCCAGCTATAAGGCTAGCAAAATCGATTTTGAAACGCAAATTCCCCTCCGTAGATAAGCCAAGCGGTATCATTAACTTTTTTCTGCAAATTAGGATGATTCATTAGTTAGTTTTTCAAATAAAATTGATACTTTTGCTCTGAAAGGCGTAAAGTACGGTCTGCGACGCGAAACAATAGTTTTGTATTTTAAAAAATCGCTGACACCTGGCTGAATAAACACGGGAGTCGCTCTTTTATGTTTTTATGCTAATTAAAAATTTTTACCTGTTTTTTACTGCTGTGTCTGCAAGGTTAAAACGTAACTTTAACATAACTTAAGTGTTCTTGTCACCTCAGATTTTTTTCAGGTACATTGACATGTGCATGAAGGATACTGATCTTCTCATCGAAAATAATGTGCAACCTATTCTGGTTTTCCAGAAGAACCTGGTGGGCAAGGCAGATGTGGAATCCTCCTCTGCTAACTTGTTGTTGTTGAGGACAACAGCAAGTTAGCGGAGGTTTCTATTCATTTTAGTCCGTATGAATTCAGTTTTATCTGTTCGTTTTGTTTTGTATGATTTATCAGGAATCGTGAAGAGTCTCGCACAGAAGGTTTAACTCTTTGCGGACAAGGGCAGAAGGAAGAAGCCAAGGAACTATTCAAAAAGGAGGGCCTAAGGGCCGCTTCGATGACATATGTATCACAAAAAAATATCATATTTTTAAAGACGAATAAAAAGGGAATGAAAGAAAGTATTTTAAGCTGATCTTGTAGTGAAAGTATTCTTAGCTGATTCGAGTCGTGACCGCGCGAGTATATTTATTATTATTTGGGCGGGGCCCAAATAGAGTAATGGAAACGGCTTGTTTTGAGCCAAATGTGCAATAGGCACGCAATACGTGCTAACGTAAACAAGGCAAGTAAACAAGCAAAGCGAGGCGAATGTCAGCCATGCGAACGTCTTGTACAAGATAAGAGGCATGTGGTTAAGAAAACTCTGCTAGCACACGGCAGTTAATCGCACTTTTACGATCTCAAAAGTTAATTTGAATCTTCAGTATGTTTGCCTCATCGAAATTTGGAAGTCTGAAGTCCAGGGATGAAATCTATCAAAAATATTTGGAATATTAACGTCGGGTTTTGGTCTCAATAAGATCACAAGCAACAAACCTTGAAAAACAAAAACGCACAAAACGGATCGAAATCTACCAATCACAAATCACAAACAATGACCTTTTGAACCCGTTGAAGAAAACGTCCGTTTCCTAAGAGGTCCGCTAAGATGATTGACGTCTGACATTTTTTTGACGAGAGGATCGAAATGCACCAATCATAGAAAGACAGTTTTAATTGCATGTTTCTTAAGAGGTCATCTGAATTTGCTGTTTTCTTTATTTTATGTCCATTTTCTTTTCCTTATTTTGTGATTGGTCGATTTTGTTAGGTCGAGTGGATAATCCAATGAGGGACGATTTGGATATCGTTTGATCCGAAATTTTTCGAAGTAGCAGTGAGAAGCAGTTTGGATAACATTTGGCCGCGACGTTTCGAGGAACGTGTTAGGCCTGGTTCAGACGCCGTACTTTTCATGTGCCGAACCTAACTGAATAAGTTCGACTTTGGAGCGACACTGGCGCGACATCTGATTCAGACGGCGTACCGTGTGTCGAACCTAAGTTAAGTTCGACAAAAGTTCGACACACTCTGTCGAACTTAACGCTTTTGCCGCACCAAGCTAAAACTGCCGTACCAAACTGATTCAGACGCCGCTCTTTTGCCGTACTTACTTCATCAGTTAGGTTCGGCACATGAGTGGAGCGGCGTCTGATTCGGGCCTTAATATATTGTTCAATCATGTTATCCCGGGTTAAACTTACAAATGCACACACTGTTCGAGGTAGGCCCACACTAAAAAATAACACTGAGTGTTTTCGGAATGGGCTGGTCCGCAAATTCAAAGAAAAACAAAGGAAATTATCAAGACATACAATCGGAATATCGGGAGTGTACGTGTAAAATGGATAAGAGTTTGAACAGAGGGATGCTGAACAAGTTTGAGAGTCGCAAGATTTGTGTAACTGGTTATCAGTGTGGCAATTGTGATTTTGATTTTTGCACTGCGGAACACAGCGAGTTGCCTGTGATAAAAATCTGTTCCGATGATGGAAGAGACGAATTGTCAACAATTGAAACCAAAAGGGACTGAGGCTTCGTTTGGAACTACTGTGATAACTGCAACAATTCTTTTCATTATTTCAATTTTGTTTAGCAGGGTGAGGTTAATGTACTTGTTTTGTATTGCGTGTTGTGTTTTTTCATCTAATTGTGTACGTTATGACGCGGTACATCTGTGCGTCGGGATTTTGCATTATCAGCATGTTTTGTGTTTGTTTTGATGGCAGCGAGGTGACGACAACAGAAGGTAATGAGGTAGTTGTACAGAAGGAAAATTGTGTTGTGGAAGAAATAAAAGAAGTTGAATTGAGATCTCGTCGTAGGAAATTCATTTATAACAGAACTTACAATTTCATTGGTTTAAATCAGGTTAGTCAATTATATCTTCGGCAAGACAAATAACCATAAAATTTAGATTGTAATTCGAAACTCGCGTTATTTTCAAAATTCGCATAAATCGGGCGCTACAAAGAAATATTTAGGTTACAAGCACTTCGAAATACTGTACCTTCAGAACGGCATAGCTTTTACTTGTTGTGCTATATCTTTCAAAACCATCGATCAATTCTTGCTCAAAAACTCTTAAAGCGGCGGTTTAAATGTTAAAGCCCGTGGCTGGTTGAAATCGTCTCTTGTTTGTTTTCAAACGATTTAGGATGGATCGAATCGACTTTGGATCGATTATTATTTTATCAGCTTGTGGTATGAACGAAACGTTCATCTTCTCGATAAAGTTCACTCAACAAATTTAGAAAGATTTTCGTGACTTTTCATTCGTGGAACGAACTGACTATTTTATGGAACGATCTGACCATGGAACGAAGTGACCGGTTACCGTCATGCACCTACCAGACTACCGTTGAAGAAATTAAAATCTTTGTTGCAGAAAACACGGAAAGTGACACTTTTTGTATGGAAGAGTATTCCGAAAAATACACCATTGTCGTCTGAAATTCATTGCTACGTTAAAAATCGAAAAGGTTTACACTTAAACAGGTACACAAGTAACTGTAACAGTGTGAGGTTTTTACTTAAGGGGCAACTCCAAAACTAGTTCGTAAACGAGGGAAGGTGTATCTGTCGTCTAAGCTCGTCTAGGCTTTTAAGGAAGAATTTGTCCCTCTGTACATGCAATTATCCATTTTATAGTGCTTACAACAGTTTGAGTCACTGGGTTAATTTTGGCCAAATTTAAGCTTTCTACTGATATAAAGAAGAATCCAGGACCTTCAGTTTATGTAGATGCTACAAAAACAATTAATGCTCCATACTGTCAAGAAAAAGTTACAGTATTTGGGGAAAATGTTGGACAACAATGTGTCGCAATGAGTCTGTGCGCCTTAATTTACAGTAAGATAACAAAGATTACTTCAGTTGATGATATAACTTAAAAAATGATTGTTGGTATTCAATTATATTCTAGTCTGTCACTGCTTGCAAGACAATCTATGTTAATGTTAACAGAATTGCCAGGAATGGTTACATTGTTTGAGCAATTTTTTCCACCTTGAATACAGTGACAGTTATACTTGTAACATCCATGGTGATCCCAGAATTGAGGGGTATCACTACTGTATACCCCACTCACAGGTTAAAGCATTTGAAACACTCTTGGCATTGAACTACAACTCATTCATTTTAACGGTGGGAATTATTGGTGTTGGTATCCACAGCATTGAGGCTGGGGGATATAATGTATGTGGTTCTCATGCTAGAGATATGTATCATAACAGTCATAGTGAAGGGACGTGTATTGTTGGAAATACCATCCATGCATAAATTAGTACAATATTTTCAGACTCTACATAGGAATGAGGATATATATGAACTTAAAGGTGAACATATTGCCACCTTTGAACCTCATCTTTTCTCATGCAATGTTGAACATTGTAGTATATCAAACGTTAATAGTTACCAATGTTCCTGTAAACAGTGCTACCCTATAGCAGTTTATGCAATGTGTTACTCTCTTATTAATCCTTGTGAATACTGGACTTAAGGAACTTTATTTGCCCTTGTTAGTAACCGGAATACACGGTACAAAGTGATCGGTGTGAAAACACATCTGTCAGTATCAGTGGAGCTGAGATAAACCTTACTCTCCGGGCTGTAACCACTTATGTCCTATGTTACAATTTGGCTCCAAGCATGTCTGCGTTGAAGATGTGCATATTTTCAAACATTGTCATGAAATGACTCTATTTTTGTTGTGGATTGGGACATACTGTACAAGCTGTACGGTTCAGCAAACAAGTGGAGTAAAGGATTTGTCTTCTCTGGTAAGATACGATGACAGTTCTTTAGCTGCAACAGGGCATGTTCAAAGTACGACCACGCCCAAATATACGCTCCCACAGCGTCTTGTTATACTAAAGATGCCGCGAAATGGAGTCACGATTCACGCACGTAGGTAAATTTCAAGCGGCATTTTGCCCCTTAAAACGGCGGGGCCCGCTGGGGCCTGCCGACCATTTCAGATACTTGAACAAAACTAATAGATTATGCTAAAAATGGAGGTCAGGAGTCGTTGAACACAGAGAAGATTTTGACTGAAAAGCAGAAACAATAGCTCTAAACTAACAAAGGGATTATGCGCATGAAGAATTATAAAGAACAATATCAATAGAAAACGAACATACATTATATTGTTTTAAGAACTGCGGCTTGCTACATCTGTCTACTCTAACTTTTCCGAAAAAATATAATCGTAAATCACTTGATAAACGGCCAAAATCGAAGAAAATCGAAGAGACTACCCGCACAAAGGTGAAAGAATCAGTCCGCCATCTGCAATGACGTGATTGGACAAAATTGGTCACGGGGATCGTGTCCAACACCGACTGTAATTAACCGAGACAATAACATTTAAACTTTCGTAGCGATTCCGCTTGAACAGAACTTATCTTAAAAACACTAAAGTAGATTATATAAAATACTTTAATAATAGTAACAATGATCAATCCCGTTTGATTCCAGCAGATTTTTTTTTCCAAAAAAAAAATCAAGAAAGATGGCAAATTTCAACCTTACTGTAAATGGTGTATTTCGCTACTCACTGAACACTGATAATCTGGGTTGGATTTTATCCTTGCAGGTACGACAGCAAGCAAAGAAATCACCAGAAGCGTGAAGTCCATGTGCGCTGGCAACACGAAAAGAAAAATTATTAAATTTGAACGACTTTTTATTCTTGTTATGATGAATTGGTCTTTGATTCTTGTCCTGTAGAAGTTAATAGCTGGTACCATTCCTGTTTTGTACGGTCTCAACAAATTTTCACACTCTCTCTACGGCTATTTTTACACGGGACTAGTTTGCTTCTATCAAAAATCTTGAAAGCCATGCCACTGAAGCCACAACCTCTGCGATCGGTCTGGAATATTCGAAGAACATGTCGATTCCTTGCAATGAATAATACTTATTCTCTTACATCAAATGTTTTCTTTGAGATAATGCGAAACCTAGACAAATATTGGTGTACCGTTTTGGTGAACCAATATGGCCGCCAGAAATCAACAAAAACATCTGGAGTTCACTTTTTCTATGAAAGCTCTTTCTTTTCACTCGAGAACTAGCATACGTGCGCATAAACATATCTTCTAATACTTGAAACGGTCAAACTGCTGAAAATCAAGGGGAGAAACTTTTTTTCAACGAGACAGCATTCCTATTTTGGTGTTACGCACTGTGAAAACTCGGAAGTTCAAATTGCTGTATTTTCGAAATGAAACATGCTGTGGCAATGGAAAGTTGTACACAGATTTACTTTTTGTTTATCTTCAACCTAGTGTAAATAAGAATTCGTAAAACCTCGCTATTTTGACTTTACAATTTGATGACGACACTGTGAAAACCACCTATTCCGGACTGGTCAATATGGCGTCGAAAACCGTGACAAGGTCTATTGAATTTTACGGAAAAGATGATGTTTTTTACGACTCTCAACAACCAAAAAATTAAAATAAAAATAAAAACAAAAAAGTAAAAGTAAAAGTAAAAGTGTTGGAAGAATATCTTTTGCTTGCAGACAACAAATACTGTATATTAATTTCGATATTAATATTCAACCTTACTTCCGGTTCAACCAGTGATCCAACACCGACAGCAATTCAACATATTCATAATCAAGTTGTATACGTAAAAAGCCGTAATAAGTAGCTGTCCATGCTAAAGCAAAAGCAATTTTACCTAAAACTAACTATTTAACCTTACAATGAGTTTCCTGTCGCATTAAGCGAAGCACATTCAATATAAAAGAAAAACGAACTTCAGGAACTTCCTTAAGATAAAATTCGAGCTTGCATATTTTGTGCGGAGCGTGTCATAATTTTGAACTAGAACGTTAACTAAGTAATGCAGGTCGCTAACTAAGTTTTGGCACATCAAGCTAACAACTCACGTGGTAATCCCTGGGAAGAAATGCAGGTAAAATACTCAGAGAAATACTGTAAACACCAATTCAGTCAATTCAGCGTTCCACACAGGCTATTCTAGAGGGTTACCAAATAACTGTAAGGCCCGGTTCAGATGCCGTACTTTTCATGAGTCGAACCCAATACATTGAGTTAAGTACATGAAAAGTTCGGCGTCTGAATCAGTTAGGAATGCCTGTTTCAATTTGGAACGGCTCAGCCGTTCTTTTCGCCTAGCCCGGCAGGGAATTTCGCCTTTGGATCGACTTTGGAACGCCTTTGATTCAGACGCCGAACTTTTCATGTACCGAACCAAATGCAGAAATTCTTATAACGTATTTTATAAGCAGTTTGACCGAAATGCGCATTTTTCGCCTTCTGAATTTAGTTCGGCTGGAATTAAGATCGGCGTCTGAATCACTTTAGCCGGTCTAAATAATTTGGGTCGGCCTTAATTCGAATTAGGTTCGGCTCATGAAAAGTTCGGCGTCTGAACCGGGCCTAAACGTCACGTGGCTAAGTAATGATCACGTGGAATGAGTTTCCAGTCCCTCGGGACTGTCACAATCTTCTCCGTAGCCTGAAAATAGGGTCACGCACATACGACAAGGAAAATCTGCAAGAGCTAGTCCTCCCTCGACTCGCTTCGCGTGCAGATTTTTTTCCCCTTTTTTCCCGGCAAAAGGAGCCTGGTTCCCGATGCGCTATGAAGAAACAAAAATACCAATTTCGTGTCGCATTAGACATAAAAGCAATAGATTGTGTAGACCGCGAGCGGTAGTTCTTCTTTCCTGAGAGCCACACGTGGAGAATGAAAAAGTGAAATTATGCAAATTAATGATAAACTGTGAGGAAAATGTCCTGCCAGGTTCTTGTAACATCAACAAATGGTTAGAGATTCTGTAGTCTTCTCGGATAAG
>OZ038003.1:10055373-10127873 GCA_964035705.1 Porites rus | reverse complement strand
TACTAAATCAGGGAACGGGGAGCGGGGAACGATCACAGCGAACAGGAAAATGAAACATGGGAGCAAACCAGAGAATTGGAAATGAAGTTATTGATAGGGCTAGGGTTCAAGGTAGGTTTTGTTCCCATTTTTTCATTTTCCCGTTTCCCGTGTCCGTTCTCCGTTTTAGTAACATCCGTTCTTTTTTTTTTTCTGTCTTTGAACATTACTTTTAAAAAACTATTCACTCGGATTGATACTGTTGTTAGGGCGTTGTGAACTTGTATGACTCTAGATCGAGTTTGAATTTGGAAGTGTTCAGCTTTAACCGGGATGCGAACCCGGGCCACATTGGTGGTGGAAGACGAGTGCTCTCGCAACTGCTTGACTTTTCTATTTTCTTAAGACTCCGCTTGCCTACTCTACTATTAATAAAAATAGCTGATTTACACTTGAGACAGTTTATACGTATAAGAAGGATCTTTTTGTTTTATAATCCGTGTCAGGCAAATAATCCGTCCTAATAATGCGCCGGTGGTTGTTTTGGAAGAAAAATCCGTCTGTTTTGACGAATTCTGAAGACGGATAATTCGTCTGTGGGGTGAAAATTGGCCAATCAGATGCAGGAGCGGCAACCAATTACAGTGCTTGTTACAATGTTAAATTATTCTTAAATGCTGTATTGGGTAATTTTTGAAACAAGGCGGTTCGCATTCAACTTTTGCTCAAGTTTCTACCTAGAAAATGATTCATTTAAATTACATTACATAATAGAAGACTAACACTTACTATATGTAATGGGTACCTTTACTTACGGGAAATCAGTCAAGGTACTGATGCCATGTGCCAACTTTGTTTATGGGTTTAGTTTCGTCTAAAACCTAAACTGTGGCACTAATATACGTACAAACAAGAAAGGGGTTCCATTCATCGAGTGAAAGAGTCAATAGTGTTCAATAACATCCACTTGGACATTAATACAGTAGCTATTTATACACCAGTAAACTCAAAGGCTTTTTATGCACGATTCTATCTCCCCGTTAACTGCCTGAACAATGTCTTGTAGCTCAGCAAGCGATTGGTAGCTGCACACCGTATTGTCATGACAGCTAAGCAGGTGAGACATGCAGTCGAACGCTTTTTGCAAAGCCCTCAGCGAAGATACCTTATCACCTAACGCACAATATGCAAGTGCGAGGGAAAGAAAACTTTCAGCGGTATCCGAATGGTTTCCTAACAGTTCCTGCCTTAATTGTAGTGACTTCTGAAAAGACTCGACAGCCTCTTTAAAATCTCCCATTTCCATCTGCACTTTACCATGATAAAAGTAGCTGTACGCCGTATTTTCATGCTTACCAAGCAGTTTTGACCTCATATTTAGTGCTGTCTGGAATTTCTCAAGAGCCAACTTATTGTCATCCATCGCAAAACAAACACGCCCTAAAACATGGATGCTCTCTGCAATATCCGGGTGATCTCCCAAGAGTTTCTGCCTTAATTGTAAGGACTTCTGGACAGACCCGAAGGCTCCATTAAGATCTCCAATTTCCAACTGCACTGCACCGAGCCACAGATAGCTGGTGGCCGTATCATTGTGATCACCAAGGATATGTGCTCTCATGTACGCCGCATTTTGAAATGCCTCAAAAGCTAAATTAATTGCATCCATTGTCAAATGCAAACGACCCAGACTGTAAAAGGTGCTGGCGGTTTCGGCATGAGCCCCTAATAGTTTCCTTCTCATGTCTAAGGCCTTTTGCAGGGAAATCAAAGCCTCATCGTAGTCCCCCATGTAACCCTGTGCTGCACCAAGGCAGTGGTAGCTACATGCCGTAGCTTTGTGTTCACCGAATAGTTCTCTTCTCATGGATGCTGCTCTCTGGAGTTCTTCAGCAGCTGCCTTATGATCATCCATTTCGAAATTAATAACTCCAAGAAAATGAATGTAACTTGCAGTATCGAGATGAATCCATGAAAGTTCATTTCTTAATCGCAAAGCCATTTGAACAGCCGTCAGTGCGCCACTGAGATCTCCCATTTCACGTCGTAACTCTCCAATTTTATAGTACCCTCTCGCCGTATTTTCGTGGTCATCTACAACAAATACAATATTCCAGTCAGGGGCGCGCGTGGCTAAAAATTTTGCAGAGGTACAAACACTCACTTACGTATCAACGGCCCTACCCCGTCTCCCAATTCGTTTTCACGCTGGGTCGTGATTAAGTTTCCGCTTTTTTTTTTTATCAATGTTGGTGAGGCTATGATTTCTCATGGCCTTGGGATCATGTACTTTTAGGCAGCAGTTGCGGCTTTCGCCAGTTGCAAATAAATAACAATCATTTACTGAAGTGGAGATGGCTAGTGGTGATGATTTTTCGGAGCCACGAAGCGGCGAGATAAATATCCACTACCGAAACTGAGGTGAATAATTGTTTTAGTTTATAATGGTTTGGCAATACAAAGCACTACAAGTATTGACCCTAAACAGCAACGACGTTCCTCACTGAAGGGTTACCTAAAGTACTCAGCAAAGGAAACTAAAACAGCCATCCATACATAAACAAGTGGAAAATATGTACAATATTAAACTAGAAATATAATTTAAATATGCCGACCAAATCTGTCACATAATTTAGCAAAAATTTTAATTTTTAACTCATTTATTACTGCCAACGATTACATTTTTGGCGCACTAGTGACCGAACGGCCCTCACGTTTTCTTGCTGACAAACAAAACTTTTGAAGGCAGTTTTTTAGCCCTTGCGGGTCATTTCTTTTAAAGCGGTCGAGAATTCGTTCTGTTTTTAAAACCATTCTGTATATAAAAAACATGAAATTTATGTTTTAATGTTACTTAATAAGCATAAAACTAAAGTCAATATAGGTTTCTTTTACACTATAGTCTCAAAAATAGAAAGAATTCACTACTATTTTGAATTTTTTATTATTATTATTAGGCCATCCCTTAGGCCATCCCTCGGATTGAAAGAAAAAAAAACCTGAAAAAAATCACAAGAATTCTCAGAATAGTAGGCCCTGGTACCCCAGGACGATGTTAAAAGTTAACATTCACATATTTGGATTTACAAAATGTACAGTATACTGTGAAAAATGTACATGTTTTTGTTCCTGTTTTTCTCGATGCTGTTACTATGCTCATTTTTCAGATTAAAAGAATTATCTCAAGTGAAAAATGGTGTAAGTACGTCGTTACTTTTTTTTTTTGAAAATGCCAAAAATTTGGGTCAGTCGTACGACGGTAAAAGGAGAAAAAAAAGAGGATGGCCTTACTATTATTATTTAGGACTATTATTATTATTGCAGGAAAAAGTCACATTCATGGACACAAGGAAAATCGGTTAGAATTATTCAAATCCAGAAGGCACTTTGGAGAAATTAAACAACCTAAAACTCTTAATCAGCCGCAATGAAGAACTTTACATTTCTAACGAGGCCAAAAAAGAAAATGCTCTTGCATAAGAGGGCAAAGAGGGCAAATCATGCCGACCAGAGCAAATCAATATGCGTGTCACGTCCTCTCAGTATGCAATATATTTAATAAGCGGCCAAAATTCACATTTCCTCAGTCAAAACGTTTTCCTAGAAAGCATAATCTACCCGACAATAAAAACAATTCATTGGAACAAGCAGCATTTTGGCACGAGGTAAAAGTCATGTGTTGCCTACCGATCCCCCTATTTTACATAGGTCGGATAACAATGACGGTCGGCCGTTGCACGGAACTTGAAGAACTCTTTACATGAACAAACATCTGATAAATAAGGCTGTTGGTAGGGCACAGAAAACATCCTTTTCCCTGAGCAGCAACTCCCAAGCTTTCCTCTGCTCCGATTTTAAAACAAATTCCAATTCTTGCGTGAGCAAATCAACATCCGTCATTTTACAGCGAAAGCTTTATAAATCTATTCATCACGGTACGGAATATCGCGAATGACTTGTTGAAAACATTACTTGACAGCTTGTTGACAGCTTACATCGAAATTTAGCCAATGGGAATTGTCCGTGGCGGGTAATTCGAACGAATATGACGTATGCAAAACGGCCAGTCCGTATTTTTAGTGTCTCTCCCCAGTCTCGCTCTCTGTTTTCAGCCTCGTTCCAGACCTTCTGTTTGACAGCTCGCGCGTACTTGCACACGCAAAAATTCGGACTGTTTTGCAGTCTAGCTACTAGTGAGCTATAACATATAGCCTAGTAGTAGCTCAACCAATCAGAACGCAGTATTGTTAATAGGCCACGAGTTGGAATTTACTAAAACTCTATATTAGCTTAACACTTACCCAGGGCTTTATAGGTGCAAACCAGCTGCTGTAAGGTTTCGGCAGCTTCGGTAACGTCGCCTGAAGCGTGTTGTGAATCACTGAGACATTTCAAGCTTAAGGCCGTCTCCGTATGGTCACCAAGCAACTCTTTTCGTAACTCGACGGCCTTTTGAAATTGTTTGACAGCCTCCTCGTACCTGCTCATTTTGTGGTAGGTAATTCCTATTTGATGGAAGCTGGCAGCTGTAAGGTTGTGACCACCCATATGTTTTTCCCTGAGTCGTAGGCTTAGATCTAATGCACAATGAAATGAATTTTCAGCCTCCTTATATCGTTTCATCTCCAAGTAAATGGCGCCCTCGTTATTTAGGCTTGGTACGGTCTCCACACTATCTCCTAGGTTTTCTTCCTTTATCCTTATCGCCCACTGTAGTAACATGAGAGCTCTACCGTAGTCCTTCCTTCTACGATATAGTTCACCAAAATTGTTTAAAACTCTTCCGAGTCTTACGAAGCATGCCTGAGCAAAGTGTTCATCTTTTGACTTAACTAGGATACGTTCAAGTTCTTCACAAGCGGTAACGAAATTGTCTACATCAGCAGTAGTACCATTAATATTTTCAAAGACTTGCGTGAGCGAAATCAATGATTCAATAGTCCTTTTAATTATAGAACTGTCATGCGCCGTTTCCTTCGTTTCTCGTAGAATACTGGTTCTCATTTCTAAAGCTTTCTTAAAGGAACAATGTGCAGCCTCGTACTCCTTGAAATTTTTTTGTGCCTCGCCGAGTGAGTGGTAACTTCGGGCCGTGTCCTTGTGGACTCCCAAGTCATCCTCCAGTTGACGAGCTATTAACTCAAAGCCTTCTTCTGCCTCCTTATCACAATCTAATCTCTCTAACCCTTTGCAGCAAGTCTCCAACACCCTGGCAAGGACACGACGTTCTTGAAACATCACCAAAAGAACTTTTTGCAGCCTTAGAAGAGAACTCGTGATAACAGATAGTTCCATTTCAAACTGATCACCAAGAGATTTGTAAAGGGGAGGAAGCAATTCAGCCGTCAAAGCAAAAAAGAACGCATCTTGTTTAGCAACAGATTCTGGAAGACAGCGCACATTTGATTCTCTAGATGACAGGGGGTCTCTTGAAAAGAGACTACAAAATGCAGGGGACAATGATGCAGACTCACTCTCAATGCTGCAGGCATATGACGCTATTTCATCGTTTGTCGATTCCTGTGGCAAACTGCAAGGACATGGTAGGCTAAGATCATAAACACCTTTTCACCGTAGTCATTATTCAGACGATCTACAGAACGCTTAAGAAGCAATATTCCTTTTTCAAGCTTACCACAAAGAAGTTGATAAATACCACCATAACAGAGTAGTTTTGGTGGACAATCAGCAGCATCAATGAAGCTATGTTGCAAGGGACTGTCAAGGTTTTGTTCATTTGAGAAAAAGAAACCTAAACAACCAAAGGACTTTGCAGCAAGCAGTTTACGTTGGATGTCACATTGCTTCTTCCTCCTTGCCTCTTCAACAGCATTGTCATAAAGCCTGTTAAAAGTCAGTTGTTCGTCATGTAAAACAGAAAAGAGAAAAAGTTCTGCCTTAGACAATACCTCTGTCGTCTTGGCGCACAGCTCGTCCTTTCTTGTTCCATTAGCTAGCGATTTAATGATGTTTTCTCGGCGACTTACAAACTTTTCAACGGCGTCATTAGAACGGCCCGTAAAAAACATGTTATTAGCATCCTCGAAGCTGCTGATGTAATATCCGTAGAAGCGAAGTTGTGCTCTGTCAAAAGTAGTTTTAGTTACACCGTCACAACATTTATTCTCATCAATAAAAGATCGTAGTAACGAATGAATTGTGAAAGAGCAAAAATTTTCGCGGGATTCTATTAATGATTTTGCTTCCAGTGCTCTTAAAATTTTCTTGCTGGTTCGTTCTGGAGCTTTTTCTAAGCCCATTACGGCCCTAGCTTCTTTAGCTTCAAAGTTACCAGGAAAAACGGCCAGAGATACGAATGCTTCCCTCTCTTTGGGTGACAGTCTTTGAAAAGACGTGTTTATTAAAGACTTTAATCTTGAACAGTGAGGTAAACGGTCGTCGTCCAAAACCTCAACAAGAGTTGAAGTCTTCAGCTCCTCTAAGAGTTCATTTAGAGGAACGTTCTCTTCTTTCATGATGCTACACATAAGACGCATGGCCAGGGGAACCTGTCCACACTCTTTTAGTATGCTACTACAGTTGTTCTCTGATACACTTGGCAACAGTGATTTTACTAACTTGGCCGAGGAAATCTCGTCCAGTATTCCAACTTTCTCGAGATGAATTGGAACCTCATGCTTCAAATAGTCTAGAGATTCACGAGTAGTAAAGAGAAACTTGATATGGCAACACTCGGCAAGAATGTCTTTTGATAATCTGAGAACCTCTTCTTTGACCGTAGTGTCTCCAGATTCCAGGAGATCGTCAGCATTATCCAAGATTAACACGAATGGATTCTGAAGCTGTTGCAAGCGCTGAATAAGCCAGTGAGACGGGGAGATATGAGGTACTTGTTTGACATCTGCGAAAATACTGAGCAGCTTTGAGACGAGCTCATCTTTGCTTTTCATTCCCCGAAGGGATACAAAATATACTGGAATCTTATTTTCCAGTAACTGATGTGCTACGGTGAGTGCCATTGAAGTCTTTCCAAATCCTGGTGAACCCCAAATATCGACCAGACGAGTACTTTTGCTACTTGTCAAATGACCGAGAATTGCCTCGCACTCTTTTTTACGGCCGTAAAAGTGGGGTATTTTATCAGGCACAGTGAGGCCAGGAACCACGTGACCTAAATGGCAACAACAAGTTATTACAACAGTCATTTTTTACAAAATTAGTTATTTTTTATTGATTTGATTGAGGATCCCATGAGAATACATTTCAACCCCTCTAGGTTAAAACCCGGTTGTGATAAGCTGATGAAATCGAGTGCGCTGAAGACAGAACGTTTGCATTTATTAATTTTGAATAATTTTTTTTTTCAGTTTTATGACGGAGATTTTCAAGGTTTTATACCCAAATATTGAGGGCAAGCTGAACGTTAAAATCATTTGCGATAACTACATGAAGCCACTGATATCGACTGATTCCGCAGTGAGACGTTTTGAACGAGAAGTCTTTGAAAGGCTGAATTGACACACGCGATAGCCTATAGAAACAGAGACACGGATGACGTCACAGAGAGTTGTTTCTCAACCTCTTTCCCAGAGTTCTCTCCCTTGCTTCGAGAAAGGCAAGAGAGAGAACTCTGGGAACGAGGTTGCTGCTTCCTTTGTTTGTTTGTTTGCTTTTGTTATGGGTCTTTGCCAAGCATGGCCTACAGTACTGGATGCGTTTTCGCGATTATGTCGGATTAAACGTGTAATTAGGCCTCAGAAAACTGTTTAGAGGAGGAAGAAACCTAAAAAAAAAAAGTAGCATTCGTGTGAAGGAAACTCCGTAAATTAAAACAAATCTTTGAACATGTAAGTCACAGCCCCGCCCCACGGGGAAAAGTGTCTCGCTTAAATTTTCGTTATTTACAGAACAGAGTATTTCATTTAGCCCTGTACATTTTTTGTTATGCGTCACATGCATAAGACTTTATATTAATGACTTTATATTACATCAGTTACACGCACTCCTACCACCCATGTACGTTTTTTTTTCTCTTAAGGTATTTTGATGTCACCTGGGATCTATAACAGACAGATGACATAAAAATTTCGTAAAATTAGATATTCAGTGGCATACAACTGTAAACATGTATGGAAGGTTAGTGGAGGCTCAAAGATTTGGAATGTGCTACCACTTAACGTGAGCAAAATCAGAAAAAATCGTTTTAAACCTAATGGCATCCACTTTTTAAATTCTTTAGATACTTTTTGCTTTTTATTTCCGTCATCTCGGCTTTTCATTCACTGGAGAAGCTATTTTAACTTGTCCTAATGCGCGAGGGTGATGTCATCCTAAACCTTGTTCGTTACAAATTCAACTCTTGCTTGACGTAAATGAAGGATGTTTTTGCACGCTGAGCCATCCTACCATTACTTTGGCCGATCTTAAGGGTGATGCATAATGATATAAGTAACAATGATTCCTCGAGCCCGAATGGGCTCTGAGTCAATAGCCCATGAGGCCGAAGGCCGAATGGGCTATTGACTCAGAGGCCTTAAGGCGAGAGGAATAATTGTTTTAGTAAAATCCAACTAGTTGGTAAAAAATATCGCGAATAAAAAGAATTTAGCTAGTTAAAGCTAGACTTTAATCCTTTTTTGCCGCCAAAAAGCCCGCACTTTTCGCTACTAGTCGGCTATAACATATAGCCTAGTAGTACCTCAACCAATCAGAACGCAGCATTGATAATAGACCACTAGTTGGATTTTACTAATATATGATATCTTAACCGTCGCCAAAGGATTACGATAAAACTTGGTATTGCTGTATAACATACGCAAGCTACGAAGAAATACAATTAAGTTGCAAAAATTAAGCTCCTTCTCGCCTACCTTTCGAGCTTACCGCCTCGTTAGCTTGTTTGTTATCCTCGACACTAGCTTTTAATTCGTCCATTTCTGTTGTCACATCTGTCAGTACTGTTTTGACTTCTGTCATAAAAACGTCAATGTTTTTATTAACATTTATTAGTCCAGCTTTCACTTCGTTAACGTTTGACACGACATCTTTCACTGAAGTTGTCACATCTTCTAGTCCAGTTTTCACATCTTTCACTTGTACCCCGACATCTTCCACCGTGGTCCGCACGTCTTCCATTCCGGTTTTAACATTCTTGACGTCTGATTCGACTTTTTCCACTTTTGTACGCGTATCTAACACTTCAGTTTTGACATCTTTCACTTGCGAACCAACATCGTTCACTTCTTTCTTTACATCTTCTACGTCATTGCCTACATTCGTCACACCCGAGGCCACATCTTTGACTTGATCTTCGATATGGTATATGCCATCCTCGATCGCCATCGTTCTCTCCCTTTTCAACTCTAGTTCCAACTGTTGAACCCTGGAAGTGGGAAAATCTCCTTCGGCCAGCTTTCCAATGTCATCGATCCTGGTAAAGCGCTGTCCAAGTGCTGCGAACGCATCTTTAGATAGCTGTATGTACTGATCAAAGGTTTTCTTATCAATCTTTGAGCTGTGGTTGTGGCAAAGACTGTTTCGTAACAGACGAAGCTGATCCAAAGCTAATGCAAACGTCTCGTCGTTGTTGCCCGAAGTGCTTGTAACACTTGCATGAAACACCCCTCTTGGCAAACGATGGGCTTTCACGTACAGATCGGCTAAGGTCTTTCCTCTCCCGCCTGGAACTGGCACTGCAAAACTTTGAGCATAAAGAGTGGCTTCAAACAAAGCTGTGCAGTCCCACTTCTCATATGACTCATTGGTTGGCACATTTTTGGTCTTTCCACCCTCCTCAGTAAGGAACATGTTCCGAACTAGTGGCGAGTCATCCCATGCTTTGAAGCTGGGAATAGGAGCAACTTTGGTGTCCCACAAGCGTACAAATACGTGGCGCAATGCGGGTGGAAATTCATCAAGAATAACAGAGGCGAACTTGAACAAGTTCAGTTGTTCCGAAGAAAATGTACTCATGATCGGCAACAAAGTGATTCAGTGACAGCTCGGGTTGGAAGCTACATCTCACTCAAAGGAATATCTAAAAAAGAAATGAAACGCATTTAAAGTGTTGCTCCTTTTGATATTAACTTACCTTGCACGATAAATACGATAAAGTGATTCTACTTCCCGTGAATTAGATATAGCAGGCTGTTACTTACTATTATACACTAATTCTACTGTCTCCTTTTTTTACTTGTAACTATTTGTCAGAAGTTGTTAGTATCTATTTCAGAGGTTTAATACAAGTAAATAACTCTAATCTCCACGTAATTAGAACTTAAATCATCGCAGTTAATGACTTTCCTTCATTCATTATTTCATAATGTTAATAATTGTTTACAGTATGCTGTTTATTCATTTAAACTATTCACTTTCCAAAATCATGACATATTTACTTCGAGGGTAGAATTTCCGTACAAGCATGGACCAGCATGCAACAAAACGACGACATTCTCGCATTAACTGTCCTACGTATAACCTCTACTACTGAAGTTCTTTCATATACTGCAACTATGCACATCAAAGGCAATAAACCCTTCGACTAGTTTTTGCAACTCTTGACATGTACCAGTTAGAAAATTCGTCGAAACCACTGAAGAGCACCTGAATATCAGTAAACTTGCCAAGTTTGAAAAGTGACGTCTTAAGCGTGTGAAGATATAGCTCCAGAAAGTTGCGAAAATATACAGAAGTTTGTATGCTGTGCGGCAAGTTTGTGTCCCCCACCATCGCTAAGACGTACGTCTTTAAAATTTCGCGCGACTTTGAGATGCTTTATCTCTGTTACTTTTCAACAAATCACTTTCAAACTTCGCAACATTTATTAATTGTAGGGCGGTTTTTCCAGCTAGTCGACGGACTAGCTGACGTGTCCATGAACAAAGTTTGAAAAAAAGAAAGTTGGAAACGTCTGTTACACGTCAAGCTATTGCTGCGAGGCCTTAGTTTTTTTTCTTCTCAATCTCAACGTAAACTTGAGTGCCAGTCATCTCACAGTTACCTCGATCGCTTCGATTTACATGAGAACCGGGCTTTAAAGTTCGAAAACTTGTATAACTTTCTTGTATTTAGTTCTGAATTCCCATCGCAGGCACCATTTCAACGCGGTTGCGTATTACCCCATTGACGCCCGGGACTATATACGCTTTCGAGTGATTTTCTACCCACTAACAATCCATAGGATTTCGCACCAGTAACTCCGTATCTGGAGTTACCATGGAAAGCGGTGCTTTTCTGATACACTGAAGGCTCGAGTTTTCTGGAAACGTCATTCTGACGTAGTCATTTTGCTTTGTTGAGCTGTAATAAGGGATGGACCATTTTATTGTTTTTTTTGGGGGGGTGGGGGGTGGAGGGGTTGGGCAATTTTGTGTTGGTAAGAATTTTTTTTCGCCTTTGGGCTTTGCAAGAATTTTTTTAGCGCCTTAAGGTTGTGCACGAATTTTTTTCTTCGGTTTTCAGTCTTCATATTTATTAAAGTATCACCAAAAATGAGCATTTCATGAGGTATGCCTATACAAGTATAAAACAGGAAATGACACATGTACCTCAAGCACTGCTTTCTCTTCAGGCTGATACAAGCTGCAGGGCCGTAGGAATAGGGGTGGCCGAGTAGGCCTGTGCCCCGTCCCCCCAACCCAACTTTTTGGGCGAAAATTAAAAAAAAAAAAAATGAAGACTACCACTTCACCGTCGAAAATACTGAGTTAATAACACAACGCAATTCCCCTTTTGATTTTGAAAATATGTTGTTAGGACTAATTTTTTAACCTCTCAAGTCCGTTTAAATCCCTGTAATGCTAGAAAAGCACATAGATGGAGGACAATCTGAAGCACATTTCCTCGGAACTGAACAAGACTATAACAGATGCATGAACGAGATCAAGTTTAGATTGATCAACCAGGTTATAAAATCCAGGGGCTAGCGTCCACAAACGCACATACGCCCGTGCGTACAGCTGAAATCTGGAAAATAGTTTTTGTATATATATACTGATTTCCTGAAAGCATTTTTATCATTAAACAATGGTAACTGATAAACTTTTCGCATTGTGTTGCTGTCTTTTGCCCGTCTCGCCCTCAGCCAGCGAATCACTAGAGACGAGGAGAGACGCAGACATGATGGCGTCACTGTTTTACCTTTTTTCCGTGAACAGTGTACCTTAACGACAACACTAAAGATGGATAAAATATGTTCTTATCATTTACATTTACTTCCGTATTTATTAAAATGTCCCGTCGATAAGGCGGGAAATGGCGTTTCCGAGCCCCTAAATTTAAAACTTTTCTGGAGGAGCATGCCCCCGGACGGTGATCCTCCCTTCTTCGGATCGCCTTCCGACGTCAGTCCAACTCTTTTCCTTTGCGTACACCTTCAAACTCTACGCTACAGCTGACGCTACACCCCTGAAATCTATAAGAATCTTGAAAACTTGCTTTTCAAGACAGTTTCAGGAGGACATTTCTCAAGTGAGTCATTATCAACCTAGCTGCCACTTTCATGGTTCAGGTGTAAGCAGGGAACGTCTTGAAACGCAGCTTACTATTTTGAAAATGCATGCTCATGAAAGTTCAATTGTCTAAATGTCATCCATAATAGAATTTCTTGATGCAAATGGCATTGCTTCATTCAATGAGACTGCAACAGTTTTAGTGAAACTGATATTAGTTATGCCTGCCACAAATGCTTTGAGTGAAAGGTCTTACAGTGCCTTAAAGAAGAATCTAGAATTACCTTAGGTCTACCATGACGCAAAAATGGATGAACAAGAAAGACGCGGACAACTTAAATCTAATTGATGTTGCTCTCTGACAGGTTGTCAAAATTTGGACACTGTTCAGAAGTCGACCTACGTTACACATTTAGCTAATTAATTGGTACTGTTGGAAACCACTATATTTACAACTGCTGTGGTCAGGCTGGTTAGCAGATAAATTCCATAACCTCAACTGTCACAATAACATTGTACTTTTGAGTAGACACTTAGCCTGCGTAGCAAGCGTTTCCGCGCGAGTTCTAACTTTCGTGCAATGACTCGATTGAAAACGCTTGCTATGCAGGCTAGCAGACACTCGGCGGACACCGGTCCCTTTTTTCTATCGGCTGGTACAGCCTTTCTATAAGATCTGTATTATACTCGGCTAATATTGATTTTCGTCATTTCAGACTAGGTATTGATCAAATTATACGTAGCAGTTCATAGGTTTTTTTTTAACTACAATACAGGTTAAACATTTCTTGAAGATAGCCTGAAAGTGATAAACTATATCTAAAAGTTTTTTTAAAGAAATGGCCCAGTCTGCATTAGAGCGAAACCCCGCTTTACGGACACCCACTTTATTTGAACACTCCGTTCTCACGGACAGTTTTCTTTGTCCCTGGGGAAAGAAAGCCCTCACATTTTCTCTAAATTCTACCCGCTTGATACGGACACCCCGTTAAAACGGACAACCTCGATCAGTGTCCGTATTAATGGGGTTTGACTGTTTAGACTAACAATATCCTACGAGTAGAAAGGCTTGCTCGATTTTTTTCCCTTGGTTCACTGTGCATGACTTTTTTTCTCTACTGTTACTGTGCAAGCATTTTTTTGGGTAATTGGCCAACCCCCCCCCCCCCTCCAAAAAAAAACAAAAAAACAATTAAATGGTCCATCCCTAACGGCTGAAGTTTGGTTTGCATGCGATTTTTGGTACGCATCATTAAGCATCATTAAGTGTGACGGTATTGAGCTAAGAGTCCACTTTCTCAAAGAAGCGAGTAAGGTGATGTACTTTGCTTGCGAATTTGGCTTGTTGCTCGTGGAACTGGAAAAATAACCGCTCCGAAACGAAGTAACTTTGGGACTCGACTACTGATGAATTTCTTGGCCTACCACGGCATATTTTAGAATTTGCGACCACTGAGAATAACAACAAGGGTGAAATCTCCGTAGTAGGTCGGAGTGGCTGTGGACTTGACATAAATGCGGAAAAAGTGGGGGAAGGAACGAACGCTGTCAAAATGCCTGGCTATTTCCCAGCATGCAATGCAGTTGTGATGTTGAAAATCGAGGCAAGGCCAGGATGCACTAGAACAAAAGGCTCTAGCTCGGCCCCGGGAAACGAATAAGAACAAAAAAAAGTCACTTCTAATCTAGAACAACGACCGAATTTTACTGTGAATGTTGACTTTTGGTTTTGCAACGATAATTTCTGTAAACAACCTGAAGGCAAAAAAAGTGATTTTTTGTCGTTTTTCTATGACGTCAAAAACGGTCACTTTTGTTTTTGTCGCTTCAAAACGAGTTGAAAATTTTACCATCCAAATTCGAAAAGGAATATTTCAAAAAGCACTGACTTTTTTTGCATTTATTGGATATCCCAATTTGAAGGACATTCTACTCAATGCCCACAACTGACAGTTAAGGCAATGTTCGAGCGATTGAGAAAGTTGCAATGTTTTGAAGCAGTGTAGTCTTGTACGGCCAGTTCTGGCTGGCGCAGCCGTCAGTGGGTTAAGTATGTCATTACAAACAAGTGATTTCCAGAAGTTTCTAAAATTAGGAAGGGACTTCCCCGATTAACACGAAGTGAAAGTAATTAAGCATATTGATGAGCTTTCACGCGGAAATTTATAGTTATCAACCGAATTTGCAACTGAATTTTAAGGTAAAGATGATGTTTTTTACGAGTGTCAACAAAAAAAAATTAAAATCAAAACAGAAAAGTGAAAGTGGCAGAGTTTGAAGAAACCTTTTGCTTGCAGACAACAAATACCGTACATGATCAAGATGAAGTTGTATACGTAAAACACCGTAAAAAGGAGCCATCATTGCGAAAGCAAAAGAAGTATTGACCTAGATTTAGCTATTTAATCTTACATTAAGTCTCCTGTCGCATTGAGCGAAACACGTTCAATGAAAAGAAAAACGAACTTCCTTAGGAAAAAATGCGAGCTTGCATATTTTGTGCGGAGCGTGTCATGATTTTAATCGAAAAGTTTTGAACTAGAACGTTAACTAAGCAATGTAGGCCGCTAACTAAGTTATGGAACATCTAGCTAACAACTCACATTGTAATCCCTGGGAAGAAATGCAGGTGAAATACTTCGAGAAATATTGTAAACACTTGAATGTAGTCAATTCAGCGTTCAACAGGCAATAGCTTAGCGCGCGAATGACGTCAAAGTGACTAATTTGCAATGTTTGTCTGAGTTTTGTCATTTTTCTCATTCTAATGACAAAGACAGACAAACATTACATTTTAATGACAAAAGTCAGACAACACCAGAAACCCATATTAAAGGGGTTGAAACGTGTAACTCGCGTTCAATGCTCGTGAATATTCGTTTTGACCATATTTGGAAACCTTGGTGACGGATATCCATTTTCAACAAAATGTATGGCTACTGCGCGATCACCATGTAGATGTTTTAAGACAAGAGTTCTGGGTCCGTGCACACTTCGGCCAATCTAATTTTCCATTTTTCCAACAAAAACGGTAAAAGGAAATATTACTTATCCTTATCATATTTACATATTTTAAAGTACGGACAAAAATGGAAAAAAAGAAAATGGTCAGGAAAATCGATCATTTTTTCATTTTTCTAATTTTGAAGTCCGCTTCAAAAATACAAAAAAATACTGTAAACGGCTAAAAGCGATAGTTTGCTATTTTTTATTTTCTTGCTATTGTTAGAAAATGAGAGAAATGAAATAATCTCTGATTCCTAACTCATTTTTCTATTTTTCCGTTGTTCGCAAAAAATAGAAAAACGGAAAAATGAAAAAATCATATTTCTTCGCACCATTTTTTCATTTTTTAAAATTTGGTCAAAAAATGAAAAAATAGACGAATAGCATACCTATCGCCTAATTTTCCATAATTCCATTTTAACAAGAAAAATGAAAATATGACAAGTGTTGCGAGCAATTTTCTATTTTTCCTCTTTTTTTTGGATAAATAGAAAAACTTTAACGATACACCCTTTCAGACAGTTTTTCATTTTTTATTTTATTGAAAAATGGCGCAGAAAAGTGAGAAGTTATGAATATTTTAACGGTGAGGAAAGGAAAACCCTGAAATGATTTTTACTGGTACGGGAGCAATACGGTGGAATTTAATTACAAGTGTCTGTTTAATTAATACAAGTTGGCAACAATAGAAATTACCATTTCAGGTACTTTTTAGGTGTCCGCGTACGCTTAATAGAGGTGTCCGCTTAATATAGGTTTCATTTAAAGTAAATAAGGCCCAGTTCAGACGTCGTGCCAGAGTCGAACCAAATTCAGGATTTACTGATGCCTCGTAACAATTCTCCTCCTAACTCCCCGTGGGAACACAATCTCGCCAAAATATTGCTTAGCGCGGCAGAAGCACGACGTTTGAATCGCTGCCGTGCCTGAGCCGTGTAGCACGGCAGCGCTTGTCCGACTTAATTACTTGCCGAACTTAATTCAAAAAGTTTGATTCAGACGCCGTGCTTCTGCCGTACTTTTGTCGAACCTAATTCCTGAATTTAGTTGGGCACTGCAGAAGCACGACGTCTGAACTGGACCGAAGGGAAGTAAGTAATATATGTGGTAAGTGGCATCGTTGTGTGGAAAGTCATGCAGTTATTCTGCAACTGCATGTAATACGCCAAGTAGTCCAGTAAACTTGCCAAATTGCAACAGGTTTTTCTTCAGAATATTTTAACAGAGACTCTCTAGAGTCTCAAGGAAAAAGTCTCAAAACATCGGAGCTCAGGAACTTACCGTAAATCCTCTCATGTTTGACGGTGGCTAACTAGAAAGTGGGGGAGGGGCTTATTTAATACCAAATGCCCTCTGGTATTGCATATTGGAGAGACAGGCCGTAGACTGGCAGACAGATTTAGAGAGCACCGGCCACGGCAAGAAATATGGTATTCACCGTCTCGGAAAACTCTCGGTTAATTTTCGAAAACGCGGCATTTTGCTATAGTTCTCTCGCGTTTTCCGGTCGTAAAATCCACTCTTTTTCCGTCGTTTTCTGGCCGGTGAATTTGAGTATTCGTTCCCTTATCCGATAGTTTTCAGGCTCAGTTAACACCAGGAAAACGCTTGTTTTACTGGCGTTAACCGGACCGTTAACGCACGGATAATTCATGCAAAACACACGGAAAACATACGGTTAACACATGATGAACGGATCGTATTCCGTTGTTCACCGCCGTTTTCCAGTGACTTAACATCGCGTTTTTCGGTGTTTTCTGGCGTTTTCAAGTGGCAAAACAAAGAATTCACAGGCGTTTTCCGTCATTCTGCGTGAGTTTTCTCGGGTTTTCTGGGGCAGCGAACAACTAGAAAATGCCGGGAAACAGCATGTTCACCAACGTTCACCCATCGGTTAATGAGATGTTTTCCATCGTGTCAAAACTTTTTTCTCCAGGAAAACGCGCCGTTTTCAGTATCGAATGCACTTATTTTCGCGCATCTTCTACGTTTCCAGGGTGATCATATGCGGGAATGTAACTTAGTCCTTTATTCACTGGTGTTTTCGTTCAAAATTTAACATTCGTTGTTGCAGTTTTGTCTTTCCCGGAACCCGCCATAGGTAGGTGACAAAGGGTGAAATACTTACCTCCTGTTTCAATTTTGATCTAAATCGGAGTGCTAGTAAGAGAAAAAATGTGTTAAAAAATGTCTATTTTTTAGCCTTGTCAAAAAACGTTTCTCCCCCTTGTAAATGACAATGATCAGGGGCCTTCGGGGAGGGGGGGGGGGGGGGTGGGTTAGAGATAAATTGATAACCTTTTTATTGAGAGGAAGGATGGTATTTTGCTATCATGTAAACAGATTTTGAACTGTTAGTCTCCTTTCTGAAGTATTTACCTAACAAAACTATAATTTTTAAGGAGAAAATTGTCCCCCAAAATGCAATTTTTGGCCCAAACTCCCTCCCCCCCCCCGATGCTCAGTAGAGGTTTTTGTTGGAAGTCAAACAAATGCCACCGTGAGTAGTTTCATCTGAAGTACTAACTGACACACAAAGCAAAGTATGAGGGAAGGTTTTGTTTGACCATTTCCAATTTTGCTCAATCCTTAGCGACACTCGTTCTTTATAACTGTGGTAAAAAACAAATAGGCAAGAAAAATAAGAACCCGCAAAGGTTAATAGCCTCCCGTTTGAAGCATAAAAACCCTTTGAGAACGGTTAAAACCGTTCGCACGTCGTGTCTCGTACTCCCAGTCTAATTTCAAATTTCTACTGCCATTGAAAGGCTACATAAGTCAAACTAATTGCATTGATTTAGTTCCTCCTACTGTAGCCCAAGGAGAGAGTTTGTACTGCTTTATCGACTGTTTTATTTTCTTGATTTTGTTTGTTTTGCTTTTGTTTTGTTTGTTTGTCTGTTTGCTTGCTTATAGCTTTCTTGCTTGTCTGTTTGTCTTGTTTTTTGCTAGCTTGAATCTTTTTATTTATTAATTTACATCATTATTCTGTTTTTCTACTCAGTTTTCAAACACATGTAGTCCCTTGCTCAATGCATCTTTAATTTATCTCATTTATCTCGGTGTTATTGCTGCCGGGAATCAGCCGGCAGCAGACCATATTCTTGAGCGATTTGAGATTTTTGGTTCAATGGTTCGATCGCTAAATCGATTGTTCGATGGAGAAACAGCCTATCAGCAATCCCTTTAAATCAGCCAATCATCGACTTGCTTTGAAGATCCTATGTCTAGATGTAGCCAATCAGCAGTGCTTTTATAACCAATAAAGCTCACGTGCTCACTACATACTGCACAATATTCTGGAAAGAGTCTTACAAGGTGAGTTTTGCAGATAATTTGTACTTTTTTGAACCCTTTTTTGCCCATATACTATGATTACTTCTATTCGAGGAAGCCTTCATCAAGGTCATGAAGCCTTCAGTGAGCATTCCAGAGGCCGACAGTGCGCATTTATGTCACTTTCAGCTTTGCTTTTTCATCCATCGTATTCGGTCAATGCATTGACGCAAACAAATATTGATGACATCTTATTTCATGGAGATCGCATTATTTACACTCTTTAACTAATGAACTGGTATGTGGTACCAACAGTCTTTCAGTAAACGAGTTGCCGAAGGTGGCAACCTCACTGAACAATGATGACTACTGTTTAAACTACAGTCCATTTTTTAAGGGCTCATTGATCGCTCATTTTGTGGCGAAGGACCGTTTTGCTCACTGAAGCAGGTTTTGATCAATGCATTTTCTGATAGTGCAAATACAATGATACTGTGCTTAATGGTTATGTTATGGCTGTAATCAAAGACTCAGAGTCTTTTTATCTGTTTGATGCAAGAAATTGGCAGCAAATGGCAGATGAAAATGGTACTGCTGTTGTTTTAGAATTCAGTGAATTAAATGAGTTACAAAATCATATTGAAACTTTAGCGAGTTATCTGAATGTAAGCATATTTGAGATAACACCTGTCCATGTTCATGCCAGTGTTCAAGTGCATCAGTTAGTTCATGAAAATAATGTGAGGAAAAAGACAATGAAATCACTCCTGGAAACACATTCCACAAATAATATTACTGAATTCCCTAATATTTCCCTTACTATATCTGTCATAGGGTCATTGCGATCGGTTCATTTCTTATATTTAGCTCTGAGTGTTTCATAATTCCAACAAGTCTAAGTTATTGACTTTAATTATAAGAAAAAAAAATCATATACTGTCTTTGTCCTCTTCGCATCGCAACTACCAGCAGCACTTCTCTTCTCAGTGAGAAGTTCTGTATATATAAATACTTTACAAATTTATTTATGTCTATATATATAAATGAACCGGCCGATGAGACAATACAATGACCCAGGTCATCGCTTAAATGAATAGCAGCACGTACGAGCAAACCGTGATGTGCTCAATTCTTATGTGCAACAAAGTATTATAACTGAAAGGCCAAGACAACCTCCAAAACACAACAGTTACTATTAACTCATACAGAAGTTAATATTCACTTTAACTTTTGGACTAAATTTCAACTTAATAACCGTCAACCGTCAAAGCTATCATGCATTATAATTGGAGAGCCTCCTCATAGGCTCAACAAAGCTTTGTTGTGTAATCATAAGTGCGTGACATTCTCGGAAAAACAGGAAGAAATAAGAGAAGAACAGAAGAGAAGAACGACTAATTTTAGCATAGCTGACCTGAAGCGATAGTGGAACATATTGCCATACCTCTCAATAGCGTTACAGCTCGTGGTAACTCGTTGTTCCCTTCTAGACCAAATTCTACGGAGAAAGATTTAGGATTGGCAAGTAGTCTGATATTATAAAAGCTTTAAATGCTGACTTGATTAGACTTGGTAATCAGCACTTTTTAATATGTGCACTAATATTAAATCGAGACTTATCTTTGAAAAACGTTGTTTTATAATACAGTGGCTTGACACATGCTCAAACTTCCTAGTTGAAGTCAGAACATACATACATAATATACATAAAACTTTATTAATGTGTCTTGGAATGTCTATCCGATGGGGTTAAGAACCCCTCTACTAATTGGGGACACCTAACAATATAATATAGTTAAAAACCTACTAACTATCAACTAATGAAATAATTGATTTAAAAAGATTAAGAATTACAAAGGATGCAATTGGAGCAATTGTCGTCGTCTATCATTACACCTAGATCAAATTTACGAATACAATTTTTGAAACTAAATAATGATGGGAGAGTTCTGATTTCGGTTGGTAGCTTATTCCACAACTTTGGTCCCAGGTAGGTGAGCGAGTGTTTACAATATTTATTGGTCCTAAATCTGGGAATGGCGAACTCTGCCGTCCTCAAGTTGTAGGGTGAGCAATGCGCGTGAAATAGCTCGGATATTTTGATGGGGCATAGTTTGTGTTTCACCTTGTACATAAGGATAGCAATATCTTGCAGTCTTCTGTTCTGAAGAGTCGTTAGGGCACTTTTGTGACCACACATGTAGCCATTGCGTTTGTTTGTACCTGCCTATAGCATTTGTTGGCCCTGTTGCTAAAAGGTCTTTTAAAGCTCTTCAAGTCTATCATACTTTTACATTGTATGACCTACAATTTATGAAATTAGCTTTGCATTCGACAGCAATACTTCTAGGCGGCCTGGCGCGGGAATGATGCTTAGATCCGGTATTATAATAAGATAATGAAAACTCCAAGTGAGCGAGCAGCGCGGCACGAGTGTACAAAAAGGATATTAACACAATGGTAAATAAAAATAACGGGAAGCTTAGCCCTTCCGCGATGTAAACGCTTCCAGCGAGGCCTCTCGAGTGCGTCGCCTTGTAGAAGCGGTAGCGAGCGGGGAAAGATAAAAAGTGAGTCGCGGAGCCAGATTGTGGAAATGATTGGACTTCGTCAAGATGTTTACCGTCAGCGGAAATAGTAAAGAGAGTCAATTCTTTTAAGCCTCGTATTGCTGCCTAATAATATATTGTTATACTGATAGTGCAAATACAATGATACTGTGCTTAATGGTTATGTTATGGCTGTTATCAAAGACTCAGAGTCTTTTTATCTGTTTGATTCACATGCAAAAAATTGGCAGCAAATGGCAGATGAAAATGGTACTGCTGTTGTTTTAGAATTCAGTGAATTAAGTGAGTTACAAAATCATTTTGAAACTTTAGCGAGTTATCTGAATGTAAGCATATTTGAGATAACACCTGTCCATGTTCATGCCAGTGTTCAAGTGCATCAGTTAGTTCATGAAAATAATGTGAGGAAAAAGACAATGAAATCACTCCTGGAAACACATTCCACAAATAATATTACTGAATTCCCTAATATTTCCCTTACTATATCTGTCATAGGGTCATTGCGATCGGTTCATTTCTTATATTTAGCTCTGAGTGTTTCATAATTCCAACAAGTCTAAGTTATTGACTTTAATTATAAGAAAAAAAATCATATACTGTCTTTGTCCTCTTCGCATCGCAACTACCAGCAGCACTTCCCTTCTCAGTGAGAAGTTCTGTATATATAAATACTTTACAAATTTATTTATGTCTATATATATAAATGAACCGGCCGATGAGACAATGCATATTGACTCAGGTCATCGCGGAAATGAATAGCAGCACGTACGAGCAAACCGTGATGTGCTCAATTCTTATGTGCAACAAAGTATTATAACTGAAAGGCCAAGACAACCTCCAAAACACAACAGTTACTATTAACTCATACAGAAGTTAAAATTCACTTTAACTTTTGGACTAAATTTCAACTTAATAACCGTCAACCGTCAAAGCTATCATGCATTATAATTGGAGAGCCTCCTCATAGGCTCAACAAAGCTTTGTTGTGTAATCATAAGTGCGTGACATTCTCGGAAAAACAGGAAGAAATAAGAGAAGAACAGAAGAGAAGAACGACTAATTTTAGCATAGCTGACCTGAAGCGATAGTGGAACATATTGCCATACCTCTCAATAGCGTTACAGCTCGTGGTAACTCGTTGTTCCCTTCTAGACCAAATTCTACGGAGAAAGATTTAGGATTGGCAAGTAGTCTGATATTATAAAAGCTTTAAAAGCTGACTTGATTAGACTTGGTAATCAGCACTTTTTAATATGTGCACTAATATTAAATCGAGACTTATCTTTGAAAAACGTTGTTTTATAATACAGTGGCTTGACACATGCTAAAACTTCCTAGTTGAAGTCAGAACATACATACATAATATACATAAAACTTTATTAATGTGTCTTGGAATGTCTATCCGATGGGGTTAAGAACCCCTCTACTTATTGGGGACACCTAACAATATAATATAGTTAAAAACCTACTAACTATCAACTAATGAAATAATTGATTTAAAAAGATTAAGAATTACAAAGGATGCAATTGGAGCAATTGTCGTCGTCTATCATTACACCTAGATCAAATTTACGAATACAATTTTTGAAACTAAATAATGATGGGAGAGTTCTGATTTCGGTTGGTAGCTTATTCCACAACTTTGGTCCCAGGTAGGTGAGCGAGTGTTTACAATATTTATTGGTCCTAAATCTGGGAATGGCGAACTCTGCCGTCCTCAAATTGTAGGGTGAGCAATGCGCGTGAAATAGCTCGGATATTTTGATGGGGCATAGTTTGTGTTTCACCTTGTACATAAGGATAGCAATATCTTGCAGTCTTCTGTTCTGAAGAGTCGTTAGGTCACTTTTGTGACCACACATGTAGCCATTGCGTTTGTTTGTACCTGCCTATAGCATTTGTTGGGCCTGTTGCTAAAAGGTCTTTTAAAGCTCTTCAAGTCTATCATACTTTTACATTGTATGACCTACAATTTATGAAATTAGCTTTGCATTCGACAGCAATACTTCTAGGCGGCCTGGCGCGGGAATGATGCTTAGATCCGGTATTATAATAAGATAATGAAAACTCCAAGTGAGCGAGCAGCGCGGCACGAGTGTACAAAAAGGATATTAACACAATGGTAAATAAAAATAACGGGGTGCTTAGCCCTTCCGCGATGTAAACGCTTCCAGCGAGGCCTCTCGAGTGCGTCGCCTTGTAGAAGCGGTAGCGAGCGGGGAAAGATAAAAAGTGAGTCGCGGAGCCAGATTGTGGAAATGATTGGACTTCGTCAAGATGTTTACCGTCAGCGGAAATAGTAAAGAGAGTCAATTCTTTTAAGCCTCGTATTGCTGCCTAATAATATATTGTTATACTGATAGTGCAAATACAATGATACTGTGCTTAATGGTTATGTTATGGCTGTTATCAAAGACTCAGAGTCTTTTTATCTGTTTGATTCACATGCAAGAAATTGGCAGCAAATGGCAGATGAAAATGGTACTGCTGTTGTTTTAGAATTCAGTGAATTAAATGAATTACAAAATCATATTGAAACTTTAGCGAGTTATCTGAATGTAAGCATATTTGAGATAACACCTGTCCATGTTCATGCCAGTGTTCAAGTGCATCAGTTAGTTCATGAAAATAATGTGAGGAAAAAGACAATGAAATCACTCCTGGAAACACATTCCACAAATAATATTACTGAATTCCCTAATATTTCCCTTACTATATCTGTCATAGGGTCATTGCGATCGGTTCATTTCTTATATTTAGCTCTGAGTGTTTCATAATTCCAACAAGTCTAAGTTATTGACTTTAATTATAAGAAAAAAAAATCATATACTGTCTTTGTCCTCTTCGCATCGCAACTACCAGCAGCACTTCCCTTCTCAGTGAGAAGTTCTGTATATATAAATACTTTACAAATTTATTTATGTCTATATATATAAATGAACCGGCCGATGAGACAATGCATATTGACTCAGGTCATCGCGGAAATGAATAGCAGCACGTACGAGCAAACCGTGATGTGCTCAATTCTTATGTGCAACAAAGTATTATAACTGAAAGGCCAAGACAACCTCCAAAACACAACAGTTACTATTAACTCATACAGAAGTTAAAATTCACTTTAACTTTTGGACTAAATTTCAACTTAATAACCGTCAACCGTCAAAGCTATCATGCATTATAATTGGAGAGCCTCCTCATAGGCTCAACAAAGCTTTGTTGTGTAATCATAAGTGCGTGACATTCTCGGAAAAACAGGAAGAAATAAGAGAAGAACAGAAGAGAAGAACGACTAATTTTAGCATAGCTGACCTGAAGCGATAGTGGAACATATTGCCATACCTCTCAATAGCGTTACAGCTCGTGGTAACTCGTTGTTCCCTTCTAGACCAAATTCTACGGAGAAAGATTTAGGATTGGCAAGTAGTCTGATATTATAGAAGCTTTAAATGCTGACTTGATTAGACTTGGTAATCAGCACTTTTTAATATGTGCACTAATATTAAATCGAGACTTATCTTTGAAAAACGTTGTTTTATAATACAGTGGCTTGACACATGCTAAAACTTCCTAGTTGAAGTCAGAACATACATATATAATATACATAAAACTTTATTAATGTGTCTTGGAATGTCTATCCGACGGGGTTAAGAACCCCTCTACTAATTGGGGACACCTAACAATATAATATAGTTAAAAACCTACTAACTATCAACTAATGAAATAATTGATTTAAAAAGATTAAGAATTACAAAGGATGCAATTGGAGCAATTGTCGTCGTCTATCATTACACCTAGATCAAATTTACGAATACAATTTTTGAAACTAAATAATGATGGGAGAGTTCTGATTTCGGTTGGTAGCTTATTCCACAACTTTGGTCCCAGGTAGGTGAGCGAGTGTTTACAATATTTATTGGTCCTAAATCTGGGAATGGCGAACTCTGCCGTCCTCAAATTGTAGGGTGAGCAATGCGCGTGAAATAGCTCGGATATTTTGATGGGGCATAGTTTGTGTTTCACCTTGTACATAAGGATAGCAATATCTTGCAGTCTTCTGTTCTGAAGAGTCGTTAGGTCACTTTTGTGACCACACATGTAGCCATTGCGTTTGTTTGTACCTGCCTATAGCATTTGTTGGGCCTGTTGCTAAAAGGTCTTTTAAAGCTCTTCAAGTCTATCATACTTGTACATTGTATGACCTACAATTTATGAAATTAGCTTTGCATTCGACAGCAATACTTCTAGGCGGCCTGGCGCGGGAATGATGCTTAGATCCGGTGTTATAATAAGATAATGAAAACTCCAAGTGAGCGAGCAGCGCGGCACGAGTGTACAAAAAGGATATTAACACAATGGTAAATAAAAATAACGGGGTGCTTAGCCCTTCCGCTTCCAGCGAGGCCTCTCGAGTGCGTCGCCTTGTAGAAGCGGTAGCGAGCGGGGAAAGATAAAAAGTGAGTCGCGGAGCCAGATTGAGGAAATGATTGGACTTCGTCAAGATGTTTACCGTCAGCGGAAATAGTAAAGAGAGTCAATTCTTTTAAGCCTCGTATTGCTGCCTAATAATATATTGTGACTATTGTGACTTCTTGATCTTAGTAGTGGATTGAGGTTGAGTTCGGAGTTTGACTTAAATTCAATTTTTGAAATAAGGTTTTAGTAGAAATATACAAGTGTCATTTGCATACAAGGCAATGTTGCAGAATTAGAGGGAATTTGGCAAATCCTTCATATAGATTATAAGATACAACAGCATGGTCTTCTCAAAGCCATAGTGCCGTCTCACCCCACATGCACCGCCCAAAGTCCCTCCTCCACAGGCCAATGAATAGCATTGTTCAGTATTTGACGCAAATAACAATGATAAAGTATCAGCGTATCAGCATGACATGGCTTAAATCACGAGATGTCTACATACAGAATTTGTTAAATGCAGTGACCTTTGCTGATCAATTCAACCAGTTGTGAGTGTATTAGAGGCTTTAATGTCTTTAAGCAACATCGGGTTCTGCTATCACTGATTCGTGCACTACTTATAGCTAATGGGGGCACATCGCGTTTTTTTTTTCCCCGATTAAACTTTTACAGTAGTTTATTTGCCGCAAACGTTTCATGTAGAACCTGAAAAAAAAAAAAAAATACACTCACAAAAAATTAGTCCCCCAAAAGTTAGGTAAGTGCCTCCCATCTGAGGCCTAAAACCCCGTACTCGTACTCCCGCATCTCGTTCTAATATAAAAGTCTCTATACTAACTGTCACGGAATGATAACAGAGGTCAAACTAATTGCATTGATTCAGTGGTTCCACTGAAGACCACGGAAACGGAAACCTCGCTTATGGAAACCTCGCTTATGGAACCTTTTTTACTCTCTTCATAATCAAAGACAACCTCGTTCCCAGAGGTTTTGCGATTTCCATTTTCTAGGGGAAAAGGTCCTGTCTGGGAACGAGGTTAGATCAAAGATTAATTGCCTCCCCCTCCCCCCCATCCACGCAATATCGATGTTTTGTGACAGCATTATTTTCTCTTTTGTAAGAAATGTTCAAAACAGTCTTACTTTATAAGCCAACTTTTTAAACGTTTTGTGATTATTTATAAAATGTTTGTAGGGAGCTTTTATATTGATCCAGTTTATAATTCAGTGACCCAAGTCATCGCGGAAATGAATTGCATCACGTACCAACAAGCACTGAATGAAGCAATATATATCCTTTTCGCTTCCTCGTTACCTCTATACCATATTCTACGGAGAAAAGTTGAAGAATGGTAAGTGGTTTGATATGATAAAAGCTTTTAACACTGGCTTGATCAGACTTGGTAATCTGCGCTTTTTAATACATGCATAAATATTATACCACTGCAATAGAACTTGCACGGAGATCTTAGTCAATTTTTCCCTATGTGTTATTCATTACGCCTAAATTGCAAAGATGAGATAAAAATGGGGTGGGACTAGTATACTAAGGAACTGGCGGTTCGAGACCATTTTTTTAAAAAAATAATCTCCGTGATTAGCTCACCATTTTCCACACTGCTCTTATGGTTTGGTAATCTTATCGAAATTGTGTTTTTCCATAAAAAATGAGAAAACTAAAAAGAAAATGGGGAAAGACAAATTCGAGACAGTTATGCAAACCCTCGACTTCGTCTCGGGTTTGCATAACTGTCTCGAATTCGCCCAACCCCTCGAGTGTTTATATCAGGTTATGCAAACACAGGAAGAAAGTTTTCTATTGCTTTTATAAAATAACTTTCCCGAGAAAAAACGCAAAACTCTTTGTTATGGCACTGATTAAAAGAGAAATTCTTACCAGTCACAAAGCTTTGTACACGAAGTCTTGCACGCGTAATCTGTTCTTGTTTTGCAAAAAGATGCTATTCAAAATACGGATTTTTCTTGCTTAAACTGTCAGCTTGGGCGCAAAAAAAATGACACACCTTTGTAACGATTTTCCAAGTTTCAGCCGACGGAGGAATGGGTAAATAAAGTAAACTTGTCGAGTTTTGAACTCGAAAACTTTTTCAAATTCGTGCTTGCGTGATTAGCGCGCGAAAAGCAAAACATCTTGACGCCACAACCATGTTTACATACTCTCATGCAAACACTCCTCTCGGCCAATCAGAGCGCGCGTACTATCTTAGTTATTTTATAAACTAAAATATGAACCCTTGAACAGCTGCATCACTGTACTCGAAGTTTGAATCATGAAGACATTTAAATGTTATACTTCTCAATTCTACACACATTCAGCTGTGATAAAAGACGACAAAATTGTGAAGAATCAAGACGGCGATTTCAAAGTGCCCTTGTTTGACCTTAAGCGCAGCAATATGTCATGTTTAGATGCCAAAATCTCATTGGTTCCTAAGCATTAACTCAAGGTACCTTCAACCTTATTGGCCCCAGCAATACACATCCAAACAGACAAAGCCACAAAGCCACAAAGATACATACGCTCACACCACTGATATACCGCAAAATTCCGAAAATAAACCCCTCCATGTATAAGCCCCCGGGGGCTGGAAATTGCCCTCAAATACAGAGTATAATTAATTGTTTTACTAGATCGCGATCAATGATCAATCTCATACTTTCTAGCTAGTTTGGGAGCACAGGAAAACTGATAATGCACACATATTGGACATCAATGTTGTGATCAATTGACAGCTGTCAAAAAAGGGTATCTGCTGACCAGTATCACTTGACCGTATCGCGGGCTCAGGTGTCGACCCATTGAGGTCGAGTATTTTTTTGAAGTTATCCGCTGACGAGCTACTAGTTCTCAAATGATCGCAGGCTCAAGTTGAATTTTTTTAAAATTCATATGAAATATGTTGTGTTTATGTGCCCCACAATTAAAATTTTGATTTCAAGCTGACCTGGGTTGAAAAGTCAGAAGCGATGCTGGTCTTATTTGGTACCTTTCAGAAGCTGCATCTCGGATGGTAAGCCTGAGTAATTATTGTATTCGATGTTTGTTTTTTATATCTAATTTAATGAAGTCGAGCGTAGTTTATACAGCCATTTAGTTTATGCACGTTTGTAAGATTTGAGACAATGATCTGACCGAGTATCAGGTTTGATATAAGCTTACAGAACTTTAAAAAGCCTTCAGACATTTTGTCACCGCAAATAAAAAGAAAACATTCCAAAGAATATTTAGTTATAATTCTGGCTGTAAAAGAAAGCTCTGAGCGAATTTCTTGCCTCGAGTTCATCTTTGAAAAAAGTAAACACCGGGAAGCCGGCTTAAAACATAAACTTAAGCTTTAAGCTTGAAGACTCAGGATTTTTAGAGACACTTTAAGACTTGTCTTTGTGAATTAAAATAGTTGTCTCTGTATACGTTTCACCGAATTATATTTCTTTTATTGATTGTTACTAGTCTCTCTTTTAATTTTAATTGCTGCATGTGCCGATTGTTTTCAGTCGTTCAGTGAACATCTCTTGCTGGAGTACTCAAAATGCCGCGCGTATTAAACGCTTTTGAAGATTACACGTCGATAAAACCATTAAATAAAAAATAAACATAATAAATTCTTTATTATGTTGGAGCGTAACTCTATTAATATTCATTCAAACACTCGACCATAGCTCGCACTGCAAAAGTGAGAACCGGCTGGCCGTATAGGTGATTTTGGAAATTATTTTTAACGGTTTAGCTAAGAGCCCACGCGTGCTTCGATCGTCCTGAATATTGAATGAGTGCAATTTGTATTGCAGACTGATTGTGAAATACTTCATTCTGTCCGAGGTCTGTATGATAAAAAAAAGTTAAACGCACCCAGATTTGTTCGCAAGATTTTATAAAGTAAACTTGTCGAACGCCAAAAATTCGGCCTGATTTTTTTTTCCAGGCCTAATTAATCTACGGTGATCAAGAGCCATTATGGCTGTTAAATGTGATCGAAGATGATTGCTATTTTTTAGGTGTACATATGAGGCTATCAATTCGATGTAAGATTTAGTTCACTCTTGGGCTGTTTGCAAATTATTTTTCTCTAAAACCACTTAGCCTTTCCCTCAAAAGTCACATGAACGTGTTCTAATGAATTGTGGAATACAAGTTTATTGTTTGATTTAAATGATAAATTTAATAATGGGAGCTTCGCTTTTAGACCTGGCTAAATCTATATATTATTGTTAAGTGTAGGACAATTCATAGTTTAGTGAGACTCATATTTAGCCGTACATTCATTTTTATGCCAGTTCTACAAACTGCTATTAATATGATCCATAAAACCATATGCTATTAAAAAGATGTGATTGTTATACGGTGATGAATTCAAGTTTTTCATTTTTGTTTGTTTGTTTTTTCGACGTTTCTACGTGATCGAACTTAGTCAAGGGAGAGTCAAATACGAGCCCTTCTTCATGTCAAGTTCGATTAATCTTTGAGGGGTTTGGTTTCTTTTAACCCCTGTAACGTGGGTATGGTTAGTGTTTGGTTAGCTCTAAAGAATGGCCTTTTTATCCAAAATTTACATTAACTCTTTTAGTTGGTTCATTAAATGAAATTTATTTCTATCTCATCAGATAATTAAACTTTACAATGGCGAGTGCTATTATTGAGGAAGTTGTGGAAGAATGCGTCGAAGAAGCTGTAGAAAATGCCGTGGAAGAAGCTGTGGAAGGTGCTGTTGAAGATGCTGTAGAGGAGGCAGTGGAAGACGCCGTCGAAGAAGCTGTAGAGCAGGTTAATTTTTTAAAAAGGGGCGAATCCAGAACTTTTGACAGAGGTCCCCCCCCCCCCCCAACACACCCCCATCCTCTTTTTTTTTTTTTACAAGTGTTTCCTTCTAACAATAGCGACCTTAAGATTCGATTACAAGTACAACACCAGAACTGTCACTCTTTCCTGTTGCAGACCAGCACAAACAAAGACTCAATTGATAATATTGTGGTGTAGCGAGTGATTATCGTAAGCCCTCACACTTGGTTTGAAAAAAAAAGTTTGGCGTAATGTGGCCTAAACCATTTAATTTTGGACATATAGCATGCAAACAAAGGGGTCGAAAAAAACTAGAATTTGGACAGGCAGCTTTCACATTGTGCTTGTCCCCTTTGCTAACTAAGAAGAAATCTCTTTTTCTTGGGTTTATATATTTGCTTCTAGTACGTGAACCTACCTTTATGGTAATTTTTCAGGCAGTTGAAGATGCGGTCGAAAACGCTGTTGAAGAAGCGGTTGATGATGCAGTCGATGATGCAGTCGAGGAGGGTGTAGAGGAAGCTGTCACTTCAACGTGGAAGAAAAAGCTGGTCGTATTCATAGTTGGTAAATATACACTGAATTTGCAACATGCATATGGACCATTACCATAGTATTCGTTCGTTTTAATAAAAAGGGAGTGTGAGTGTGATGAACCTTTAACCCTATTCAGACCGGCGGCGCTCCCGTAAAAAACTAATAACTTTAAAACCGTTTAAGCTAAACGAAAATTATTTTGAAATATTTTAAGTCATCGTAACTTGTACGTCAACATTGACTTTACCATGGCGACCCAGTTTTGGCTGCCATGTTTTTCGAAATTTGCATTTTTTTTCCCTTAAAAATAGGTTTATATCCTATTTTTACTAATGGAATTATTATTGCAGATTTTGTTTGCTTCCTAATTAAGCATCCTTTTGTACTCAGATCAAGTTTTCTATCAAAAGTTCCTCGATTTATACGGGTTTTAAGTAAAATGGACAGTCATGTCCAATACTGCCGCACTGTTACGGACCGTTAAGAGCAGTTGACGGATCGTACGGTCCGTCAAACTGTCAGCATTCCTAACAGTCCGTATTCTGAGCACATACGGAGCGTGCATCTCATTATTACATCAGGGCACAGTGTGTTACGGTTCGTACGATCTGTACGATCCGTATGCTTCATTGATACGGATCGTATTAATTCCTCCTTATACAAGCCATATAAGCCATAAAGCGAAACAAGCACGCTCCAACAGTAATATTCCTCGTTCTATAAGCCATAAACACAAGAAGTGAAGCAAATGCGCTTCAACAGAAATATTCCTCGAGAGTATAAGCATAAACCAAAACAAGCGCGCTCCAAATGTAATATTCCAGGATCGTATTAATTCCTCGTTATACAAGCTATATTAGCCATAAAGCGAAACAAACGCGCTCCAAATGTGATATTCCTCGTTCTATAAACCATAAACGCAAGAAGTGCACTTCAAATGTAACATTCCTCGTTCTATAAGTCATAAGCCACAAGAAGCGTGCTCCAAATGTAATATTCCTCGTTCTATAAGCCATAAAAACAAGCACGCCCCTTTGCTAAAGAAGCCGGCCCTAAACGTCGATAAATGGCAAAAAATCAGGGCAGGCAAACGAGCGTGGTAGAACAATCTAGCCGTGATGTAAGAATCTGGGCACTATTGAGAAAATTCGCGCTGAGTTTTCCCTTTACAACAAATAATGGCGGACGGAAGTGACCAAATAAATTT
This sequence comes from Porites rus, assembly GCA_964035705.1. Classification (NCBI taxonomy): domain Eukaryota; kingdom Metazoa; phylum Cnidaria; class Anthozoa; order Scleractinia; family Poritidae; genus Porites; species Porites rus. The sequence continues at coordinate 10,095,674 of OZ038003.1, read as the reverse complement.
TAGTATTTTTGACGATTTAGAGAACGTGTTAGGGTTTGATATTACGTACGACTTTGAGAGTTTTCGTGTGGATCAAGAAGAGACAGTTGACAACTCTTCGAATATCGGATTTACCGTAAACACGTTTGAGAGAGGGGGGGGGGGGGGGGGGCTTAATAGAGACGGAGCGTGTATTAGAGAGGGGGCGCTTATCTAATTTAGTGAAGATGGTGGTATCGCTTCTCCATAAAGAACTAGAATGCAAAGTGGAAATTAAGGCTCAATGGAGTTGATGCAGCCGAGGATCAAAATCAAATCCGACCTTCCAAAACGTGAATAAACCAACCAGGATTAGTCCAAATGAAGTTTTATAGTCGTGATTGATTTATACAGTCTACATTTATTAGTAAAGAATAATAAGAGGGAGGGGAGATGGGGGGCTTATTAACTTTCTTCCCCTGAAAAGGGAAGGGGGGAGGGTATTACAGATAGCGGGCTTAATAGAGAATTAACGGTACACAAGTGCACAGAGAGGAACAAACTGGACTCAGGGCTATCAAGGATCGAAACCAAAAGCTGCAATATTCCGGAAGAATTGCTCCGCAGTTATTAAACATAACCACTTCTAAGGAAAGGGATGTCTTCACGTTGCAAGCAACGAGAAGCATGGAAAGGCATTTGCCAGAGAAAATTCCCAATAGAAGTGCAAGTGGCGGCGAAGGAAAGGTTTTCAACTATGTTTCTTAAGTTAAAGCAGAGTATTACTCGAGAAAAATTAAACATAAAGCCACAAAAGGGAAGTTTGTCACTGCGACAGGACCTGAAAAGTAAGACATCTAAAAAGAGCAAACCTACACAGTCTGAAAGTAAAGCAACCAAACAACTAGCCGTGATAAAAGAACTAGAAAAACACTTTGAGAAACCTGAAATCACTGTCCAGTGTCTGGTTGAAATTAGTAAAGGGAATTATCCTGAAGCTGACCTGAATCATCTCACAGGAAAACATCTCACGAAGTTATTGAAAGCATTTAGACTTCCCACACTTGAGGACAAAAAGAAGTGAAGACAAATTTCCGCAATCTTATCCCATTTAGACGTTGACACACAGTAACTTTTAGACATCCGGAAAAGGTAAAGTACACAGTCATATACATTGTAAAAGTGCTAGTAACCATAACTGGGAAAACAAGGTTATTGCAAACAAAAATACAATGACTTTTATTAACTCGAGAAGAAACTAAAAACTATTCTTAAACTGTTTGATGTCAGTAGATTAACATAAATCAATTATCAAGGACACAAATGGACGTAAATTAAAAGGTTGTATACATCTATTTCAATTAAGGTTGCTTCGGCGAAGAATGATTCATGATGCATGATCCATGTTTCATAGCCTACAGTGCATTGTGGTAGATCTCTTTGTAGGAGGGAAGTTTAATTTCGTGTATTCCTGTGCGCAGTAACCCGCGAAATGGAGACAATAAACATCTGTCTCAAAATCCTAACGGAAAATAAGAAAGTGGTGAAAGAAAGTTTCCAGTTAAAACAAATTTGCAAGTGCCGTTGAGCTAAAGAATTATATTGTAAGCGAGAAAGTCAAAGCTGCCAACGTGGAAAGCCTGGAAATAGGCTATTACGGCCCTCCGAGAGGTACTCGCTTTGCTATTATTGATGAAACTACCCTGGATGAGGCGTATTCCACCGAGAAGCAGCAGTGGGTAGTGATATGGGTATGGACCCCACCAGGTGGAGTGGCCAACAAACGTCAAAGTCAAAGTTCCACGGCAGTGGCCAGCAGCAACGCTTAAAGATCGCGCCTATCAAGTAGGTCTTACGAACCTATTTTCTTTTAAACTCCGTTTGCATTGCTAGTTTTTGTTCGTTGGTTTTCCGTTTATCTGCATGCCTTTTAAATTTTAGGGTGAACAGCACGACGGGGAGGACGACTTTTCAGACATCTACAAAAGATTGGTGGAAAAACATGGCTCGTAATTGCTAGATTTAAGCTCCAAGTGTGGGCCAGGATGCTGGTAAGTCCAATACAACAAACCAATTACCTTCTGATGTCAACCGTTCAGCTCTAAAAATACTAAATAAACTGGTAATGTGAAGTTGTTTATTATTATACGACTTGTACACAAGCCTAATAAATGCGGATGGAAGGAAGGACGGCGACAACGGCGGCCAAAACGTTGCATAAAAAGTGGATTCGCGCTCTATTAATCTTCATCGCGATTATTCCAGTTCTCTTACTTTGGTAAAAGTAGGCGAACTCTCGTTGGAGTTAAACTCCTAAGAACCTTATTCAAGTTAAGAAAGAGAAAGAACATTTCGCCGTCGCTTGCTTACGTACTCTACAAAACGTTATATTTAGCATTTTGACGTCGTAGTCGTGCAGTGAAGACAAAGACATGTACAAAAAAAAAAACGTAATGCACGTGCAGAGTTGTTATTTTGCTAATCACTGCACCTATTGTTTTGTTTTACGTTCTTGTTGCCATTGCCTTTGTCGGATCCTACCTGATGTGCGAGAAAAAGAAGATTCGTTGAAAATTTGCCTAAATTTGCATATTTACACAGGGCAAAACCTGGACTTAAAGTAGTTTGAAATTTCTGCAGGACCAATTAGCGCTTTCTGATCGAACAATTTTTGTGGTTTACAAGATGCTTGTCATTTGTACATTCCGTTTTTTTGGCAGGCAAATAAAGTGTGGAGCAGCGAAGAAGAATGTCCTCAGCATTCGTTTTTTATGGGCAAAAAGCCGAAGCAACAGCAGGGGCCTGCGGCACACACCGAAAACCACAACAAGGAGAAGTATTACCCAAGAGTCACGGCCTTAAGAATTTTTAAAAGCTAATAACATTTTTTTTTTTGAGGGATGGGGGGGGGGGGGGGATAAATATTGAAAAAGGTGTCGTGAATTAAATAAGTTAGGAATACGATTATGATAAAATCCCCCCTCCCCCATAAACTGAGAAACCTTTAAACGAATGTATTGCTTCTGCCTATTTCAAGAATTATAAATTAGGAATTTACGTCTTCTTTTTCAGGTGCCGCTTCGTGGAGAAATCCTAAGACAGTTACTGGAACTGAAAGATTTAAAGGATGCCGATGTCTTGGACTCCACACAATTCGAGAATCAGAAGCGCATCCTGTTAACGGAGCTGAATGGGCTCCAGTAAACAGACATAATCCTGCGCTTCATTACATTGTTTTGTTGTACTGTGAAATCAATAATTCTGACAACGATTGCTAATATTTAATATTGAAGCCAAATTTATGTCGGGAAAGTTAAAAACACAGAAGAGAACACTCTTTTGTTTTTGTGGGCATAATAATCATGAATAATATAAATCGTGAAATTACGTGAAAAAACTCGGCTTTTATTTCTTGGTCTATCAAACACAAGAGTTAAATGTCAGTCGTTCACAGCCTGGCCTAAACCTTACCACTTTGATCAGGGAGGGTTAATATGCATAGTGGCTTGTTGCCGCCGTTGGGCCACTGAGGCAAGAGGACGGGACTCGCTTAATGCTAAGTACAAATTAAGCACGGCAGGCCTAAAACATAGGTACTAGTGGGCTAACAGGCCAGTTTAAGGGCTGGTTGGGACCAATTACTTCCCTGTACAGTGCATGTTAGTTTACAGATATTCTGAGTGTCGAATGTAGTTTCGCACTTCCTCGTCGAAAACGCTTAAAAATCCTTCCATGACCATGTTTTCGAGTTGATCTCACATTCGCCATTCTTGATCATTTTCTCCGATCCACGACTTCACTTGCGAAATTATTCCCTTACACGGTATGACGTCGGGGCTGTATGGAGGGAGGTAGACGAGTAGAGCACCAGTGGCGTTTATTGCCGTCACAACGTCGGCAGTATGGTGAATCGCAGCATTATCTGTTTTCAAAATAATAACAGAAAGGATAAGGTTAATAACTCAACGCTTGTTTCCAATGCATCTGCGCCTGGCCGATTTCCTTCTACCAAAATTACACCTAATGCCTGTTTAACGTTCATTCTCCACTTGTTATTAAACAGGGTATTGAGCTTGGTATCTCTGTAATGATTCTTAAGTGGACTGGCTGCTTTTGTGAGATAATAATCACTATATAAAGTATAAAGAATAGTAAGCTATCAGTCTGCACGGTTAATTGAGCCTATACATCTTCTTCCAAATAACAATGAACTTACCCATTACAACGATCGAGCGCGGATTGGTCCCGTTAAAAGGATTTATGTCTCCTCCCCGGTTTACTGAAACACTTACAATAAACCCCCCTTTACTGCCAACAGCCGAGCTTTTCGATTGCTTGTTCAAAGAATAAGCGGGTCAGCTATCGAAGATTCGGCTTGATGTCAGCTTTCAGACCGAGAGGATTAACAAAAGGTTACACCCTCTTATAAAGGATCTCCGCGAGATAATGGGATCGAGGCTAAGTAGATTTACTTTGAGTGGCCTTACGATAGGAGCTCGTGATTATTACCCAAAAGTAATTTTACTTTTCGTCTTGTGATTCTCATGCGATCGTAAACCATTGTAAGATAATTCAAAGTTCACATTCGAGAGCCTCTAAGCCTTTGAAGCCGCAATCGACCCCACCCCCCCAAAATCCATGCACTGAAGAAATTGGAAGGGGAGACATAAAAATTTTTATTTGGTTCCAAATAAACTCATTTACATTAGGGGCCGAGTGGTTCATGAACAAAATCCAAGAAGACATCACTGTTAACATTTCCGCAATAGATCCCTACATCGAGGAGGCCTCCTGTTGAAGCGATGGGAATGGCTGAAATGCGTGGACCCCAATTAGCATGAGGCCGCACTACCTCCTTCCGCATTCCGCGAAAACTTCGGCCGTAGTTTCTGCTGATCCGCTTGTCCTATGAATAACCAAAATAACCCAAACATGCCTTATTCATCAACGTTACGCATTGGGAAAGCGATTCTCAGCCTCGTTATCTTACAAAAATGCAAGTCAAATGGGCCTTTTCGGCTTGTATGTTTTGTTTTCTCAATGCAGACCTCGAGCTGTTCTCAAGAGAATTTGCATTTTGTCGTCTCATAAATTATGCGTTCATATGTTGAAAACACGCAGATAGGATGATACAAGGTTAATGTAGCCCGCCACTCCAATGAGCGAAGTATAAAACCATAACAACAATGACAACAACAACAGGAATTCAGTTAAGCCCAGTGACTTGTATTCGAGAACGGACAAAGCAAGTGAAACAAAAACTCACTGCACTTTGCACATTAAGCTAAATAATTTACGAATTACTTAGTAAAGAGAAAGTGGTTCAAAAAGATTTCACAAAAAATTTTAATAACATTCCATATTTGCTGAGGCAGATTTTGAGGCAACAATTTCTTTGGCGTCAAATTGGCAGTTTCGGGACAAAAGTCAGCTATATCACCAAAATAGTTTATTCTAAGTATTTGTTGGATTTCCTTGGCTGGTGATCACCACTTCCAAAAAGAAAAATAAATTTTGACGCGATATGACTGTACATGTAAATCAGTCGCGTGCCAACTTACAAATCCACTCTCGTCCAAAAACACCAGCATATCAGCGTCAAACAAACAAATATTTGCCTTGTACATTTGTCGAAGTTCTTCATTTCTCTGCGACGCAATCTGTCGAACCTATAAATTGGACAAATCGTTAGGCTAATATAAGACATATTAAACCACGTAAGCGGAAGGCAAATATTAAGATTACCTTTTTGCGTGTTATTTTATTGCGTTGGAAGTAATAATGAAGAGAGGAAAGGGCGAATTCGCAACCTGTGCTTCTGTAAATTTGATCAAAAATCTCATTTCAGGACACTGTTGCATTTTCCAGTACTACCTCCATAATTACAAGCTCTTCTGGCGGCTGGAAATGCAAGCTTTCCAGAGGTCTTCCGATCTTCTTTGCTTTCACATCACCAGAAACAAAATAACCATGTAAGTAGCGCCTAAGACTCAAGGTGGAAACAGGTTTCTTCCTCTGAATACCCACATAAGTGCCTGATCCAAATCGCCCTCCAACGGAGGTCTTCAGAGTATGGCGCCGGCATGTTAAACTGCGCTTGCTCCCGTAATGCACCGCGCGCTATGAAACATGGATCATGCATCATGAATCATTCTTCGCCGAAGCAACCTTAATAGACCTTTTAACCGATACGGCGGCCATATTGAATTGATTCGATTTAAGGAGTATTATAGGATGCCCAGGGGGCATGAGCACATTTCCTTTGTATTTTCGAGCGCTTTTCGGCACATTTTTTCGTAAAGTTTTCTTAGAATGAGATAGTAATGGGAAAAAAGATTCTTGTGCCGTGTTTGGATATATATATATATATATATATATATATACACCCGTTTTCAAAAAGGTTTTCATATAGAGAGATATATAGATAGATATATACTTTTGTTTTCTTGCACGTGCGCCCGTGTGCATTTACACTTGTTATTGTCCAACTTGTGAAAAAACTTGGTTAAACGATAAATTTTCTTTTCGTCAGGTTCTTTGCTCCAATTTGTCAATTAAAAAAATAATGCACGAACATTGTCTGCAATTCTCTTGATTTGCATTCTCTTGAAAATTAAAAAAAGGGGTATTCGGTCACTAGTAGATCATACAATTGTTGTCGTTACAGGATAAGGGGGAAAACATCAAAGATTTTCATTTTTAAAACAACGCAGATGAAGTGAAAAAAATGTGTTTTCGAAACCGCTGAGAAGGAAGATGTGACGGTGGATGTCCATATTGGATATGTGGGAAGGAGCAACAATATTATAGCAGTTGATTAAAACGGACTAAGACGTTGACGAGGTTCATAGAAGCAGACTTTATCATAACCATGATGAGCTGGTCACATATCTTAATGTCTCACCTTTTTTCGTGTAAAAATCACGGCCTGTAAGGCAACGTCTCATTGAAGACAGAATAAACTGTCGGCCACAAATGCTTTCAAGTTAGTTTACAGTTTCTCTTAAGCACGCTCTTGGACAGCGCATTTTTTAATACACTCCATCAATAAAAATGCTTCGTCACTTGCTACAGATGCCACGGCATTTGGCCTACCAATTCGGTGACGCCGTATAACTCGCGGATCGGCTGCCTCGCGGAATGTTTTCCTCATTCCCAAACTCAGCTATATAATTCGCCATTGCAAATTTGTATCGCAGGGCGCGTGCATTTTTCTAAAAAACAAAAAGCTCAAAACGACAGGTTCTTTTCAAATTGGAAAAAAAACCCGACGAAGAAAAAATTTATCGTTGAACCGAGTTTTTCACAAGTTGGACAATAACAAGTGAAAAATGCACACGGGCGCACGTGCAAGAAAACAAAAGTATATATCTATCTATATATCTCTCTGTATGAAAACCTTTTTGAAAACGGGTGTATATATATATATATATATATATATATATATATACACCCGTTTTCAAAAAGGTTTTCATACAGAGAGATATATAGATAGATATATACTTTTGTTCCTTTGCACGTGCGCCCTTGCGCATCTTTCACTTCGCATTGTCCAACTTGTGAAAAAACTCGCTTCAATGATAAATTCTCTCCTTGTCAGGTTCTTTGTTCCAATATGTCAATACAAAAGAGAATGCACGAATATTGTCTACAATTCACTTGATTTGCATTCTTTTGAAAATTAAAGAATGCGGAATTCGGTCAGTTGTAGGTCATATAATTGTTGTATTTAGAGGATGAGGAGAAAATCATCAAAGATTTTCATTTTTACAACAACGCAGATGAAATGAAAAAAAAAGTGTTTTCGAAACCGCTGATTTTTTTTTTTTTTCGGAGGAGGAAGATGTGACGGTGGATGTCGATATTGGATATGTGGGAAGGAGCAAAAATATCATAGCAGTTGATTAAGACGGACCAAGACGTTGACTAGGTTCATAGAAGTAGATTTTATCATAACCATGATGAGCGGGTCATACATATTAATGTCTCACCCAGTTTTTTCGTGTAAAATCATGGCCTGTGAGGCAACGTCTCACTGAAGACAGAATAAACTCTCGGCCACAAATGTTTTCTAGTTAGTTTACTGGACAGCGCATTTTTTAATACACTCCGTCAATAAAAATGCTTCGCCAGTTGCTTCAGATGCCATGACATTTGGCCTATCAATTCGGTGACGCCGCATAACTCGGCTGCTTCGTGGGCTGTTTTCCTCACTCCCAAAATCAGTCATATAATTCGCCATCGCAAATTTGTATTGCAGGGCGGATGCCGTTTTTCCAAAAAAACTCAAACGACATGTTCTTTTCAAATTGGAACAAAGAACCCGACGAAGAAAAAATTTATCGTTGAACCGAGGTTTTTCACAAGTTGGACAATAGCAAATGAAAAATGCACACGGGCGCACGTGCAAGAAAACAAAAGTACATATCTATCTATATATATCTCTATATGAAAACCTTTTTGAAAACGGGTGTATATATATATATATATATATATATATAAAACTTTATTGTGTCTTGGAATGTCTAGCCGTTGGGGTTAAGAACCCCTCTACTAATTGGGGACACCTAACAATATAATATAGTTACCTAACGATATAATATAGTTAAAAACCTTCTAACTATCAACTAATGAAATAATTGATTTAAAAAGATTAAGAATTACAAAGGATGTAATTGGAGCAATTGTCGTCGTCTATCATTACACCTAGATCAAATTTACGAATACAATTTTTGAAACTAAATAATGATGGGGGAGTTCTGATTTCGCTTGGTAGCTTATTCCACAACTTTGGTCCCAGGTAGGTGAGCGAGTGTTTACCATATTTATTGGTCCTAAATCTGGGAATGGCGAACTCTGCCGTCCTCAAGTTGTAGGGTGAGCAATGCGCGTGAAATAGCTCGGAAATTTTGATGGGGCATAGTTTGTGTTTCACCTAATACATAAGGATAGCAATATCTCGCAGTCTTCTGTTCTGAAGAGTCGTTAGGTCACTTTTGTCCAGCAATGCTTGGTAGCTTGATTGCTTATCTAGGAAAACTGCGCGTAGTGCTCTTTCTTGGACCCGTTCAAGCTTTCTTTTGTCGGTAGCACTACAGAAATGCCAAGTCAGGTGGCAATAGGTTAAGTAAGGCAATATGGCTGATTTATACAGAGTTAATTTAGCATTGGTAGGGACAAGTTTTTTAAGCCTTAACATTACACCTACTCTTTGACTCGCCTTCTTACATATTTCATTAATGTGAGTGTTAAAATTCAACTGTTCATCTATGGTGACCCCTAGCAACTTAAGACAGTCAGAAGATTCGATGGTGTTTCCTTGAAAGTGTAATGGAGTGTTACTTTCTGTCTTGTTATGCTTTAAAGTCATAGTCTGATATTTGCTCAGGTTTCCTTGTAGATGTAATAATGATCGCCTTTTTCCCGAGAAATATACAGTGAAAGACCATATTTCTAATACTAAACTAGAAAAAGGCGATCATTATTACATCCAAACACGGCACATCTACCTCTATTCGTGCGTAAACTTTTACAAATGTGCTAGCGTAGCATTTTAACGTTAAATTTGACCAGCATTTTGTGCAGCGAGTTCTACGGTCACGATTGCCTTCAAACTTGCAGATCTAAAACTAGAGAGCTCTGAGGCTTATTTGCTCAAGTTAGGGAAAAATCTGTCGTGGGATTTCAAAGTTATTTACATTTTTCATAAAAATGCGGTTTTAAACATATGCCGATATCTCAAAGGTTTTTATATATACAAGAAAACAAATAACATTTTCTTCAAGTTCCATTATTATTTATTTGGTATGCCAAAAATCATAAAAATCGGTTGAAAAACGCAAATTAAAAACATAACCAACACGCATGTAAATGGGTTCGGGCCACCTTAACCTATGATATTCACATCCCGAATCTAGTTTCCTCGTGTTGTTAAAGTTATGCCAGATCAACCATGTCAAGTTTAGTTTCGATTCAAAAGCACTTATACACACTGTATTATTAATTTGATTGCTTGTTTTCAGTAGGATGTTAAATTGCTCTACGGTTTGGTCGAGCACATCTGCTGCTAATAAAAAGAATTAGTACAAAATTTCGCCTGTGATTGTTACGAATACGATCATGTCACTCCGCTTTTGCGCCAGCTCAACTGACTACCTGTCAAACAGCTTTAATATCGGTTAGAGCATAGAAGTGAGTAAACAACCTCGCTCCTACCCATCTATGTGATAAATTCCGCAAACGATCCATCATCCATTATAGCCTGGCTACCCGCAAACGTGATAATCTTGAAATACTACTGTTTAAAACGGCTACTGGTCGCGACCTTTATTTACAGAGCGGCTTACATCTGGAACAATTTAGATAACAATTAAAAGCCAGCTCCTCGGTCAGAGTTTTTAAAAACTTGATGAAGGATCAACAGTAATTTTGAAGTAATATATTTTATTTAATTTTTAGTTGTTCATGTAAAGTGACTGAAAAGCCCAAAGACAAGTTACTATTAAGTTACTATGTAAGTGTTATACATCGAAAAGTCGAATAACGTTACTCTTAATATTTCTTACAAAATAGGGTGCTTTGGTTTAAACATGTTACTAAAATGAAAAGATTTCCTCTCAAAAGGGTCAGGGTTTAAAGGCCTCAGCGCAACCATCCAACCCAAGCTTCCCCTAAGTGCTCCCCTCCCCCTCTCCCGGAGTTCGATAACGGTAAATTTGTGGGCCGGTGGCCCGGAAGAACAGTTGGTTAATGGTGGCTTTATCGTAGAGATGGCCTTTGTTTGGAGGTGATAGTAAGGGGGTTCGACGTTCGACTGGAGTCATTTTGTTTCAGTAATATATCTAAAGTGAATGATAGTAGCAATGAGTAACGTGTGGTTTTTGCTGCAAAGGTAGATGCACTAACCCTTTTGTACACGGACGTACAGCTGTATTTTTAATTTTATTTCTTGTTTAACAGATTTGATGCAAATTATAACGTCATTTCTTCCCCTCAGGGCTTATTTTGGCTGTAACTGTGATTGATCCAATCATTCACGCGATAAAGGCTGCAACTGGTGCTGGGAAGAAAAAATGTAAGATAGATGATGAAACACAGAAAAAGGTACTGTTCTTAATATGATTCAGTTGAATCAGTCTCAAACAGATGAATTGTCAGCAAAAAGCTTAACCTTGAGGAAAACTTTATTTGTTCTTGCGTGTATTTATAAATTAAATTGAGCTACACTAGAGAAAAGTCAATTTTGTTAAAGGGCCATAATTAGTTCCCTATATATTGTGCTCTCTCCATTATTTAAGCCCCCTTCTTTATTAGCAAATGAAGAAAGGAAAATGTAGTCGCCTGCCGATCATTCTGAAACACTGTTCGCGCCGTTTTCCTGCTGTCTTTTGAGGTTTTCCGTCAAGCTTTACTCTACTTGAGCCCAGTAATCTCCTTCAGCTTCAAAATAGGTACCTTCTGTAAAAATAAAATAGGCTTCCGAAGAAACAAACTCTCAGCCGTCGCAGCTACATCAAGAGGATCTAAACAAGTAGCACTGCTCCCCTCAGGGGAACGACGTGAACACGAGGCCTTTGATCTCCCTGGATAAGTTCCTCTTCCCGACTGATCTAGAAAGATCTAACGCCCTCTTCTCGCCTGGTAGCACTAGAGAAATTTCACTTAGTCAATTTTGATTGGTGCCAGACTGTCAGTTTCAACACTTCCGTTTGTGAAATTCTATATTGTTTTCCTTTTGAAAAGTTTGGAGCAAAGATTTTGTTGGCTAACATTGTGTAAACTTTAACATGAAGTTAGCAATAGTTGTGCTCACGTAAAATAGCTTGCTGTATTGTTATTTTATACCCTGTGTTTCTGAGCACCCCCTAAAAGACCCGGGCCCGGTTCCTCAAAGGTCGATTAGCGCTAATCCAGGATAAAAATTTTGTTCCGTTTTTGTAATTTACCTTCCTATGTATTGTTTACAGTACCGTTTTGTGTGATCATTATTGTATTTCGGAGAAAAGGCTGAACAGTATTTTTTTTAACCCCATTTGCATGTTCTTAGACAAGAAAACCTTGCTTAAAATTTAGCTTAATATTGGGTTAAACTTAACCGTCTATCGAGAAACCGGGCCCTGGGTGTTGAATGGTTTTCAGTTTTCTGATTGGCTAGTAGACTTATCAGTTCTTAGATAGGATACGATTCGATTAGGACAGCGACTTTAATAATGGAGGATGACACCTGTAACCCATGTTACTGATAAATTTGTGGGCCTCGCTTTAGTTCGCTATTTGCAGTTAAGGTATCTGACGGGATTTGCTAAAACATGGCTATAGAAATTTCTCTTATAAACCTTTACCGAGTTTCATGGTGAAGCATGCTTTTGTTTGTTTGTTTGTTTGTTTTTTTTAATCGAATATTTACTGAATACGCTGCAGTAGATAGACTGTCATGAGTTTCTAACTGGCAATTAATCTAGCTCCCCACTCTCCCCAAAAAAAGTAGGTTCTAGGGGTGAAATCTGTTCGGCGAGATGGAAATTTATGCTGATTTCTGATCAGGCCAAAGACAGTTTAAAATTGTTTGGAAGGCGGGGGCTCCATGTCTCCTTCTCAACCGCTGGTTTGCATCCGGGATCTGGAATAAATCGACTGTGTGAGTCGAGAAAAGTTTCCATGCGACGATTTATGTGGAGAAAGCGAGAGTTTTTCGGAGTAATTTGACGATGTTTCGCCCGTGTTTAACGTGGAAATATTATGAGTGGTTTTCGAAAGTGTTGTGATTGCCGCGAAAGTCATTTATTGTGTGATCGTTAAATCGTTGACAGACAAAACCGTGGTTGAGCTTGTGTTACCAGAATACTTTCTGCCAAGCATAAAAACGCTTCGTGAGTGTTTAGTTTAGGTGATTTTGTCTTAGAAAGCCTATTCTGTGCTCAAAGATTGAAAGTTTAATTTCTGGACGTTTCAAAAGTTGTTTATTTCATCGCAAAATCCTGTGACTTCTGCGAGAGAAATTTACCGTCTGTTGCCAACAGTAAAGTCATTGTCATTGTTAAGCCTCAGCTAGTGACTTTTAACTGCTTTCCATTCGACTTAGATGTCAAACTGTTAAAATGCACTCGAAATTTCTTTAGTCACATTTTAGCTAGCCTCCCACGCAGGCGTTTTTAGGGAACTCGTTTTTCATCCCTTCCCACAAACGCCTGCTCAACCAAGAACAACATTCCTTTCCTAAGCTTAGTCAATCACATTGTGCTTTCCAAATTCTGGAAAGTTGACCTTGACCGCCGGGTATTCTGATAATTACTCGATCTGCATGAAACACTGAGAAAGCTTTCTGACCTCTGATAAATGTTAGATTCAGAGCGGCAAAATTAGGATATAATCAAATTTTAGAATAATCCATGCACTCCATAACCTTAGCGAAGGAAAGAAAAGAAGGAAAGCGGTAACTCTAAGGTCACGTTTTAGTCGTGCTTAGTCTTTCAACACTTTATTTCAAAACTGTTAATTGGTCACTTACCACGCAAACAAAACAATGGGAAAGGAATGTTGTTTTCGGTTGAGCAGGCGTTTGGGGAGGGATGAAAAACGAGCTCCTCTAAAAACGCCGGCGTGGGAGGCTACGTTTTAGCAAATCCAGACAGATATAAAAGTAATTAAATGAAAAGATTAAAAAAATCAGAAGCAGTAGGATAGAAATGAAGCATTTTAAGAACACGAGGCAACGGTTAAGTTTTGAAGTCATGTTTCGGATATACATTAGTCAGTTCAAGATTGTTTACAAAATTGTTACCATGATATACATGTACAGTGTATAGTTAGATAACAAATACAGTGATACATCAAATTATATCGGCCATTTGGGCTACAATCCCCAAGTTCGGACTGTGTAAAATGCTTCCTTTTTTTTCCCGCCGGATCTTGACAGTTCTGACAGTTGGCTTGGTATGTTGTTGTGGAGAGCTTTTTTTCTTTTTTTGAAAGTTTTTTACGATTCATTAAAAAACTCATCACCTGACTCTTGATTCCACGTTAAATTGCCGGTGTCGCACTCATCGTATGGTGATTCGAACGATATCGCTTTTCGCGTGCAATTTAACGTGGAATTCCCTCGCCATGTTATGAATTTTCTTACATTAGTACAGTTTTACTTCTAAATAGAGTTACTGTTTGCGGCAATCGCGAGCGTGACAAACAGTGTAGTCTATTATTACGGTGGAGCGCCGTTCAACCCTTTACCCTGGGTCGTATTAACAAGGTGTTCGTATTCAAGTGGTTTTCAGGAAAAAAAAATGACTGACGATATTTGTGTTTCGGAAAATAATAAGGTCGTAAGAAAATATAGTCAATGATCACGTTTGACAGCTGTGATCCTCAATGCATTTGCCACAAAATAGTAATAAAGATTTCGAAGGTCCTCTTACAAGACCTTACAAGCTACTTAGCTTTCATCTGCACGGTCTCCATTCAGCATATAAAGCTAGTTTAGTTGACGTCACGTGATCTAAGTTTTGTCAATTGAAACCAAAGGGTTTGGGCGTACATATGGGCCATCTGCAAAAAGTCATCTACATCCGACGTCAGCTTCCCACCCTAAATATACCTTATTATATGAAATTTTGGGGACACGTTAATTTAGCGATTTTGAAAAGTCCTTATTTAGCGGCACTTTAATTTGGCGATTTTTCGTAAATTTTGGAACATAAGTCACTTAATTTTCGCGATTTCACGAACTGAAACTTTGGCGAATTAAGGTATTCAAAACTTCCACGACGACAATAGACGATTTAGGATAAACATAAGTATAAATGTCAATAGCTTCATTTAAATCAAAATTATTTAACGTTCTGAAACTTAGTTTTGAACGAAACAAACGAAACTGCAACTGCAATGTCATGTTTTAATTCTGTCGTCAGTCATATTTAAGGTACATTGTCACACAGTCACTACTACACGTCATAATAGGCCGTGAAACTGACCAGATGCTGGAATTTCATATTGTGCTCACTTTAATTTAGCGACGATTTAAATTTAGCGACACTTAATTTTGTTGCATTTTAATCTGGTGATTTTTAGAAAAATCGCTAAATTTGCTTCATTAAAATATCGCCAAAATTTCATGTAATAACGTAATAAAGGTGGGCTACGAGATTAGCCCGTATGTAACCACTTGTTGTCACGTGACCACACCTGAGCCACAACAGGTCCATCTTTGGAATTTACTCCATTTGTTACATTAAAATATTTGTATCTAAGGACAAGAATGAACATCCACAGTCTTTTTTATTAGGAGTTCTTCCGAAATCCCTGCAATAATTTGGTCGTCATATTTATCAATGATTTAACCAAAGTATTTGAAAGGAGCAAGAAATGATAAATTCCATTGATTTTAGCGCTGATGATGATGGCTTATAACAACTATTTAACAGCACTACAAATAGTGAGCTTCTGTCAGGAAATGAGTTTTATTTGAGATTTCATATATTTAAACAGATGGACCGGTCTGTTGGAGTTCTCGACGCCTTGAAAGCTATTCTACAATCATGGACGACGGAACTGAAAAAATACAGCGACAAAGATTCCTTAGGCAAAGTCACTTACGGCGAAAAAACTACCGATGCTGGTGGAGTCGTGTGGACTTTGTTCAATGACATGAAAGAAGTGAGTATGGGTAATCTTAAACTAAGCACAAGCAACCTACGCAGATGCAGTAACCAGCAAACTATCAGTGCATTTAATTAAATTGCTTTTTGTCTTAAAAAAGGCATTAATACAATCACATGGAGGTATTGTCTGTTTGCCACGTCTGTGTAACAGTCTTCATCAGTCCACATCTACCCCAATTGTTGAAGCCACAAATATAATTACTGACCACAAATGTATCAAAGCCCTGAAATGTAACACAGATTGGCCACAAATGCATTAGGGCCTTCATTAATCCAATGAAAGCCCTAGATACTCGAAAGACCGCCGCCTTCAAACAAAGTAGGAAAATTAAAATAACCGCCGCGGCACTGTTTCGAATAAGTACAAAATTTTACCTCATTTACTCGAGACAGCACTGCGTTTTCAACTCTACACTGATTCATCTAAATGCTGATTATTATTGCTGATGTTATTAAGCCGCATATTTGCTCTAAATTTCATGAGGCGTATTGATGTTTGAACGGTGTCGCGTAATTTTTACGTGCTTGTACACGCACGTACATTTTACTCGCCTAAATAAAATAGACGAAAGATATAAAGTTTTGAGCTTAAACGTGAAGTAAAGCGACGTTCAACTTTTAGTTTTACGTGCGACCTTTCATACATTATTTCTATTTCATTTGCAAACATAAATTTTACGCACGTACGCACGTCAGAATTACGCGACAGTGGAAATTCACCCTTAGTTTGAATTTTTCCGTTTGAAGAGTGAGGTATTAAAATGATTAATGAAATCACTGTATTAAAACCAACTTCCAATCTGATTCTCTGTGGAGTATTACAAAATCAAATCCGTTAAATTAAAATCTGTATACCTTTCCTTATTTACTCGGGCGCTCGTTAAACTATGCAAAAGAGCAGACATTTCGCCAAACGTGAAACTTAAGCCAAGGCCTTTAACATTGCAGAAAAGCATCAGGTACTGCTGAACCTTTTAAATAATTTGAAATGACGACACGATAAAGTATTGACTTGCGGTCTAGGCGTAAGTGGGCTTCTCGTGGTCAATGCCAAGATGATTTAGGGGAGAATATGTGTACATTTAACATTGCGCGGCTCCTTACTATATGAAAAGTAGGTTGTGCGATATGATTAATAGTCACTCTCCCTTGCCAAATTTATCATGCTTCTGTGTAAATTTAAAAAGATAAAAGACTTTGTTTATTAAGTCAAGAGTTAGAGCATGACTGCATAAAGCACCAGTTTGGAAACCGGGCGAGAGGAAAGCCAAACGGGACAACACAGGCTGCCAGAGCTGACAAGGCTCGGTTCAAACATCAACCCTCTTCACTTGTAATAGCGGAGCTCTGGCTCGCGCGAAGTGCGCGCAACGGAGCACCATGGGTAAGAAAATTTGGTTATCCATGCATCCGAGATATTTTGGAAGTCGTGTCCGTACCCCCGTCAGTCCGCACCACAGGGTAACCAATGTGAAATGACCTTTTTTACTTTTTGTGGAGCCTGCAACACCTGTGTTTAATTTGATGATAAACGTCTATGTCATGGTAATCTGACAACTGTCAGAAAAGATTCTCCGCTGACCAGTGTCAGATGACCTTATCGCTGGCTCAGGTTGCAAGTTGTCGAGGTCACGTGTTTTTAAGGTTTTCCGCTGACCAGTTTCTAGCGTTTAAGTGTTCGCATGTTCAAGTTCGATTTCTTTGGCAGCAATTGTTTCTTGTCTATTGAGCCCCTCCCTCAATCTTCACATGCTCCTCCCCTAAAGTTAAGAGTAGATCTGTGGATTTCTTTAAAATAGTTCAAGTTCACTGTTTGAAAAGTCAAAGTCAAATGTAAAGTCATTTTTTCAGACATTTTATAAATCGGGAATGGTTATTAATAGTCTGTAAATTTTACATGCGGAATTAAGTGAGGAGACTGACAAAATTATAGACTTGGCATATACTCTGTATAATCTTTGTAGACTTCACTTTAATAGTCATTATCATATGAACCTCCTTGTTATAAAAAGGTCTCTCATATTTCCAGTGATCAAGCCCACAGTAGATCTCGGTCAAAATATTCGTAGAAATAGGATTACAGAAACCTTATTTGTTTTCAACAAAACTGAAAAAGGCTACAGAAAAAAAATCATAGTGAAGATTTTCGTTGACAATGACTTTAGCTTCAGCAAATTCAATCGAGCGTGATCAAAACTGCGCAAAGGTGGCCGGCTTTTAAACGTAAATTGAAGGAACTCTGAATTGAAGGTTCAGGAATTCGAATGAAAAAAGGTTATGTCGGTAAGAAAATAAAAGCCTACAAAGCGAACAAAGAAATGAAAAAAGAGAGATGATAAACGACTGCTGGATTCATTGACTGTGTTGTTTTATCACGCTTTTAGCTAAACGTAAATCTTTTGAAAAGTTCAACAACCAGCGGGGCAAAATTCAATGAAAAACTACAGATTCTAGATTGCAGAAAAACTGGAAAACTGAACAACAAAGAAACCGAACAAAAAGCCACCAAAAGTGTATAAAAGTAAGATGGCAGTACTTACAAAGCGACATTGTTAAGCGGTCAGCATTAGATCCCATCGGCCGTAGCCCCTTTCTCCCCTCATGAAATTTACACAAGGTAGAACTGTTTTCTGCTTTTATATCACACTTAGATGATATTTCAAGCTGGAAATGTTCATGAAAGTGCGAGTCTCTTCAATTTGAAAGAAAAAAAAATTCATGTGAAAGACAGTATGTTCGAACCCAGCACCCAGATGGTCCAGTATACTATGCTAACCACTAGACCACTGAGGGTTTTGCTGGATGGAAATGAAATAATTTAAGGACAGTCGCTTCAACCCCAACCCAAAAAAAGAACGTAACCAGTTTCGAAACAGTTTTTAACCCTAATCTGTCAAAGGCAGTGCTTAACCCTTATCAGTAAAGGGAAAAACTACGTTGTGTAAATCTCATGAGGTATCCGAGGGGGCTACGGTCGATGGGATCTAATGATAACCTTGTTAAGCGTGGTTATTCTGCCCGTTTTATATTATTTCAGCGGTTCTTCCATCTGATTTGCTTGATTATCTCTTCAAATATTTTGTCTGAATTACAAAATTCACTTCTTTTTTAGTCAGTGCTCATAAGGAGCCATAAGAGCCTATGTTTTAAAGCAAAATTGTATAAAATCACGGCTTTCGTTCATTCAACAACAAACAAACTTGTGAATGAAGCCACAACGATTCCTGGGTTAGCTGGAAAGATCGTACTGAAAACTGCCCGCTCCAGGAACCAATCAGATTGTAGGATTTGGAAAACTCTGCCCGTTCGCAAACTTAATTAGAAAAAAAATTGCTTCGTCAATTGCACTGCTTAATGTGTAAAAGGGATACAAAAATAATAATAATACAATAATAATAAAATGAAAACCTTTCGAATTTTTGTAGCTACTCCTACTCGCGGGTTCAGTGGTGTGGCCATTTTTTTCGTAATAGCTTCTGTGTGAAAAGTGTAAAATTAAAAAAAAATGAAAAAGAAAATTCCAGATTCCTTTTTTTAATTACATAGGATCTCAAGAAAGCCCTACGCATCGCGGACGAAGAAAAAACCAAGTGTGAGTGGAAGGCCAACATAGAACAATTTGAGTTGGATGTGATTCAAGGAGCCTATAATGTCAGTGCCATCTTTATGGCAAAGGATCACGCCCCTGTTATGAAACAGAAAAATTTCCCACCCGAAGCTGACCGCAAGAAGATGACAGACGCCTTCAATAAGTATTACAACGATGATTGGAAAAAGATTATCAAGATTAATGTATGTAGACATTTTTCTGGAGATTAGAACACCGTGGTTATTCATAATTAGTCTTCACGGCATTCCTGCATCACCACGGTTTTCTTGCTCTTTTGCCTTTAAAATCCACCACTAAAGAACAATGTTCACTGTGATGGCACAGGGCGGTAACAATTAAAATATTAAAATATTGTACTGAATTAGACCTAAGTAATTGTAAATGGGTTCTATCATTTCACTTAGGCTTAGGCAAAAACTTACGGTAATTTGTATGCTTTGCTAAACAAACATTGAAACAATAACTGTTTCTTTTTTTGTTGTTTTTTGTTGTTTTCTCTTTTCTGTTGTTGTTGTTCTTGTCTTTTTTTGTTGTGTTTTGCTTTTTACTTTGTTTCTGTTTCTTTTTCTCAAATTTTGCTTTAGTTATAATTAATTTAACCAAATTCCGACTGTAATCATTCTCGTGATTAAACAAATCGGACTACTCCCTACGCGCGAAGTTTGTGACAATGTTGCACACAAGTGGTATTTATGTCAAATACATCCTAGCTAGCACAGTATGAAATATGCCTTCAGTAATTAACTACTACCTGAAAAAATTCCTGTAAATTTCACACGCAGCTATTCCAAGTTTAGCAGAACTAAAACTGTTCTTAGTGAAACAATTTGCACAAACGCCCAGGTAGTAGTCTGCTCAAATCAGATGCGAGAATTTTGTTGTGGTTATGATTAATAGCTACTTGTAAACATTTTTATACAATCAAACAGGCCAAAAAAAATTTGACGAAAGCTGTGAAGGATGGGGCGAAGAAAGCATCCGAAGATGCTGTTAAGACGTTGATCAAGAAGCCTCTCACAACACAGATTAAATCAGGGATTCAGTCGCAAGTTGTCCCTGGTGTTAAATCTGAGGCTACCAATGCAGCAAAAGCAGAGGTAGGTAATAAGCTTGACTAGCTTATTAACTGTATCGTGAAGTTTGAAAGCAGAAGAAAAATGGAAAAGGAACATAAAATAAATTCGATCACCCAGAGCAGGGTTTTGTCTTTTGTTTGATGGAATTATAAGAATACTATACAAACAGAAGAGACTGTAAATAGTTGTTGGATAATCTACTCCGAAGAAAAGAACCTCAACAGAACCTAAAAAGCCTACATTTTAAGTAGACATCGACAGTATAAGAACCTTTTTAGACTAACTTGGAGGACTTCTACGTTCTCATAGATTGGCTTTTATGTATTCCATTCATAATCGAAGAAATTTTTGTTTGACAAAATCGTCCGTACTTACGTCCACCCCTTCATGCTAGCGGATGTGTAATGTCACACTTACTAATGATCTTGGAGTCACCTGTGTCACATGACTGTACCGCGGGCTAAGGTGTACAGCTAATTGAAGTGACGTGTTTTTTAAAGTTCTCCGCTGACCAGTTATTGGTTTTCAATTGATCGCAGGCTCAGGTCCATTTTTTAAGGAGGAATTCTGTTTGCTTCTTGGTTACGGAAAATGTTGAATTACTGCAGAAAGACTTTTCTTAAAGTATCCCCGAGAGCTATTAACTATGTCCAGAATTTCCTTTTTCAGTTATCTTAATTCATTATCATGATATGATGTGGCACAAATGTATCCTTGATGCAAATTGTATGTTCATGTTTTGGGGTTTGGTAATTAGATGGTCTTGTATGAAAATGAGTTTTAAACAAAGGAAAATAAAAGTTAAGAAAATGTTTAAATCTAGTCACAAAATATGTCAAGTTAATGAAATATAACCTTAGTTATTATTTACCCGCCAGACACAGGTTGTGATGAACGAATGGGCTTCAAGGATTCAAAAACACTTAGAAGTCCCAATACAAGGCCTTGCAACACTAAAGGAATGGATGTTAAAAAACGTTAAACCCGAAGCGGTAAAGAAATCTAAGGAAAAAGGTAATATCCGATTTCTTAAACGTGGAGGAAGCTAATGCGAGGTATCCTATCTCCGGACGAGAGCTATCAACACAGTGAAGGATTACCAATTTCACCATTTTTCTTAAGATTTTGCTTTGCATTATGAATTTGATTTATGGTAAGATTAAAACTATTAATAATAATATGTAGTGGTGGGGTGGAACGTGAGTTCAAGATTCAAGCAGGTTCAAAGACTAGGGTAGTAGTCAACTATCGAAGGGCTCTCAATAATGTTTAAGCAATACATCATTTGCACGTGATCTACATCACAACAGCAAAAACACTGGAAATTAATCAAGAGTTTTATGGGTTCTAAACAACAGGCTAAACAGGTGAATAATAACCGCAGTCCGCCCTAGTCCCCATTTTCGCCTACCTCCTAAAATAATAGAACGTGTTTGCTAGGTACTAGGTACTCTTTGCTACTTGATCCGTCACCAGGTCAACAATTAGTGACTAATTTCTTACTGACTGTGTATTCAGTTTACATAAATTAAGCAACACTTTTTTTTTGAGGCCAATACATCTTCTTCACCTGAGACAGATCCTCCCATGAATTCTGCTTGCATGCGATTGCTTTTTATGAGTTTGTGAGTCCTCATTTGCTTTTGATTCCAGCTCTTGCTGCGGCTAATGCTGCCATGCAGCTGCCTCCTGCCCAGATAAAGATGATGCACATCTCATCGGCCGCAAAGGATCAGGTTTTGCGCCAGTACAAGGAGCAGATTAAGAAAACTGCAGATCAGGCTGCCGACGATTACATCAAAAAGGTTTTGGCTGAAAAAGGAGCAAATAAGTAGAGATAAAGAACACATAAAACTGAGGGCAGGCCAATAAATACTAATCGATTTTTTTGTGTTGTAGTTGTTAGCAGTTTCGTCATTTATTTCAAAAACAGTTTTAAATAATTACACGTGACAGGTAGCATATGTTGTCTAGGTTAATTGACCTAATAAGTCGACGTTAATTAGTCAGTCTCATCCAGAGCACTTAATAATTTGTAAGAGACAAGTGCTCTACAAATAACATTTATCGTGTACTCCCTTAAATGAGCCATACAGGTATGTGCCGCCCCATCGGGTAGGGTTTTTGCGCCGTTTTGGTCCGTTTTCCCCATTTTGGTCTGGAATCGGGTATGGTTTTCGAGGGAACTACGGAGTGTATGAACGTATTTATCAATTCCAAATTCCAAATGAGTAAGAAAGAAACAGAACTATGCGAATTCGAAATGGATTTGAAGAATTTTTTTGTTTGCGCTCTAATCTTAGTAATGATAACATAATTTCTGCCTAAAGGCCAGGTCTGAAAATGGGTGTGGAAAATTACATTTTCTGGTCTGAAATCGGGTCAGGATTTGAAGAATCGGGCGGCACACCCCCACCAAGAATTCCCAGGAGTACATTCCCCCCCCCCGGGCGTAAGGTTTTCTCCGAAATAGAGTTACGTCTGCTGCAATTAATTTTAGTGGTGTT
This sequence comes from Porites rus, assembly GCA_964035705.1. Taxonomy (NCBI): domain Eukaryota; kingdom Metazoa; phylum Cnidaria; class Anthozoa; order Scleractinia; family Poritidae; genus Porites; species Porites rus. The sequence goes on along the minus strand of OZ038003.1, from coordinate 10,072,870 downwards.
AAACTTTCAAGATCGTATCTGCATGTAGCAGGAACATTTTAGACATAGTAGTTTAAAAACTTAATAAGCCCTTTAAAGTAGCTTTTACAGCTGCTGATTTCATCCTTTGTTAATAAAAGTGACAATTTGTTTGTTTTTTTATTTTCGGTATGCAATGACTTGTGGAACTCAACCCTTCCCGAAGTACGTTTCCTTAAAGGCTGATACCCCCACTTCATAAACTAGCCTCTTTAGAGGTACAGCTCTAAATTTATTGTTTAGATTTTCATTACTACAATTTTGCTTCCATGCGCAGTAAAACGCACTCCGTTCGACGAGATCTGATCTTTCTGTCATTCCTAGAGAAAATTAATTGCAGTTTTACCAACAGGGAAATACCTAGGAAATGACGGTATCAACCGAACAAATCACTTCGTATAGGTAAATCAAGTGAATAACGTAACCATTGCCCTTTTTACCATTTAAGTTCTATCATATTTAGGGAGCAAAAAGATTTGAGGGGCATGTAGAGTTCACGCCGCCGCAATTTGCAAATCGACACCTGAATGGTGACCTTTAGAAAGAAAGGTACCCGTTTAATATAACCATCCGTGTTATACAAATGGATACCCTAGAAAGGTTTGGTTCTAATGGCCTGAGTAGCCATGAGTTAGTTTACTGCAAACAGTACTTCAAAGCAATATTGCTAGTGATTGTGTGCAGCTAGAGAGAAGATCGAAACAGACCACGGCCGCTGTGTACAGATTAGTAGACTATACTACGGGTACCTTCCGGCAAGTGCCAACGAGAGAAATCGTTTCTTTTTCGCATTGTGGAATGAAAGTCTTCAAGGCTTTCTATTGTTCTCCGGCTTTATTTTCTTTCAACATAAGGTGTATGCATAATAATTGCATGAGGTTGAGCGAAAATCGTACCGCTTTTACACTTCGACAGTATTTTCTTTGAGTCAAATGTTAAGGTAGCCTGTTCAAGGCTCTAACAAGATACTAGGGAAAGCGCATCGAGAAAAGTTGCACGAAAACTGCTTACATTGGGAGCTGGGGAGAGACGGGTAAGTGAAGCCTTAAAGCATTATTTTCAATACCTTATTCTGGTCTACCAGCTCCCGGTATACCTTGTGATTGGTCAATTTTGACAATTTATGTTAACCACGTCAATGGCGTGGCTTGCCGCGCGCAGAGACAAAGAAAAAACAGCGAGCGTGTGAAACCTTCCTGCACGGCAGATTTTGACATTTAAATATTTGATATTTTGGCAAGAGAAACTGTAAGTTTTTCTTAAAGTGGGTAGGGTCAGTGGGTGGACTGTGGTATTGATAAAGATGCTTACAGTCTCGCGTCTTCTCTCTTCCCGCCGTTTTTTGCTCGCTCGCTTTTTCACTGCTCGCGTGAAATCATTAACGACCGCGCGATGAAATACATCTAGTGATTAATGATTAATTTGTAAACAATTTTAATAGTATTTTATGTGTGACAACTCAATTTTAATTATAAATAGATTTTTTATTGTTTTAATTAGATTTATTTCTATAACGTTTGTAGTTATAATAATATGGTTTGTGGCCCAACCCAACTAGTACTATTTTCCGTTTACCCCTGTCATATTCCTTGTCTTCTGTCATTAAAATTTTCCAGTGTATTTTCTATCATCATTTTTGTACTAAAAATCCATTTTGCAATTTTAGAAAAATTTAAAATAACTTAATTAAACAGTAAAAAGTTTCAAGTCATTTAGTACCTGGTCAAGCTTCCCTCTGTTTTTAAGATTTTACGACACTACTTTCACGTTTAATTTCTATTATAAAAAAAATATTGTGTTTATTTAATGACTTAATAAATACAAAATATTTCAGAAAATTATAATATTACTGTCTGTGGTTATATTTTTCTGTTTATTTTTCTTGTTATTTATAACATATATTTAACAACTGGTTTTTTTACGTTATGTGTGAAAATATTGTTTTGATTGCAAAAATACTGATTAGTTATAGTAATTAAAATAATTATGAAATAACACAAATAGTATGGCTCGCTTTGCTCGCGGGGCAAACGGAAAATAGTACTAGTTAAGCCACAAAGCATATTATTATAACTACTCATGAAATAATATTGTAACTTATATTCTGGGGCAGAAAAATAAAATTGATTTTTTTAAAAAAAGTTTAAAGAAGAGCGTACTTCAATAAAATGTCAAACGCAACAAACTGCAATACCCAAATCAACTATAATGGTAAAGTTATTAGTTTACCTCATTCAAGTGAAAAACTTCATAAATCATTTGACAATTATTTTGAAAGAGAATATAATCTAAGGAAATATGGTTACAACTTTATTGAAAAAGAAGTATTATCTGATCGAAATGGTGAGTATTTACTTTATGACTCAGATGATGATAGATTTGTTAAAGACACAATTGCTTGTATTCCTGATACAGAAGGTGGTCCTCATTATTTTAATATGGATTGGGTAAAAAGAATTGATATCAAACGAGAAAAAAACCCAGGGTTAACAAAATTGGATTTATTTCAAAAACACAATTTAGATAAAAAATTTCTAACATTAAAAATCATTAGATGTTTATTTGGCTAATGTTACTCGATATGTGGAATATTATAATTAAGTTTTATATCATTATCTTTTGGTATAAAATTTTTTTTAGAATTTATGATGATAATACTTTATCTATTATTTATCTTGCAAAATCTTCATTACATTTAAAATCATCATTAAAAGTAAATTCAGCACTACATTTTTCTTCATTTACATAAAAAAAACCAACATATTTATTATCAACATATATTTCAAATCTACCACCAACAATTTCAACTTTTATAAGATTTTTTTCATCTGTTTCAACTTTCATTTTATTATATTATTATTTTATCTTAATATAAATATTCAATAAAATATGAAACCAAAAACTGGAAAAGATTTAAGTAAAAAAATTAAATCAAATGATAAAGTAAAAAATGAATCTGATAACGAATTAGAATTAGTATTAGGTTATGATTCGTCTGATGAAATGGTAAAAGAAGTTGAAAAAGTAATTAGAAAAAATAAACCAAAAGTAGAAAAAACTGATGCAGATAAAGGAGTGGTAAAACAAGAAGTAGTAAAAAAAGTTGTAACAGGTGAAGCTTTTATAAAACTAGAAAAAAAAGGGAAAAAACTTGGAGCTACATCATTAGGTTATTCCAATAGAGTAAACAATAAATATGTAGTAGAATATGAGGGTAAAAAGAAACATTTTGGTTCGATAAAAAAAGATGATTTTTTAATTCATGGTGATAAAAAAAGAGAGAAAAATATCTTGAAAGAGTGGCGAAATTATAAATGTTAGATTAAGAAAACCTATGAGAGGAAATATTTGTCATAGTGGATATCTCACTTTTGGAATTTATATATCAAAAAATAATCAAAGAACTTATCTTTCACATCGATTTATTTTTGAGTGTTTTTATGGATTGATAGAAAAAAATAAATTTATCAATCACATCAATTTTATTAGAACAGATAATAGGTTGAAAAATTTGGAATTAGTTTCAAGAAGTGAAAATAACAAAAAAACAGCAATTAATAGAGATTATAGTTTTGTGAAAGATAATCATAAAAAATAGAAAAACAGTTAAGGGAATTAATTTGTCAACAAATGAAGAAGTTATTTACAATAGTTTATATTCAGTTAACAAAATATTAGCTATTAATGCAGGTCAAATTAAAATGATTTGTGAGGGTTTGAACTATTGTAAATCAGCGACCTCAAAAAAAGATGGGAATAGATACACATTTGAGTATGTTTGTTAGTTTAAATGTGGCTTAAGGATGAAATTATTTTAATAAAATGCACCTTACCAAACTTGAAAACCTTAGCAAAGAAAACATTTTATTTCACAAAGCAAAAGAATACTCAGTAAATAATTCCTAGCTTAAATATAAACTAATCAAAATTGAAACAAGTTATTCAAATGGAAAGAAAGGTCCGCTAGTTATTGAAACTCCCTTACTATTCAGTTTTGGTGTAACAGAAAGAAAGAATCAAGATACAGACCAATTAACAGGTTATTCAATCCCAGTTTGTTTATGGAAGAAGGATGAAAATCCTTTTGAAAAAGAACAAGCATTTTTTGAAGGATTAACTAATATTTATAATATTTGTTTGCAATATCTTGAAGATGAATATGGTCCAGACCTTGCTTCTAATTTAACAAATATCTTGTATTACAAACAAATAGAATTAAAGGACAAGAAGGGCAAAACAAAGAAAAAGAAAGATAAATCAGCCGCGCCAGTATTATATGTTAAATTAATTTATTCTGATAAAACCAAGAAAATATTATCATTATTCAGAACAAAAGGTAGTAAAGATGTTAATGCATTTGATTATCTTAATCAATATTTTAATACCAAAATGGCAATGATTATTGAATCTATTTATATGAGTAAAAATATAGTTTCTTTACAGATTAAAGCGCACGAAGTGTTTATTCAACCTCTTAAACAAAGAGAATCAATTTTAACAATACAAGAAAGTGATGATGAAGAAGATGAAGATAATAATGAAAAAATTAATATCTCAGATATCTGAGATATTGAAGATTAAATAATAAACTCAATATTTAATACTTTATTAATATTAAATATTTTCCAAATCTTTAAAACAGAAAGAAAGAATCAAGATACAGACCAATTAACAGGTTATTCAATCCCAGTTTGTTTATGGAAGAAGGATGAAAATCCTTTTGAAAAAGAACAAGCATTTTTTGAAGGATTAACTAATATTTATAATATGAGTTAAATTTATCAGGATAACCACTCTATGAAACTAATGCTTTTTTATTTTTATTATCTCGTTTTATTACACGTTCTATTCTAAATGTCTCCTGTTTTGCTTTTTGTAATTCTTGTTCGTAAAAAGTACCTTCAATCGCCTCACCCATTAAATCAACAATTGAATAAGTAGTAGGTTTAGTAGGTATAACACTATCAATCACAAATATCTCCTCTGTCCAGTTTGGAGTGTAACCTTTATCAAATACGGAACTTTTATATTTTGAAATTCTAACTTTATCTCCGATCGAAAACTTTGGTTTGCCAGGTTTTAAGTAGATCAAATCACCGTACAAATTAGACCAAACTTTACTCTCATTTTTCTTTTTACTTGCTTCAACAGGTGTCATTTTAATACTTGAATGTCTCAAATTATTATAGTTATTTACAATATTATCTATCTTATCCCAGTAAACAGTGTTGTTATTCACAGTAAACAATTTCCACATTTTGTTTTTTATAGTTTTATTCCATCGCTCAACAATACTTGATTTTTCTTCATTTTCAGTGTGATATAATTTAATATCTTTTCTCTTCAAAAAATCTTTAAAATGTTTAATAATAAACTCAGAACCTTTATCTGTCCAAAGCATTTTAGGTTTACGTTTACTCTTGAATATTTCATCAAATGCTTTACTAACAGTTTCAGTCTTTTTATCTTTCAAAGGTTTTAATCCAAGCATACTTGCTAAAAACATCAATTACCATCAGTAAATATTTAATCCCTTTATTCCACTTACTTAGCTTTTGCATTTCAACCAAATCAGCAGCCCAAATTTTATCAATCCCATTTGATATGACTGTTCTTTTTGAAAAGTTTCTTGTGAGTGGTTTGTGTAATTCATCGGCTAATTGCTGAGACCAATCATTACTCAACGCCGCTTTACGTTTTTTGAACCAGTGCCAAGTTTTTGTTTGGTATTAATCAATGTTCTACCCATAGCATGCCCCCAATTGTCTTTCTTTCCATGGAATTGAATCTAATGATTTTACCATTTTTCTATCTGCTTCATTTTTACATTTTACTTGTTCACTTTTTGGTCTATTTCCACAAACACTATAATCAACATCATGTTGCATACTAACCGCATCTGTAGCACCAGTTGGTTGTTGATAAATTTTTAATATCTTACCTGTTTTAGGATCGTATTCAAATTGTTTATCCAGGTGGGTTACCAGGACCTGTATAATTATGACCTGGTAAAACAAAACCTTTCTTTGGTGCCACTTTGAGAATAGCATTGTGAATATCAAATCCTCTTCCATCTAATTTCACTCTATCAGTTTTATATCTTTTATCCGGTCTCACTTTTGTTGATAATTGGTCTAATGTATTGCCAATAGTTTATTTGAATAAATGGTGTCACGTGATTAATGCTATAATTTACAGCGTTTTTGTGAAGATTGGGATTTCTCATAGCTTCACTCAAACCATATCGTCCCATTTCAACTGATTTTTTAGCTATCCATGGAATACCATGATGAACAAATAAATCTGCGGCTGTACCAACAGCAGTGTCAAAACGCCCGCCCCGTGAGACGGGCTACTTAGTTTTTTTTCTTTCCTTTACTAGTTTTACTTTTAGTTTTACTTTTAGTTTTACTTCCAGTTTTAACTTGTCCGTTTTCTTTTACATATCTAACTTTTTTAATACCACATACAGCACAACGACAAAAAAATTGTAATCGTCCTCTTTTATCTCTTTGATACCCACTTGGTTCAATACAAGCAGTCTCTTTTTTATCTTTTAAGCAATAAGTTTTATCCATTTTATATTAAGTTTATATAATTATTTAATAAATGAATACAAGAGAAAAGTTTGTAAGAGACGAACTTGAAAAAATTTATCAAGTTTTAAACACCACTTATGAGTATTGTCCTTATTCAATGTTACAAGATGATAAAAGATTTTTGAAAATATTTGAAATACTTTTTGAATTAAATAATAAACCAAATGTTTTAAGACAAGTTGTAAAAGGAAGTTATCTTATATTATAATCGGTGTAGCGAAGGGAGGGATCAAAAGGGAACCGTAGGTTCCTTTTTTATTTAACCTTATAATAAAATGGAAGATAAGTTTTTCAAAGAGATACAAAAAAAGATGAATGTTAAAACATTAAAAGATTTTGAAAAAGAATTAAGAAAAAAAAATAGAGATGAGTTGAGAAACAAATACCAATCTTGCAAGAGTATTGCTTGTTACTTGGGCAAACTTATGGGAGGGAATTAAGAATGGTACTTATAGTTGGGTAACAATAGATAGTGATAGAAAGGAAAAATTGTTTAAACTGATAACAATGTATAAAGAGTTTTTTGAGTTGGTGGAAAGTGTTGAGAATTTAAACAAAAAGGTAGATAGCTTAAAAAAAATTAAAAGAAGAAGATGATGATAATTAAAAATAATATAGTCATTAAATAAAAATGGTTGATCAAAAGACAATGACCAACAAAGTATTAGATTTTGTTAGTGAGTATTATGATGGTTATGAAGAGGCTAAAAAAGTAATGAAAAAAATAACAACTTTACCATTAAACAAGATTAAAGAAATGTATAAATATGTTTGTAATTATATTAAATTAGAGGATATAATAGATGAAATATCAGAAGATTGTGAAGCTGAATCGGATAGTTATTCAGAATCTGAAGAGGAAGATTAATTTATTATAACTACTAATTTATTACATTATTGTATTAAATTATGAAAAATATGATATTATAAAATCACTATTATCCTCATCAAAATGATTATTATGAATTACATCTAAAACACTCTTTCCTTTTTGTCGTTCGTTTAAATAACACAAACACCAATAACCACATAAAACAGAATTTCTGTTTTGTATTTCATCCTGAGAGTAAATAGGTTTTTTTTCCAGATGTTAACAAATAGTAATAAATTTCATGAGGCATAATCAATCCAAATGGGTCAAAGTATTCAACAAATGAATCAATATTTCTATAACAAACCCAGTGTGTTCCAGGTCCTTGATTATCATCGAGATTTGTTATTCCACATTCTTTTTAATTTTTTTTTGGTAATTTATCTCTACTAAATACATCACGAAAATGTTTAATTCCAAGTTTCTTAATCCAATCAAACAAATCAAAATTAGACAATGCCTTATTTACAAAATCGCCCCTAAAACTGGAATCGAGTTGAATGGACTGTTTGGGCCTAGTAGTATTCCTTTTCCTTTTCCTCGTCCTTTGGTCTTTTTTTTTTTTTTTTACCCCCATTCCAATTGGATTTTCCCAAGTTCCAAAAAAAGGAGGTGATTGATATGGATAATAATGTCCTTCACCATGTGTTTGAACTGGAGGGACATAAACATTTCTTGTACTTGATGATTGTTGTTTATCAACTTGTAGTCCTGAACCAAACATTTTTGATACTAATGAAATTGCCATAGGAATACCAATACTTGCTAATGTTCCTAAAAATCCACCTTCAACCTGTTTTCTTGTTGGTTTAATAACCAATCGCCCACCTGATTGATAAACTCTATTAATTTCATTTCCTTGTGATTTGGTAAATTGACTTTTAAACGGTGGTAACATAGGCATATATTTTTTTGGAATAGCAATTCCTTTTCCAAATATTTTATTTAATCCTATTTCTCCAAGAGCGGTTGCAGCACCAGTAGCTAAAGCAGGAGCAACTTTTGTAATTCCTTTCATTGCATATGGTAATACTTTTGCTCCAAGAGAAGCAAGTGATGTAAATACGTTTCCACCATGTTTAACCACTTTGCTAATTTGCGTTTTTGATATCTTGATATCACTTCCTGTTCCATTTACAATAGATTTTTTATTTTATTAATTTGTGTTTTTGTCAGCATTAACTCATCAGAACCTTTAAGATGAGAATGTTTTAATCGAAGAGTCAAAGGGCTATTATCTGTTATTGCAGAGGCTAATTTTGACTTTTGATTATCTGTTAAATTTACTCCATACTCATAATAAGTCGTCATTTTTATTTTATAAATTATATTAAATTTAAGCCCGTAGTAAAAGTTTTCCATCTTGTTGTGATATTTCTGCAACTCTTTCATGTAAGGCTAATGCGTAAATGTTATAATCAGCGTTTGGATTAGCTGTTAATTAGTAATGAAATGCTAGTTTTGGAACACCATCTTTGATATCCATTTTTTGTTTTGTTAGGTCAAAATAAACAAAAGGAAATAAAGTTTCAAAATTACTTCTATTAAGTAAGGTTCCACCTTGATAATCGTTATTTGCATAAACGTATGACATTACATTTCTAAAAACTCTTGCCATATCAGTAGATGGTTTTAAGTGAATATCTGGGTATTCATTACCATTAGCAACTTCAAGGTAACATCTTGATATATTAGCATTATTTGGAAAATCAAAGGTATCGTATAAAAATGGATTTGCTGTTTGTGAATCAATTGTTGCTGTATCAATTCCGAAAACAAATACATGACGTGGGTTTGAAATGGCATTTGTAATTCTAAAATGTCCTGTCTGTTGCTGTGAATTATTTGACCTTTCAATTACTTCTTTCAAATATGTCCATTTGTAAGGTTAAGATAATTTTCCATGTACAACTTTTGTCCTTCTGAATTAAAAGTAAGTTTGGAATAAAAAGTTGTAGTCTTGTTATAATAACTCTACAATTATCAGCAGCTTTAAAAATTAAATTTGCATCTTTTTCAATTTCGATATTTAACTCAGTTTTTGTATCTGGAAGCAGCTTATCTTCCAATGCTTCAAAGAAAGAATATCTATTAAGAGGAATTTCGGCTTATGGTATTCGACGAAACGAAACGAAACGAAACAATCGGTATTCGACGAAACGAAACGAAACGAAACGAAACAATTGATATTCGACGAAACGAAACAATCTTTGACCCTAGAAAAAAGTGGTAATTGTTCTTCTGCAGCTCCTAACACTTTGGACACGATAGCAGTTTTGTTTCGCTAAATACCAACGCCTGAGGCTCAGTAATTGACGAAGATCTCAAATTCTTTTCATAAAATATGCCCTGTCAGATAAAGGAGACATTGCTACATCAAACGGGGAAAATACTCAGCTCCTAAACAATTCTTCTTCTTCTTTTTGTTTCATGAAATATTAAAGGGGGCTCAGTTGGTAGTTGCCTAAACAATGATCTCAAATTCTTATCATAAACGGCCTTATCACAGCTGTTATCATAAAGCGAACGTTGCTGTGTCAGACGGGGTAAATATACGTAATTTTGGTCACGATAGTCTTCTTGCTTCGCTAAATACCAACGCCGGGGGTTTAGTTGGTAAATGATGAAAAAATGCTCTCAAATTCTTTACATAACTGGCCTTGTTCTGAAATAGTCAGGGTAAATAGTGCCCTGTCAGAACAAGCAAACCAAGAAGGGAAAGAAGACTCGTAACCTATTGCTGGCTACTACTCTTGCCAGATATTTTAAGAAAACTGCACGCCTTTCTTATGAAATTAGTTAATTATTAGTATTATTATTTCTTTTTTATGCAGCAATCGAAACATCTCTTTTGTCTTCGCAGTAGTTAAGCGAAGGGTATGATCAGCATTCTCCTCATCGAAAAAAAGAGAGATAAAACACAATTTTACTATAAATAATCATTACATGTTTAATCAGTTCCAGAATCACCTAATGAATAAATATTTCAGCTTCCTGGAAATAAGTAACTTGTAGCTATTTGTTCAAATCCTGGGTTCTAATGTACGCTAACTTGAACTTTGAAATCAATCAATAATGAAAACGTTTTTATGTGTAAGCTGGGGTTCGCTCCTTACCACCCTTCATAGCTAAAACCGACCTCTCAAAAACAACAACGATAATAACAACTGTATCGAACTGTAACTCTAACACTAATACACCGAAACTGGCAAGCTATAAGAGACTTGAGTAGCCGTGGGCCATATGGCGTTACCCTGAGGGTGTTTGCTTTGTTCTGTTGATAAGTTCAACACGTTTGTTTTCTTTGTTTGTTTTTTCACCTCATCGTTCATCTTCGATCTACTTATTTGTCATTTAGTTGCCAGTGAGGGTTTTTTGAATTAAAATGTCAATAATGCGAGTTTCAGGAAAGGAAAAAACAGGTATACACCCGCGAGAAACTGTTTAAAAAAATGTTAACTTGCATGTTGTACTTTCAGTCATCGTACACTGCGACTTTTCGGCTAGCAAGTAACTCTTACGCATGTCGCTGGTAATGAAAATTTCCTCGAGCCATGTCCGAAATACCGTAAATCCTCTATTAAGCCCCCCTCCCCATCTCAAATAAGCCCCCTCCCTCTAATAAGCCCCCCCTTTTCGGGGGAAGAAAGTTAATAAGCCCCCTCTCTATTAAGCCCCCATCCCCTCCTCTATTTATTCTTCACTAATAAATGATAGACTGTATTAATTAATCACGACCGTAAAAATTCGTGTGGACTTATCCGGGATGGTTTATGTACCAAATGGAAGATCGGATTTGATCCTAGTACTCGGCTGCATGACCTAAAACGTCTTGTACTTGAGCTTTTGCACTTTGTATTCTATTCTTTATGGAGAACTGATGCCATCGTCGTTTTTAAATTAAATAAGCCCCTCCTCTCAAATAAGCCCCCCGTCTCTATTAAGCCTCCCTCCGCCTCAAATGGGCTTGAAATAAATGAGCCCCCCCCCCCCCCGGGGGCTTAATAGAGGATTTACGGTACCTTCTTTGTCCAGACACTGTGATACGGCAACTGGACACGGCGTTGGTCCGAGGTCAAATTTCCCTCGACCGGGGTGGCTCAGTCAACAAAGACAACCCGCAACAAACGTTTTCTGTTGTTGTTGTAGTTTGGATATCAATAACAGTTTTACCGGTTAAAATTATAAACCTAAAGAATGATCATTCTCACGTGAAGACGAACTAAAAATCTTCAATGAAATTTCAGTTAATTTGACTGAGCCACCCTCGGTCGAGGGAAATTTGTCCTCGGACCAACGCCGTGTCCAGTTGCCGTATCACAGTGTCCGGAGACAGGAGGTATTTTGGACATGGCTCGAGGAAATGTTCCAGCGACATGCGTCGCTTTTAAACGTTTACTGCGGCGTAACGATGATAGAAGTTTGCCTCTGGTCGGAAAAATCAGCCATTCGATATGTTTTTGGGGCCGCAAACCGCCTTTGAATAGACAAGGTCCGGACCGCCGGCTGTTTTTCTGTGCTGCCTTTAGTTTTACTTCGTATTATGAAAAGAGTGACAGGGGTCAAACAATAACAGCCAAAAAAACGACCAAATCGCCGATTTCAAACCAAAAAACACAGGAATACATCAAAGGTAAGTGTCCTTTATTTATTTTATAGAAAAATAAGTAAGAATAATGATATTTAGCGTTCGGAGATCTCGGCATACTGTATTTCGTGGACTGGACTGGACTGGACTGGACTAGTAAAACGTGGACTGGTAAAACGCGGACTAGTAAAACGCGGACTGGTAAAACGCGGACTAGTAAAACGCGGTCTGGTAAAACGCGGACTAGTAAAACGCGGACTAGTAAAACACGGACTGGTAAAACGCCAAAAAAAAAATGTTGGCTTTATTAACACAATCATCTACTATTCAAAGTACTTCTCAAGTGAAAATAAGAGGTATCATAACTCTTAACATTAATGTATAAAATACAAATAAATCTACAAATAAGATGCATAATCGAATTTAGCGTCATTGTAATCTGTATCGTATAATATTGTAAAGTAACAATCCCAGATTCTACAGTTCGACGTCGTCAATAACAATAAAAAAGTCTTAGTTTTCAATGTCTGATGCTTTCAAATAGTCGGGACATGATATGGTAACATGATCGTAACAGACCACAGTCTAACTAGAACCTTACAGCAAGCCTTTGTACCATCATCTGTTTGTATTCTTGGAGACGAAACGGTTGGAGATCGGCTGGTATTTGGCATAAATTTAGCTCGAAGGAAGGAAAGGTCACCCTGATGCATAATGGGTTGACATGGTAGTAAACATTTGAAATATCTGGTGACGTTTGTTGCTGACCTGCCTTGTAATATTGTCGGTGAAGTCTTGTAGTTAGCACAAGGTCATCAGGCGGATCGGGTATGGTACCGTCTGGCTTCAAGGAGTAGCCACAGCCATAACATCGTGTAACCTTGCTGTCCAGAAACGCAAGTTTGGCAAAAACTAAGATTCCTGGTGTGGGCTTTGGACGCTGAGGGTACGTGGGTGGTGTGTTTTCTTTGACTTGCTGGCGTTCATGTTGTTGACAAGGATAATTATAGATGAGATGCGATGATTCTGGGACGTTGAAACCATGACTAGGCAAAATAAGTGACCGTCACGTACGTTTAGCTTAATACAATTTTACTCCGGGGCATCTAGTTTTGAAGCTAGAAAGAATAAGGTTTTGTACTTTTTGCTGCGAATTGTTCCTTTATCAGAATGTTTATAAACGTATTGAAGGGAACAAGGTACTCATTGGACATGTTGCGTGACAGAAAGCAGGCGATCCGAAAATAAAACTATTATTATTATTATTATTATTATTATTATTATTATTATTAGTCAACTGGCTGCTTAAAGATTCGATGAAACACAATTACAATTATGAACTGGTGATAAATAAATTTCTTCGCGGCCAAAACTTTTTAAATTGTCTGTAACTGGCGCATATAAACCCCTTTTGTAGCAAAAAGGTCAAACAGGGGTCATTACGATCGCTAAACCGTCGGAATAAAACAGCCTAAAAATAAATGAACAGAATTTCTAAACGAAAATTAGTTTTTGTAAAAGTCTGTTCACCGTTCAGTTTTATCCGATCTACAAATGCGGAAAAAATCTATTAAAAAAAAAAAGACGTCCGCAGGAGCCTATCCTGAGTCCGCGTTTTACCAGCCTACCTTTTACTAGTCCGCGTTTTACTAGTCCAGTCCAGTCCAGTCCAGTCCTCGAAATACAGTATGCCGGAGATCTCAGTATTGTATTTAAGTCTCAACGGTTGTTTGTAACGCGACACCGACTCTCTTGTGAGAAAGTTAATTCACATATATAACAAACTCGTAACGTGAGCTTGGGACATCTGCGATTTTACAAGTTACAGAATTACAGAATTACAGTATTAGCCGAATTACAGTACTTGTTTCGTTTCGTTTCGTTTCGTCGAATACTAATTGTTTCGTTTCGTTTCGTTTCGTCGAATACCGATTGTTTCGTTTCGTTTCGTTTCGTTTCGTCGAATACCATAAGCCGGGAATTTCACAATTTACTGTTGCTGATGCACCTAATAGTAATTTTCTTGCATGAAAGCCTTTATTATAAGTTGCTTGAGTAGGTGTTTCCTCTACAGCTCTTGATGTATCAAGAAAAAAAAATTCGTTTGTAGCAACACTCTGAGCATATGAAGGATTATATTCAAGTAAATTTTTAATATTTACAATATGATTTGCATAATTACAACTATAAACTTCTCTTCCATTTGTTAAAATACTTAATTTTTCTATAAATGAGTTACTACCATTTACAATTCCATTATGGTCGTTAGCTGCAAATTATTTCCTCCATCTGCCATCTTATTTACTTTAAAATCCATTGATAATCTTGCGTTATACCAATCAAAGAAGTAGTTTCTCCTGTGTTATCAGCAACAAATCTAAGACCTGTTTTGCTTTGATGTGCATTATTTGCTGGGGCTGTATCTAGAGCCTGTTCTAAGTCAAAAATAACATCTTCGTATCTTTCTAAATATTTTGGATTTCTAAAGGACTTCATTTTATTTTAATAATTATATAATTTTTCCCTTACGTGTTGAACCTCCACTCAGAATGGAATTCACTCTTTGATTTATCTCTTTTTTTGTCATTTTTTGTTTGGAATTGTTTCAACATTTTCATTTACAATGCTATCAGTTATTGCGCTTGTGTTGATATTTAATACATCAATCGAAATTGTGATATTTGGTAGTTTTGTTCCATACTCTGTTTTTGTATCAATTTTTTTTTTAAAATCCAATAAGGTCTCCAAATTCTGTTCCTCTCAGATCAAGTTGATAGTCACCAACAATTGAAATTAAAACTCGATAGGTTGATAGTATAAAAGTTAAATTTATCGAATAAACTTTTTTTCCACTAGAGTCGGTTGTGTGATGATTTTTTTGTGCCATATATTGATGAATATAATCATTTATGTCAGAATAAGAATACATCCCATCTGTGAAAGTAATTGTTTGCCAAGTTGTACCGTCATGAGTGTATTTAATTTTTTTTATTATCATAATCACTTCTAATATTGTACCATGAATATGTCATTGATAATCGGTCAAGAGCAAGTTTGTGTTTTTTTTCAGGATCAAGTTTTAGTGGGGGATTAAATTTGATTGTAAAATCACCCGGTCTGGATGTTCCTCTTTTTTTCTCTGTTTACTGAAGAAATATGAATAGCTCGTTCTTCCATTTTTATTTAATTGATATATAGTTTTTAAGTAAATCATTTAGTTGTTTTTTTGTAATAATTTTCATTTGATTGAGAAGATGAGCTATTTGAGAAAACTCTGGTATCACACCATTATTACCAGCAAGAATTGAACCACCAAGTAATTCAAGTCTGTCAAGAAGTTGATGAGGGTTGTTAAAGTAGAAAATTCCAGAGCCAGTTTTTGTTTTAAATTCAATTCATTTTTGCATGCTGAACGCATAATTTGATAAAGTATTAAATTTATTAATTTTTTCTTATGTATCTTTACGTGGATTTTTACTTTTTGGATAAGCTATATATCTTCCATCCTCATAATTAGTAGTTATAATGCTAGGATTAAAACCTTTTTCAAATCATTAATTTTTTCCTCAGCTTTATTATAGTATTTTTTCGTCAACTCTAAATCACTAAGGTCAGTTTTAAAAGCACTTGGAAGAGGTAAATTTTCTTCTTTTAAAATTTCTTGAATTTTTTTTGACATCAAATACTTATTTGAATCTTCGCTAGTAAATGAAATAGTCTTTGTTTCCTTTTTTAAAGGTTGAAAAGAAGCACTTGGTTTCTCCTCATCACTCGCATCAAAAAAATCATCATCCTCTTCTTCCTTTTTTACTCCTTCAATTGCTTCAAAACCAGGCAATTGAGCTAATTCCCATTTTTTTACTTCATCTATTTTATCAAATCCTTCTGTAATTTCAAGTCTGTTTTGATTAAGTCCTTGTGTAAGAGCAAGTTGATTTTTTTTTAAGTTGTTCAATAGTTGCGCCTTGCTGCTCATCAATACTCTTTTCAATACTATCTTGAGATTTAATAAGTGGTTTAAATGTCTCTTTAAAACCCTCTTTGAGATCTTGTTTTTGCCATTTTGTTGTTTTTATTATATCTCTCACCTGTTTAGTTAAAGCTTCAGCTTCAATTTTATTACGTGCAAGTTTTTTGTATTCTTCAACATCCATTTTTATTTAATGGTTATAATAAAATGGAAATACCAAACTATGATAGTGATAGTGAAGGTGAAAATAAATATAAACAATTATACTCATATATGCCAAAAGATACGTTTCGAATGTTGATTTGTGGTAATTCTGGAAGTGGTAAAACTAATTTGTTGTACCATATGTTAATGAAACCACTATTACATTATGATGAGATTTACCTTGACGCCAAAATCTCGAGCAACAAAAGTACCGAAATTTGATTTTAAAAAAAAGAGAGAGAAATGAGTAGACAAGTTGTTTATGAAGTACTAAATACAAGTAATGAAAAAATTATACCAGTTGATGAAATGGATTATGAGGATAATCAAAAACTAGTAATATTTGATGATTATGTATGTGAATGCTGGTGAAGGAACAAACCCATCTGATGCTGTTACAAAAAAACAATTGGATAATGTTAGTGCTGGTGGTGTTGCTGATATAAAATCCGATATTGATTTGAAAAATAGTTATAATATTATCAACAGCAAAACAAATACAATCCAAGAATTAAAAAATGAAAGGAAACTGGTTAATTTTGAAGAAGTAAGAGAAAATTTTGTTGGCATATATGAAGCTTTTCCAATGGGAGGTATTGACCCTTAAAAACTGTATCGAACCACCCGTTTTCCGACCTGTTTGCTGGATTTATTCACTATACTACTCAGAATATTCCAAGAACTCTTAATGATAATATGGAACCACCATATCATATCTTAGAATTGCTTGCAGTACATTCTCTTCCAAGGAGTAGATGAAAAGACCATTGTGGTTCAATTCTCGTGAGTAACCACCTCCCGTAAGTGACCACTAAGTCTTCACATTCTTGGTGGTCACTTATGGGAGGTTTGACTGTATTTGTTTTCCTTAAGTACAGGAATTGTTCTGCCTGCGTAGAAGATTACATTGAAACTTTGAAAAATGTCCACAACACTTTTGGTCTCCCGTATCCGGCTGTCAGTCAACAATCATCTGCGCCATTATCACCTAAATCAGACACTAGACACAGTAGGTACACCTCTCACACTCGATCTTAGTCTACCACGCAACCATTTGTGACGAGACAAATACAGGAGACTAAGTTTGTTTTCAATTCCAGTAGCGATTTTTGTTGTCATGAAGCAATGCCAATTCTAAAAAGAACCGCTTTTGTGTGAGAAGTCGCTAGAAGGCTTCTTTTGTTGCAGAAGGTCTTATTATTTGGAAGGCCAGTGAAGGTTAGTTCACAAACCTGCAGACAAATAAC
>OZ038003.1:10021497-10042673 GCA_964035705.1 Porites rus | reverse complement strand
GCCAAGCGTGGTCATTGCACGCGTGCTGAGCAAGAATGCTGTATAATGACAGACTAGAAACAATAGACAACTCCCAAAGCACAAACTCAGCCAAAACGCTAAAAATCTTCAATGTTTACTCAAGTTTGGGCTTACAGAAGGTAATGTCACAGTTTTTCAATGACCATGAAATTCAGAGTCCGGGTTGTTAGTTAATCAATTGTGGCCCTGAAAAAATTTGAAGGAAAAAAACTACGAATTTTTAAGAAAATGCTTTTTTCGTGAGATTGACTCTTAAACGCTGACAAACGTCAACAAATAGCGAAAACTATAATTTCTAAATGTTTGCTTTGCTCGAAATCGCGCGCATTTACAAGGCCCTAAATTGTTTTGCTGACTTGCAAGGACCCATCTGTTATAAGGATGCCCAAAATACAGAGATGAATCTCATAGTTTATTAGATATAATCCGTGCAAAGTTTGCTTATCATTTTCGCATAAATTATGACCTAAATTTGGAAACCGCTGAATTTCTCGAATTGGGTCTTTGCGATTTTGGTGAAACTCTGTTCAGCGCAAGGCACTAATGCGCACGATGTGTAGCCGAGAGATTTTCACGAAAAAATGCCGGCAACAGCAGATTTTCGACTCAGACCTCAAAGGGACGTGGCATTATAACCACGTGACATTTACTCCGATCGCCAAAAATTTTGTTATATTGTAGATTGATCTATATGTTATCCATTCTATATGTTATACTTACGATAAAAGTAAAGGTGGGGATACCAGAGAGCTTCAAAGTAGGACGGTACCCCCTAAAAAAACTGGGTCGAGTCACCTTAATATGAAACAAAAGAAACTTAAGCCGTTGAATTCAACGAACATAAGAACTGAACTAAATTTTAGCAAATGTTAGCTGATTCTTTTCTTCAAGCCTAATCTCGATGGGTTACATTTGCACCGTATATTCACGAAACGCGTTTCTTTTGTTCAGATTCTTGCTGCAGATGTTTATGGAGGCTAGATGTTACGACTGGTCGTTGATACTTTCCTTAGTGTTACGTGACAGCACCTGTCTGACAGATTTCATTGACGACGCCATCAAACTTCACGATACAAACGTTGAATCTTTTTCCCGGATGAAGGATGGAATTGAAGCTCTGGAGGCATGGGCTGAGCACAATTCGTAATATTGATCTTTTTCGGCCCTACAATTTATTTATTTGTTTATTTATTATTATTATTATGTTTCTGGCCACTTACAAAGAATTTTTGATTTAATTAATGACAGTTTGACTTTCTAGCTCAATTTTGCTGTAAACTGGCCCCTAAATCCAGACTGAAACATAGTCCTACTTTCATCCTAAGCTCAGTACTTTGGCTGTAAATGAGTCCAGCTCCAAAGCTATAGGAGTCCATTGGGCTTGTAAACGCACACAAAATTAATGTGTTTACAGTTGTCCACTCGAGAACGATATTTATCATTCACCGATTATTTATTCGTTCATCCACTCTATCTGGAGACTTCAATTACAAATGCATTCTTCACGCGGAAGGAAACCGTAAACGCATAACTTTGTTTATTTTTTCCTCCAGTCAGTACGCGAGCTTTGGAAGGTCAACTTTCCTAGCGGTATTCTACTCGTTTCTACTGCCTGCTAAATTTGAAATTTTCCATTCCCGCGTTCCTAAGTAACCTAAGAGATACAACAAATACATAACTGTACCTTACTCGCTAACCTCCTTTGCTTTCTTTTCTCGCTCCATAATACAAGTTATGGATCCTCGATTTTTTCCTGTTGAATTATGGCCCCCGGGATAGAACTCGGTCCGTAACGTATCGTATGGAACTCGAACTCAGTCAGCAAGAGGTACATTGTGTATACGATGCACGGACTCCTGACTGTCTAGGCAAAGACCCCAGTTACCCTCAAACAATTGCTGCCCTTGTTGTTAATTGTTTGTTTATTGTCTCTCGTTTAATGCCGTGTTGATTTTAAGCCGTTGAATAAGACCAAGTGGGATCGTCCAATTACACACGGGGTGGCAGCTTTTAAATGAATTAACATATAAAGATTTAGCCGGGGTTAAAAGCGAAGCTCTCATTAAAAATTTATAATTTCAATCAAACAATAAACTTGTATTCCACGAATCAGTTAACTTTAGGGCACATTCATGTGACTTTTGGGGAAAAGGCTAACTGATTTTAGAGAAAAATAATTAGCAAACAGTCCAAGAGTGAACCAAATCTTACATCGAGTTGATAGCCTTATATGTACACCCAAAAAATAGCAATCATCTTCGATCACAGTCAAGAGCATAATGGTTCTTGATCACAGTAGATTATAGGCCTCGAAAATAAATTCTTCCCAAACAAAATAACCCAGTCGCCCACCTACACCACCTTTACTTTATATAAGGTTAACTGGACAGGACCGAAATTTAATTTTATTCTATAAAGGCCGGTTAGAAGACACGATAGTCCTCGGTGGGAGCCAATTTACACGTTGTAATTTATAGGTTGCATTCCTTTATCTAAAAGGGAGGCAAAAATAAAAAATCAGGCCGAATTTTTTTGCGTTCGACAAGTTTACTTTACAAAATCTTGCCAACAAATCTGGTGGCGTGTAAAGCAGCCTTTTATACTTTTCAGTTATACATCACATCTGAGGTGAAAAGTACTATTAGACCCTGTTTACATGGAGTGGGGGACCCCGGTCTAGCGGGGTAGGTTTTTTTTGTGTCCCCCAGAGCGTGAAAGCAAAAGAAACCAACCCCACTAGACCGGGCTCCCCCACTCCATGTAAACAGGCCCTTAGACGCTGTTTTTTCATCATACAGACATTTCACAATTGTGCAAGACAAATTGCACTCATTCAATATTCAGGACGATCGAAGCACGTGCTTCCTTTGCACAACAAATTAAAGAATTGGCCACATTATAAAACACTTTCATGAAGAGAATTCCATAATGTCAGGACTGTTCAGACACAACAATCTGCTGCTATGTGGTACGCAAGATAATAATGGGCTTTTAGCGAAAACGTTCAAAACATTTCCCATATCACCCTTCCGGCTAGCCGGTTCTCACTTTTGACAAGTGCCAAATTTGCATTGCGACTTGTTGTTAGCTAAAATCTTGAACTTAGCCAATATCAGGTTGTTCCGGGGCTCCCAAACTAGCTAGTGCGATTAAACATTGGTTGCCCTGTGGTGCGGACGGACGGTCGCTCTTTGTACGGTCACGTGATTACCAATTTTTTTCGGATGGGTAGATTATCTTAGCTCTGGGGCTCCGCTTGCGCGTGGAGCTCCGCAAACGCGACCTGAACTAATGACAACTTTGACGCGGGACCTGTAGAAATCTTACGTGCATTATACATACACGGATTTATTGAGGCTCCCTTTACAGGACTTTTCAGTCAACTCTTAAAAAGACATTTCTCGTCATATTAGGATTTTTGACTAAACGATTTGATTCAAAAAGTTAAACGCTAAAAGATTTTTAAAATACATTTAAAAAAGTGAACGACGTTTCGGCGCTACGTTACGCCATTATCAAGTTAAAAAGTAACCATTGTGACTTAAGTGTCATCAACATATCTTCGATAAAAACACGGAATCATGCTCTTTTGTTCTTTTAGTCACTGCCCAACACAGAATCAGCGACAGATTTCCTTCAAGTACTCAACAGTGTGCACCCTAGCTTGTCTTTCACTATGGAACTTGAACATGACGGCTCTATTCCGTTCCTCGGTACAGTTTTGACAAGATGTGGTGGCACTCTGTTACGGCCGCGTTCCACGTCAATATGTTTAGCGTTTAGTTCTTTGTATAGTTGCACATTCCTTTCACATTCTTTTCAGTTATCGCTATTCATATTCTGTTAGATTTCTCTGCATAACTTTCTTTGTTCTTAGATCATTTTGTAAGTTTCATCGTTTATTCTAATTCATTTCGCTTTAGCGTTCACGGCAACATCGTTGCAGTTTTTTTCGTCCAGTCTTGTTAGCCATCGTACTTTTTTTCCGTTTAACTTTCTAGTCACACAACGTTTGTAAGTATTTTCGCTTGGTTTCTTTCCGTTTCCTGTATTTTCGTTGTTTCATAGTTGTCATTTGTATTCCCTAGTAATTTGTATTTTTTGTTTCGCTTTTAGCAACCGTAATCGTAATTCGTTATAACTGTAATAAAGACGAGTTGGAACCGTGGACCATCCTTGGATTATTCGCCATAATATTTCGTTGAAACGTTATGGATCCAATCGAGGAACAAGTTGGAACGGAAAGCGACAGTTTGGATTTCGCTAATGCTGCCTTAGCAACCGGTGTAACAAGGCGAAGGCAGCGCACAGAAAAGGGAAAAGCATTTATCGCTCATGTTCGATGGACGGATTGCCAGACTTTATTTAGAAGAATCCAACGTCAAATGAAGGAAATCGATAGTTTGGCGACTAATGAAGAGAATGTGGACGTCGTCGAGAGGAATTTAACTTCATTTCGTTTTTCCGTGAAAGAGCTCAAGTCTGGTTTCGCTGCTCTTTTAAATGATCTTGAGTCCGAGGAGGATTTGGACGTTGCGAACGATTGGTATATTAATCAGACTGGAAAGATTAACGACTTTTTAGACAAAACTGTACTCTGGATTTCAACCGCGAAAGAGACAATCGAACATAGCTTGCAAAAAAGATCTCAAGTTGGCTCGATATATTCCACATCGCATCGTTCAAAGGCATCCTCTAGATATTCTAGCCGTTCGATTACCTCAAGCAGAGCGAAAGAAAAAGCCAAAGCCGCCGAGTTAATGGCCAGAGTTGCTATGTTGGATAAAAGGAAAGAGTTGGAGTTGAGAGTCGAGAAGTTACGCCTCGAAGAGCAGTTGGCAGTTGCTCGCGTGCGAGAGGGTGTGTTCGCTGAAATTGAAAGGGGTGTTGGCGATGTGGACTCGACTGGTCGTCAAGAATTGTCTCCGAAAGATTCTTCTGTACAGGCATCTACTCCATCTGGGCCGTTTCTTCCGACTTCCTCAAGCGCTTACACGTCTCCAACCGTTACGTCTAACACTATGACTAAAGTGAGCTTTACCGCTGATTTATATGACGCTCCTATGATACAAACTCCTCCTAAGCCGATGCAGCATCCAAGTCTGAATCCTTTTGCACCTGAGTTTCACATCGCGGAAATGAAGCAAGATACGGAGCCATTAGGACAACCGAAACAAGAGCCTTTCGCCAGTGAACCTCGATACATGGCCCACACACATCAAAGCACTAAACAGTTCTGTGAAGTCCTTCAACAACAGAACAGATTAACAGAATTACTAGCGGAGCAACAACAACAGAGTTTACTGCCTTCTCTTACACTGACCAAGTTTAGTGGCGATCCTTTGGAGTACTTTACCTTTATAAGAAGTTTTGAATCGCAAGTAGAGGCTAAGGTCAGCGCGAATGATGTGCGTCTGCAATACTTAGAGCAGTATTTACACGGAGAACCCAAGGACCTAATCAAAGGATGTCTTCACCTTGATAGACACAGTGGGTACTTAGAGGCCAAAAGGCTCCTTAATGAAAGTATGGGGACCCATACAAGATATCCAACGCCTATCTCAAGAAAATTAACGAGTGGCCCTGCATCCGACCAGGGGACGAGTTGGCATTAGACAGATTCTCCATCTTCCTACGTCAGTGCCGGAGCGCGATGTCAACTCTAACCTACCTGTCTATCCTAAATCATCCTCACAATTTGCAAAGCATGGTAACCAAGCTTCCATTTACGCTTCAAGACCGATGGCGCCGAGAAGCAAATAAAAGGAGAGTGGCGGGTGGAGTGATCCCCTCCTTTGACCTTGAAGAATATCAAATGAACGTCCACTTGTTCGGCGCAGTGTCGTCACCAAGTTGCTCAAATTTCGCGCTGAGAAAAGCCGCAGATGACGCGGAAGAGATTGTTGGAGCGGAGGCCGCAGATTTTCTGCGAAAGAACTTTTACGTTGACGACTGTCTGCGCTCTGAAGGAAAAGAAGATACCGCTATCGAAAGGATACGTGATGTTCGCCATGCTTGCGCCCATGGAGGGTTTAATTTGGCCAAGTTCGTCAGCAACAGCAAAAACGTTCTCGAAAGTATCCCGGAAGAAGTGCGCGCCCCAGGAGTTAGATCTTTAGAATTAGGAAGTGATTACTATCCAGTGGAGAGAGCTCTTGGTGTCCAGTGGGCAATCGAATCGGACATGTTCGGTTTCAGAATTGTCATCAAAGACCAGCCACTAACAAGGAGGGGAATACTATCAACCATATCTTCCGTCTACGACCCCCTGGGTATAACTGCGCCCTTCCTGTTAGTCGGGAAGAAGATATTGCAGGATCTGTGCCGAACGAAGCTAGGATGGGACGACGAGATTTGCGAAGAGTTCCGCGTACGTTGGGAAAGGTGGAGAGGCCAGTTGCCTGCACTTGAGTGTTTCTCTATGGAACGATGTCTGAAGCCCAATAACTTTGGCGTCGTTGTGTCGAGACAGATCCACAGTTTCTCTGACGCAAGTTCAACTGGTAATGGTCAAGTATCCTACCTTAGAATGGAGAACGAGAGAGGTGACGTCCATTGCGCATTCCTTATAGGGAAGGCTCGAGTTGCTCCCGTGAAGACCATGACTATCCCTCGTTTAGAGTTAACCGCAGCCACTGTATCGGTTCGTGTGGTAGATATGATCGCCAGAGAGCTAGACGAACCTGTTAATAGCAGGCACTTCTGGACAGACAGCACAACCGTGTTAAAGTATATAAGCAACGAAAAGAAGCGTTTTCAAGTCTTTGTCGCCAACCGTGTTCAGACGATACGAGACGCGACAAACCCCTACCAGTGGAGGTACGTTGAGTCCAAAAGGAATCCAGCAGATGACGCTTCCCGTGGTCTTGACGGTCAAGAATTATCCTCGCAGTGTCGTTGGATTACAGGTCCGAACTTCTTACGGCTGCCTGAGAGTGAGTGGCCTCAACTCCCTGGTGACCTAGACGATATCCCTGTAGACGACCCTGAAGTTAAAAGGATCTTGGTACACAGCACGGACGTCGATGAGGGCGAAGATTTTCTGACGAGGCTTAACCGATTTTCTGAATGGCACCGACTGAAGAGATGTATTGCTTGGATACTCCGTCTCAAGCCCAAGCAAGGTATTACTGACGATGGTACAAGGAGAGCTGGAAACGCCACAAAAGTTGAAGCCAAGCCTCTGAGGGTAGAAGAGTTGGATAGAGCTGAGAAGACCATTCTTAAACTTATACAGAGCAGCGCGTTTCCCAAGGAAATAGGACCCTTACAGAAGATTCAAAGAGCAGATTCCAAGGACGAACGCCAATTCGCGAAAGCGAAGAAGTCTGAAATTAGGAAGTCAAGTACCTTGTTCCGCCTCGATCCCTTTCTAGACAAGGATGGACTCATCCGCGTTGGTGGTAGACTGGGTAATTCACAGGAGTTCGAGAAAACTTGAAGCATCCGGTTATCCTCCCTAAGAAGAGTTTCATCGTCGAGCTTATCATTCGCGACGCTCATAAGAAAGTCGCTCATGCTGGCAGAGGCATAACGTTGAACGAGCTTAGAAGCCGATATTGGATAGTTAGCGTGAATTCGGCTGTGAGACATCTCGTTTCCAAGTGTGTTGTGTGTCTTCGTCTTCGAGGAACAACCGGTGAACAGAAGATGGCTGATCTGCCGGAGGAGAGGATAACATCTGCCCCTCCTTTCACCTATTGTGGTGTCGATCTGTTTGGTCCCTTTCAAATAAAGCAAGGCAGGAAAGAAGTCAAACGTTATGGGGTACTATTTACTTGCTTAGCCAGTAGAGGAGTACACATCGAAACAGCAGACTCGCTAGAAACAGATTTCTTCATGAACGCACTACGAATATTCATAGCAAGGAGAGGGCCTGTACGCGAGATCAGATCAGACCAGGGAACCAACATTGTGGGAGCTCAGACAGAGCTTAAGAACGCCCTAGAGGAGATGGACCATGATGACATGCAAAGACGCCTCAGCAAAGACTTCAACTCTGATTGGGTTATCAAATAGAAAAGGAATCCCCCAGCTGCGTCTCATATGGGTGGCGTCTGGGAATGTCAGATACGATCTGTTCGATCCATCTTGTCTGCGCTGATGCGAGAATATGGTCACGTCCTTGATGATGAGTCTCTTAGAACCTTGATGGCTGAGGTAGAATGCATCATCAACAGCCGTCCGCTTACCGTCCCGTCAAGTGATCCCGGAGATTTGGATCCTTTAACGCCGAGTCACCTATTGACGATGAAATCAAAGATCGTAATGCCGCCCCCGGGTAACTTCCAGAAGGCAGACGTTTATCTCCGTCGAAGATGGAAACGGGTTCAATATTTGTCCAACGTCTTTTGGTCGAGATGGAGAAAGGAGTACGTCCAGACCCTACAAGAGAGAGTGAAATGGAACAACCCGAGGAGAAACCTTCAAAGAGGGGACCTTGTATTGATCGCCGATGATAGAGTGCCAAGGAATCAATGGAATATGGCTCGAGTTGTCGACTCACGCCCAGATTCAAAGGGACAGGTCCGATCGGTGAAGGTTGCAACGGCAACGACAACGTTGGAGAGGCCAATTCAGAAGCTCGTGCTAATACTTGAGAATGAAGAAAACTGAGGACCAGGGGTATATCCCAGCCAGAGGAGCCATGGAGATTTAGAGATGTTCAATGAACTTTAATTCTTAATTAAGAATTAAGGACATAAGAGTTTTTCTTAACTCTTAGGGGAGCGAGATGTTACGGCCGCGTTCCACGTCAATATGTTTAGCGTTTAGTTCTTTGTATAGTTGCACATTCCTTTCACATTCTTTTCAGTTATCGCTATTCATATTCTGTTAGATTTCTCTGCATAACTTTCTTTGTTCTTAGATCATTTTGTAAGTTTCATCGTTTATTCTAATTCATTTCGCTTTAGCGTTCACGGCAACATCGTTGCAGTTTTTTTCGTCCAGTCTTGTTAGCCATCGTACCTTTTTTCCGTTCAACTTTCTAGTCACACAACGTTTGTAAGTATTTTCGCTTGGTTTCTTTCCGTTTCCTGTATTTTCGTTGTTTCATAGTTGTCATTTGTATTCCCTAGTAATTTGTATTTTTTGTTTCGCTTTTAGCAACCGTAATCGTAATTCGTTATAACTGTAATAAAGACGAGTTGGAACCGTGGACCATCCTTGGATTATTCGCCATAATACACTCTAACAACAGAAGTCTACAAAAAACCAACCGACACAGGACTAATACTCCATTTCCAAAGCCACGTCGACAGCAGAGACAAGAAAGACCTAGTCAACACGATGGTTAACCGTGCGTACCGTCTATCTTCCACCAAAGAAGGTTTTGCAAAAGAATGCAACAAGTTACGCACCATGTTTTCAAAGCTGTGCTATCCGAAAACATTGGTCGATTCCACTATAAATAAGTTCAGCCAGGAACCAGATAAAGAAATACACACCGCGCCTTCAGTAGACCCATCTGTTTACATAGTATTGCCCTTTAAAGATCAGCGATCAGCTGATCGCGTACGCAAAGATATCTATTCTCTGGGAGCCAAGATCGATGTTAACGTAAAACCCGTCTTTACATACAGAAAACTGTCACCATCCCTGAGTGTCAAGGAAAACAAGCCCCCAATCGTCAACACTCAATGCGTTGTATACTTATTTCAATGTGATTTGTGCGATGCAAATTATGTCGGGTACACTTCCCGACACTTACATCAACGCATAAGTGAACACCGTTATTCGGCCATCGGGAAACACCTTGAAACACTGCATGGCAACAACAGAACAAAGACTGACCATCTTTTCAAAGTTCTAAGGAAATGTAATATATAGATTTAGCCAGGGCTAAAAGCGAAGCTCCAATTAATAAATTTATAATTTAAATCAAAAAATAAACTTTTAATCCACAAATCATTTAACTTAAGGGCACATTCATGTGACTTTTGAGGGAAAGGCTAAGTTATTTTAGAGTGAAACATCTTACATCGAATTGATAACCTTATATGTACACCCAAAAAATAGCAAACATCCTCGATCACATTCAAGATCACAGTAGATTAGGCCTCGAAAACAAATTCTTGGAAAACAAATCACAACGAATTTTTTTGCATTCGACAGGTTTACTTTACAAATTCTTGCCAACAAATCTGGGGGTGTTTAAACCAACCTTTTATAATTTTTATACATCACATTTGAGGTGAAACAGTACTATTTATCATACAGACCTCGGACAGAATGCAGTATTTCACAATTTTTCAAGACAAATTGCACTCAGTCAATATTCAGGACGATCAATTGTAAAGCGAAACCGTTCAAAAATTTCCAAAATCACCCATATGGCCAGCCGGTTCTCGTTTCTCTAGTGCGAGCTGTCAGCGTGGTCGAGTGTTTGAATGAACTTTAATAAAGTTAAGCTTCAGCATAATAGCGAATTTATTATTTTTTTTTTGTTATTTAATGGTTTCAGTTATAACGATGTGTAATCTTATAAAGCGTTTGATACGCGGGACATTTTTGAGTACTCCTGCAAGCGATGTTCATGAACGATGAAAACAAACGGCACGGACAAGCGATTAAAATTGCAAGAGAGACTACTAACAATCAAAAAAAGAAATATAATTCGGTGAAACATTTACAGAGATAACAATTTTCATTCATGAAGACAAGTATTAAAGTGTCTCTAAAAATCCTGAGTCTCGGCGTGAAGCTTTATAAGCCGGCTTCCCGGCGCGGGTGTTTACTGTTTACTGTTTTCCAAGGTGAACTCCTCGAAGCAAGAAAATCGCTCAAAGTTTTCTTTCTACAGCCAAATTTATAACTAAATATTCTTCGGAACGTTTTCTTTCTATCTGTGGTGAGCAAATATATCTGAAGGCTTTTTAAAGTTCTCTAAGCTTATATCAAACCGTTCAAACCTGATACAAGGTCAGATCATTGACTCAAACTACGGCTACAAACGTGCATAAACTTGCCGCATAAACTGTCAGCGTGAA
This sequence comes from Porites rus, assembly GCA_964035705.1. Lineage (NCBI taxonomy): Eukaryota > Metazoa > Cnidaria > Anthozoa > Scleractinia > Poritidae > Porites > Porites rus. The sequence continues at coordinate 10,031,661 of OZ038003.1, read as the reverse complement.
TGTGCAAGACTTCATGAAATTAGATATAACAAAAAACAAACATCAAATACAATAGTTACTCAGGCTTACCATTCGAGATTCAGTTCCTGAAAGCTATCAAGGAAGGCCACAGTTGCTTGAGACTTTTAACCCCTCAAACCAATATATTAAGCAATGTGAAAACCGAAAACGATGCCATCCGAAATCGAATTACCAAATTTTGACAAGCGACGCGTTCCTCAACCAAAAACCCAGTAAACAAACCAGCCATGAATAACAGAAGACTCTTGATAGCAGCTGTATTTCATTTTGTACATCCAGAAGAAAGAGACAGTTAAAAACATGACACGTTGACACAAAACTCTTCAGCTTCAGCTGTCAAAGTAAACAATTTTCAAGATGCTGCATAATTTTTTCGCATGAACTCACCTGTCAAATTTTGACCAATCAGAGTATAAAAATTGGACGTAGAGCGTGACCAACGCGTGACCATGGTAAGATAAGGTCTTCCCCGCCTGTACTTTTAAAAAAACTGGCTGAATTTTCATTTCCGAAGTCAGTTTTCTAATACTGCCGGGCCATTGTGACATAAACACAACATATTTGATATGAATCCTTGGAAAAAATAAACTTGAGCCTGCGATCATTCCAAACTGGTAATTTGTCAGCGGATAACTTCAAAAAAATACTCGACCTCGATGGGTCGACACTTGAGCCCGCGCTACCATCAGGTGATACTGGTCAGCGGATGCCCTGTTTTGACAGCTGTCAATTGATCACAACATTGATGTGAAATTAGTTTTCTCTTGGGCTCCCAAACTAGCTAAAATGTGAGAGTAAACATTGGTTGTCCTGTGGTGCGGACGGACGGTCGGTCGGCGGTCGGCGGTCGGTGTACGGTCACGTGATTACCAAATTTTCTGGGATGGGTAGATTTACTTAGCAATGGTGCTCCGCTCACGCGCGCGCGAGGAGCTCCGCTAAAAGCAAGTTTGATTGCTTAGTCTACGAGATGTTATACATAAAGGACATCAGGCCTTCTCTTGACACGCAAGCCGACTCCATTCGCGCCAAACTATTTACGTGACATTTTCGTACATATTTTTTTCTCTTATTGTGTTTCTTACCTTGGGAATTATACCCATTGGACCCGCAAATATTTTATGTATTTTTTCAAATTTTATATATTCGTTTTACACCTTATACTTTTTCACTTTTCAACTTGATAATGGCGTAACTTTGCGCCGAAACGTCGTTCACTTTTTTAAATGTTTTTTAAGTGTATTTTAAAAATCTTTTAGCGTTTAACTTTTTGATTAAATCATTTTCGAAATCTCTCCTGTTAAATAAATGACGACTGAAATTAACATTGTGTGTCCCTTGTTTTTAGTCATGGCTACTATTTGTTCTTTGGCCTTCATAAGGAATACTGGCTCGCGATTGAGAGAGCGTTGACCGACGCTTAAACTGCGCCCAAAGAACAAAGGGACAGCAGTCCGTCTTCTGAGCCCAGCCATCCATCGCCACGCTCTAGCACAAGTAAAGACGACGATGGACCTGGGAACGAAGAAGAATCATGTGAAGAAACAACCGAGGAAGACAAGGATGAGTACGAATGTGTTGTGTCGTAAAATATCTCTGGGCTATCACGTGACATCGTGAAAAAACTTATAACTTCTCATTCAAGTTATACGTAAGCGGTTACGTTGGAGAGAACGTGGGCTGGCAGTTACATTCAGGAATAGTGAGGCTTGCAGCTCAACACAATTTTGTGAAAAAAAACTGCTTAGAACCACGATATAATAAAACCCAAACTTCAACTGGGCCTATGTTTTGTTTCTCGCCTTAAGATATGGTGAGTTGTTCCTCACCCCTTGTGGTTGTTGGTATTGTTGTTTTCCCTCCAGTTCTTTTTTTTTCTCCTGTATATGAACGTCACTTGAAGAAATTATTTCCCCCCAAAGTTGTAATATTTATGATCTGAAGGAGAAGTGGAGAAAGCTTGTATACCTTACAACGTTGTAAACCAGCAGACATGGGCCCCGCTTAAAAACTGAAATGACTAAAAGGTCTCTACAATTTCCATAGTCAATAACATCTTTGAAGAAACCGGCAAACCCAAAGGATTTCTCTAGATCCTTCGTTTTGCCCTCATGTCAAATTTTAAAAAAAGTTGACAAATGGTGCTAATCTTTGTTTTTGAACTAGCAGGTCGTTGCTGTGGCCGATGAAGTGGATCAGTAGGTTAATATTCGTAATACAGTGAACTCCTTTTGTGGCCGTGGACCCCGTAGGGACCTTGAGTTAGTGTCCTCGGTAGGGACAGTCCGTAATAGCAGGAGTTTAGTTCAGTCAAATATCCGTAATATATTTTTCCCTGGGTTGTAGGCGTTGTCCGTATTATCGGGGTGCCCGCAAGGAAAGAGTTGACTGTAATGACCTCTTGTTCCACCTCGATAACCTTCTATTCCATTTATTGAAAATACTAGCCTGTTCAAAACAATGGAAAGGTGCATAAAACCCAGTTAAAGAGAGTTTTAATTAGAAAACTCTAGTACATGGTGCAACTTGAATGACTCAGAAATAATAGCACGCTTCTCCACGAAAAAAAGAAACTACAAGGGCGCCCAGATTTAGTTTAGGAAAGAACAATGAAATGAGAGAAATGAGCTACTGTTTAAAACCTTATTACATGAAGTTTTCGCGACAAATTAATTTCGCGATACAAAAATAATCGCCTCAAAGTTAAAGTGACGCGAACAATAAATGTCGCGAAGATAACGTGACGTCAAAATTAAGTGACACATTGTGTCAATAATAGTATTCTGTTCACAGAGTCATAGAGTTAATATTGTACAGTAATATCCATTTGGACATAAAAACAGGGGGTTTTCATACACCCGCAAATTCGAAGGCTTTTTTCCACGATTCTATTGCTCCCTTAAGATCCCCAACAGAGTCTTGTGCCTCAGCAAGCCACTGGTAGCTGCACACCGTATCTTCGTGACATCCAAGCAGTTGTGACCTCATGTCTGCCGCTTTCTGTAGAGACCTCAACGCAGAACTTGTATCACCCAACGCGAAATATGCAAGTCCGAGGGAATGAAAACTAGCAGCGGTATCTGAATGGTTCCCTAACAGTTCCTGCCTTAATTGTAGTGACTTTTGGAAAGACTCGACAGCTTCATCCAAATCTTCCATTTTCTTCTGCACTTCACCTCGACGATAGAAGCTGAACGCCGTATCTACGTGCTTGCCAAGTAGATTTGACCTCATATTTAGTGCTGTCTGGAATTTCTCGAGAGCCAACCTATTGTCATTCATGGCAAAATACACGCGTCCTAGAAAATGGATGCTCGTCGCTGTATCTGGGTGATCTCCCAAAAGCTTCTGCCTTAGTTGCAGGGACTTCTGCACAGTTTCGAAGGCTCCATTAAGATCTCCAATTTCTCTCTGCACTACAGCGTGAAAAAGATAGCTGGTGGCTGTATCCACGTGATCACCCAGCAGACGTGTTCTCATGGACGCCGCCTTCTGCAATGCTTCAAGAGCCAAGCGATGTGCACCCATTAGTCGATAATTATTTCCTAAGAAGTGAAAGGTCATGGCGGTATCCACGTGATCCCCTAATAGTTTGGTCCTCATTTCCAAAGCCTTTCTCAAGGAAATCGAGGCAGCATCGCGGTCTTTCATGGACATTTGAGCTAAACCAAGATAGTGGTAGCTGCGCGCCGTTAATTCGTGCTCACCAAGTAGTTCCATTCTCATGGATGCAGTTTTTTGAAATTCTTCACGAGCTGATCTATAATCACCCATTTCAAAATAAGTAAGTCCAAGATATTCAACGGTACTGGCGGTATCGGCGTTTGTTGAAAGTTGATTTCTTTTTCGCAAAGCATTCTTTATAGATTCCAATGCTCCGCTTAAGTCTCCCATCGCCCGTTGTAGTTCAGCAATCTGTTCGTACCCCTTCGCCGCTTCTTCGTGGTTATCTAAAGCAAATAGCACATGTACAGTGGTTACGGAACTGTATGAGGACTTGCATTACGTAATTACACTATCTAAATAAAGCGGTTAGTTTAAAAGTATAAAACCGTAAATAAATATTCCATTGATGAAAACAAACGCGCGAAAAAGACATCAGAACCGCCAAAAAATCCAATCCTTGTTTTATCACAAATTTAACAGATAGTTGCCTGTGTCTTCTACAGCCTCACTTTACTTGGGGAGATGGGAGGCTCCAGTTCCAAAGGACGTGCACCGAGAAATGAGTTAGTATACTTACCAAAGGACTCACAGGTGCAACCCAGTAGCTGTAAAGTAGCGGCTGCCTGGCTCAGGTCGCCTAAAGCGATCTGTGCTTTAGCAAGTTCGTAATAGCTCAAGGCTGTCTCAGGATGGTTACCAAGTGAGAGCCTTTTTAACTCCACAGCCTCTTGGAATTGATTAATGGCTGCTTCGTACTTGCTCATTTTGTAGTTGATGTTTCCTAATTGATGAAAGCTCACAGCTTTCAGGTGGTGATTTTCCAAGTGTTCTTCACAGAGCCGTAAGCACTGAAACTCTGCCTTTTCAGCTTCCGTGTAATCACCTCGCTCAAAGTGCACCATGCTAATGCCATGGAACGATAAAGCCGTATGCTCACGATCGTTGATACCCAAACTCATGCTTAGCTCTAATGCACGACGATATGACTCTTCAGAATCACAAGAGCGTTTCATCTTCAAATACGTCACACCTAGGTTATTGAGACTCACTATTGTATCGACATCATCTCCGAGGTTCTTCTCTTTTATCCTTATTGATAGCCGAAGTAACATGAGAGCGTTGTCGTAGTCATCTTTTTCAAGACAATATGAACCAAGGTTGTTGCAAACTGCTCCTAGTTCTCGGAGATGAACCCTTGGAAAGTCAAGATTTTTCAAGGTGATGATACTATCCAGTTCTTCACATGCGGCCATGATATTGTCCACGTCAGAGGAAGTAGAATTGGCACATTCATGAAGGACTAACGAGTAACAAGATAATGAATTTAAAGTCTCCCTAAGCATGTCAATACCACGCGTCGTTTCGGTCGTTTCTCGTAAGAGCTTTGTTCTCATTTTTAAAGCTTTCTGAAAGGAACAACGGGCAGCCTTGTACTCCTTTAATTCTTTTTGCGCTGAGCCGAGATAATGATAGTTTCGTGCTGTATCTTCATGGTTTCCAAATTCTTTTTCCAGTTGACCAGTAATCATGTAAAAACCCTCTGCTGCCTCCTTATAACAATTCAACCTGTCTAATCCTACGCAGCAGGTCTCCAGTATCCTAAAGTGAACACGACTTTCTTTAAACAATGCTGATAGAACATTTTGCATCACAAGAAGGGAACTGGTGATAACCGATAGCGGAAGTTCAATTTTTGCCTCATCCCCGAGAGCTTTGTAAAGGGAAGGAAGCAATTCAGCTGTCAAGGCAAAAAAGAAGCCATCTCGTTCAGCAACGGAATCCCGCAAGGGACAGCTAAAATGTGATTTTCTATCTCTTAAAAACAAACTGCAAAATGTTGGAGACAATTCAGTCGCAGCCTCACACTCATTGCTGCAGGCAATTTCAAAATCTGATGCTATTACATTACCTTCTTGTTTCCTGTGGCAAACTGCAAGAACATGGTAAGCTAGGATCGTAAAAACCTTTTCACCGTAGTCATTATTCAGACGATCTACAGAACGCTTAAGAAACAATATTCCTTCTTCAAGCTTGCCGCAAAGAAGTTGATAAATACCACCATAACAGAGCAGTTTTGGTGGACAATCAACAACATCAATAAAGTTATGTTGCAAGGGACTGTCAGGGTTTTGTTCATTCAAGAAAAAGTAACCTAAACAACCAAAGGACTTCGCAGCAAGCAGTTTACGTTCGATGTCACAATGTTTATTCCTCCTTGCCTCTTCAACAGCAGTGTCATAAAGCCTGTTAAAAGTCAGTTGTTCGTCATGTAAAACAGAAAAGAGAAAAAGTTCTGCCTTAGACAGCACGTCCATCGTCTTGGCGTACAGCTCGTCCTTTCTTGTTCCATTAACTAGTGACTTAAGGATTGTTTCTCGGCGACTAACAAACGTTTCAACGGCGTCATTAGAATGACCTGTAAAAAACTTTTTATTTGCAACCTCGAAGCTGCTGATGTAAAATTCGTAAAATCGAAGTTGTGCTCTCTCAAAAGTAGCTTTGGTTGCACCGTCACAAAATTTCTTCTCATCAATAAAAGATCGTAGTAACGAGTGAATTGTGAAAGAGCGAAAATGGTCGAGGGATTCTATTAAAGATTTTGCCTCCAGTGCTCGTAAAATTTTCATGCTGGTTCTTTCTGGAGCTTTCTCTAAACTCATTACGGCTCTAGCTTCTTCAGCTACAAAGTTACCAGGAAAAACGGCCAGAGATACGAATGCTTCCCTCTCTTTGGGTGACAGTCTTAGAAAAGACGTGTTTATTAAAGACTTTAATCTTGAATAGTGAGGTAAACGGTCGTCGTCCAAGACCTCAACAAGAGTTGAAGTCTTCAGCTCTTCTAGGAGTTCATTAAGAGGAACGTTCTCTTCCCTCATGATGCCACACATCAGACGCATGGCCAGGGGAACTTGTCCACATTCTTTAAGAATGTCAGCAGAGTTGTTCTCTGATACATTTGGCAAAAGTGATTTTACTAACTTGGCTGAGGAAATTTTATCCAGTATTCCAACTCGCTCGAGATGAATGGGAACCTCATGCTTCAAGTAGTCTAGAGATTCACGCGTGGTAAAGATGAGCTTGATATGACAGCACTGGGTAAGAATGTCTTTTGATAATCTGAGAACCTCTTCTTTGATCGTAGCGTCTCCAGATTCCAGGAGATCGTCAGCATTATCCAAGATTAATACAAATGGATTCTGAAGCTGTTGCAAGCACTGAGCAAGCCAGTGAGACGGGGAGATATGAGGTACTTGCTTGACATCTGTGAAAATACTGAGCAGCTTTGAAACGAGCTCATCCTTGCTTTTCATTCCTCGCAAGGACACGAAATAAACTGCAATATTTTTTTCGCGTAAGCGATTAGCTATGGTGATTGCCACTGAAGTCTTTCCAAATCCTGGTGAACCCCAGATGTTTACCAGACGAGTAGTTTTGCTACCTGCCACATGACCAAGAATTGCCTCGCACTCCTCTTGACGGCCATAAAAGTTGGGTATCTCATCAGGCACACAGGAGGCAGGAACCATGTAACCTAGTTGCAAAAAAATCTTATCAACACGATTAATACTAGGAACGATATTAGTTTAATTATTGATTTGGTCAAGGTTTCCATAGAAAAAATCACAGGACGAAACAACGTGTTTCCGTATTTTGTAAACTCGACTGAAACGTGAAGTTTCTTAAATCCGTCTTGTTTCCGCCCTGCGGAAACATGGTGATCTAGTTTTCCATGGACGGGACGCGTTTCCGTTATGTTTCCGAGTCGGAAACGAACGATCATGTTTCCGCCACATTTCTGTTATCACATTTCCGTTCTTTCTTATTTCCATTACGTTTCCGGTGACCCATGCGCCATGTCCGAGATCGCATAATAAATGTTTTAACCCCCTTAGGTTTAACCGCGGTTGTGATAAGATATAGCTAATTAAATGAAGCGCACCCGAGCTATTTTCGCATAAGGTACACTGAAGAAATCAAGTGCGGTCAAGGCAGTACTCGTCAAATGCTCTTTTTGTTAGTTTTGGAAGGAGCTGTGAGTAAACAAATGATTGGGTATAAGACGTTCTTCAACGACAAGTTTGTGAAAGGCTCGACTGCGCGTGAGCAGTCTCTCTTTTTCTTCAGACTCAATGAGCGACGCGCACGCGAGCGTCAAGCAGCTTTCGTGTCTCACGAGTTTCCTTCTACTCACTAAGAAAAAAAAGAGACTCCTCGTAGTCTAGTGAAAGGTAGGATTTATACATGCAATAGTCAGTGCGCACCAGCCATAAGAGACTCGCCAGTGAACGTCAGCCCTCTATATATAGCCCTCTATATACGTACAAGGAAATTCTCAAATTTCTCTGCTTATATAACTCACCGTACTACGGTGGCCCAGGAGGGTCACACATGCAAATTAAAAATGTTACTGCAAATTAAAAATAGGACATGCAAATTAAAAATTGTACATGCAAACTAAAAATATTACAAATATGAAACATGAATGGGCCGACGGCTGTAAGGCCAGGTGGCACGGCTCGGACCAGGTCCTCATCACTCATACTGCGCGCGCAGGACTTTTCATTTTTAATTTGCATCGATGTTTTCTATTTTCAATTTGCAGCACAATTTTTAGTTTGCATGTACTATATTTAATTTGCAGGTAATATTTTTAGTTTGCATGTACAATTTTTAATTTGCCCGTACTATTTTTAATTTGCAGTAACATTTTTAATTTGCATGTGTGACCCTTCTGGGCCACCGTACACCTGGCATTTTCACACTGCCCATAATACGCCTTGTCTACCCAAAAAAGTTTTTGCATAATACAAATTCTCAAATGCTAGGTAACACAGGCACTACGTGCGTCAACGCGCCTATGACGAAGTATAAAAAGTGCACCCCATTACTGAGTGATTTCTCGCGCACTGGCCCCAGACTTAGAAGAAATGAAGGTCATAAGGAGGAAAATTTAGCTTTTTCCGCCTACCTTTCCAGCGTGCATTGGCTGGTGTTATATCATCAACGCTGGCTTTTAATTGGTCCAGTTTTGTTTCTGCATCCGCTAGTCCTGTTTTGACTTCCGTCAAGTCTGAACAGACATCTTCCATGTTTCTGTTTACACCTATTACTTCAGTTTTAACTTCATTCACGTTTAACTCCACAACTTCCACTGAAGTCTTAACATCTTCTAGCCCTTTTTTCACATCTTTGACGTGTGTCACGACATCTTCGGCTGTACTTTTGACATTTTCTACTCCAGTTCTTACATTCTTGACGTCGGACTCGACATTTTCCACTTTTGTACGCGTATCTAGTACTTCAGCTCTAACATCTTTCACACATGACCCAAAATCTTTCACTTCTTTCTTTAAATCTGTTACCTCACTGCTTACATTCGCCAAACCTGGGGCGAAATCTTTGACCTGATCGTCGATTTGGTGTATGCCATCTTCGATCGCCCTCAATCTCTCCCGTCTCAACTCTTGTTCCAACTGTTGAACCCTGGCAGTGGGAAAGTCTACTTCGGCCAGCTTTCCAATGTCATCGATCCTTGTAAAGCTTTGACCAAGTGCTGCTAACGCATCTTTAGATAGCTGTATGTACTGATCAAAGGTTTTTTTATCAATCTTTGAGCTGTGGTTGTGGCAAAGACTGTTCCGTAACAGACGAAGCTGATCCAAAGCTAAAGCAAACGTCTCATCGTTGTTGCCCGAAGTGCTTGTAACACTTGGATGGAATACCCCTCTTGGCAAACGATGGCCTTTCAAGTACAGATCGGCTAGGGTCTTTCCTTTCCTGCCTGGACCTGGCACTGCAAAACTTTGAGCATAAAGAGTGGCTTCAAACAAAGCTGTGCAGTCCCACTCCTCATATGACTTATTGGTTGGCACACTTTTGGTCTTTCCACCCTCCTTACTAAGGAACATGTTCCGAACTAGTAGCGAGTCATCCCATGCTTTGAAGCTGGGAGTAGGAGCAACTTTGGTGTCCCACAAGTATACAAATACGTGGCGCAATGCGGTTGGAAATTCATCAAGAATAACAGAGGCGAACTTAAACAAGTTCAGTTGTTCCGAAGAAAATGTACTCATGATCGGCAACAAAATGATTCAGTGACAGCTCGGGTTGGACGCTACATCTCACTCAAAGGAACATCTAAAAAAGAAATGAAAGGCATTTTAAGTGTTACTTCTTTTGATATTAACTTACCTTGCACGATAAATACGATAAAGTGATTCTACTTCCCGCGAATTAGGTATAGCAGACTGTTACTTACTATTAGTATATACACACTCAGTGATCTTGGTGATTTAAGCAATCTGATTGGTTCGCTGTCTCGGACTATTCACCAATATTCACCTCCTAGCGAGTGGATAATGTGTGAGCTCGGTTTTTTCCCATTCTTTTAGAGAACGATCTTTTAAAAGTCGAAGAAATCCTAGGGTTGACTTTTTTTTAGGCAAGAAAAGCCTTCGAAGGATTCAAAACGGCGTT
>OZ038003.1:9983997-10013997 GCA_964035705.1 Porites rus | reverse complement strand
ATTTTTAAAATTTCCGTGGAAATTAAGATCATTGTAAATTGTTTTACTTCGTAACTAATTTATTCACATTCGTTTTTAACATCTCTCAATTTTTTAAATCTCTAAAATTTTTTAGGTCTTTTATTATAATCACTATTTGTACATAGGCTTTTCATCACGATTGTTGTAATATATTTATTATTATTAATTTTGTTTCTAGAGGGCCACTAGGGAGAATATACTTTTCATAGTTATTGATGTCACCCTCTTAAAATAAAGGTTATATATAACACGTTCGAAAGCCATATAATTTTTAATACCGAGTTCAGCAAGACCGACGCGCTTGTTCAGGCGATTATCTGATTATCTGAGACTCACAGGGTTATTTCAGTGGCGGATCCGGAGGAGAGGCCTCCCCCCCTTCACTTATTTTTGGACCAAACTGAGACCCAAGGGAACCGAAAAATTTGGGGGGGGGGGGGGGGAGAACGCCCCCACCCCTTAACTCAAGGTCTGGATCCGGCACTGTATTTTTGAAGCTGTGGAACATTCTAGTTTTCTTCGGGGGATTGTTTATTTTGTTGTGTTTGTGTGTGTGTGTGTGTGTGTGTGTTTGGGGGGCGGGGGTTGAATACGACATAACAAGTAGACAAGACGCGTCCTCGTTCCCAGTCGTCATCGGTGATTTCGGATGTAACGTCACCTGTCAGGCTTGTCGGTTCCAAGCCTCCGCGGGTAACTCGGATAGCGCGAACTGGCCTGGGTCCGAGGCTGGACAAGACGACAGAACAAGTAGACAAGACGACATGACATATCGGCAAGGCCGACACAACAAGTAGACAAGACGACATAGAAAATAGATATCGAGTTCTTTTTGACCCTGATACCGCTCCATAATTTTTCCTCGACTCTCATATCTATTAACTTTTGTGTTGAATGTGGGGATGGTAAGACAACCTAGAATTTTGGTAGACAATTTTTGAATTCAGAGGTCCAAAACACGTGTTCCACTCCCGGGTTTCACGCAGACATGGCAGAGCCGTGTTATCCCTTTTTTCGCATTAATACGGGCCCTTGTCGTTTTCCTTTTCAAGGTAAGCTTATTTATAGTCTTATGGATATTCACGTCCAACATCTCTCCTCACTTTGCCGAATTTGCGGTAATAAAATTAAAGATCATAAGCGCAAGTCCAATGAGGTAGATACTAACAGCCTTGTTTCTGAAATTCACCAAATCTGGAAAGATGTATTACGCGGGATGACGTAGTCAGCCAGCGTCTTAAATTCGGGAGCGCATTCCTTTCGTATTCTTGGGAGTCAAAAATTGCCTTGTTTTTTTAACTTTCCCGTATCCCGTGCCCGTCCCGAAAAATTGTGTGATTTTCATTGGCTGCGACTGCGAATCACATGCACGTCAAGTTGGATTGCACAAGCAGAAAAAAAATACTTCGTCATCAAAGAAGGGAAAAGTAAGCTTACTGCGTAGATGAGGACAAAGACTCAAGGAGTGTGCTCTAACGGCACAAGGCTTGGCCCCCGGGGCTTGGCCTCGGGCGACTGAAAATATTGTCCATGACGCCCAGCCGGGCGACATGCTGGTGTCATGCGAATTCACATGGAACGACCTTTGAACGTCAACGCGCGGCCGATGCCCGATTTAGGGCCTCTTCATATGAGCCCGGTTGACCGGGCTGGCTCGGTTACCGGGATGAATTTTGCTTTGGGTTCATATGAGAAATTTCAGCCCGGTTTCCGAGATGAGAAAAGGTCGAAGATCCTGGGTACGAGTTCTGGCGCCAAATTTAGGAAACAAAGCAAACATAGCGAAACACAAAAATTTTAACTTTTGGGCCTATCTTAGCATCGGTAACTCTTAAAGCTGTATCACTGCAGTTAAATGGGATGCTTATGATGTGGAACATACAGCCCGCAATGCAAGACGATGCCATCCGGACCGCCAGAATTCATTCCGCCGTTCATCCCGGTAACCGGGATGAAGTGTTCATATGGCAAAATTTCCAGCCCGCTTACCGAGATCTCGGTTGGAAAAACCGAGATCTCGGGAACCGAGCCAGCCCGCCCTCTCATATGAACATATCGAAAATTTTACAAAGGATTTAGAGGTGAGGCGAGATCTCGGAAACCGGGCCAGCCCGGTCAACCGGGCTCATATGAAGAGGCCCTTAACAACATTTTCTTAAAGGCCCATGTTCACCCTAGATGCATTGCGCACCCTGTACTCCAGAAAAAACATTTCGCGTAATTGAAAATCGCTGCCTTTAGTGTGTAAAGTCAATCTTTGTTAATCTTCTACAGTTCGCTAAATCTGGTTTAAAAGAAAGTCTCAACAAGTTCTTTTGGTATTTTTCTTTACATCTTTTTGGATATTTTGGAATGGTATCGAGCCTTTTTGTTTCTGTGAGTGTTTGTTTCACTGCAGCACTTTCGATGGCGGCTCCATCGAAACGAACGGTTGGAAGCATGGTTGGAACACCGCGTCGACGGGGGTCGCCGAAGTACATTCGTCTCCGTGAATCCGCTTTTTTAATCCCTGGAGAGATGGGAAAGAAACTCTTGGCTGTAAATTCTACAGACAGCGTGTTTGCCGAGTTCCTTCTACATCGAATGTTCAATTGTAAACAAAGGTCCCGTTGAAATCAGTTGAAAGCAAAACAAGCGAGTCAATCTAACATGAACAATGCTTTATTTAATTTAACCTATGAAGCGAGTGATATCCTTAGCGTAAACTTATCTTCTGGCGTATCACGATTAAAGCCGGCTCTAAAGTAGCGAGAACTCTTATTAGCAAACCAATCCTTAGCAAAACCTAAAGAAAGTGTAATACAGCGATTACAGACTGTATGCAGTGCTGATTCGGCGCTTTGCAAACACAACTTCTCGCTTATTCTTTCGAGAACACATACCTAAAAGCTTCCTAAGAATTAACACAAAATAATAGATTGAGGAATCAAAACATTTCACAGTCGAATCGGGCTTCAGGAAAACCTCACCTGGTGCTTAGACGTTTCGTAATTTATGACCTTCATTGTGTTTATCGGACTCAACAAGGCATCCATATGCATTCACTACCAGTTTAAATTTTGAGGTGCTTTCTGCGGTGACATTTAACGAAGTCGGCGATATATCTTCCTCCATTTGGAAAAGAATTAAAAGTCTTACTGGCTTCTTTGATACTGTCTCTCTAAGCTTCGGTCAAGCGTGAAAAAAGCTGCAATTGTAGTCTCCCTTGCAGTCGTTTTTAGTATCGTCACGCAACGCTCCTCAAAGTGGAAACCAATCAAAACACTGCATTTGACAAAAGAATCGTTTCAAAACAAAAACACAAGCGCGCAAAGCCGTTTGGGTGAACATGATAGACATGCTACATACAAGTCGACCTCAAGAGTTTCTTAGCAAGCGGAGCGTTCTTTTTAGGCCGCGAAGCGACTGAGCGGGCTACGATCTCGCAAGTAATAAATTCTAGACAGCAAAATAATCCTTGACTATGAACGTGACACGCTGGACAGTTTTCGATTTTAACAGCTTTTCAAAATATCATTACATTTTTTCTTTAGATTAGGATGGTTCATTAGTTAGTTTTTCAAATGAAATTGTTAGTTTTTCTCTGACAGGCGTAAAGTACGGTCGGCGACGCGAAACAATAGTTTTGTATTTTAAAAAATCGCTGAATAAACACGGGAGTCGCTCTTGTATGTTTTTATGTTAATTAAATATTTTTATCTGTTTTTCACTGCTGTGTCTGCGAGGCTCAAACATAACTTAAGATTGTTATTCCCGTAAAATACGATGTTTAAAACTACGACTATTATTGTGATTGTTTTAGAAACGGGTATAAATCCACAAAGTCCCGCATTGTTTTCCGTGTCGTGACAAGTCATTAAGTATGACGTAATAAAAATAAATACGCAGCTAGCTGCCATCAAATCCACAAAAAGCTAATTTGTCCCGAATATTTCACCGATAATATAGAAAGAAAATACTTCTGCTCCGCTCTTAAACGACGACTTTCCAACAAGATGATCTATTCAAAAGAGATAATAGTTTTGGGGCGGCCGCGGTTTCGTTGAAATCATAGCAGTTTTCCCGGAAAGCTCCACGGGACCTCAGTCAATCCTAAGCGAATTTTCTTTTAACCCTTTACACCCCAATAGTGTCCAAAATCAATTTTATCCTAACGATATCCATAGATTGTTAAGAGTAAAGTCTACGAGAATTAATAAAATGATCTCAAAGAGAAAAATCTTTGACTTTTATCAAATTCTCTCAACTAATTCTTTAAGGAAATGTATGGAGATCAGTTTGGAGAATTTGTATGTGGATATTGGGGCTTAATGGGTTAAACCTACTTATGATTAGTAAAAAGAATAGTGTCCATATTTTTGAACCAAAAATTTTTCTAAAAAATACATTAACAGACCAGAATCTTACTTTTCCATTTAAAAAACATGAAATCTTCGGCGGCGTACTTTGATATGACAACATAGGGGATTTTTTTTTTTGCCACGCTCAGGAGGTCAAAGGATGTGATTTTTCATGAAAAAAAAAATATTCACAAAATTCTGCTTGACTTGTTTAGAAAATAATTTGTTTAATTTTTAACAATTAACTAACAGCTCACTGATTTATTAATTTGGGCGACCAACTTGGAGGCCCGGGCACCCCAGCTAAAATGTTTGGGAGACCAATGGGCTCTATCATAGGCCTGGGTCCCCTAGCTCAAATGTTTAGGAGCCAGAAGGGCTCCCTGAAATTTTCCCTAGAGCACAGCCTTGCAGCCCTGTAATTATTGGAAGTATGATACATAACATGCTATTGTTGAATGTGGAAGTGCATTTTTTGAGGACATTAGTAAAGGGAATGCAAATTTTAGTGAATTACCCCATACTCTTAACATATATGGTGGTAATATTGCTGTAAGTTTTGTTTTGAGTAGCAAAGGAACCCCTGTGTGTAACTCATCTTCTAGTGTGGTAGTCCCTAACTCTCCTGCACACATTTGTTGTTGATAGACTACTCAACTTTCTATTGCCATTCAATATACCGGTAATTCTTACTTACACCAACACATCCTGTATTCATGCCTTTGGGCGTCTTCTTGTTTACTGTTAGATTCTCCAAACGTTCATCCACACTTTAAAAAAAAATCAAAGAAAGATGGCAAATTTCAACCTTACTGTAAATGTATTTCACTACTCATTGAACACTGATAATCTGGCTTGGATTTTAACCTTGCAGGTACGACAGCTAGCAAAGAAAGCACCAAATGCGTGACGTCCACGTGCGCTGGCAACACAGAAAGAAAAAATTATTAAATTTGAACTACTTATTATTTTTGTTATGATGACTTGGTCTTTGATTCTTGTCCTGTAGAAGTTAATAGGTGGTACCATTCCTGTTTGCTTCTATCAAATATTCTACCATTCCAGTTTTCTTCTATCAAAAATCTTGCAAGCCATTTCATTGAAGCCACAACCTCTGCGATCGGTCTGGAATATTCGAACAACCCAACGATTCCTTGCAATAAATAATACTCATTCTCTTACATCAAATGTTTTCTTTGAGATAGTGCAAAACCTAGACAATAATGCTCTGTCTGCCTCCATCTGCGGTTGTGAAAAAAAAATTTTGAGCACTTGGTCGATGTTTTGGTGAACAAAAGCGCACCTTCTTATTGGTTCAACAGTGTCGCGTGACCAGTTTGCCCTGTCCCTAAATTTAGGGATATGGATCGTTTTCACTGTCACGCAACAAAAAAATAAATTGGAAACCGTCCAGTCATGGTCCAGTGGAAGAAGCCAAGGAAATGAAGTTTTATAAAAGATTAATATGTTAACAATTTGTCCAAGTCTAAGGTCTTTGCAGCTCACAGTTTCTGAGTTATTTGCCGAAACGTTTCGCGCACCTTTGTAGAGCTTTGTGCACCATTATGGCCGCAGGAAATCAACAAAAACATCTGGAGTTCACTTTTTTTATAAAAGCTCTGTCATTTCACTCGACAACTAGCATACGTGCGCATAAACATATCTTCTAATACTTGAAATGGTTATACTGCTGAAAATCAAGAGGAGAAACTTTTTTCAACGAGACAGCATTCCTATTTTGGTGTCACGCACTGTGAAAACTCGGAAGTTCAAATTGCTGTATTTTCGAAATGAAACATGCTACGAGAATGGAAACTTGTACAAAAGTTTACTTTTTGTTTACCTTCAACCTAGTGTAAATAAGAAATCGTAAAACCTCGATATTTTGACTTTACAATTCGACGACGACATTGTGAAAACCACCTATTCCGCCCTGGTCAATATGGCGTCGAAAACCGTGACAAGGTCTATTGAATTTTAAGGAAAGATGATGTTTTCACGAGTCTCACAACCAAAAAATTAAAATTAAAATAAAAACAAAAAAGTAAAAGTGGCAGCGTTTGAAGAATACCTTTTGCTTGCAGACAACAAATACTGTATGTTCATTTCGATATTAATATTCAACCTTACTTCCGGTTCAACCAGAGATTCAACATCGACAGCAATTCAACATATTCATAATCAAGTTGTATACGTAAAAAGCTGTAAAAAGTAGCTGTCCATGCTAAAGCAAAAGCAATACTTACCTAAATTTAACTATTTAATTTTACAATGAGTTTCCTGTCGCATTAAGCGAAGCACATTCAATAAAAAGAAAAACAAACTGCATATTTTGTGCGGAGCGTGTCATGATATAAATCGAAAAGTTTTGAACTAGAACGTTAACTAAGTAATGCAGGCCGCTAACTAAGTTTTGGTGCATCAAGTTAACAACTCACGTGGTAATCCGTGGGAAGAAATGCAGGTAAAATACTCCGAGAAATATTGTAAACACCAACTCAGTCAACAGGCAATTCTAGAGGGTTCCCAAATAACTGTGAACGTCACGTGGCTAAGTAATGATCACGTGGAATGAGTTTCCAGTCCCTCGGGACTGTCACAATCTTCTCCGTAAGGAAAAACTGCAAGAGCTAGCCCTCCCTCGACTCGCTTTGCGCGCCGATTTTTTTTCCCCTTTTTTCCCGCAAAAGGAGTTTGGTTCCCGATACGCTATGAAGAAACAAAAATACCAGTTTCGTTCCGCATTAGACATAAAAGCAATAGATTGTGTAGACCGCGAGCGGTCGTCCTTCTTTCCTGAGAGTGAAAAAGTGTAAGTATGCAAATTAATGATAAACTGCGAGGAAAATGTGCTGCCTTTCTTGTGACATATCAACAAATGGTTAGAGATTCTAGTCTTCTCGGATAAGAACGAGAAACCGTAGCTTCCGTCTCAGAGCTCTTTCCCTGTTCCGATTCTTGTGGGACGTAAAAGATCCCACATTACTGTTCGCAACGAATATAGGCATAGACCCAGGTGGTGTGGTACAACCTTTCATGGGCTGGGTGACGTGGGTAATGAAGGGGTTTATATCAATTTCAAAAAAGAAAAAGTGAAGTGATTAAAAAGAAAAACTAAGAGACTACTCGGTTCTATAGATTGCACTTCTTATGTAAAGAAATAAGCTTAGCGAGGTGTCTGGAACGAACTAAAAAAAAGAACATGTCAAGCGAGAGCCAAAACTCACTGCTTTTAAAGAAGTTACCGGAAATAAACTTTTTTAAAAATTTTCTTTGACTTTTATTTTGGTTAGGAAAGTGAAATTAATTTGACTAGCAAGCCAGGGGTACATTGTAAGCCCAGCTTCCTCCTCAGGCGCTTCGTTTTTCGAATGGTACGGGCGAGCGAGTGACTGGTGATGAACCGCAAGGGATCTCCTTCCCCCCTTCCTTTCAGAGAGAGAGAGACGTCTGGGTACGAGGCAATTGTAAGCCGTAATTCATTGCGACAAGATGCAAACAATGCACCGAATATTAAAAAGATCTGTTTCAGCCGAAAGTGCCAATTCAGCCTTGCAGGCCAAAGTCTGATTCAGGCCCTCCTGGAGCCATTTGAGCACAATAGGCTATTTGCGCGCTGGCGTCCTTTCACTGCTACGCCCAGAATCCTTTTCGTTTTTCCTTTCATATTTAAATTTGGTAATCCCAGCGAGATTTAAATAACAAAAGCTTAATTTGCACAAGAAAGCAAACCCCTGAAGGACTCTGGTCGTAGTAGTAAAATGGCGTCATATGCAAATGGCCTATTTAAGCCAAAACAGCTCCATCAAAAGGCTATGCCAGTCTACACTGAGGGCTCATTTCAGCCCTTGGGTCCAAATCAGCCCTGGGTAATAATTGGACCGTATTGACCCTGATTTAAGGGAGCCAAAGTAGACTCAAAAATAGAACTGTATTTCACTCACCGACACGGTCCCACTTTTAGGGCTAAAACAGATCTTTCTGATTTACAGTAAGAGTCAGTAAAGCGCTATATGGGGTGGGGGAAGACACATAAAACACATTATAAATTCAAATCTAATGCAATTTATTTTTTTCTTTCACTTTTTAGTATACCAGACCACATTTTGCTAAAAACTAATTGCGCACAGAACGTCGACTTAACGATGAATGGTTGCCTATGGCAACGTTTTAAAGATATTAATTTAAATATTTCTTTATTTTTAAAACACGTTTCATCGTCTGCTTCCGCAATTATACACCGACCTTATAATTCACCTACCAGTGAAACAACAACTTTATTTATTTTATGGTACTAATTACTACAGTACACCGCCACTAAGTGAAGGAGGTTGTTCGTAGCCTGTGTACAGACAACACCCAGGCTTCCCTCAGTAAGGGGCTCCTTCTTCGATTTTTCCTGAGGGGAGAGGGAGCGGGGGTTCATACCCAGGCTAGTTGTTCGTTCCTCATAGATTAATTTTGATATGGACCAATCTACACAATAATTTGTATTATAACACAATCTGAAAGACGCCCGTAAGCGGCTGTGTATTACATGATAAAAACAATAGTAATAATAACAATAAAATATAAATTACCGCCTTCAGCGTTCACACTTGCAAAACAAGTATGATGGAACCCGTTTGAACAAACAAAAAAAACAGTAAAAGAAAACTTGCGGTTCCAATTGCACCAAATCTCGATTGTCAAAAATTAACACGTACCTTTTACAAAGAAAACAAAATAAACCGTGTTGAAAAGTACAGCTTTTAACGAGTATTAGTATTTGTGCGAATGGGTTGGGGGCCTTACTAAAAGTTTCTTTCGAAACGCTGACATGCAGCAAATCATGCAGCTAAGAGACAGCTATGAGAACAAGCTCTGATACCTCCGACTGAAAAAAGAAGGAATCAAATGATTTTAAAACAAAATATGCGGGAACTACCAAATAGAAAACTCCTCTATAACTAATAACCCGGCCCAAAGAACGATGTTCTTCACATTAGTGGCATGTACCGCATCAAACATTTTACCAGCTCCTTAGCATTTGGGTATAACGGGCTTCCACCATAGGTTTAAAGGCAAAATTATATAAATATGGTTCACTCTTAGTACATGACTTTTGGTAAACAGAGAGTTAAAGTGATTGCGAGTTTACTGTGAGAGATACACTTCTACTCGCGCAGCACGGCCTGCAGTTTCCTGTTGCCAGCAGGAAGCCACACCCTAAACCACAAGTTGCTCTTGAAAAAATACTAAAGTTTGCTTGCTTTCCCTTTATAGCATTTTTGTAAATAAACTTCGATGGTTATGAAGCTCGTCAGACTTCTTTGTTTTTTTTGTTTTGGTAGCATTTCAGGACTTGACTGTGCCTAACGTTTAATAGAATTCCAATCATTTTGAAGAAATTGACCAATAAAAACGACCCGATTAAGTTATTAAGTCATTCATATACTTATTTGTAAACCCAAAGCAGAAGACTGAGTACGGGAGCACCGTTGTTTCCATCTTTGATTTTTTGCCAGTTGTCATGCAATAAACTTCCGCTTGTAAGTCCTGGGCTAAGGAGGGCTTATAAACAAGGGGGGAGGGGGAAGGGGCTTATATCCGGGGAAGCTTATAACCGGACTAAAAAAGGCGTTTCAAAACACGCTACATACTTTTTGAGTTTACTCGCATTCCCAAGCTCCAAAATGTCGTAGAAATTCTAATTCATTTCAAAGCAAGTTAGAAGCAGAGTTCTATCTAGGATTTATTGTTTGGAGGAGAGGTGCCGAGTGGCCGAATGCCACGAGGTTCCTCGGGGGGTCTGGGGGTATGCCCACCCGGAAATTTTTTGAAATGAATATGCGCTGAGATACAATCTGGTGCATTTTGAGACACAATTTTAAGAAATGTTACGTTCCTTGTCATATGTGTCCTTAGACAGGGAATACTAACTTCATGTGACCTAGTCGCGTCTGGATGATTTTTTCCAATATATTTACTGCAACATATATATATTTACTTTTTGACTCTGAAGATGATTACCGCACAGGTTGTCGGAAAGTCAGTCACTGTCAACAACAACAGTCCTATTCAGGACTACGTTCACCCGGACGATCAAACTCAACCTACTTTTGAAATGACTACCGGGTTCAAACCTTTCACAATATATTTACTTATACCCTGTAATGATAACAATATTTTTGAGGTCAAGCTGGGCATTTGGGGGGGGAAGCTTCTACCCCTCAAATACCCTAGATAGAACCTTGCAAAAAAGACTGAAAAGTAGAAGCTAGCACTCGAAACGTCTGCACGGCATTTCAACTTATCTACAGTAATAACTATTTGTTGGATAACTCTTCAATGCGGTCATAGTTATAAGAGGAGACTGGTTATGAAAAGCGGCAAACATCAATGATAAAAACAACAGTGCTGCAGTTTATGTTGGAAGCACCCTGAAAGTGCACAATCCTTTGTTTTCTGTTGGCAAATTGTTACGGAATAAATTAATGCAACGTTTTTATTGGTCAGTACAATCAAAATGATAGGAATTCTTTTGAACATTGTGCACTTTCAGGTCCACAAAGACATATAACAAAGGAGTCTGACGGGTTTCATAACCATTCCACTCAATTAACTATGATGCGGTGTAGTCCCACAATGAGCAATTACCACAGCGAGGCTGGTTCGTTGAGGTTCATTCTTTAGTCACAGATGGCATTCTTGGCACATTGAGTCGGTCTGCCAGTTTATCCTAAATAGAGGGGGAAGTTTAAGAGAATAGTATCACAAAGGGTGTTTTAAAAGAGAAAAGAAAAAAACCACGTTGTTGTGTGCGCTGGGTGTCTTGTAAAAAGCAAAAGGAAGCAAAGAAAGCAAAAAAAAAAACATGTTCTTCTTTTTTTCTCTTCCACGAAACGAAGATGTATCACAGTGAAAGTGTATATGCGTATAATGTGATTATCAAGCCACAAACTGTAAAACACTTAGTCTTACCATAGCAGACAGTAAATTCACATGATAATGAATACCACCATCTTGCTCTACTTTGCGCATGTGTTCCCTTTCCGGATCGCCAGCCACAAGTACTGCAGATTCACCCTCAATCTGATGAAACACAAAGTCAAACCTCATCTCAAACAACATTGCATAAAGAAGTTTTCTTCCAGACTTAAACAAAGTACTTCGTATTTCCGAGGCTCTGTTTTACTCGCTTACAGTGCCCCAAGTTAGGGACCCAAAAAAGAGTCGCTAAATATATTGCGTAGGTGAAGCCAATCACACCCAAGAATGAAAAAAAAAAGTCAATCAACACATCGTTGTTATCACACAAGCTTTCCAGCCTCTGAGCGGTTCCTCAAGCAATCGACAGAACAGCCTCCCCTAAATTTATGCGGAAAACGAGATTCAAAATCTTTCATGCGAAACATGTCGACCTCTCGCCACCTAATGAAAGCTCAGTAAAAGCTTCATTTAGTCTTTTACCCAGTATTAATGACAAAAAGATATTGACTTGGTGAACGTGCTGATTGTTTCGTGAAGAAATGAATCCACAACGTTTAATTCCGGTGAGGTCGCTTTTATGGCATTGGATAATTTTAACATTCCACTAGCAGCCACTTACCGGTTGGAGGTTTCGCAAATGGTCCATGAGAGACTGCATACGGTCTTCGAATCCAGCAGCAAAAACACTGGGATTTAAAGCAACAAAGCATTGTCCCTAAATATATAAAACAAATCATAGTAAAAAACAAGCACAAAAAAAAGCAAGGACAGCAAATCAACTCAAGGCATTTAAAGCGCTCACCAAATTGGCGACTCTCTCATCCCCAGACCACCGCCTGATGTTTGGACCAAACGCCGCATCGGACAGAATCCCGCAAAACACTTCAACCATGATTGCTAAACCATAGCCTTTGAAGCCACCTGAAAGGAAATAGAACGCCGTCCAGTCATCACAGACCAGTAAAAAACTAACTTTATAACTGTGTTGAAATCAAATGACCCTGGGAGCAGATCCTCCAAATGTGCTTTTTTGGCTTCTTCCTAATCAAAGAGGAGGAAAGGAGGCTCTGTCTACTGAACACTGAACACGATTTCCGGTGCTCAAGTTTCCTTTTTCACTGCCATAATTCTCTGCCATTTATTAGCCATTGGTCAAGTTGATGTTTACTGAGACCTGCGCGCGCTGTAGTCACTGTCGTTTTTTTCTGTTCTTGAAACGAGAATAAAACGCTTCAGTGCTTATGCTTGTATTGCTATGAAAACCTGTCCTCTCTCAAAACCAATGCTATTTGCATTATTGCTATGAAAACCTGTCCTCTCTCTGCCGCCACTGTTATAAGCTACATTTTCGGAACGACTATGGGTGGTTTAAGAGGGGGTACAGTGTATGTATAAAATTTTGCGGCATTTCTAAAGAGTTCTGCCAACGATTCTCTTCTAGAGCCCTTTTTCCTGGACACAATTCGTTCAGAATTCTTGAACACCCCATATAAGTCTCAGTCCTTCTTTATTTTTGGAAAATGTGTCTGGATCCGTCTCTCCTTAAATGACTTACTTGTGATTTCCATTCCACCAAGAGGGAGTTGCCCACCACCAGTTAAAACTTTGTCTGGATAGACTGTTTCCTTTAAAACAAATCAAGCAAGTCAGAGTAACAGACGAAGTAAAAACTTAATTAAACTGGCCAAAAATATTCAGAAGCCTGGAAGCATTTCTATTACAACAATTGCTGGATGGCCAGGGTCGATTTGTAAAAAGAATCAGTTAAGATAACTGGGACTGCACTCATTACAATTATCGTATCAAAACCATGGATTACTCTCCCAAAACAATACTTAAGGGTGCACATATCCAAAGAACCTTTTATAAAAGCGGCCCCAGGAGGCGATGATCTTTTAATTTGTTTTGCCATCAATTGCATGGTTCCTTTACAACTACATCAGTTAAATTCTTGCAAGGTTTCCAGTCACTGTAGTCCCTGAAAACTCGCACACACGCAGTGGCTTTATACAGGGGCTACCACGCCAAAAAAATGATGCTTTGTGCTACAACAATCTGTAGCCAGCTGCTGACCTTACTTCCTCCTCCCCCCACCCTCCCCCAGCCATCTTTTGCTCCAATAACAGCCTTAAAGTAGCAAGAATTTTTATCTCGGATAAAGCTGATCATAATTGTGCACTGGTGAATCAGTCGTGAACAAAAGTAACTCTCACCTGCCCTGTAGAATCCACACCCCAGCCATGAGGAATTTCCACTCCTTTCCTGCTTGCCATTTCTATCTGAGGTAAAAAAGACACAAGGGACAGTCAAGGCCTGAACTGGTCATTCGCATAAGTTTTACAGTTTGTGTGACTTGCAGAGGGTATTTAGGTTGTGGCAATAATATGAAAGATAAATATTAAAAATTTCAGTAACCAAACATTCAGGCCCTTGTTGATGGATCCGGGTGGTGATGGATCCGGCAAAGAAATGTACAAAAAAGCGTGATGCACGTGCTGAGTTGTTGTTTTCTCATTAACCTGAACCGCTTTTTTGATGTTCCTGTTCCCGTTGCCGTCACCGTCGTAGTTTCGTAAGGTCCTTTCGACGGCGACTTTAACGGCTATAGGTTTCCACCGACTGAAAATTCCTACTTTTAGGTGTTCCGTTAGAACACCAATTGACCTTAACCAGGAAAATTTAAACACCAAGCAGTTCAAATTTTCGTGTGAACAAAGCGAAAGTATTGAACGGTCCCGTGTGAACCAAGTGTCCAGTCAAATTTTCCCGCCGGTCGAAAATTCGATCGGTGAGGTGAGGTTGCACGTGCAGAACACTTTTTTGTAAATTTCTTTACCGCTGCTGCACAACTACGACGTGAAATTCCCAAATTTCAAGTTTTATTGAGAACGTTAATAAGCGACGACGAACCACTCGTCCGTCTTTTTGAACTCAGATCTTTCCTTAAGAATTCAACTCTCAGGAGAGTTCGCCTGCTTTTGGCATAATCGTCTTGAACGTTTCAAAAAAGGGGAAGTTACTTTTTAAGCGAAGTTTTCGCCGTCCTCGTCGTGAATAGCACCTTTAACAACTCCCTAATAATGTAAACGTCAGAAAATCATAACCCTGTAACTCTTCCTAACGTTCCCTACCAAATTCCTATCCACTTACCTTTCCAAGAGCAACAGAACTTGTTGCCATATCAAGAACAAAGCTGTCACCATCTTTTCCTGGGGCAGCCACTGATATAGGATTAGTACCTACTGTAACCTGACAGAGAAAAAAATGATCTCTTAACTGAAGTCAAAAATCACACTACGGCGTGTGCCTATAAATAGCCCCAAAATCCACATACAAATTCTCCGATCTTCATAAATGTCTTACAGAATTAGCGGAGAGAACCGTTAAAAGACCAACGCACTTTCGCTTTAGGGATCATCTTTTAAATTATCCCAACCATTTTTCCTGAGTATGTATTTATATTATTAAGGGATTGATGTTGGTCAGTATCTTGGGACGTATTGAGTTCACAGCCACTTTTAGTGCGTCAAACAACGCTCATCGAGGAGCATTGTGTGATGAAACTAAAAACAGCGGCAAGATGGGTGAATGTTACTTTAAAACAAAAGGGGAAGGAGGTTTTTTGCATTTTGGAAAAATTTGACTTGTTCTTGAACTCTCTAAACCATGGAAGCATTATGTCTCAATGGTAAAACTACTGTCAGAATTTTTTTCTCTTGAGGCGCAGTAGGAGCTGGAGTTTTTTGTTGGTTTGGTCATCCTAGTGAGTCTTGCGTCTTATTACGCCGCCTACCCCTACATGTTAGGGCCTGTTTACATGAAGTTGGGGAACCCCCAGATAGGTGAGGTAACATGCGGCGGGTCACCCAACCTATCATGTAAACGTCATCAAATAAAAATGAGAGATTATATGGGCAGGTGGGTTACCCCACCAAAGTGGGTTACCTCACCTACTTGGGGCCCCCCCTGTAAACAGGCTCTTAGAGGAACTCAGGTGACTAATATTAAGCAAGACAAAGTGAGCAAAGAGAATGTGGTGCAACCAAACTCTGCAGCTACAACAAAAATAGAAAACTCAAAGAAACAAATAAAGTATACTATGGCAAAAAAAAAAAAAAAACCAACAATGAGCCAAAAAAAAGGAGGGCTTGAGCTCACCAGTGCCATTTTCCCGCTCCTTGCCCAGTTGCACATGCGCAAGTGCCTTTATACACTGTCTCTAAAATGTACATACCTACCATAAAGATAATCTTATGGCAGGAACTTTTCAATAGAAATGACTGGGATATACAAGACAAAATCTAATAAGAATTAAGGGTCCTTTAAAATAAACATACCTCACGAGCTCTAGTTGGAACTACCAGTGGTGAAGTGTTTGTGAGACTCATCCCCTAAAACAATAATCAGTAAAGCACAAGCCAGGTTATCATGCCGGCCCTACTTGTTCAAAAGGTGGATAACACTATCCACTGGGTAAATCTCTATCCAGTAGATAGTGCAATTGGTTTCCCTTAGGCTAACATACTTATCCACTGTATAGTGATTTATCTGGAGGATAACACTTCAAGCATTTGAACAACTGGGGCCTGGTTTATATTGCCCGCATCTATACAGTCAAACCTGCCTACAATGGTCACCCTTGGAAAATGGCACGGTGACCATTATATACAGGGAGACTGCTATATACAGGTCAAATTTGCAGAAAATATAATGCAACTGAAAATTTTATTGTAATATACAGGGTGAGCACTATATACAGCGTTGTATTTTAATTTTTTTTCAACTAATACAATGACAGTGCTTGTTTTTCACAGTCCAGAATCAATCAAATTGAGCATTCTGGCTGCCTCATGTCAGCAACCTTGAATCCCACAGTCTGGACCCTATTCTGTACTGCTTGTGGCTTATGGCTCTTGGACACATCTCTAAACAGTACTGTATTTCGTTTTTCAACAGGGCATGGTAAGTGATTGTGAGCTTAATTAATGACATGGTAAAAGCTCATAAACTTTAAACAGCCTGGTGAGAGATGTTAAAAGACAATCTTGGTTATGCATTTTTAAGGCTTAGGACACAGTACTTCACAATCCTCACTTACTGACATTGCATCCTGCTACTAAAGTGAAAGGGTGTCAGTAGAATAAAACTGATATTAATATTTACAATAAGACCTTGCTCCACAGCCTTCATGGTGTACCAGCCAGCAATTCCATAATGATTTGAACCTAGCAGAATAATAATATTTATTATCATAAATTTTATAATATTATAAGATTATGATTGCGTAAAACTTAGGTGAGTAAGGGGCTGTCCACATTTCATGCCCAGGAACCAGTGCCCACCAATGGGTACCAGCACAAAAAGGTGTTGGGTCCACACTTTGAGGAAGCAGAATGTGACTTTGTGTACATAGTTACTCCATTTTGCCCTGTCAGACCCCATTGTGGAACATGAGCCAATTGGCAGCGAGTACCAAGCAGTGGACTGCCCCAGAAGTAACAAAATCAGTGTGCACAGAGGGACCCAGTGCCCACTTTTATGCTTGAGTACAAGGTCTTTCACTGGCACAGCACGCAAATTCTAGCACGAGTACTTGAAAATTTTAGTGCTAAGTTATAATTACCATACTGGGGCGGTGTTCCCGGCACCAAGTGTGAATGCTGCCTAAGTAGTATAGGCTCAGACCTGAGTGTAAGAAATCTGCATCTTGTATAAATTAATTGACACTTGATAAAAGATAGCCTATATGTAGCCGCACCCTTTTTTCCTTCTCTGGGGGGAGGATGTGGCTACATGTAGGCTAGATAAGACTCAGTTACCTCTACAAACTACCCAGCCAATTCCAGTGTCTTGTGCTTTCTTCATTGCCAACTCATTGCAAAAGTTTCCAACAACCTACATGTCAACATATACTCAGCAAAATAAATATTGAATGCTACATCTTTTGTAGAGTACAACTATTATAGCAGAGCTCTCATCTGTCTGTCTGTGTGCAGCACAGAGCAGCTCTGACATGGAGTGACATTTCGTAGCTATAACACGTAATAAAAAAACAGATATGCTAGAGATCAGACTTTTCATGATTTTGTATCCATCAGCCCAAACCTCATGTAGTAAAGAAACAGCCATTTCACTGACCAAGCACCAGGGGTGGCACCAAATGAAACTATACCACTGTAAATCCTCTATTTAAAAGCTCCCTCTTTCAAATAAGCCCCCCTTCTCCAATAACACCCCCCTCCCCCACCCCTAGCCCCTTTTCAGGGAGAAGAAAGTTAGTAAGCCCCTTGTCTTTTAAGCCCCCTGCCCCCACACCCCTCTCTCCTTATTCTTCACTACCAAATTCATAAAAGATGGACTGATCTGGTATGGTTAATTCATATGCTGGAAGTTTGGATTTGTTTTGATCTGTGGTTGCAAGACCTCAAACATCATTAATTTTGCTTGTCATGAGCACTTTTATTTTGAGTCCTAGTTCTCTATCGAGAATTGAAACCATCTTCTGGTTGTTTGAAAAAGTAGTATGGTAATCCATTTGAGTAAATTATTTAAGCCTCCCCCCTCACCCCTATTAAGCCTGCCCTCAAACATACTTGAAATAAACAAGCCCCTGGGGGGGGGGAGGAAGCATAATAGAGGATTTATCGTAGACTAGACCTTTGGGTGTTAATAAGTCAGTCATATCACCACAAATCTATACCTCTTTATAAATTAAAATAAATAGAAATAAACAAACAAGCAAATATTACAATAAATAACTAAATAGCAGACAACCAGATGGTAGCTAGGAGAGAGTAAAAAATTATGGATTCAATTTGTATAGGTAATAGCATGATTTGTAGTGTTATTTGGCATGAATACCACGAGCGATATTTCGAAATTGTTATACGTAATTTTACGAGCTGCTAGGCGAGTGAAATTTGAGACAATTTTGAAACATCACGAGTGGTATTTATGCCAAACATCACGTACTAATCATGCTATTATTTGTTTATACTACTACCCACAAAAGGGTTGTAATTTTCACAGGTAGATATTTCAAATGAAGCTGAAATACCACTGCTCTAAGCCAATCAAATTGTAGAAATTTCTCACGTAGTAGTATAAATTTTGTTACAACCACTTACTGGTCCAAGTAGGTTGTTCCCATCCACAAGTGCCGTAGCAGAAGTCTCATTCATCACTTCAGGCTTTCCTTCCAGAACGGTGGTACCAACTTCAATATCATGAACATACATTTCTAAAATTAACAAAAAAAGGCTTTTTTATAAAATTAGCTGCTAAAACTGGAAACACAAACCTTGCTGTTTCTGAATTAACAGTGACATACCTCCCCTGACACCTCTCTATAGCTACTGTATCTCAGATATTTTTATTCGGGTCCCATGAATACCAACAAAGCTCTCAAGAGCAACCACCTCATCTGTGAGGAAGGTAGAGATGGTCATTTACAAGAATGATATTGGTGGTCCCTTAAGAGGGCTGACCGAGTGGATGCTTTGCATTTTTGTATATTACCACTGGAACAACTTACTCAGTTTATATTCCTGTATGTAAAAGTCAATGAGCTATAATATAGTCGCTTTAATATGTTCTGTATTAACTTAATTTTTAAATTAATTTTTCAGGATAATTCAATATTGACCTTTAATTTCTTTCAAAAGAACTTTAAAAAATGGAAAAGACCAGGGAAAGGTGTCCCTAATTGTGTATGGGAGGGGTCCTAGTTGAAACAGGTGAGCACTGATCACTTGCAAGAGCTTCGACTAAACAGGTCTTCATATATTCATACCGCTATAATAATGGAGACTTCTGTAATAGGCTGCTATATAGGGATAATAAGGGCCATTTTCTTAGGTATCTGCTTTAGGCACTTCCATCAGCTACATGTGAACTTTGTAAATGAGAGAAATATAATCCCAGCCACAAATTAAACAATAATATTGAATGAGGTTTTTGAGATATCAGGAAATTAATCAAGGTCAGGGTATATAGTGTTATCTGCCAAGCCAAAGGCTGAGGCTGATAACACTTACCAAGACCTTGATTATTGGGGATATCACAAAAACAGAATGTGATAAGGTATTCATAATTGACATTGGCTGTGGCTGCACTTGGGGACTTAACTGAGTTATTTCCAATTAACTAATTAAAGTTAACTCGTTTAAAAAAACAGTGAGTGCAGCCAGGTTTTCTATAGATGTCTTAACTGAGTTCTAACCAGGTTATGCTAATCAAGCAACAACGCAAGCAAGAACTTAGACTTGGGTTACTTTTTGCTAGGTAGTGCCGCTGGCCTCTCAGAGCCCCTACCCTATTATAGTCTATTCTGTGGCCAATTATAGAAATAAATTGTGGAATTGCACGTATTTTAGGCATCCTACTGATGAACAGTTACGACATGTAGATATATTTTTTAGCAATTACTATAATTTGCACTTTGAATAGGCCCCATCTTAGTCACTTTTGGGCAAATACGTAATTTTCGCAATCCCAGCTTAGTCACTTTCTATTTTTATGAATTGACCCATTTTTTAGATTCAATGAAGAACACTTTGCAGTACAAATTTGCTAACTGTAAATATGAAGAACTTTCTTGCCCCAAAAAATCCAAAATGTACAACCCCATTCTAGTAACTCTGTTGAAATATGTGACCCATTAAAGTCAATCCAGTGGTGAAAATGCAACCTCAACCAGTGGCACATCCCCATCAGCCACTTATAAGGAAGTTCCCCCCCCACACCCCCCGGATAATGGTGTTACTTTCATATAAAATAACTACATTCACATAAAGAATAACGATTAGACTGGATCTCTTTGTTAAGGATAAAAGTTTAAACCTGTTATATGGTCACTTATGGAACTCACAAAATCGGAAATGGAATCTGGTCTTAAGAACGCAGGTTCAGCGTTCCCGGGGGGACCAATCACCATCCCCATGGATTATCCCCTAGACATTTGCATTTTTTGAATCCAATCTTATTTTGCTTATGAGTTCGGTAAAAAGGTCAAAATGTGAATGAAAACGTCGGCGATGATATTTCAGAAATTTACACACGGGTTCTGTTTGACGTTCCGTAATTTTCTACTCTCCCACCAGGTCAAAAAAATTCAAATTAAGCCATGTCTTTATGCACGTACTTAAGCTTTTCGGCTAATATAATTCACGAAGACTAAAATTGATCAATAATTAAACCCCTTATTTATCTTCATCGTATGATATCTACCACTTAGAAACACGCAGATCTCACCTAATCTATTTAATCCATGGCTAAAGTGTCCTCTCGCATCCCCCGCGACAAGAACTTGTGATAGAGCTCGGCAATGTTCCTTCGGAGTTCCAACAGCCCTCATACACCGCTCAATAAACGATTCCGCTTCTTCTACAGCCACACATTTGTGCTCATCTAACAATCGTCCACTAGTAGATAAGTTACGAATCGATCGTACCAGACGGCTACACAAGAACTTACTTCGGCCTCTACTGACTCCCGCCATCTTGAGAATTTTGTCACACGTACCTGCATGCGTGAACCTGAAAGCAATTGACACTCGATTGTTGTCTCCTCGTCAGGTCACGCAAGCATCAATTTCGTGCTGTTTCTTTATTCTTTTCTCTTTTTCTGGCAAGGCACAATGCACATATTGTGTAGTCTCTTAGAACGAAAGAAATGCGTCAGCCAGAAAAGCTAAAGAAGACACCAGGGTAATGCGCCAGGCAGCACCAGAGGCCCGTTTCTCGAACGTCCCGATAATTAACGGGCCCGGTAAGCTGTCTCCGTTTACATTAAAGATCGAGGTTTCAATAGTTTTGCATCTAACGTGATAAAACTGTCAGTTAGTGAAACAAAATGGAGCAGTTTGTTAGCCAGGACCCGCGCTCTTATTCTTTATATTTCGATTTGAATATTTGATTTCGGGCCCGTAAAGTTACCGGGACTTTCGAGAAACGGGCCCCAGCAGAGCCGGTAACACTACAGGGAGGTGAAGGTTACGGAGGGGGGAATGGAGGGGGAATTGCTTGCTCCCCTTTCCCTAAAGCCGGGCGATATCCTGGCAACTGAGAGGGTCATAGAGCTACATTACCGCAAGAACTTTTATTTCAAATTAACAATTGAGGCTGAAAGTATTATATCTTTCTTTCCCACAATCGTACAATTTTGCAATCGCTAGTGGGTTTGGCTGAAC
Organism: Porites rus; assembly: GCA_964035705.1. Lineage (NCBI taxonomy): Eukaryota > Metazoa > Cnidaria > Anthozoa > Scleractinia > Poritidae > Porites > Porites rus. The sequence goes on along the minus strand of OZ038003.1, from coordinate 9,992,475 downwards.
ACATGGACTATAATTCAGATTATTTTTCTCCCGCCCTCGTCTCCCTTGCTATGGGAAAATAGAAACGGCATTCTTTGTCGTCCTCATACACTGTAACCATATCATGATCATCTCCATGATGGGCTCCTGTCTCCGTCTAGAAAATCATCTATATATATTAAAATGGACAGATTCAGAACAACGATCTTCGGTCCAATATGCGCCATTTAAGAAATCGTTGTGACTCGATCAAGACGACTTACAGGCGGGCTCTTTCCACCGTTGCTTGTGTTAACGTGTTTGCCTCTAGCCATGTCTTAATTATAACTTGCTCTTTCGAACTACAAACCCATTATCGAAGCTCTCCATAAGATAAAGCGGCCCGTACTCAGTGATTAGGAACTAATGCTTCCGACTAGAAAGTGATTAGATGAACATATATTCTTAGCCTGCGTAGCAAGCGTTTCCAATCGAGTTATTGCGCGAAAGTTAGAGCGGAAGCAAAAAAAATTTTTTTGCTCTTGTCCCAGCTTTCTAGACGAACCTCGCGAGGAAACGCTTGCTACGCAGGCTAATATATTCTTCAAATTGGTGTTGGTTCTAGTGGTCGGGCCATTTTGCGTTGTCATGGGATCTAAACAGCTCTATTAGTATAAGCCAAGTCAACCCTAAATTGGGGCCAACTAGACTAAAACCCGAAATGTCTCTATTTTTTTAGTAGAAATGGCTCTAGTGAAAGGGGCCGATACGCATCACATGGCTGAAACAATTTCTGCTGTGGGCCAAAACGGTTTTCGATGGGGCTGCAATGGTCTTTATTGGGGTCGATTTAGACCAGATTGACAAAATGGCGCCACCAAGGGTCAAATCAGCTCCAGGGGCTACAGAGCTCAGTGAATCAGCACTTTTAGGCTGAAACAGATCTTTTGGATTTAGAGTGTTTACATGAAAAATAACACATAAATAAGCACTTTGCATGATTTTAGCCACAAGATTAACCGCTTACTAACCGAGTGCGAGGGCCGTACAGTGGAATATTGGTCCGAGGCAGTATGCCACGACCAAGGGCCAATATTCCCCACTACGGCTCGAGCAAGCTACAATCGGCGACAAAATTGTTGAGACATTGTACTCAAATAGGGTAACTTCTGAAACATAAGAATCCACACCCCTCCCCTGTCCCCTCCATTCAAAGTTGCGATGTTTCTTGTTTTCTAAAGGTAGCTCGAACAGTGGCACAACATTGCATGGAGGGGATGGGGGAGGAAACATTATCTTTTCCCCTTTGAAGTCCGGAAAACGTCAAAAAGTCCATTTAGGGCGAAGTGTCTCAACTCATTTTGTCGCCGATTGTAGGTTAGTAAGTTGTTTATATGGCACTCGGCTTCTGATAGTAAAAAGCACTTCCGGTGGCTTGCACTTAAAGGGCTTCCGCCGTGACGTATTCTTGATGACGCCAGGAGCTCAGACAAAAGCAAGCTACCACGAGTTCGAAAAACAATTCACCGATGTGAAATCGCCTTAAATTAGCTTAAACAAAACTTCAAATTAAAACGCTTTTTAACGGAATCTGACAAAAGCAATTGTTGATTCTAAAATTCGAGAAAGGTTTTTTTGTCGATCAAGCAATACTTTCTTAATTACAAAATATGGATCAAGTCAGTGTCAAGGGAAAGTCTACGTTTGAAGCTGTGAAAATTAGATCGAAACTGGACATAGTTGACAAAAATAGCTTCAAAGTAAATCGTCTTCATCGCTGTCGATAACAATTCGACGCTTCCTTTCAGTCTGGACAATTTTCTCATTACCATGAAATATTTGGAATGTGCACCTGCTGATGGATCCTATGTTTGCACTTGGAAGACGGTAACGAATCGCTTGACTGATATTCTCTTGCTCGGAGACCGAATTGTTGTATAAAAACCACTACACAGTTCTTTGAAGCGCAATTGGATTGGGGTCGCCGAATTCAAAATTAAAAAAAGGACATCCTCTTCGTCTCCGTCGATGGCCTGAGCAGCTTGCGGTTTGTTTCCTTTGCCGTGCTTGTGTCAGAACAAGTGACTTTCGCTTCGCTGCAAGGACTTTTCTGGATTTTTCGATCTCATTGTCCTTGGATATGTTGTGGTTCAATTTTATCCTTGGTTTAAATTTTATTTTCTTTTGTTTCTAGGTATGGTAATGTATGATAATGAGTTTGAAACAAAAGAAAATAAAATTTAAACCACGGATAAAATTGAACCACAACAGATATGTTAAATGGATATTTTTCTAAGTATCGCTGTAAGCTTAAACTGGGCTGAAAACTGGAAACTGTCGCTGGCTCTTATTCTTCTCCGTTTTTCCTCCGTGCGTTCAAACAAATTTTGACAACAAGTGGTCAAGCTCGGACAAAGGTAAGCTTTCAATTTTCTCATTTTTCATACCATAAGCTTCAATGTAGCGACCAAAGCCTTCTATTGTCTCCTTCATTGCTACTTTTGTTCAAGCCGAAAACTGTACAGAATATTGTTCCGTATAATTTATCTATTTTCCCAAGGTTATCAGCTGCAATAATCGGTTTAACTGTCAACAAAACACTATTCCTGTGGCCTAGGCCAGCCAAATCAATGCGGTGACTCATAATCATAACACTACTAGCAGAGCTTGGGGGAAGTGATTCACTGGTCATAAGCTTCATGGGTGGGGAGGGTGAGTAATGGCTCCTTGGACTTGACCGTCCAGGGACTCAGTACAGGCACCTTTTATGAAATCCAGACAGATATAGATATATATATATATATATATATATAGATTATTATAGATATGTAGTGACCTCAGAATACAACAACAACAACAACAACAATTTATTGTACCTGAAGCGAGAACAATAGCTTTGCACTCGTCTATACAGAATACATAAAAATCATGACTTCTGCCCTTTACAAGTACTTCATGCGAAGAACGACACAAGAAACCCTTTTGGCTATAAACTTGGCATCAGAAAACAACAAAGCTCTACTATTCTTCTCAGGTAAGGAAACAGCTCAAACTTTTAGCAGTTCCATTTAAGCCATTACGCTGTTGTTTGCGAAATGACAAACTTGTGAATTGCCATGTTTAAAAATTCTGCAAAGATCTACTTTTAAACTTACGCGTGATTTGATCTGTCAATCAAATCATACTTTTTAATGGTTTCCTCTCTGATTTTGTTGAGATCACTTCGTGTGTAAGTACTAAAACAATTATTCTTTTCAATCTCGGTGAATAGTGGCTTTGGGAATATTTACCTAAATATTTAGGCACTATTCACCTCGATTTTAAAGAATAATTGAGGTCAGAGTAAAAGAAAACTGCTTTCTACATCGCCTTGAGTTCGCAAGTTAAGCCAGTCTCTGTTTATCGATATTTTTTACTGTAAACGAAGCTGATAAAAGCTCAATGCTGAAAGGAAGAAAAAATACGTTTAAGTGAGTACTTACGGCTTTCTTTTTTGTCATTTTAATCACACTGGACAATTTCCTTGCTTTGATTTAAGCTTTAATGCCAGTGCACGAATCGAATGCATGCAAGTTAGCTCTCGTGACTACACTGTAAGTACAAAGTTTCTTAAGGCGGCCAAAATAGTTTTTTGCTGAGTGGTCTCGCCTCTATGCAAATTATGTTAAAGTAATAACTTTCGTACATGTTAAAGTGAATTGGTTCTATGAAAAATTTGTATAAGTAATCACATGATTTCGAGTACAATTTGGAATAAATAAGCACGACTAAATTTTTCAAAGACCAACAAAAGTGCACGAGCCAGTAGAGCGAGTGCACTTTGTGGTCTTTGAAAAATTTACAAGTGCTTATTTATTCCAAATTGCACGAGAAAAACCATGTGATTACGAGTTTGACTAATAGTCGCGGGTCGCGGGTTCAATGTCGCGGCAGGGGAAAATGATTTGGGGTTCGAAGTAACAGCTGAGTGAAAACGACTGACATGAACACAATATAAAGGGAAAAAATCTTTTTTTATGCACGATACTCTACGGTAGCCAATTTACAGGTTACGGATGTGAGAGTCAACAAAATAATGTCTCAAAGAAAGAAAACAAAATGAACCTGCGGTGAACACAAACGTCGGCCAGCTTTTTCTTTTAGGTCTTTTCTTGAGCTAAAAGCTAAAATCTTGAAATCGGCCAAAATCTTGAATTCAGGATTATGGAAAGCTAAAACCTTGAAATCGGCCAAAATCTTGAATTCAGTATTTTGGAAAGCTAAAATCTTGAAATCGGACTGAAAAACTAACTTTAACTAATACTTCTTTTTTTCTTTTTTCTGCAAATCAAGACAAATAAAATTAATTTTGGTCGCATAAATGCGTAATCTCCCAGTAGGTTATTTTATCATTACCATGTTGCGAGTGATCAGTCTTAAATCTTGTTTCCTCCATGCCTAGTACATTTCTATCTTCATTTTTGAGGAAAAATGGAAAAATCAAAATTTCGTCAAGACCCCTCCCCCCCCCCCCCCCCTTCCCGCCCGAAGACCTGGAAATGGCAAGTGAAACCAGGGTTTAGCGCTGTGATAGATTAGACAGGAAAGAAATAGCTATTACATTTAAGAAGACCTTATAAGAGGGTCAGAATGGGGTGGTGGCTTTTACGGTTATCGGCTAAAATTTGGGCTCTTTTACGGCTATCGGTTAATTTTTTTCAGTTACGGTTAACAAAAAAGTTAAAAATTAACTTCTTTTGTTTCAAAAGTTAAATATTAATTAACCTGTATTTTTTGTATCTTTAAATCAAAATAAAGGTCTTCGGATCATCTCGGGGAAATATTTGAAAAATTTTGACATTTGATAGATCATACTTTTTATAAAGTATTTCACTTCTAACATTATTTTACACATAGAAATGTCAATAGTCAATTTGAAAATAATCTTTGTGAAAAAGCAAAAGCGGACACGCAAACGCCCAACTCAAGGCCGGGGCGCGACATTCATTGTAACAGAAATGGCCGTTTTCACACTAGAGACGGATTATTTGTGTGAGACGGGTTATCCGTTTGATAATTTGCGTCAGATAGGTAATACTTCTTAATTTGGAAATGGAATAGTTTTAATTTTGAATGAACAATCCGTCTGACTTTATCCGTCAATTTCGACGGACAGTTTGAAGACGGGATTATCCTTTCCAGATAGCCAGTGTACAGCCACGCCCTCCCCTCACAAAAAATTGGAGAAGGGGTGTCTGTGGGGAGGGCGTGACTGTACACAGACTCGTCTCAGACGGATAATCCATTTCTAGCTCTAGCGTGAAAACGACCAATAACAAAATTCCCATGTTCAGTGCTTTTAATGATAGCGAAGGACTGTACAGAACGACTGTCTGCCGTTGCCTTGTCCGTAGGCCTCATTATTCCGCGCGGCTAATGCGTTTCGGATCACGTGGTCCGAGCGAGTTCGCCACCGAAATGCCTTGACCGAGATTGCGTGGGAAGACGCCGTACAGGGACTAGGCCTGGCAATGTCTACCGTACCGTCAGAGAAAAACAGGGAAATGCTGTTTATCGGCAACGTGTTTTACAAAGAGTGACATCTCTGCGTGTTGTATCATTAGTGTTTCGAAGGCACGACCTCCTGCAAATCACAAATATTAATCCCTAGCAAGAAGCCACACTTTCGCTATGGAAAAAAATTAGTTCCCCGAGAGAGTGGGGGAAATGGAGCCTAGGTCTTGGTCAACACCTAAAAGGCGCTTCGCCTAACGTGCGTGCGGAGTCACACTAGCAGGGAAATAAAAAACGCAACCATAAATGAGTTTAGTACCTCCCTTGAAAGTAGCAAATCTAGGGAACAGCTTCTTTTACGGTTAACTCTTTTTTACTCTATTTACGGCTAACGGTTAAAATTTTTCAAATTTTACGGCTATCGACTAAATTTTTGGCCGTTTTACGCCTATCGGTTAACCCCATTGAGACCCTCTTATAATACTTCAATTAGAACTTTTTTTGTTTTTCAACTACGAGCTCTTGAAATTAAATAAAAAGAAATCATTAAGACCTCCAGCAAGATCTTACAAAGGTGGCTACTTCTTTGAAGTAAGAATTCTCCCCTCCCCTTGAACGACATTCTTGACCACCCCCTATGTTTTCTCTCTCCTTCTTGACCCCTTCTGTGTGACTTGTTTACTTAAAAGAAATGGTTTTTACCCCATGTATATATGATTCAGAAGACACAATTTGGTTCATCGAAAATACAGCTTTGACTTTTTTTTTTTTGCACTAAATGAGAATGGCGTGTACTTAATTCCTCACCAAAAAGTATGAATTGAGAGTTGTCATTCGTCTTTCGTGCTCAATTTTGGCGCGGTAGCACGAAAGAATTTGCCAATCGAATCGAATTTTTCCCACGTTACTGGCGGCTTGATCACGGAACCAATACCCGTGCACGTGGGTAAAACTTTCACACTGACAAAAAGGAAGAACATTTCCAGGTTTACTTCGATCGATTCTTTATCCTGATGGAGTTCGTTTACAGCATAGTTAAGTTATTATTCAGACTTCTATCGGAAGTTTTACTTACGCAGAAAACGTGTTATATATGCTGTTCTTGGTCAGTTGTATTCATTCCCTGAAGAAGTCTCAGTAGGAAACGAAACGTGTCGGAGATAAACGAAAAAGCGTACAACTACAATTAGTCTTCCTTAGTGCTGCTAACTAGTCTTCGTTAAAAAAATTTAAAAAAAAAAAATTCTTGTTGTTTATTTTTTTCTTTTTGTTAAATTTGGTGATTTATTTTTACCCGCGACACTTACCCGCACCAGCGAACTTTATCCGCACCCGCACCCGCGTCCGCGACCCGCGACATTTAGACATACTCAATAATATACACGAAAAATGTAACTACAAAAACAAATTTTGACAGCGCGCGGGTTTTAGTTCATTCAGCTGATTGGCTGAAACAGACAATTACCTTTGTCAAATTCAAACTTTTCAAGACCAACGCTTTCAAAATCATTCAGCTAAGAACTTGGAAATATGCAAGGATTGATTTTACATGGTTACCAGCCTGTTAAAGATAACTCTCGATAACTCGGTTTACAATAATTTAATCTGCAAAAGTAAGCGTTTGTTGATTATGAGAGCTCGGCGTTTACAATAAGCATTTACAAGAAGTAAAGTATACTGCCGTTTTGAAATCAGGAGAACGCTTCGAGCAGCGAAAGATAAAAGACACTTGCTGAGTTGTTTTAATGACTGTTCAATGTTCGTCATTGTCTGTTCCTGAGATCCCGTCATAGCTGGGTTCATGGAGAAATTTTTGAGATTTTAAACCCGAAAATGAAGGAGGCAATTTGTTTTCTTTCGACGCTGTCATCGGTGGGTGAGTGGAGCCACAGTTGTTGTGAAGTCGGAAACTGCCAGTATTAATATAATATTTGCTTTTTCTCAGCGCTGGAGTTTTCATTATTTCATTTGGCCTATTGCAAGAGAGAGTCATAGTCGCTCTTCTTCGTCGGCTTCATCGTAGTCGTTGAGGAAATTTGTACCTCTGTGGCCTGAACTTACAATCATTGCTTTCTTCAGCTTGCTCACTGTTGTTTTTCTTGCACGACGATTCCTAAACTTTTTTCGCACTTTCTTTAGGTTAGTATCAGCTGCGGATACTTTCATTATGCTAGTTATGATATTTTCACCCATTGGTTTAGTTTGAACCAAATGTTTAAATTTTCGGTTTCGTTTGCTACTGAGGTAAAAAAAAAACATCGCATGGATGTTTTAATAGAGGTCTTCGCTCGACAAAAGACTTAAAGAGAGCAACCGAACACCTGTCTCCTCCAACAAATAACGTACATGACTTGAAATCCCTGTTGTTATCATGGAAAACTTGAATGTATCCTTGTTCATTTAAATGCCTGAAAAGTGTAGCTGTTCTGGCTTGCGTGTGGTTGCAACCGTTTTTGTACTTTTTTTTTTTACTTTAGCGTAGTTTGTAATGAGTAGCTTGTTTAGTTTCTCTGGCTCATTTTCCTCGACTTTGTTGACAGTAGTTTTCTTTTTTTTTTTTCAATACATTTAGACAGAAAAACGTACTTTTTACTGTGTTCGGGTTTTTGAAATTTATTTTTTTAACTTTTCTATTGTTGTTTTGCCTACACAATCAGATCGTTGTTTGCTGAAAACCATGCCATTTTCTTAAATTTTGTTGTTAAAACAGCTCTAATCTGATTGGTTCTTGGTGGTTTCTTTTGTGTTTTCAGCCAATCAGAAACCATTTGTAATTTGCACTCGTGTTACAAAAGAACTGCACTCCTTTCTCAGCCAATCAGAATTGAGTAATTTTTTCGTGTATATTATCAAGCCTCCTAAGCTATTCTGAAATACATGGGGTAGTTGTACTTTGTAATAACAGATTTTCTGTAGTTATTTTTAATTTGTGTATTTTTTGTATCCTTCCTCTGACTATTGTATTAAGGTGGCTCGACTGGATTTTTTGGGGTTGATACCTTCCCAGTTTGAGCATTAACTACGTCG
>OZ038003.1:9921497-9978997 GCA_964035705.1 Porites rus | reverse complement strand
TCACGCAATTTTTTGATAAAACCCGACATGATTTAAAATTAAACGGTGTGGTTAGTTGAACTCACACGACTCGTTTTGTTGTAGATATCTTCTTGATGCACATCCCTTGCCATTCCAAAATCTGTCACCTTACATTTCTCTTCTTCACCAACTAGAACATTTCTTGCAGCCAAGTCACGATGGATAATCTACATGACAAAACATTTTTATAAAGGCTTTTTCAAAAATCGGATCAAGATAAAAATAATATTCTTTTCAAAGCTGTGCTTAGGGCCTCCTCACACGAGCCCGGTTTCCAAGATCTCGCTTATTTACCTCTAACTTCAATGTGGTCGTATGAGAGGGTGGGCTGGCTCGTTTCCCCAGATCTCGCACGTGCTTTTTTCAACCAGGATTTTGGAAACCGGGCTTAAATTTCACATTTGAACCCAAGGCGAAATTGGTCCCGGCAACCGGGCTCATCTGAAGAGGCCAGTTAATTTAATAATTTTTTATCATGACAGTTCATTGAAGACAATCGCTTGATATAGAAAAAAGGAATCCTATCCAATACGGAAAGAAGCTTTTTTTTTACAAACCACACCCTGAATTTAAAATTTGTAGTTGCTAGAGACGATAGAGGAAACCATTTTGTACTAATTTGAGGAAAAAAGATGCGATGGAACTTTTTTGTTCTATTTTGAGTAACCGTGAAGAAAGGTCATTGCTAGAGAAAGTTATTAGCAAGACAAAGATCCTCCTGATTGCGCTGCGCCTGGTGTAAGTTCCCCATGGTGCCTAATGCGAGATGTCGTGAGATTGCACCTCCTTGTTCGCCTTCGAAACTCTGTTTTTTTTATATACTCGCCTAATAGAGCAGTCTCTTTTATGAGTATGACAAGGACTGCTCCTATTACACCTCTCACACAATATATGGCATATGACGAGGACCGCAAGTGGAGCACCTCGCTCAGCTTGTTTAGAAAAGACTGGTACCAATGGCCACATAAGCTGCTGGTCACAAACTCACACAACGAGCTCGGACCCTTCACACCCAGGCGGTGTGCGTCACGACCCACAAAGGTTCATGGGTAAAACTGTTACTGTGCCTCATTTCAATCGTGACACGGTCGAGTTCGCATCTCGTATAAAGAGAGATGAATCAAACCCAGGGATCAAAACACTGCTTCCATTACGGAAGAGAGCGATTTGGAGAATTTTCAAGATCTCATAGTGGCCTTAGATGCCTGCTATTGGCTTCACAAGACAATGTCAATAAGTTTATCGCGATTCGGAGACGATCGTGCGATCTAGCCGACTTTGAGCGGCGACAAATTTCCTGCTTCTCATAAGATTTTAGGTACTGTTTGGTTTATATATATATTTTTACCTCATAGAGAAATAGATCTGTAGTTCATACCTGGATTTGCTTAACTAAAAAAAAATTCGTCCATTAGAAGTGTTTATATATTTGATGGACTTTATTACCGGCCAAGGAGGGGGAGCGCGAGCAAACAGCTGGTGAGAAATCGTCTCTCATAACAATTTTATTTTCATCGACAAGTTTATATTATTTTGAAAACAGTGCCCATTTGAAATCCTTATGCACAAATAAATCTTCTATCAGGCAAGGGGAAAACAGGTCGAAAGAGTCGAACAGCTACAGCACAATCGGAATTTCACCGAAGCTACATCCGCAGAAATAAACCACGATCTTGTCTGTGCGTTCATTGAAGTGAGCGCAGTATATCGATTTTGTTATTAATAAAGTAAAACCTAACCTCCGTTTTAAAATCCTGTATGATGTTGTCTGGATCTTCGATAACAGTTTTCTGTTTTGGTAGAGATTTATAACAATTTATTCCCTCACATAAGTTTACATAAAGATTTGCATAGACATACCACACACTGCATTCAAATTATTTTAAAGTCACGCTTTCAGTTTCCGCACTGGGTTATGAAAAATGTTTTCTTTCCAACGGTTATTACAATATTCAAAGTTATTTACCTTTTCTGGTTTAAAATAGAGCAAAATCTTCTTGGATTTGCGTTACTAGCTTCACGTCGGCTTCCGCTTCGGCAATGTTTTCTCAGCCCGTTTCCCGCGAGTTGTGCCACTTGGCTTAGACGATGTCTTACTTCCAGGACACTTTCAACGGCTCATAACGGGAAAACTAACAGGGGTAGACCCGGGTAGACCCCGAAATTTGCAAAGAAGAAAGGCTGAAGTAACAAGATGGCCAAAATAATTCGATAAAACTGCTAACAGTAACCAGCAATGGATCCAAGAAGAACTGCAAAAACAACACTCAAGTCATCATGGCGGCCTGCACATGACCGAGCAGTTCAAACGTGTCACAAAAGCTCAAGAAAGCAAAATATTTAAAAGTAACGCGACTGCTATCAAGATTAAGTGTTCCAACAACTTTACACGGCGGTACGGTGTCGAAATTACCAACACAAGCGTGGAATAAAGCGAAAATTAATCCACATATACCTCTGAAATCGGCTCTTTCCAAGCGCGAAAATCACTCTACAAATGACGCATTCTGATTTGTCGAATCTCGTGACGCACACCGCCTGCTTCACACCCACAGGATAGGTATCTCTGGACAACATCGTTTTTGTAACTTTTTTTAGTACATTTATTTGAAATTGATATATTCATTACGTGATATTCATTATTTGAGCATATGTTTTGTTTAGAATTGGGCAAGGTTTTTAAGACTAACACTTAAGCTTCTAATTAAGCCTTCAGTGTTCAAACTTATGTTCCATAAAGGTTTATCTTGTAGATAAATGTTAATAAGATATCTTTCAGTTCCAATATCACTTCTCAATTCAAATTATTACTTCTAGATGAAATCACATTTAAAGCAAACCTTTTTTGAGGATAAGTGACACATTCCATCTGCGACCTGCCAAGCGAATTTCATTAACTGTTCTGCTGTAAGATTGGTCTGTGGCTTCATATCCGGGTCCTTAAAGTACGTGTCGTTCAGTCCTCGACTCTTCCTCAAATAGCCCAGTAGGTCACCGTACGGGACATACTCAATTAAAACCAACAACGGCTCTAAGATAACCAATGTAACGAGAAAATCTTCAAACCTGAGTTCCCACTTATGACATATCATTAGAAAATTCTCCGATTTACTCTCCGAGCAAATATGATTTTGTTCGCACGAGGGGACATAGAATGAAGTTAGTACCTTTTAATGAAGATTATGTGAACTGCAACAATACAAAATCGAACTGGAGGTATGATCATAGCAGTTTTGATGCAATTTATGGAACAGAACCGAAGGCGGAAAATAAAAAGCCCTGAATTGCAGTGAAACCCCGCTTTACAGACATCCCCTAAATGCGGAAACTTTATTATTACGGACAGTTTGCTTTGTCTCTGGGGAAAGAAAGCACTTAGTTAATACGGACACTTTTTATGGTCCCCTCAGTGTCTATATAAATTTAAACTGGGTTTAACCTCAACATTATTTCATTTTCTTTGAAACCTTGCAATATTTCTTTCAAACATACTTAAAAAATGTAGCAAGTCATATGTTCATTTGGAAATCAATTTACTGACATTTCTACTAGTTTATAAGTAAGCTATTAAAGTTATCTACTTCAACTTATGGAATTAGTTCTCTTTGTTTCACTTTGTTCAACTCAGTGATATATCCATTCTAATATTTTCTGCCTATTATATTGTTCCATATGGCATACATCATGGAGAACATACTGTGTTCCAAAACAATGGAACGGCGGCCACTTTGGTGTACCAAACTTGTTCCGTGGGAATAATTGAATTCTTCTGTTATGTAAACGTTTGCTTTTTTTCTAATTAACATGTTCCTATAACTTCTGGCCATATTAGTTAAAACGCTCTATCATTCGAATCATTGGCAGTATACAAATCACCAGGAAAACTTATATGCCACAAATTTCAAGAAACTGAAACGTTACTCTTTTCACACATCCCTTACCGGTTTCTGTGACGCAGCCCAACAGCTTGATCACGTGGGGATGAGGTTTTAGTTTTTTCATCACGTCAAGTTCCGACAAAAGGTCCTTTTTATCTGAAGCTGGAGCATTTGCTAAAAACAAGAACCCAAAAAAATTTCTCAATTTTTTACCATTACTTTATTACGGTAATCGTTTTGCTGCAGTGAGCTTTTTTCAGTGTTCTCTAGATCTGTCCACTTGGTCTTTTTTGTTTCGTTTGCATCAAAACCATCCAGCTGAACCAGATGTCTTTTAAGTATAGTGTATTGACATACCTAAGGACTCAACCTTACCCAAATCTCTATTTGTTATTTATAGTACACTAAATTACACTACACCTTTAAGCATTTTTACTGCTACTGTCAACTTATCCTGGCTTCCACGCATGCCGTTTACTGTCGCCTTGGCAACTTGTGAAAAAGCTCCTTTTCCAATGACTTTAACTATGTTGACCTGTCTGCGACTGATCTCCCAGCTTCTCGTTGAGGGATGAAGTGGCATGTAATCTGCACTCGCTGTAGATGCATAGGTCGGGGCTTCAAACGTTTGCTCCACATCGAAGGATTGTGTATCAGCCTCTACTTTAACAGCAATGGGATTCTATTGTCAAACATTGTGAGACAAGATTCAGAGGTAAAACAACAACGTTCAACTGTAAAGTGCCTATTTTAAAGAGGCCACTAAACCATGCACACAATTAAAGTGATTGACAAATGATTGAATGAATCAAATGAATAAGACAGTACACTATGCAATTCTCTGTTTTAAATATCATACTGGCAAATATCGTAAAGAAATGTTCTGAGTTCAAGTTTTATACGGAGCGTCCAATCAATCTTTCCGTCATTCGCTAAAAAACAGAGGAGAACCTCAGAAATATATTCTCCAAGCAAAGATACTTTGCTTTGCTCTGGCCTATTTCATGACCTAAGGTTAGGCGTAGGCGTATCGCGGGTTAACATATAGAGCTTGACAAGGCAAAACGACAGGGGTTTTTCTATCCTCCCCTTCCCTCCATCCACCCCACCACCACCAGTTCACGGCTTTCATCGCGCTCAAAATTCCATACGTTGTGCACAAATGCCCTTAGCAATAACGTATTAACTTGCCATCGCTAGAAGATCTCCGCATCGTGGACAATTTCTGTTGACAAGAAAGTAGATAGTATTCAAAAAACGTTTAGTCTAAATTTGTGCCAGCAAGACGCTATTAAAGGAACAGTATCCCGTTACTGCGCATGCACGAAACTTTGATTTTTGGATAGCGCGAAATCAAAAGATGCTAGGAGAGTGAGAGAACCTTGAAAAATCTGTTTGCATCGCGCTTGGCCGAGTTCAATACTACACTAAAACTTCTTAGGATTACAGATCAATGATATATTGTTCCTGTTAAGGTTCGATTTGGACGAAATCGGAATTTTTGGCGTTACTTTAATTGCCGTTGGCTGGAGGACCAAAAGATGTGAAGCGCTTTGATGCCGATTGAAGGCTTATCTAGCTTCCATACAAGCTCAGATAATTGTGAAAGGAATACGCAGAAATGAAACAGCAACAATAAAGACTGTAAGAAAGAAACCATTGAGACATTGATGTGTCTGAGGAGATTTTGTGGAATTAAGCTTCGTGAAGTAGAATGTTTTGCAACGAAGCGTCGGTAAACTTTTAAATGAACCTTCCTACGGCCGACAAAATCAAACGAACAGGCGCTACATGTTTAGAAAAATTAGAGCCATGGAATCATAATATGATTTTTGACTAACCTTTGCGATGATTCATAGCGTTGGGATTGCACTTTTATTTATGTCTTTCAAACGTTTGAGGCTAGAACGCGAGCAAATCATATGAATATAACTGGACTTGGAACAATTGACCTCTGACACGAGTTTCACATTAGAAAAGCTGTTTTTAAAGCGAGCGGAACGAGATTTTCGGGTCGCGAGGCGGCCTTGCTTGCGATTAAATCGCGATGAGTCTTCGTGCCGCGAGCCAAATTTTAAATAGGACGAAAGACTTCTTTGAAAGTCTAAAATATTACTTGAGAATTTAAACAACAAATCTCCGTCGGCAGTGCGATCCGGAAAGAAATCTTGTCGGGTCAATACGACAGTTCTATTGTCTTTTGAAGAAAAAACCGTGCTCATAATGGGGACACTGTCCCTTTAAGCGTTTCTCGATCTGCCTGAAGTCACATAACCTTTAATTGCCTATGATATTACCCTTATTATAAACAATCTTTGCCGAGATTGGACTTCAACACCCCGATACTGGTGGTACATGTAACGAAGGGAATGGTAAAGTTAAAACATTTATAACTGATGTAAGACTCGACTTTTATTTTGGATTCATAGCATTTCCGGAAACATCATGAAGTACAAACCGTTAAGTGTACCACGCCCTGAAAGGGTAGTCACCTGGTTTGCTGCAAACTGTAGCGCCATTGACTATGGTATAGCTAAATTCTTCCTTAGCAAGTTTTTCGCAGGGGCGATGAATCCGAGAAAACTATAATGATAATAGGAATTAGTTACTTACTTTCTCTCCTTTTCTGAAACAAAAATATGTTAAGACTTGTTCAGTTTGTAAACACTTTGACAACTAGTTATTGATATGTCTCTGGAGCTCATTACAAAATACAGGATGTGAGTATCTTTAGTCCTCGCAGCATTTACCAAGCCTTTCAGGGAGTTTTATTAACGCATTCACTTCTACTACATCCAGTTTGTCTTTTTCTTGTAATAGCCGTAGTGATAACGAAACATACGAAATTATGGCGGCACTCACTTTGCAACAGGATCTGATATGCCATAGTTTTAACGAAAATTGGAAAAAGCCTCTAAAATCCAGTATTAAAGCGAAACGATGTTCTAAGAATTGAAAAAATCTTAAGGCCTTGCAAAAGAAAGTTGGCTTATACCAACTGCTGAATGGGTCATGAAGGGGTTGATACTAATAAGTCCTGTATCATCTCCTGTCAGCATGTTGAGTCACCGTGGCGAATTCAATAAAGAATTAGAAACAAGACAAATGCTTTTAATATAAAAACCCACTTACCTGAACGAGTGCGCATTCGGTAGACGACAAATATCAGAATAAGATTACTTATTAACAAAATACAGATGATGGTGATATAAACAGCATGAAGAATTCCCTTTTGATTACCACACGAGGAACCTAAAACGAAATGTTTGCTGTTAGTTGTAAGCAATAGCGCAGCGACGGATACAGATGCACTATCCTAATGCTACAAGTAAAAAGAGAGGATACAGAAGATGTAGTATCCAATGGCCTGGAACCTTCTGTATTTTGTTATATTTGTTGCCCTTTAAGCGTTTCTGATCGATTTTACTGAAGCAAAAGAAGTATGGCACTGATGCAGGTGAGAACAAGTGCAGTTTAATCATGCATGGTTCTCTTTCCGCCTTTATGAGTAACAGCAACTCACCTGTTTGACCTCCTGCTGGTTTGGAACCTGAGAAAAATATTTAAGAATACTATCATTCTAACGTGTAATATGGGAATGATTTACAGTCAAACCTGTTCATTTGGTTATTTTTAACTGAAACTTCTTGTAACGGTAGTCAAGAATTAATTCTCAGAAGATCGACAAGATTGAGTGCTGCGAGGGTTGCTTTTTGAGCTATTACAAATGATTCATAATACGCATTTTGACATTCTCCGTCAGCCAGTCTTGCAACTATTTCCTTCTAAGTTACTTGTTTAATGATTATTGTCGTATTAATCCTATCTTGGTACTGGCTGCCTCGCCTATAAAGCATGAACGATTCACATTTCATGAATGATTCGTTAGTAGCGGATAAGGCACCGGTTACGCCGGTTTTTTGTGAATTTAATTAATTTTTTGATTGGCATAAATTACTGCTGATGACGTCATACATCTCATTAAGATAGGATGATGTCATAGTTTATTTTCAGTAGGCGAGGAGCAAGTGACGTCAGAATACCCTAGGGGTTGACGTCATCAAAAAATGTTGAGATCATAATCTATAAATAGAATAGTGATACATGTCCTTACTTAGTCACGATGATGTCATATTTATCCAGGTAAGATGATATCATGGTTTATTTTTTACCTGCAAGTTTTTTCTATTGTTCCGAAAGACATAAAATGGCTCTTCCTTACCAGCGCGTCATTCACGAATTGTCAGAAGAAGTCATGAATTTTAGTCACTTTACCACTTTCGATTTTGACGTTCGCCCGGAAATTTTTGAACCATGGGACGATTGGGAGAATGCGTAGGAAAAACTACTACAGGTATGTGCTCTCTGCTTTTCTGTATTTTGAGTGAACGTTCTCTCTCTCTCTGGTCGAGTGTTATTTCCAGCTTAACCAATTGTTACTTTTTAGGATACTGGACGGCCTCACTTAAACGAAATACAGAGTGGAGTGGGCAGGAAACGACCAGCAGAGGGAAGTTTTGCAATAATTTAGTTACCTTAGGGTTGCTCAACATAATTTATTTACCCACAAAGAGCTCTCAGAGGTTTAAATCTCTCTCGTGAACTAAAATTGTAAAAAGATACAAATAGATAGAAACATAAAAATTAAGAAATTATAAAGATAAAACGTGAAATACATAAATTTAGCAGTAGTAAAATGGTTTTTGTATGTTTACAATTATATTGAGCAGAAAGAGCTTCAAAATTTATCTTAAGATAGATTAGATTCAGATGAATAGTCTAAATTAAAGTCATAAAAGATTCTAAGTTCGTCGCTTCGTGCGCGGACCTTGGCAGCTTATTCCATAGGAAAGGAGCAGCTACCTGGAAAGCTTTGTCGCCCAATGTTTTCTTGGTTTTCGCACTTGGTCTTTCCAACAAACGACCATTGTCGTTGCGCCTCAAATGGTAGGATGAAGGCTGTTGAATACTAATTAAATCTGAAAAGTACTTATAGGTGATAGGCCATGCAAAATTTTAAAAGAGCTTAAAAGTTATCAAGAATATCTTATAATGTATCCTGGAGCGCACTGGTAACCAATGTAATTCTGCGAGTAGAGGTGTTATATGACAGAACTTGTGCGCACGAGGAAACCATGCCGTTGAACGGTGTTTTTGACGTAATTTAGAGCAAGAGCGCGCAAATACTTGCCGCACTGCATCTTTTAAACAGGTTTGTAAATCCATCGTTAATATAACTTATATTTTTACAGGATGAAGTAGACTCTACTCCTTCTAAAATGCCACGCTATCCAATTCTTGGAAAGCGACACGAATGTTCCCTCTGTGGGCGAAAGTTTAATCGAATAAATGCCTTAAAACGACATGTGAAACAAGTTCATGAACGCCAAGCGGCTCAGCGGGAATACATATGTAATACCTGTGGTGAAGTTTTTCAAAATCTGGCTCCATTTCGAGCACATGGAGAATCAGCACACAGTAAACCTTCTACGTCTGCCAAACGTCCGCGCCAAGACGACTCAGGTAGGAAGACTCTTTTGAGAAGACTTCTTTCGTCCTTAAAAGCGTACTTATTAAAGGCTTAAAGTTAGGGCCATTTTAACCAGGAATCATCGAGATCATCGAGATCGCTCCCCTTTATTGCCAATGTTGTTTTGGAAGACTGTGTCTACTCTGAGGTGTGATTTTGGCATGTAAAGCTGAATCTTGACGCCCAAAATTGCCTGATTTGACGTTTTCCCAATATATTACAAAGGCCTAGACCGGGAGTAAAATGAGAGGTTTTTTTAGAAATAATAATAATGAATGAAGGAATTGAGTAAACACTTTTCGTTGTAATTAAGCAGCCTTTGTTTCTCGAGTAAAAAAAAAACTGCGACTTTAAGAAATGTCAGAGGTAACTTCAGAAAATTGCTAATAACAATTATGTCTAATTTTCCATATATTCCGTGTGAGTGTCACCATTTTGTTTTGTAATCGGAGTTGAGTTTGCCGTAATTTTTGGTGGTGGTAAGTTCACGACAAATGAAATAAAGCGAAATTGTATTTTGAACACATTAGAGATATTCTATTTACACATCCTTTATTTTCCTTCAGTGCGAAAAACCAAGAAAACAAAGTCAACCCCTATCGACAAAAAGCAGGCAACTCCAAGTTCTAGTTGGCAGCAAGAGCAAAGATCTATCACCGATCTCCCTGAGGCACAACAAAGTCTCGTTCAAGAATACTGCAACCACTGGCATCAAATACGCACTCGTTTTAGCGGCAAAAATCGTATTTTGGACTGGTACAATTTCCGCCTGTCCTCTCTCCAACCTCAAGAACTTATCACTCATTTGAATAACATTTTTACTGACCAGTCCCTGGTGTTTAAGCTGAATGTGTCTTTTGGTTTCATTCTACGCAACAACGAGACTGGAGCACTTCAATATTATTATGCCTCCAAAATAGTGAGCAAGTCTTTGGAGCGCCCTTTCAAATCACCACCGCAGCTGACCTTCAGAAAGTCCGTGAAGAATTGTTAAACCTTGACGTCTTGGAATGGGTACGCCAGCGACGCCCCAACTCCAAGTGGGTCGTAGAACAGGTGACCAATGTAACCTTTTTCGTCACCAAGCTACGAGGTCATTCTATAGAGAGAGGTACTTACTTGCCTTCCGAGAACCATGCCGAGAACCATGGTTTGGTCGCCTTGGATAGCAACCGCAATAATGGAAAAGTCTACAGCGACAATTTGTGCTTTTTTCGGGCTTTGGCACTCCACAACGGTTGTCACCAAAAGAATCTAGAGCGGGATGCACAACATTACTGTGAGCGATATAGAAAAGTTGAAAGAACTGATCGACCTAGACCACCTATATGAAGTCAACATTTTTGTCTATTCCCTCGAACCCACTAAACCCGATGGAGAGGAGGGAGAAGAAGACATAGAAAAAGAGGAAGAGGATTTCGCTCCTGAGATCACTGCACAGTTGATTCACCGCTCCCTTTGCCACTACCTAAGTACGCTGTACCTCAACCTGTATCAGAATCACTTTTCCTATATTAAAGATTTAAAGAAGTATGCCAAGTACTACAGCTGCTCGCGATGTGGAACATTGTGGAAGCATATGCATGTTGGTATGTTAAATCGTCAAGAGCGAACCTGTGAAGCGAAAGTTAGTTACCAGTTTCCAGGAGGTGCTTACAAGACCCCACCAACCATCTTTCAGTTGCTTGAAGAAGAAGGATTGTCCATTCCTGATCATCTCAAGTTCTTCCCGTACAGAGCTACCTTTGACTTTGAGTGTATGTTTACACCTGAGACAGACCTTAACGATACAGAGAAACTGACCTGGGACGCTAAACATATACCCCTCAGCGTGAGTGTCTGCTCCAACGTTCCAGACTACCACCAACCAAAGTGCTTTGTCTCAGATGAGGACTCTAAACAGCTCGTCAAAGAGATGTTAGAACACCTCGTAAAAACCAGTGAACAAAGTTATGACCTATTAAGAAAAGAATTTAACTTTCTTTTTGAAGCCATCGACCAAAGGCTGCAAGACCTGCAGCAAAAATCAGAAGCTGGTGACCCTTCAAAAACTAACACAGTAGAACACCTCACCCAGGAAGATAGCGATGATGAAGGAGAACATCTCATGGACATAGATAATGAAGAGGAAGGAGACATCGAGTCTGAAACCGAGGATGATCATGCGTTTATCGACGATGACGGAGAAGAACAAGGTGACTCGTTTTACGGGGCCTTTGATCGCGAACGCGAGGAGCAGAGTGAGAATTATCACGAGTGTGCGTATGACAAACCAGAGGACAACAGTCCGGAACCTAAGAAGAAAAACGTGCACCCTTTAGAGAAACTAAGAGACCAATTACAAGAATATCTGCAAGAACTTCCTGTCCCTGGCTTCAATTCTGGTAAATATGACTTGAATGCCGTCAAAGAATTTCTGTTTCCTGTCTTGGTCCAGAATGAAGGCGTTCAGTTTACTATCAAGCGTAACCACAATTTCATGTGTTTAAAGACCCCACATCTTCGCTTCCTCGACGTCACCAACTTTTTATAACCCCAGGTTTTAGTTACGACAAGTTTCTGAAGGCCTACGAGTGTCCTCAAACCAAAGGGTTCTTTCATTATGAATGGCTCGATACTCTGGAGGAATTAGAACACCCTTCTCTTCCACCTCACTAGGCCGTCTTTTCTACTTTGAAAAACACAAACATTTCTGATGAAGACTACCAGTACTCCCAACAAGTCTGGTCGATCAATAATATGCAGACCTTTCGAGAATTTCTCATCTGGTACAACAACCTAGATGTCCAACCCTTTTGTAAGGCCCTAGAAAAATTGTGCGCCTTCTGGAAAGATGTTAAGACAAGGTATTTCTATTCCTGATGTTACTTTGACGTACCTTCTTATTACCACCCAGGAATCTGGCATCTTCTTCTCTCTGTTTGACGAAAAAAACGTAGATCTGTACTATCTCTTTAAGAAAAATGTGGTGGGTGGCCCTAGTATCATCTTTCATCGATACCACGAGGCGGGAAAAACCAAAATCAGAGATAAAGAAATGGAAGATCAAGGAAAACAAGCAAAAACCTGTCCAAAGATTGTTGGATACGATGCCAATACTTTATATCTATGGGCCATCATGCAAGACATGCCCACCGGATCATTTACCAGAAGAAGGAAAGAAACTGGCTTCAAGAGAGAAAGTTCTTCCAGGATAGCAACCGAGTGGTTTGAGTGAAAGGCAAATGAAGGAGGAATTTTTATATGCCACCAAATGAACAATACAGAAAAACGCATTGGTGAAAGAAAAATACCAATGGATGGTTTTCACGGTCGTTCGCAAACAGTCTTTCAGTTCCATGGTTGCTGGTGGCACGGGCATAATTGTTACCTTACTAAAGGAAAAGAAATGAAAGAAAAGAGAAAAAGACCAATGAAGGAGTTTCTAAAAGAAACCAAAGAAACCTCCAAATACATCAAAGATCAGGGGTACCAACTTGTGGAAATCTACGAGTGCCAGTGGCGCCGAATTAATAAAACCAACTCACAAGTTCAGCAGTTTCTTAACTCCAAGTTTAACCGCCCTCTTGATCATCACAAGACTCTGACACAAAACCAGATCTTAATCGCAATAAGAAATGAGTCCTTCTTTGGAGTGGTCGAGTGTGACGTTAGAGTATCCGATGCACTGAAACCCAAGTTTGCAGAAATGTGCCCCATTTTCAAAAACATAGAAATTTCAAGGAAGATATTGGTCAGCACATGCAAGCCTTTGCTGAGAAAGAGAACGTTATGTTACAACCTCGAAGAAGTCTCCTTGGTAGCTATTTTGGTGAGAAGATCTTATTGGCTTCCCCACTCATTAAGTGGTACTTGAAGCATGATCTGGAAGTGACTCATATTTATCAAGTAGTGGAGTATACACCCGTTCCCTATTTCCAACCCTCTGGGGAAGCTGTATCGGATGTTAGACGGGCTGGAGATGTAGACCCAAAAAGCCATCATCGCAGACACTATGAAATTGGTAAGTTGTTCTCCTATTGTGGGAAAGAAGGGAGAAATACGTTTTAGACAAAAAACTCATACCAATGTTTCCTTTTCGTAGGTGAGGAACTCGAGTTATGGAAATACGATCACAGATCAAGAACGCCATCGAGAAGTCCAGTTTTGTTAAGGAACCAAAGCGTCTCGTTTAATAAACAAACCCTTCTTTAGACAGATTGAACAGATTGAAGAAAATACGTTTGAAGTGAAATCTTGCAAGAAAAAAATCAAGTTGAACCTTCCCATGCAGATAGGTTTTTTTGTTTATCAATACGCCAAACTTAGAATGCTTCAGTTTTATTTTGATTTCATTATTTGGTGATGTTCAAGTCTCTGAGAGATAGCAGTCAAGTTAGTCACTTGGCGAAGCAGATGTTTCCCGGTCATGTCAAATACATGCAAGAGGCGTTTCAGGATGCGACAAAACGCTCTTATGGATACCTGTTATGCGACCTCAAATCGGAAACGCCTACCGACTTCCGGTTGCGCACAAACATTTTCCCTGGGGAGACTCAGGTCGCCTATGTCAGAAAGGTATAAAAGCGCTCTACCGTAGTGATTGATATCAGTTGAGTATGGCCCAGCGACTAAGAAAGAACCACGATTTTCTTAAGCCCCTCGTCAAGTGTACCCCAGCTCAACGTAAAGCAATTTTGAAAGCAGCCGACGACGCTTTAGTAAGAACCATTTGTGAGTGTGTTTCCAACGTAATTAAAGAAACAGTCCCTGTCAGTAAACCGGCAAAGAGAAACTTCTTAAGCACAAGAAAGCCTTGACTGCTCTAGCTGAAAAGAGTACCCCGCTAAACAAGAAAAAGCAAATCTTGGTACAAAACGGAGGAAACGTTTTAAGTGTTTTGCTACCTCCCGTTCTTCAGGTGCTGAGCTCTCTTCTCACTTAAGATGAATCATACAAGACGCATGGTTCTCTTTCGTGAGAACACTCTAAAACGATTGCAGCAACGCCAGTAGATATTAAGATCACCTGTAACACAAACTCTGAAAAATCTGGATAGCCAAATGGGGGATATTTCAGAAAGTAAACAACTTGATGACGAGGAAAAGGCGAAGCTTTACAATCAGGTGTTGCAACGGTACTTGACTTATTACGATCAGCGGAAAGAACGACCCCTAAAAACAACAGAAACCCCCAAACCAGTTGAGAACGACTAATCTTCAGAGGAAGCTTCTCCAGCTAATTCTCTTCCAATAGCAGTAGAACAAGAGGTCATGAAAAGTGTACCCAATATTTACAAAGCTGGGGCTAGACAGTTGTTGGATAAAATTAAAAAACACCAGGATTTGTTGCATTAGAATGATAAAGGAGAACTGTTGTATGAAAACAAACCAATCCCAGGTTTTCATGTGGTCGACCTAGTCAACGACACATTGCGTTACCGAAAAGGATTTGAACCAGTGTGGTGGTTCGTTTAAGCGAGGGGCCTGGTGCGAATGAATGTCCCTGAAAACTTGGTTCGTAATCCCCAACGTCAGAGTGCCATAAGGGAGTTTAAAGCAAGAGTGAGAGAGGAGACCCCAGAAAGTCCTTCGCGTTGGCTACCCATCCCACCTGTGACGTTGTCTTCTGTCAAAAAGCAGAGGCGCAGAGTAGAGTCCTCGGCCTCAGGCTGTTCGATGGTTACGATTATAATTATGACAAGGGACTTTTTTTATTGTGAAACACAACTTTATTTTACTCATTCAATAAAATGTGTTGAAAAGAAATTACATGGTGTCTGTTTACTGAACTTAGTGTTGTGCTTTTGCTCTTTGCTCGTTTACGTCAGTACGATATTTCGGAAAACTTATAGGAAAATGTTTTTCAATAAATTGTTTTACAAGACTATCATTTTTACTTGTGTTTTTAGAAAAACGGTGGACAATAGTACTCATACCCATACCTATTTGCCGACTACGATATAAAGCAAAGTACAAAACAGTAATGTCCGCAGACTTTTAAATAGATGTTTTGTAATGTCACAGTATTAAAAGTCCACTGGTTAAAATTTTTCTTTAGAAAGGTAGTAAATGTTCCTGAATATTTGCTGGGTGGTGATCCGTAAGAATCCAAAAATTCTCCCTCTTGCTCCTTGGTGAAATAAAACGCCACCCAATGTAAACCTTTCTTGTCAATCGTATCCACATTGGCGATAAACAGGGCTGGGTAATGTGAAACACTTGCAGGCAGCTGGTCTGAGGAATACACGCCTTGAAACACACCTCGTGTAAATTTATCCTTTCTCAAAATAAGGGTCAGTTGAGTAGTGTCCAGTTTTAGTTTGTGTAGTCGAACAACACGTTGCGGTTCCCGTCAATTTCAATCACGTTTTGGAATTCAGCGTGCACGATAAGGTTAACCGTATTGGCCAGTGGTTCCTTGAAATGAAGCTCAGAGCGTAGGTTACCTTGCTTTATTAGCTCAAAATGGTCACCTGAGCAGTGGTCTGGGGACAAGTCAAAGCAGAATGCTGTGTAACAAGAGCCATAATGGCTTCTACTGATCTGATTACCCTCATCTTGGGATAGCTTTCCAGTGCCCGAGAACAGGATTTGATAGCCCGCTATTACATTTTGACCTCCAGCTTCGTCAATTTGCTCTCCGTCCACATAGACACCCACTTGAGTTAGATTGTGGTGTTTGAAGTTGAACGGGTTGGTACTGTAAGTTCCATTATATGCCTGAAAATCCACTAAGACCAGCACGATTCGCTTGGAGATGTGACCCAAAAAGAGGTTGTAGGGGTTGAAACTGCTAAATCCTCTTGGAATAGACAGCACTTTACAATCGATTCGGCGAACCGGGTATTTGGCGCTGGAGTGTTTTAGTGCAGCCGCGTGGCTAAGTATAATAGAGGAGGCCAATTTCACCTTGTGAACGAACAAGACGGCTTCTGTGATTACCACCTTGAAAGTTGGAGCGGCTGCTGATGACATTAGACAAAACGAGTTCTTGGCTCGGTTCAGTTTGATTGTTAGATTCACTCCATTTAGCATCAACCGGTCTTCTAAGAAAATGTCGCTATGAATGGGTCTCATAATATCCACAATATGACTTTCTTTAGTGAAATCATAGCGAACCTTCAACCCCTTGTTAGCGGCATCGTCTGCAGGCACAGGGTTGGCAACATCCATTTTTCCAGGGGTATCTTTGTAAAACATGGCCATAGAAAGATGACTTTTTTTTGCTTCTACACCGTAGTCTAGCAAGGTTTCGATCATGGCGCAAGAATGGTAGGTATTAGTGGTTGGAGAGATCAATCGCTCGTTCAAGGAAACGTCCACTTGCGAAAACAGGGAATGCAAAAACAGGTTCACGGGACATACTTGTGTATCTCCATCTATGGCGGTTCCATTTGCTTTTGTGATCTTGGCTTTAACAAATAACTGAGTACGTGCCAAGTCCAAATACTCATCTCCGGTTGCCGAAACATAAAACTTGATCTGACCACTGTCCGTGATTTTACTGATGGGGTGGTACTCGATCCATTGCGCTTTGGAGATAGAGGTTTGTGTTGCAGGAATCGTTAAGAGATCCACCTCTGATTTCGTACATTCCTGAGACTCGTGATGCATAAAGGCCATAGTTACTTCCAGAAAGAAAATTTCTCTTTGGGCTTCTTTTGCTGCAGAGATGTTTTTGCTTTCTCGCCTGGAGGCAAACTGATTTTGGTTCCTTGCGCTTTTCTTTTTATAGCTTTTTTGCCAGCTCCTGATTGTCTCTGCAATGAATTCTGGGAAGGTAGACCGAGCGCTTGTTTCGTGCGCTTGTGGACTGCTGTTTTAATGTTATCTCCATCAAGAATATCTTAGGCGACATTGACACCCGTTTGTAAAGCCTTTTTTCCAATCACCTTAGCACCCTGTTGAAGGTGAGACATCGCCCCAGTGAAACAGGCCTCTGAATATGAACCCTAGTCCATAACCCCGCTGAAATCTAGCACCGTGGAACGCTGATAAACTCCTACCTTTTTGTTTGGCTTGATTAACATAGCACTGTTCGTATAACTTATGATTTGGAGTGTGGAGGTTTTTCATCTTTAAAAGTACTGAGGTGCACTTTGACGAAAATGAAGTGTTAAAAGCACTCTCCCAAACTCAAATGGTACAGACTCCTCTGTGTCTGCGTTTCTGCTGACAGGTAAATATTGGGGGCGCAAAAATGATTTACTCACTCGCTCCCCGACCTTTCCTTCTACAGGAGCAATTCGAAGCAACGGTACCAATGCATCTCCAACATATTGTGACTGAATAAGATCACAGTAAATGAAAAGGTCGTGAAAGCCATACTCCAAATCCACTTGTCTTTGAGTAGTAGAGGTATTAGAAATAATTTCTTCTGGTGAAAATCCCAGCAGGTATCCAATGTTATCAAAGAAAAGTTCTACGTTATTTTGTAGGTGAACAGTCACCTTTCTAGTGAACGTATCGTAGGAAAATGTCACATCGTCATTGAAACGCTTTACATTCTCGATCAGCCCTTTCATCTTTGATAAGATATCTTCAATGGAGGAATAATGACCCGGTGGTATAATTAGGGCCTCCCATACTCCGGACAATTCGTGGTTCCGAAGGAAGAATCGATTAACAAAATCTCCTTGGACATTATTCCAGCTGTGAGGATAATGAATTTCTGTTAACGCTACTTCGGGTTCATAAAACGTTCCATCTAAGATTTCACCTGCATCATCTTTTAGTTTGTAAACGGGTACTTGACGCACCACTCGTTTGTATACAGTAAACATTTCTTCCGTGAAATTAGGCAGGTAAGATTTTTCGCTTCACTTTGCTGATCCTAACACGATCTCCCACTTGAAATTTAAAACGCACACGCTTTTCAACGTCATTACCATACAAAGTATCCCACACTTTAGTTTCATTCGTTTTAGTCACCTCACTCGGTTTCATTTTAATACTTCGGTGGTAAGTGTTATTGTAAGAGGATACTAATTGGGGTAGTACATTGATATAGGTAAGAGTGTTTTTAGCTGTGAAATATTTGTACATTTTATTTTTAATTGTTCGGTTAAAACGCTCAACTACTGAGGCCTTGATTCCAGAGTTTACAGGAAAAAAGTCAATGTTGTTGTCATGCAGATAAGTCTGAAACACGCGATCTAGAAACTCTGTACCTTGATCCGTTTGCAGTTTGCTGGGTTTGCGCCCAGTAGAAAGGATCTTTTGAAAGGCTTTGACCAGTTCTTGACCTTATTTTGACTTCAAAGGCAGCACCCAGGCATACTTGCTGAAGATATCTATACAAGTCAGTAAGTATTTATAGCCCTTGTTGTAGCGATTGAGATTTTGAAGATCGACCAAATCCGCTTGAGACCGGGCATCTATTCCAGGAACGATGACTCGGCTTCTCTTGTAGCGTCTTCTCGCGGGTTTGTGAAGAGTATAAACATCCTACTCAACCAATCTCGGACTTGTTTACACGATATCTTGTTCTTCCCTTTCTCTTTGACTGCTCTGTAAACAGCATCTAAGCCACCGAAACTTGCGGGTTGACTTGCGTCGAGGTAGATGCCTGCTAGTGTTTTCTCTATCACAAAATTCCGAGTTTTGTACAACCAGTTTACCACCACAGCAAGCTAATACACAAGGTATGCGACTGAAAATGTGTTCCAAACCAAAAGTGGATGATGGCGGACAGCAACCCATTACTAGAGTTTTCCTGAACGATCAAAGATGTAATGACTTTTCTCTCCCTGGTGCTCTTTTATATAACTACTTGCGAATCTGGGTTAGAGTGGGAACAAGAAAATGAAATAGTAGTTCCCATTCCTCCTCAGTTAGTCCCAGCTGGTCAGCAAAACTTAAAAATAGTACTAATCGTCCCCAGTTCACTTTGGAAAAGAGTTCAGAATGGAGTTGCTTTAATTTTTTGAGATTTGAGCCCGATAGTTTAAAAAAAGTTTCTTTAAGCTTTTCCATTTCACTTGTAGATATTGTAAAATTTTTTGCTGCTAAGCGGTACCAAGAAAACTTGACCCGAAGCAAAGAGAGAGAAAGACCCATCTTAACTAAGATAAAGACAAACACACACTGACGCAAAATCAAGACATCAACTCATTTTATTACTTCTACAAACAAAGCATGTTTTGAATGTCATTAATTACAGAGCCAATTTCCATTGGCTCTTTGTCTTTTCTCAGTACTTGTTCAGGGCGTTCTATTTCTGCTTTTTGGTCGGTAAAATTCTTGCTCTTGAGGCCATTAGGTCCGTCATGTATAGCCCGCAAGACACGACTCTTAATTTCACCATCAAAACCATCTACCTCAAGTGAAGCTAGAAATATGCTGGTCCAAGGCATCTTTGGTAGCTCGCTGACGTACATTTTCCACGTCTGACCAAGCTTGAAACCAAGAGCATTACACACACTTTCAACATTGTTCAGGACGGCATTCAGGTCAATTTTCTTTCACCACGTCTTCCCGGTAGCACAACCAAGAATCTTCGTTATCCATCATAAGACACCAATGTTGTCTTTAACTTGGGTGCTGAATAGCACAGCCGTGATAGCGATTCAACTTTTCTTCTTGAATTAGTTCGTCAACCATATTGGCGTAAGTAAGTTGGAAGATATGGCCGATAAGACTTGCTATCCTTTGCCGTTGAACTTGTTCCACTTCATCAATAGTCAATAAACGCCCAAGTCTCGAATCAACATGAATGTTTCAAACCATGTTGTTTATACTACTGATTGTCGAGAATGATTTGCTTGGTAAGGAAGGGCCATTTTATGTGTTTCGGAACAATAAAAAAAACTGGCAGGTAAAAATAAACCATGATATCATCTTACCTGGATAAATATGACATCATCATGACCAAGTAAGGACATGATATCACTATTTTATTTATAGATTATGATCTCAACATTTTTTGATGACGTCAACCCGTAGGGTATTCTGACGTCACTTGCTCCGTGCCTATTGAAGATAAACTATGACATCATCCTATCTTAAAGAGATGTATGACGTCATCAGCAGTAATTTATGCCACTCAAAAAGTTAATTTCATCCACCAAAAATCGGCGTGACCGGTGCCTTATCCACTACTTTCGTTGGGTCAATAAGGATAGCATTGTCGCAAAGTCGGAGTTACTGACTACTAACTTTTATTAACGGCGTTTTATCTAAAATTTTTCGTTACATTAATTTAAATTGAATAGCACACAATGGCCGTTTTCACACTAGAGGCAGATGATCCGTCTGAGACGGATGATCCATCTTCAAAATCCGCCAAAATTGTCGGAAAACAGATGCTTGAAGTCAGGCGGATTGTCCATCCGAAATTAAGACCGTTCAATTTTAAATTAAGACGTATTACCTGACGCGAGTTATCCAACGGATAACCCGCATCCGTTTCCAGCGTGGATACGGCCAATGGCTGCGATGCGAAACTCAGTTGAAAGCTGTGGATTTTTTTGTCAGTGGCTTTTGCTACTATAAGGAACTGGTTTTTATTAGCCGTTGTCACACTAGAGATGGATTATCCATCTGAGACGGATAATCCAACGGATAATCCGTCTCAGACGGATGCTCCGTCTCTAGTGTGAAAACGGTCGTATCGTGGTCTGAAATGTGAAAACAAAACCTACAAGCTAAAAAGGTCTATAGTGAACATCACTGAACGATCTACTATGTGTAGTGATCTACTGTGTATTTCCCTTAGCCGGGATACACTCTTTCGGTTAAACTTGCGCTTAACCCACCTTCCGGTACGTCAACACGTTGTATCTTGCCTTCCTCGGAACTCTCTCCATACTTGTTGCTTGCTGTTACCAGTACTTTATACTTCTTGCCCATTTCGACCTTCACAACATACTTACGTACTGAGACATCAGTTATCTTTTTAGTCTCCTTCCATTGCTCATCTCTTTGGGTTCCATAGTACACAGTATACATTGTGATTTCTGCTCCGTTGTTGTCTGGTTCCTCCCACTTCAAGGTTATTTCATGAGCTATTAATTCGTATGTGAAGGCCACTGCTGATGGGGCACCTTACGCACAAAGAAATGTCACAGAGCTGTTAATTTTCCTTTCAAACTTTTTACTCGTTCTTCCTTAAATAACTGGAGTACGACTTTTGCGCATAGCTGATGTTAAAAATGGAAAAACGGTGCAATTAAGGCTTTGATAATGTATTACCAGTTGCGAAAAACATATCTAGCCGTATTTGGCTTTCCCTACTACTCAGACTACCCTATTGTAAACGCTTAATACTGTCACTTCGATGAAAGATTAGTGTACTTTCATATTCTTTTGAAAATAAATTTCATCGGACATTCATTTCGCACGACATTATCGGGTATTACAAAATAACTAAGATAGTACGCGCGTTCTGATTGGTTATAAACCTATGGTTTATTGTGCCGGTAAACTCATAGAAAACTTAAAGTTATTTTATAAAAGCAACAGACCACACTCTCTATTGGTTTACCGGCGTGATAACCCACTTGGGATGTTGGGAGAACACTCGAAAAGCTTGTAAATCACTCGCCTTCGGCTCATGATTTACAAGCTTTGTTCGTGTTCTCCACTATCCCGCGTGGGTTATCACGCCGGTAAACCAATAGAAAGTGTGGTCTATTGCTTAAATAAAGTCGTCTCGAAAGGAATAAACAAATTCACTTGGAACACGACACATATAATCCATAGCTTTAAGACTTAAGACTAATAATCGACAAACATGTAAAGTACCGGTATGTAGCAAAGCAGGTTTATTTTTTTTTCTGCAACAAGTAAAGCCTCATCAATGGATGGAGGTAGCCGGAGTAGCTGGGAAAGGGTGGGCTAACGACAAAGGCTTGTATTATTTAGTAAAGAAACCCCTTCCGGCGACTAGTATATCGGAGGATAATGCCTGCGGCTGAGAGATTGTACGAGGACAATCAATAATGCCTACTGCTTTGAGCAATCTTCAGGACAATCTCTCAGCCAAGGCTGCTGACAAAACCTGGATTTGCTGCTGTGGATGGTGGAAACTGAGGAAGTCACAGTAAGAAAGATCATCTGTAACAACAGGTGTTCTGGAACTGTCAGCTGCGAAAAGCTCAAAATTTAAGTGAAACTGGATTATACAAAGCAAGTTTGCTCTTACTGCTTTCATTTGAAATTATTAAAAGGATAAAAACTGAAAAGCGATTCACTCTGTTGACCTTATCATGCTTTCCTCACCACTGGAAAATCGCATGGCGGATATCGACACGGACCGGGTGTATTGCCTGATACCCGCCCTATGATTTGGTACACGTGACCCAAAATGTCCAATAACATCGCGCGAAAATTAATCAGTGGATTATAACTAATACACGCTTCCTCCTTTGTTTTTGGTGTACACAGGGTCACCGTGAGCGGAGGTGAAGTAAAGACACATATCAATAAACGGTTGCTACGAATTATACAACCATTGGATGGAGTCCAATGCCGCGCATTATGTGTACTTTTATAGTGGAAATTTAAGAAAAATGGAAAAACGAAGTCTTACAAATATACAGAGAATGTAAAGAGAGTTAAGATACCTGGGCCAGAATACACCTACCTCCCAACACCTTTATTTTCCTGATTTTTCTATCTTCTTTCCTTCCTTCTCCAAACCTGTTTGTAGCAGAAACTACAAATTCATATTCTTTGCCTTTTCCCAAGTTAACAACAACTTTACGATCTGAAGTATCTGTAACTTCCTTTATCTTGATCCAATTCAGTGTTTTGCCATCCTCACGGACAGTTCTTTGGTACACATTGTACTGGGTGATAGGGGCTCCATTGTTTTCAGCCTCTTTCCATTTTAAGGTGATTTCAGCATCCTTTGTTTCAGCCGGTAAATCTGTGATCTCCGCTGCTGCAGGGACTCCTGGGTTAAAAGATGAAAAGTACAAATCGAGCAAAAACTAGTTTACTTTCAAAATTCAACAATTATACTAAACTATTATTTGCGGACAATTTCAGGTAAAGCAGGACGAATGATAATAAGAATAATCTGAGTTTCATGTTGAGATAAGAGCTCTGGTGGTAAATGTTGCTTATAGAGAGAACACAAGCTTCATAAACTCACTTAAAGCCTTGTCCACACGTACCCGGGTATTTTTGAAAAGAGAGATTCTTTCCTCAGTTTAGCTTTCCTTCCACACGTAAACGGTATTTCCGGCATTTTAACGGTCCCCAGAGTGGAGTTTTTTAAAAATGCCAGCTTATCGTTTTCGTGCGAACGGACGAAAACGAAGAATTTCGAATATGATGATACCATACATTGTACAACACATGCTCAGTCATGCATGCGACATGACCGTATTTCCACTGTTTTGGTGTTTTCGTGTGGACAGGCGAAAACAATTCGAATACGCCAAAGAATTCTACGTAAATACAGTGAGGTGAAATAACCCTACTGTGCCAAACATGGAAAAGCACTGGAATTTGTAAGTTTCTTCTTTTCCTGTTTCTTTCTGGTGCTTAAGTCATTGCTGTGTTGCAGTCGCTAGAATTTGGTCCAGTATAAGTCCGATCATTTTTCGCCTACGCTAATTGACCTCTTTACTCAGAGGTTCCATGTCCGCTCTTTCTAGTGGCTCTTCAGTACTGACATGGCCCTACTACTGGATTTGTAGCATTCCTCGTAGACATTTGTTATGAAACACATCTACTGCTCTGTCGTCCGCCCCGTCCATTTTCCATGTTTCACACCCGTGCAGGATTGGAACTAGCAGGTTATATACAGCCTCAGCCTTCTTCTTCTTAGCGTCTGTTGAGCGCTAGATCCTCTTTATTGCGACAAATGCACCCCTAGATTTTGAGAATCTGTTTTTCAGATCATTCATACTACCTCCCTCCTTACAAACTGTAGCTTCCAAGTAACTGAACTCATTTCCTTCTTCTATTCCTAATCCAGCTATCATAATACTTTCCTGGTTCTTTGCATTAATTCTCATCGCCTTTATCTTTTCCATGTTGATTGTTAGTCCTAGTTGTCTGCCTCCATTATTGCTGTTTTATCCTAAATCTGATGCTTGGCACAGGATATTAGCAATACGTCATCTGTAAAGTCTACGTCGTCTAGTTTAGATGTGAATTTCCATCTAATACAATTCTCACCACGACCAACTGTCCTTCTCATTGCTCAATCCGTAACAGTCAAGAACTAAAAACGTGGCATGTTACATCCTTTTTTGACGCCGATTTTTTTTTTTTTAATGTCAAACCACCGCATCCTTGGTCTTCTACAGTACACTTAAGGTGACTGGACCCAGTTTTTTTGGGGGGGTACCATCCTACTTTGAAGCTCTCTGGTATTCCCACCTTTACTTTTATCGTAAGTCTAACACATAGAATGGATAACATATAGATCAATCTACAATATAACATAAAATGTTTGGCGATCGGAGTAAATGTCACGTGGTTATAATGCCACGCCCCTTTGAGGTCTGAGTCGAAAATCTTCTGTTGCCAGCATTTTTTCGTGGAAATTATCGGCTACACATAGTGCGCATTAGTGCCTTGCGCTGAACAGAGTTTCACCAAAATCGCAAAGACCCAATTCGAGAAATTCAGCGGTTCCCAAATTTAGGTCATAATTTATGCGAAAATGATAAGCAAACTTTACACGATTATATCTAATAAACTATGAGACTGATCCCTTTATTTTGGGCATCGTTATAACAGATGGGTCCTTGCAAGTCAGCAAAACGCTTTAGGGCCTTGTAAATGCGCGCGATTTCGAGCAAAGCCTACAATCGACTCTGCTTCTTATCCTATCAATAACATTCCCGCATAGCATATTTCCCACAACAGAGAGTAAGGTTATGCCTGTCCAATTCTTGCAATTTTTGGTATTTCCATTCTTTGCTAGCTCGGTGATGAGCTCTCACCTCCAGATCTTGGGGATCTTCTCATACTGCCATATTGGAGGTCTCCTTTCAGTAGCTGTGGTCATTCTGTAACTTCTTTATCGCCGTCTCGACCTGGCCAAGTGCGGGTTCGTTTACTATTATCTCTTGTACTGTGTCATGGTCACATACACAGGACAGGAGGTTTATAACTTTATCAACGCGTCATTGCAAGTCTACAAGATCTCTTCAGTCGCATCCATGTCTCATGTTTTTTTTTTCTATTTTTTTTCTATATATAGTCTTTTATGCTACTGTTCCTTTCTGCTTATTCCTTTCATGTTTATCTGAGCTTGTATAGAGGCTGACGGGAGAAATAAGCCTTCAACCGGCATAGAAGCGCAACCCTTCTAGTTCCTCCAGCCAACGGCAATGAAACCAACGCCACAAATCTCCATTTCACAAAAATTGAAAGCTAACGGGAACAACATATCATTGAACCTAAAACTCTGAGAAGGTTTAGTGTAGTATTGAACTCAACCAAGAACGTTGCAAACGGATTCTGTAATACTAATCGCATCTTTTGAATTCGCGTAATAGCATTTGGTCTTAAATGTAATGAAAACTTAAGTGGAATAGCATTCAGCCTTAAATGCATTGACGCCATGCTTAAGTCATCAATGACGTAACATGTCACTATCTAACTAACTGGTTACGACAACGGCCACGTGATCTTTCGTGCAATCTGTCACTCGAACCAGTCACGTTATCGTCCACCACATCACAGTTACTTCTTAACCTTGGTCAGTATACTTTCTTTTTTTCCAATTTTTTTTATTATTATTATTATTTCATTTGTTATTCCAAAGTACAACAATTACAATTACTATCACGAAGTATGCATGCACAAACGGACTACACACCTAAGCACACACGCAATTCCACAATCACCACACAAGGTATGCCTAATGTTATTTTACAAGCAAGTGCTATTCAAAAAAGAAGAAACTAATCATTTTTGTAACTAGATTACAAAGTCCATTTGTCTATTAATTTTTGTAAACTCTTATTCTTATCGCAAATATATTTTTCTATTTCATGTTACCGCTTACTCTAACTATATAACTGTTTATGGTTGGGAGTACTTTATTCCTTCTGCCAGTCCATAAATATATTTTCCCTATAAGTATAAGATAATTAAGCAAGGAGGTTAAAAAGCCGATCCAAATTTCCTTTATGTTAGGTGAACTAATTGTTTTCGCAACCCAAAATAATATGATTCAACACATTTCCAGAATGAATTCGAGTAAGGGCAGTCCAAAAAGAAATGTCTAATAGTGTCTGATTCCCTCCTGCAAAAAGAGCACAGGTTGTCTGATCTGTCCTGTACCCAATCTTGAACAACTTTGAGTTGGTAAAAAGTATAGAATTGAGTATTTTAAATTGAAAAGCTTTGACATAAGGTTCAAACGCGATAGAATGGGGCAAGAGAAATACCTTTCTGAGATCGTCATTAGACAGATTAAAATCCAACTTCAGTTTTTTAGCATAATTTGGAGACAAGCCTTCTTTTTGAACAAAAAAGGATAATAATCCTTTGATTTCTTTTTTACTATGTCGGAAACGCCGCCATTGATTTTAAAGGAAGGTATTGCATTAAAGGTAATCGAATCCGAGCGATTAAGAACTTTTCAGTTTGTTGGTATTGAATGTCTCATACTGGTCCTTTCAAGGAAGTTTGTCTTTTTAACATTTTTTGCGATCTGTTGGTAGGATTCCCTATTGCTGAGATCAAGATGTAAGTTTCCTATTTCCCAGATACGAATGTCGTAATATTTCTTGTAGAAAAAGGGCTTGTCGTCCATTCTAAAGTCTCGATTATTCCAAATTACATAATGCCAATCGTTATTAAGAGCATTATCTTCTCGGAGTTCCGACCACCATTTAAGTAGTTCTAAATAAAAGGTAGAGGTAATTTGAAGATCCTTAAGGTGGCTAGACTGGATTTTTTGGGGTTGATACCTCCCAACTTTGAGCATTAACTACGTCGGCATGAGAAAAGATATGGAAAAAAGGTTACCACAACTGTATTATATAAAGATGAAAATTGTGTGGCTAGCATGCTATTTCACTGTTTTTATCATTCTTAAAACTACATTTCAAAATATTTCGAAAACGCTCTCATAGAATTTGTTCAAACTTTGCCATAATAGAGGCAATTATAGCAGGTACATACTCCCTTAAGCGATTTCTTCAAAAACTCCTGGAACAGAGAAACACGAAGATAAATGAAAAACGTAATAGCGTCATTACGTTGCCATGGCCACTCCGATTGCAATAAAACCCAGATCATAAGAAATTTTCATCTTTATATAATACAGTAGTGGTAACCTTTTTTCCATATCTTTACTCATGCCAACGTAGTTAATGCGCAAAGTTGGGAGGTATCAACCCCAAAAAATCCAGTCGAGCCACCTTAAAATTTTATTAATTGCATTTAAAAAGCATTAGACCTCCAGAATCTTTCAAGATGTATTCTAGGTAGTTTTTCCACGCGCTCCTGAGTTGTCACTAAATATTCGTTTAAGCCAGGAATGACGGAGAGATTTTATCACACTTTCAATATCCACCATTTTGATGCCTCCTTCTTCATAATTATTTATTGTTGACGCTCTTATTACTTTATCTTTACCTTTCCATAAAAACATATATAATATGTGATTTAAATCCTTGACATTGTGTTCCGGAGTAGGTAACAAAGAGGAGGTGTAAACGATCTTTGGCATAAGAAGTGATTTGGTTAGAGTAACCTTTCCGTAGACAGAAAGCCCCCTTGAGGACCAAATATTGATTATTTTTTAAACAACCACTACCGTGCTTATCAAGAGCTGGATTTAATAGACAATTGAAATCACCCCCTAATATAATGTTTTCCTGGGAGTCTAAGTCTTCCATTTGAAGCAGGCCATGTAATTTTCTAAAAAAAACTGAATTCGATCCTTATGTTTGTTCGGTACATAGATATTTACAAGAACATATGCTTTGCCATCGATTTGGATTTTTAGTGTAATAAAACGACTCCAGCGGATCTCGAGTTGTCGATAGAACTGAATAATTGGTATTGTTTCTGATCAATATTGCTCTACCGCATGAATTAGGGCTTCCATGTGAGAAACGTATTTCGCCACCCCATTCATTTTCCCACTGCACCTCTGTCTCCTTCTTTGAATGCGGTTAAATTCAAGCTCATGCACATAGAGGTTCAAGCTCATGCACAACGACTAAGCTTTCTAAATTAATTACTGAGTGTCTTAAACTAGTTCGCAGCCACTGCACCGCTTACTGCAAGACGGTTCGAGAAAGGACAGGTGTTAACTGCACGTGGATAATCAATAATTCGTTGGACGTTATCCGTGCACGGGAGGAAAAACAGCTTTCCCTAAATCATGTGAGTACTTGGGACTTTTCTACTCTTAATAGTAGCCTTCCACACGCCCAGCTTAGAAAGCAACTTCATGATCTTCTGGAGAGAGTTTTTAACACTAAAGAAAAAAGCTTCATTGCTACCAATAATTTTCGCACCTTCGAATTTTGGGCGAATGATAAGACGTCAAGGAGGTACACGTACTTCTCCTGTCGAGAGCTTGGTCTCGCTATTGACTTTCTTATCGATAACATCTACGTTCGTTTTGGAAGCTGATCTCTTCCTTCATACCTTTGAGTACGATTTTATGGTCAAAACAATGAAACAAGACATTACAAAAGCCATCCAGTTCAGCAACACCTTTCGATATATCGACGACTTATTCAGTATTAACAATGTGAACTTTGGAAATTGCATCAGCGCGATTTACCCGTCGGAACTTAAGGACACATCCACATCATCTACTGAAGGGTGTTATCTCGACACAAATATCAAAACTGGCGACGTAACCACACCTTTCCGTATCAGCATCTACGATAAGTGAGATGACTTTGCATTCCGAATTGTCAACTTTCCTCATGTGGACAGCAACATTCCCGCCAATCCAGCTTACGGTGTTTACATATCTCAACTGGTGAGATATGCTAGAATTTGCACGTCCAAAGTTGACTTCATAAATAGACTCCGCGGACTTTCATTACGTCTCTGAGACAACAAGGCTTTGAAACCAATCGACTTTAGAACTCATTTAATAAATTCGTCAATCGCCATGGTCTTATCGTCGAGAAGTATGGTGCAGATCTTCGGGAGATGAGATTAGCAATCCAGGCTTAAATTACACCATCGTATCCTTACATTGCTTATTTATTACTTGGATTTTTATTTCAGTTGTATATTGGTATGTGTGCGCGTTTGCATTATTTATTTATTTATTTAAATTGCGTGTACATTTAGTTCGTTTAATAATGTCTTAGTTTTGCTTTGCGTTGTTATCCCCACTTATATGTGTTGTCCTCGACTGTACTCACACGGTGGGTGGCTCCTCCTAAAATGTTCTGCAATTGGTATGGGATTTAATGGAGCCGAAACCAATTGTGGAATTGGACGCATTTTAAGCATCCTACTGATGAACAGTTGGGACACTTAGATATATTTTTTAGCAACTACTATAATTTGCAGTCTGTCAACTTTGAATTGTACGTTGTTTGGTAAAAGTTGCTTATGCCCATTAGATTTAAAGAAACTAATTCCAAATTAACGGTTAAATGTGTAGTGCTTGGAGTGCAGAAGGAACCACGAACAACCCAGTGTTGTATATTTCTAACGCTATTAGTTAAGAAAGGATGTGAACTCTTATGTATAAAGCATAATAGTACATTACCTACAAATAGGCATTGACACAAAAGACAAACAAACCTAATCAAATAAAGAAGAGACAAACATAACCAAACAGATACAAGTACAAAATACAGATGCAAAGACATAATCCTCCTACAGGAATGTGTGATTAAAGACTGCCGACTTTTTTCCCGTTTTAGATCAATTATCTATTACGGCAACCGCTATTTATCTGAATACTGAATATAACAGTTTTGGCTTTAGCTTTGCTTTCTTATTTATCGATTAACGGATTTGTTTATGCTAATTACATAATTAAATAGGTGGTAATAGAAAAAGAGAGAAAAAGAAATAATGATATAGAACTTTTCGTAACTTAGCATATTGGCCTATTAGGGAAACTGAAAGGTATTTTAACGGGATACATTTACCGTTTGTGAAAAGCTTATCTGGATATTTTTTTACTAAAGTACGCTGTGTTACCTCTCTCTTTCGCATTCTGAGATGTGCTTTTCTTAATTCATAAAGTTCTTTTGGCATGTCTTCGAAGACACTGTAAGTCTTGCCTTTTAACAACTTCCTCGCCCTAAATAGGACTTCTTCCAGTCGCAGTAACGTAGGAACTTTGCGATGATGGGGCGCGAATTCTTACCTCTCTCTTTCCCTACCCGGTGAACGCACTGGAATTCAATTCTGCTTAGAGCGTTTTGGATTTGTAGCTCTAGTTCCATAAAATTGTAGATGATCTCTTTCCTGTTCTCCGTGTTTTGATCGACTGTGCTTGAAGGACTCTTCTATACTGGCCACTGACTTGTTCAGAGTCTCTAGACGCAGTTCGATGCTATCCAACTTGTTTAATTTGTTCAAAATTAGGAGGCAGTAAGATCCTAAATTATCGGCCATATTCAGCGCTTTCAAAATGTAGTCTTCGCTCTCGCTTTCTAACGCACTATGATTCTTTTCTCGTGCTTTCTTTTCTTCAGGGGAAGAAGCATTCGACGACCACGATTCTGGCCTATCTTTTCCTTTGAGCGGCATTGCTAAAAGCCATCAGTGATAGAATTCGTGGCGGAGTACTGAGATAGCGTCCTACTCTATCGGCATTCCCAGGGGTATTTTCCTATTACTTAAGGTGGCTCGTACCATTTTCCCCCTTTTTTGAAAGGGACCGAGCAAAAAAAAAATCTTAAGCCATGGCAGCACTTTTGTAGAGTTGGATTAGGCAATGAATGGTTGACTTAAGACAATCATTATTTTCTCATTGGCAAACGAATTAAAACTGGATTGTATTAAAATTGTGCACGGAAGAATGAGTGACAAAAAATGAGAAGAAATAAGAATTCGGTTAAAAGACAATAAATGAATGAATACGCACGTGGCTCTGAAAAACAAAGCAATTCATGTTTTCAATAGGACCTTAGGATAGGGTCGTTCTCTAGCTATAGATTGGCATTTTACAAGAGCCGATGACATAAAAACGTAAATGAAATGCGTTCTCTGAACCGCGTAAATTGTGTTTCTTACGTTACTGGTGACGTTAGCATGACGTCAATACATTTAACGAAGAATGTTCTCACAACTAAGAGTTCATTGCATTAATTAAAGAACAAATGTTATTTATATACATTTAGGACAAACGATATAGTATATAATTCTTGTCCAGAGTAGATTCATTGGTTCATTTGATCCACCATAATCCAAGTGATCTCGGATCACTGATCTTGATCCGGATCATCTCAAAGGAACGCGCACCCCATGCTTCTTCCTGCTTTTGTTGTTCAGTGCTTTTGTTTTTTTGGAGTTTCGGTGTTCCGCAATAAATGCTTTTTAATGATAATACTTCCTAGCAGCACAAAGCTACGTATCTTGTTGACAACTGGTCTTATTTTTCTGACAGGATTTCCTCTCATTCCAGATTTAAAGGAGCTCACTTTATATAAATTACTACGAGGGTGTGAACAGCAATAAACATGAAGGTCGATATGACCTCATACCTACGTAACAACGGGCTATGATTGTCGACCCCAAGGTTCCGTTCTCGGTCCTTTGCTTTTTCTTTTATTTGTTAATGACACAAATCAGTCCTCAAACAAATTC
This sequence comes from Porites rus, assembly GCA_964035705.1. NCBI lineage: Eukaryota > Metazoa > Cnidaria > Anthozoa > Scleractinia > Poritidae > Porites > Porites rus. The sequence goes on along the minus strand of OZ038003.1, from coordinate 9,946,865 downwards.
AGATTTTACCTCTTCGCCGATAATACAAATGTTCTATGGAGCGATGAGAAATCCAATATTAACCATAAGGGACCAGAAACATTGAAAGCTCGGTAGAATCAGGATTGAAAAATATTTAATCTGAAGCTGTAAAATTACGACATAAACATTTTCCAATCCTAAATCTACCGAGCTTTCAATGTTTCTGGTCCTTTATGGTTAATATTGGATTTCTCATCGGTCCATTCTATATGCGGACAAAAATCTTAAAGGGAAAGTAAATACTGAATTTCGAAAGCTCTCCGACTGGCTAATTTGCCAACACATTAACTCTAAACATGCAAAAATCGAACTTTATTTTATTCCACCCTCACCAGAAGAGAGCGACGTATCCCTCCAAATATGATGATGATGATGATAATGAATTTGTATAGCGCTAAAACTATAGAAGAATATTCAAAAGCGCTTTACATTAAGTTAAAATTAATGAAAAAAAATAAAAAATAAAAAATTTAAAAATCCCTGAAAGCTGTAATAATAACAATGATATGTTATGCTATGGTAAAATCTAAAAAACAAAAATAGATAATAATAATAATAATAATAATAATAATAATAATAATGAAATTCGAAAATTCCAAACTAAATTAAAATTAAAAATTACAACTATTCCAACAAATTAAAAGCTTTCTTAAAAAGAAATGTTTTAAGTTGCTTTCTGAAAATGGCTAGGCTGCTACTTGTTCTTATAGGAAGGAATTATTACTAAATTTCTTGCGGTCAGAAGATGATTATGTCGAAGTCTCCCGTCTTATTAAGTTATTTAATACTTTAGGCTAGCCTCTCTTCGTAATCGTTATGTACTTGCCTTGTTTTATGTTAGTTTAAAATCTATTTCCTGTATAGTAGTGTCTTCACTTATTTAGTCCATCTATATATAAATCTTGTTTTGTAATACGTCTTAAGCTCCCCCCGCCTCGATTAGTTTATAGCGGGGCTCCCGCGCGCGCGAAGCGCGCGTGGGACAGAGCCCCATACTCATGGAATATGGTCAACCTCTTTTCGTTTGGTTGTCACGTGGTTGACCGAGCGTACGTACGTACGTACGTACGCATCTACAGATTGTACGGGTGGGGTAGGGGAGACTATAAAAAAGAAGGGAGGGGTGTCGCAGGCGTGTCTTGGCAAGTCCACATCTTTACTATAGGATTTTAGGACATTCACAATATGGTCAATTGACAGCTGTCAAAACAGGATACCGACTGACCAGTATCCCATGACCATATCGCGGGCTCATGTGTCAGCTCATCGAGGTGACGTCGGTGACGTGATTTATTTGGAAGCTGTCCGCTGGCCAGTTAATTGTTTTACTAGATCGCGAACAATGTTCAATCTCATACTTTTACTAGTTAAACTGATAATGCACGCATATTGGACATCAATGTTTTGATCAATTGACAGCTGTCAAAACAGGGTACCCGCTGACCAGTATCACTTGACCGTATCGCGGGCTCAGGTGTCGACCCATCGAGGTCAAGTTTTTTTTGGAAGTTATCCGCTGACAAGTTACTAGTTTTCAAGTGATCGCAGGCTCAAGTTCAAGTTTTTTCTAAATTCATATGAAATATGTTGTGTTTATGTGCTACACAATTAAAATTCTGATTGCAAACTGACCTCGGACGCGAAAATTCAGCCAGCTGTTACAGGCAGGGAAGACACTTGCTTTTGACTTTTCTCACCATGGTCACGCGTTGGTCACGCTCTACGTCCAATTTTTATGCTCTGATTGGTCAAAATTTGACAGGTGAGTTCATGCGGAAAATTTATGCAGCATCTTGAATCTTGTTTACTTTGACAGCTGAAGCTGACAGAGTTTTGTGTCAACTTGTGATGTTTTTAACTGTCTTTTTCCACTGGATATGCAAAATGAAATTCAGCTGCTATCAGGAGTCCTCTGTTATTCATGGCTAGTTTGTTTATTGGGTTTTTGGTTGAGGAATACGTCGCTTGTCAAAGTCGGAAATCCGATTTCGGATGGCATCGTTTTCGTTTTCACCTTGCTTGATGCGTAAGAGGATTGCAAAGTCTGAAGCGATACTGGCTTTTCTTGGTACCTTTCAGGAGCTGCATCTCGAATGGTAAGCCAGAGAAATTATTGTATTTGATGTTTGTTTTTTTGGATCTAATTTAATGAAGTCGAGCGGAGTTTATGCGGTCATTTAGTTTATGCACGTTTGTAAGATTTGAGACAATGATCTCACCGAGTATCAGGTTTGATATAAGCTTACAGAACTTTAAAAAAGCCTTTAGACAGTTTCTCGCCGCAAATAGAAAGAAAACGTTCCAAAGAATATTTAGTTATAATTCTGGCCGGAAAAGAAGGCTTTGAGCGACTTTCTTGCCTCGAGTTCGTCTTTGAAAAAAGTAAACACCGGGAAGCCGGCTTAAAACATAAACTTAAGCTTGAAGCTTGAAGACTCAGGATTTTTAGGGATACTTTAATACTTGTCTTCCTGAATGAAAATTGTTGTTTCCGTATATGTTTCACCGAATTATATTTCTTTTATTGATTGTTAGTAGTCTCTCTTGTAATTTTAACCGCTGTGCCGACTGTTTTCAGTCGTTCAGTGAACATCGCTTGCAGGAGTACTCAAAATGCCGCGCGTTTAATAACCATTAAATAAAAAATAAACAGAATAAATTCTTTATAATGTTGGAGCGTAACTCTGTTAATGTTCATTCAAACACTCGCCACAGCTCGCACTACAAAAGTGAGAACCGGATGGCCGTATAGGTGATTTTGGAAATTTTTTTTAACAATTTATGAATATTGAATGAGTGCAGTTTGTATTGTGAAATACTGCTTTCTGTCCGAGGTCTGCCGGTATGATAAAAACAGTGCCTCATACTAGTGTTTCACCTCAGATGTGATGTATAAATGGTATAAAGGGTTGGTTTACACGCACCCAGATTTGTTGACAAGATTTTGCAAAGTAAACTTGTCGAACGCAAAAAAGTTGGCCTGATTTTTTTTCCACTAATTAATCTACGGTGATCAAGAGCCATTATGGCTCTTAAATGTGATCGAAGATGATTACCAGTTTTTGGGTGTACATATGAGGCTATCAACTCGATGTAACATTTGGTTCACCCTTGGGCTGTTTGCAAATTATTTTTCTATAAAATCAGGTAGCCTTTCCCTAAAAAGTCACATAAATGTGCTCTAAAGTTAACTGAATTGTGGAATTCGAATACACGTTTATTGTTTAATTTAAATTATAAATTTATTAATGGGAGCCTCGCTTTTAGCCCTGGCTAAATCTATATATTAAGCTATTTGTAATTTGTAATGTAATTAGTTATTTTCCAATTTTCAATAAAATTTGTTGTTGTTGTTGTAAAATGAAATAAAGTTAAAACTAATGATAACAATAACAAAATCTCGTACAAAAGATAAAATCGATAAAAATATTATAGCATTAATTATTGTACAATGTTAAAAAATACTAAAAAAATTAAGCTAGAAAAGACTGCCTTTATAGCTGGAGATTTTCGTCTCCCTCATCAAGATTGACAGAGGTAGTCCAAAATGATGTATTGATCAATGCTGGCACCTTCCTTCTCTTGAACCCCTTCCCTGATCCGAAAATAAAGTTCATTACTTATCTCTCGAGAATCTAGGGATCTTATACCGAGAGTTAGGTAACTGTAAGCTTCAACAAGTTATGCATTTTTATTTATTTTGTCAAAAGCATCAACTTAAATATATCCATCTGTCCCTGGTTTTATAGTTAGTACCGTCGCAAACTTAAATCTTGGTGTAATGTGGTCTTGATAATCAACTCCTGACCTTGCACAATCTAGCTAAGGCCTTGCAGTTCTTTCAGTTAACAAGGTTACTTGCTCGTTGTTCGGTGGATTTGGCCTAAAAGAGCGAAAAATAGAAACATAGTCGCCTGCGCTGTACTTTACTGATCGGGATTGTGCAATAAACGACAAGTTAAATACTAAAATATAAGACTTACCCGATAACGTCAAGTCATCAAATATTTTGTTCGAGCTCTTCGATTCGTAAGAATCCGACTCCTTTGCAGCTTGTCGATTATTTCTACCTCAGGTTATGGAAATTTTGAGCCACTCACCTGGCTACTCAAAGTTTACAATGTTTACAACAATATGCTACTAAAATTGATTGCTTCCAAGACTTAAAAAGACCAAAAATTGGGCCGTGCCAAGAAAACGACACAAGATCTGGCAGGCGCTTCGCCTGCCGTCTGAACCCTTCCCATGGTCCCTTGCGGTTCATCACCAGTCACTCGTTTCGCGCTCGCCTCTGCCATGCGAAAAACGAAGCGCCTGAGGAGGAGGCCGAAGCTATCCAGTATAGTGTGAACGGAGCCTTAATTATTGCTTTTGTTCTCGTTGTGGCCGTTTGCTACTTTACCCTTCTCCACCCCTCTTAATTGCATTGCGTGACTTACAAACGGCTGCCTGCAATTCAAGATTTGAGCACCGGCATTTTTGTGTCATTCTGTTGTAGCAGTCAGACGTAATATCTGGTAATATTTTCAGATACTACATTCTAAGCTATGTTTAACAAATGACTGAGCCGTCGAAAAAGATGCAGTCGTCGTGAAAAGCCCCGAAAGTTGATCAAAGAATTGTATTCGTCCTGTGAACACGTCGACAGTTCAGGCGCAGTGTACGATTACACGTTACAAGACGAAGTTCAAACTAAAATGGCGTAAAATGGCCTTTGGACTCGTCTTTTACAGCAGATTTTAAGGTAAGAACATTTCAAAACGGTTTCCTATCTGCTTATTTTAATCTAGTACTGTGGGTTTAGACAAGTGAAGGGACTAAATTTTATGTCCGACTCGCAACTTCAAAGTTGAACGCGGAAGGTCAAATATGTGCATTTTTAACAGATTTTGTACAGCTCTCGCGTCGCTATTAATCATTTACCCAAACGACATTTTTACAGGAATCCGTAGACCATCCTTCTAAAATTCAAGCAGCAGCAGCTTAATCGATTTGAAGGTTTCGCACATAGTGAAAATTATATTTTTCAGGCATCACTTTCATTGAAGTAAATTGTACGCCTTCGAAATTAAATTATTTTGTACACAAATAACAGAGCACTATCTCCCCAAATAAAAATAACTGATATTTAGAAGTTGTAAAAGAAGGCTGTGATGTTTTAAAGACGGTAGAGTAATCGGTTTTTGCACGCAAGGCTTTCAAACCCATGTAATAATTGAGCGCCTCAAATGACGATTTTAACGGATTTTGCTTATTTACATTTATCGCTGAAATAAAAGGATATTTCACCGAAAGAACTATACAGTGATTTTAGTTATACCCTAGCCTGTGTAACATTAAAATATGAAAGAAATCGAATTTTCCACTCTTGCCGCGCAATTTTGAATTTGTCTGTTTTTTACAGGCAGGCGCTCATAAATACAAAAGGACTTGCTTCCTGGGGATAGTCTAAAGACACATCGTAATGAAATTTTCATTCCTCAAAAAAGAGGAATGAAAATGGAATGAGATACCGTTTAGTTTGAGAACTTCGCCGACTTCTCCTAGATACTTTAGCTCAAGAAAATGATTATATAGAAACACCTATCATCATAAAAAAGTTCGACTGGCTAAATAATTGTGTTTAGGTCTTTAAAGTTTCAACTGACTTTTCTCTCGAACCTCTAACTCTGTCTTTATGTAATGATATTTATTTAAAATTTATTTCTGTAGTAATTATTTATTTAAAAAAAGTTCAGTCCTTCAGTTGTTCTTCTGTCCCGCCTAGATTAGCTTTTGCTACCTGCGGGACAATGTAATTAATTATGTCATGTTATTTTTGTTGTTGGACCCTGGCTTCACATAAAGCCAGTGTCGGGGCTGGCGGATTTATCATCAAATAAAAAAATACGATCCTATGTGCTGGTCACTTGTATTAATAAAAATAAATGAATATGTAAATTAATCAACTGACTGAATATAATTCTTATGCACTCTTAGTGCATTCTTAGTACAGATTTTCATACCTTCATACTTGGTCTGAATTTTCCTTTCAGTTGCTTTTCCTTCAAAAACGTAATTTCTGGCAAACAACTTGATAGTGTAGTTTGTGCCTTTACTTAAACTTCCAATAAATAGATGCTTGAACGACAAATTGGTTATATTCCTCATTTCTATCTCCATGTTGTCCCTCAGTATTAACGCTCTGTATGCTGTTATAGGACTTCCTCCATCATTAGCTGGTTTTGTCCATCTAACTGTTATGGAAGTTGCTTCAATGTCCACTGTGACAGTAGGCGAGCCTGGTGCCTCTAAAAAAGAGCAAAATAGGTCCGCAAATTTTAAAATCAAACCCTCCCAACTCTATTTTGTCTCGTATCTGATCGTTGTATAGAAAGGCTACAAAACGGAAATACGGAGAAAAAGGAAGAGCCACACATGACGTAATAAAAAAGATCAGGGTGGGTGTGTCGCCATTTTTTAAGTTGCAGAGATAAAGAGCACTATGAACCAAATTAATTCCCTAAGAGGATTTTTTAGAGACACGTTTTATCCTGACATTATTATAAAAGACCGATCTCTAACGCAAAGAACTGAGAGGAAAATATTTATATTTTTCCTTTGAATTGTAATTTTTTAGCTTATGGTCTACCCCCTTAAGAAAAGGAGACAAAGGCAACTGCAAAACTATCGTAATTGGAGTATAATCTGATTAAGCTCCATTTTCTGTATTTATCTTAGTGGAACGAACATACCAAATCTTGAAATACTGATTGTATGTATTTCTTCCATTTTCAACTGTGGTTTTTATGTGTATGACCCTTTGCACCAAAATAGTCACATGGTCCGAAAACACATTGCTGGAGATTGAACGACGCACTGGGTTCTGGAGAGAAGGGAAATTAGCCTTTTTTAATGACGTAATCATGGTGTTTTTCTTGGCCCACTGCGTCTCATGCTCTCCAGCAAGGTGTTTTTGTCCCAAGTGACTGTTTAGCTGCAAAGGGCACCTTTAAATGCACACTTTAAATGGACTGGAGATATATTCGACTGGTGCGCACACGAAAGAATGACAGAAGGAAGTGATAATTTTCCTAATTGCAGGTGTGTGTGTATCATAAAACACAATCGAAGAACAATAGATATTTAACTTACTTATCTGTTGCACTAGCAGTGTGCTTGTATCAGTATTAACATCATTAGTGGCCTCGCATGTGTAATTTCCAAAGTCCTGATCACTGCTCATCACCACATCTACTGTGTTTGTCAATTCTGTTACTTTCTTTATAATTTTCCCGCTCGGGTTTTTCCAAGACAAGGTCGGCGTCGGAACACCATCTGCCTTACACGTCAATTTCACTGTTTGTCTAATCCAAGATTGGGATATTACAGGAGTGACCGTCTTTACTGTAGCTGCGTCTGTAAAATATAATGATTCAAGCGATACTGAGAAGCTAACAAGGAAACGAGTATTGCTGAAGTAAAATATATCGTTTTCCTAAAGTCTATTTGAGAGCAGTGCTATGTGGATCGATACCGTGGTTTTTCACTCATCTTATGGTTGTCTTTTTACATCTGTTCGTGGAATTTGGAAGGTTGTGCGCGCGTTAAGTAGAATGCTTTGGATACTTATTTTTAATGTTTTCATTCTCAAATCAAGGGAGGCAAAAATTATAAGAACCTTCAGTGTAATGTCACTCTTCATGGTGTGCCTTACTGCTCTCTACCGAGCAACGCATAAAGGCGTTTAAAGAACTGGCAAAAATAGTCAGTAACTAAGTATTCTCAAAAATGAGTCTTGAAATAAATTTTTTTAAAAAATGCCTCTTATTGGCCGAGTTTTCGGTCCGTACTGTAAATTACGGACCGAGTTTTTTTGCATCGATTTATGGCCCAAGCGCAAGGCGCGCGGGCCATAAATCGATGGGAAAAAACGAGGCTAATAAGAAAAAAAACGAGGCTAATAAGATGTTTATTATATGGCTTCTTCCTGTTTGGGGGACCGGAAACAAGTGCAGGACGCACAATTAGCATATAACAATAGCATATAACAAGAGGCTTTCCGGGAAAGTAAAAACCAATTCGCCATGTTGAAAAAGTTTATTCGGTCAAAAGTAAGAGCACTGTAAGTTTTAGCTCTTTAATGTAACGCTGGAGTATTTTGGAAACCCGACACTCTGTCTGTCTGGAAGTCGTTTCCATCTTTCCTCCGTTTGTCCTTGTAAAAAATAACACTGCAAAAGGCAAAGAAGCTTTTCAAGGTAAGTTTATTGTCATTGTCGAAGGATTCGCCCGTAAAATGTTTTTGGGACAACTTCTCTTTCTGCCAGTTCATTCTCGTCTTCAATTGTGATCTGTGTTAAAATTTTCAAACACTGACTAGGATTCTCTTTCTCGGTAAGGTTACGATTCAGTTTCTACATCAGCTTCGTTCTCATTAAAACAAAGCTAGCTTAAAATTTGGAAAGGCAAAGTCAACATCCCAGTCCTCAGGATTGACAGACATATTTTAAAGTTTATTCGGTCAAAGTCAAAACTAAGAGCACTGTGAGTATTCACTCGTTAATGTGACGCTGGAGTCTTTTGAAAACTGGACATTGTGTCTGACTCGAACTCGCTTCTATCTTTCTTTCGTTGGTCTTTAAAAAAAACACTGCAAATGGCAAAGAAGCTTGTCAAGATGATCGGGTGCAGGTATGTTTGTTATAATATTTGTCGAAGAAATTACTCATTTCAATTCTCTTGGGCAAAACATCTCGAATCTCTGCCAGTCGATTTTCGTCTTCTTAACTGTGTGCTACGATAAAATTTTCAAACACTGACTAGAGTCCTCTTCGATACGTTTACGAGTTAGTTTCTTCATCGCCTTCGATCACAAATAAACACAGTTTAAAATGTTGAAGGCCAAAGTCAACATCCAAGTCCTAAAGGTTGACAGGCGTCTTATAACTTTATTTAAACCTTTTTTGCGAGGTAAAGAGATTTAGAGCTCCGAAATGAGCATTTTCTTTAAAAATTTTGGTCCGTATAACAAGTTACAGACCGCAAATTGACCAATCGCATGGCGAAAACAGACTCAGCCATATAATAAGTCATTATTATTTATAACTTAGCGCGCGTGCTTTCCCTTACTGTATCCTTTTGAAATCAAGTTAATTAATTATACAGTAAGAGCGAAAATCATACGCTTTTGCTAAAGCCGAACAATCCGCCTGAGGTGGGATATTCCTCTTGCAATAACTACACAAATAACACAAAAAGACATATTTATAACTTACTAATACAACTTGTCTAATTAACTAAAGAGGCTTGAATAACCAGTACATGTAAGACTTCTCCGATTGTTAGCGAACGAATATAATGTCAGATGTCAGTCTTGTGTATATTGTAGCCGAACAGAATATAGACATCATTTCACCAATCCAAACCATACTCCTTGCCTTCTTATGAGCACTTGACTATTTTAACTTAAGGTGGACTTAAGACTCTTACACCTATGTTACGTTTCTGCTTAGTTTCTATGATCTTTAACGAATAAAGAAGCAAATTTTCATTGTTACTTTGAGGAAATGAACTTTCTCTCAAACTAGTCGATTGTCGATTGGTGTTTGCAACCAACCAATGGAAGCCTTTTTCTTTTTTTTTTTCGGTGCGGAGCGTTACGAGAGTTTTGCAGTTCATCAGGAGCAAACAATTTCGTTAGGAATGTCTTAACAGAATTGGTTCATGCTATTGTAATTAGCTGTGCGTATGACGAATTATTGATGCTCTTTGCTTCTCTTGTGCTCTCCAAACTTCCTGCGTGCATCCATATCTTGATTTGCGCACGCTAAGCATGAAGCAATTCTTAAAAATATCACAGCCGTTTCATTCGTTATCTGAGCGCGTACAATAACATACATGTAATTGATAGGTTGAACTGTTTTTATTGCTGACATCATAATCTTTTTCACATATGCATATTTTATAAATTATTTAATCTCACTCACACTGTACAGTAATGAAGACATCATGGACTTTGATGGCAATACCATTATCAGCACTGCATCTGTAACCTCCCTCATCGTGTCTGCTGACGACCAGAGGAAAGGTGACACGACTGTTACTAGAGAGTCTTGTCCATGTTATGTTTGGAGTTGGATTGCCATCAGCTGTACAGTTAAGCATCACCTTCTCACCCTCATTTGCTGTCTGATTGCCAGATATATGTGTGATCGTGGGCGGACCTAACAAGTCAGGAAAAGGATAGTAAGTGTGATTGGCAACAAGAGAGCTCATTCTCTCCTGTTGGCAAGGATGTTTTGGCTAATATCCTTCAGATTTGTTTGAACTCTACAAGTGCATTGAATAGTTGTATCGAAAAAACGATCACAACAATTGTATTAGATATTGATGAACGTTTGTTACTACACGTGTACGTATTCGTCACCTAAATTGTGGGAAAAATTTCTTACCCGGGGACTTGAACCTCTCATTGTGTTTTAGATCAGATGTATGTAAACTTCGTGATCTAGTTTAAATTCATATCAATAATCAAGGCAATCAGATTCCGTAGAAAAAAAGCGGTTTAAAATAGTACTATGCAATTGAATCTAAGAGAAGCTTCTTTTCATTTACAAACTGAAAAGTTGATGGGCTTTGGTTTAACTACACACTAAAAAAATATACGGAGAACAGATCAGAGTTAAGGCACCCTTGTTGGCCGCTTTATAGACAGTTTGTGAATACTGTTGTCTTTCTGAACATTCTAGTTGCTATGAATTTTTCGGACATTTCACTCTTGACCAACTCGCTAACTTTTGATTTTAATTGTCAGATCCGGCCTGATATTCAGAAATATGACTGTAATTACACAGGATCACATCACAAGCAGCCCAGCCCTATGTGTAAGTTGTTAGCAGTTAATTTTTCTATACGATAATGCACGGTAATGAACGATACATATCCCATTTCTCCGTTTAAGAGGATTCGATTCGTGAAAAAAAACAAACAAACAAATAAATTTGTGTTGTGTCATATTTACTTTCCTGAATCGTGAGTAAAAAGTAGTTGTGTCTCACTGTTTTAGGCCGATCATTTCTTCATTTTCATTTCATTTCCGCAGTTCATATACGATTTATTTCATATATCATTTACACTCATTTCTTTCACGGGAACATATGAACCCACAATTGACCTTCTCCCAACGTCAGTGCCTTCATAGCTCAGTTGGTAGAGCATCGCACTGGTATCGGGAGGTCACGGGTTCAATCCCCGTTGAAGTCAGGCTTCTTTACGCAATTGCATAAATTGCGTTCACTGCGACGATCATTTCTTCATTTTCATTTCATTTTTTTGCCGTTGAAGTCCTGAATTTTTTTTAGGCTTCTTTACGCAATTGCATAAATTGCGTTCACTGCGACGATCATTTCTCCATTTTCATTTCATTTCCGCAGTTCATATATGATTTATTTCATATATCATTTACATACCACAGTTACTGACATAAATACTGACAGTTAAAGTAAGAATTAGTCCTCATCTTTACAGAATAGCGTGGTTGACAAACAATCGTGTGTCCCTTCTTCAGCTCCATGATCTCCTGGGGTGTCAAGAACAACAAAACTTACAGCCCAAGGGGATCCACACAGTGGCTGAGGCGAAGGGAGTGGGCCTTCTCTCAGGGCCACCGTGAGCATTCCTGGGTAGAGAGGAGGGAGTTGGGCCTCCTCTCTGACTAGAGGGATTGGGCCTCCACTAACCTACCTCCAGGGGTAGAGTCAAAAGGAGTTGGGCCTCCGGAAATAGAATCTATGGGGGCAAAAGTGTGACGACAGGACCACTTCATCTCCACAAGATGCGAAGCATTTCCCCCATTGACGAGCCACAGGGAAGGTTAGTAATATCAAAATAATATGCAAGTAGGAAAAATAATGTTCCTTTTCCTTTTGCGGTAATGTAGTGCCTTTTATTTTGTAAGGGGGCCGAAAAAGTTTAACATTGAGGGGGGAGGGAGATGAAAACTACATTTTGAATTAAAACTGATTTCTTAGAGTCTACGGTGCAAGCGAAAGGGGTAAACCCCACTAAAAAGGGATTACATTTAGTGACACTTCTATAAAGAAATTATAACAGGCTAGCCAGCTGCTGGGCACCTGTTCCAGTACAGAAGTTCGGGTTTTTTACATCTTTCAAAACAGTCAGGTGACCAACGACCCAGGACCTTAATGAGCCAAGGGGGTGAGCCAGCTGAGGCGGCTGCTGTGCCGGCCCCTATCCGAAAACTACGTCCAGCAAATTCAGTCGAGTTTAGACCTTTCTTAATAATAAGGAGCCTTGTTTCCCTTGTAAACTTTTTCCAAGTTAAGAATGCACCACATTTGTAGGGGGAAAGGGGGCCAGAGTCTGAAGGGAAGGGTCTGGAGTTCAGGTAAGCTACCATGCCAGAAATGGGGCACAGGGATAAATTGGTCTTACCTATATCTATGGTCTGACCAAGTCTGAACGGGTCTGTATTTGACACCTTTAAGTGGACTAACATACATTTCGGTGAGCATCTAGGCATAAAAGTTATGTCCCTTTTCATAAGGTTGTATTTTGGATCGAAAGTTAAGTTGCAGGTAAGTTCACCTATCCGCAAGAAGCCAAAAAATGCTAGTGTCATTGCCGCCAGAGCATTATGGAATTTGTGTTGTCAGTATGCTGCAAAGTAAGAAGGTGGTAAAAAAGGCTTAACAATTGCAAAGAAATGGGTCTACGGTCTTGTAGTGTATCCCTTGTGAACGCTTAATGCCTCGAAGTATAAGTTGCAGACGAAGGAAAGTAGCTAAAGTAAGCTCGTAGCCATGGCTTGAAAGGTAGTGTCAAATTCCCGACAGATAGTTCCGGCGACTGTTATTTAGCACTGAATGAGCCATTTCCACCGAGAAATTTACCAAAGTATCCTCATTAGTTGGTAGTTCTGGAGTAATATTCATCTGCGAGCAGAAAGTAAAAAATTGTCGCGTGCCAGAACTGTAAGTTTTCATAGAACTCTGGGTGAGGGCCATCCCCAGTTAATGCTCTGCGTCCTTGGTCAGAGACTGTATCGGTTTGGCTTGGGGTGCGAGCTGGTGGAAGCGCTCCATCTGGAATCGAGAGAGAGAGTGTCTTCCATGTCGTTATTCACCCCGGGAACATGTACTGCTCGAAATAAAAAAATTATGCTACCACGGTGTAAAGTGTTAGATCCCTTACTAAATCCATAACCCTCGGGACTTTTTATCGACGGGAATTGATAACCTCGACCACGCCCTGGTTGTCGCAATGAAACTGAATGGGCTTGGATGTCCGATGGTGCCCCCACAAATGACATGCGACATTACAGTGGAACCCCATTAATACGGTCACCAATGGGCCAAATGAAATTGGCCGTATTAACGGGTGACCGTATTGACGAGGATTTTTTTTTTGGTTTTGATCAAAAACGATTTCTTAAAACATAAGCAAGCGAATATTAAAGTTAAAAGCCGACGTATCGGTATCATCGTGACACCATTCTCATGGCAAAATGAACAAATAATGCGAAGATTTGATTTCTATAGTCTCTACAAATTAACGTAATAACAAAGGATCACAAGTTCTTCAAGTGAATACCTTTGCGCGAATCGAGTCCGCCTGCACGTTTAGGGATGGTTTGAGTTTTCTTATAAAGAGCATCTCCTTAATTAGGCAATCAAATTTGTTAGAACATTTAGTGAGCACGTGAAATTGTTCTGAAAGAAAAGGTGGTACGTCCGAGTTATGTTCGCTAAAATAATGTTTACAAATTGACGACGATTTCTGTTTGTGTCCATCAACGCGTTCGTGGAGGTGGCCGCGAGTATAACCAACATATCCTGCATCGCACAGGTTACATTGAAATTGATAAACTAAACATTGTTGGTTAGATCATTAGATCATTAAAATCTTAGAGGTTCAAACTGTCTCGTAGTTATTACTTTTTTAGTTTTCTATTTCCGGAATGCATGATTTCTCATGAAGTGTGTAATAAACCCACGTGCAATTAATATTAGCCACAGACCCACCCCACCCCCCACCCTCCGCCAAAAACTCTCGCAGTGACTCAAGACCCATTAATGTCTTCTCCAGCCCTCTGATTTATGCATTGAATTACTTTAGGCAATTTAGTACACATAATAATTAGTTGTAAGCAATACAAGAATAATCATTCCTGTAATGTTTATGCAAAAATGACAACATGTGGTACACAACTTTATCCAGTCACTTGTACAGGCAGGTATTTTATTGATTTAATCGGGGAGGTTTATCGCGTATTTCCGAGTAAAAGTGTTGTTAAAAAGGCATTCAAAGGTTTAAGTTCCAGCTAAATTATATTAAACAGCGTGTAAAGAGAGTAGACAGAGTAGTGTCCAGGCAATTAAGCCATAGGGTACTGAATTTTATGATGGGGCTGGTAAACTGCATCAACTTGCCTGGCTGGCAAGTAAAGTTTTTTAGGGAATTCAGATTACAGAAGAACTGCAATCAATCCCATTCGTAAAAAAAAAAATTGGGGTTAGTCAAAATGGCTTTCAGGCTAGTGCATGCTAGCCGGAATAGCAAGAATTAACACAGACACTCTACTGATCTACAGAAACACAATCACTCTACTGATCTTATAAACTTGAACACTTAGCTTAGCTTGAATAGTCGTCTCTTTAGGTCTAATCTAGACAGAAATTCAAACTTTGTACATTGAAGGTGCGTAAAACTGCGCTTTGTTTATGTTGTCGTGATTGTTCCTTGCCAAACGATTTGATGAAATCGACCATTATTAAGTAAGACCTTAGAAAAGCCAAATAATACAGCTCTGTCCTCCACGATATATTTATGGCCGCCTGTAAGCACTGTGTTTTGGTCACGTGAATACGGACCTTAAGTTAGGGTGGACTGCAAGGTGGAGGACGGCAACCGGAAATAAAAGTTGAGCGATTTGGTGCTAATTAGCATATATCTCAGTCGTCCAACCAACGTCGTCTGCACGTCGCGATGGTGAGAAAGCTGAGTGCGGCGGTGAATCGAGAACATGAGTTTTTTATTCGTGTTGTCGTCTTCAAAACATCTTTATTTTAACAGAATACCGCTTTAATCTGTTTCTGGAGTGTCTAGTTTACGTCAAATGGTAAACCTTTTTCAATTACTTACTTTAACACTATTTTATGATTGAAAATATAGCATGAGCTTGTGCAGCAAGTGGTACGACAGCAGGATTAGAATTCCTAGCGATAAAATAATCACATTTAAGTATTCTCTCACCATCTGAACATCGGCTTTTACCCTTTTCTTCATTCACGAAGTTTTTAGTTTATTTTTTCTGCTTAAGTTGTAGGCCAAAATGAAATTACGTGTTAATTGCTTACCATTTATTCGACAAAATAAAGCTCTGTATAAAGCAGGATGAAGGAACTCGTTTATTTTTGTGCGCAACTTGCCAATAGCATTTAATAATTTGTTCTTATTCCAATGAAGATGGAGTGGACTGCATGAAGATCTCGATATTCAGCTCGCTATAGAAGTTCTTGGAAGTGAGCCATACCGCTTCAAGCCCTGACATAAGTAGGCTTGATTACCAGCGTGCGAAAATTTGACAATACGTAGATCGCAAATAGGCTCAATGGAGCGACGAACATTCACTTTCGAGCAACAGAGCGCTCAACTAGATCTCATCGTACAAGGGAACGAATTTCTCATTTGATATGACACCATCATAAATATAAAAGTAGACCAAAAGCTGTCGGACCTCTTTCAGGGAAATCATTCTCAAACCTTCAATAAAGTTAAGAAAAGTCTTCGACCGTCACCTCTACTGAAACTTAAAGCTTGTTTCTCTCGCCAAGTCGATGTTGTTCCTCCCCAAGCTGTCGCGGCCAAAGTCACAGTCCCCTATGTCGCCGTCCACCTAAACTTAAGGTCGGTAATAACTGGTCTGAAGGCGGGGATCGAGCGACTGCTGTGGAATTCTGCATGGGAGAAGCAAAATGGCGGATACAAATGCGCTCTTGTAAGTTACGTTTTCGTTTGAATGTCTCCTTTGAAAAGGAAATTTCTGGGATCATAATAGAAACGTTTACACTTCGTACTGTCGTCGGTTTGAACATAACGCATAATGCTTCCTTTTATGCTCAGGGCGTAAACGCTGCTGCGTGGAACAGAGCGAGGTTGGTTGAAGCACTCATGAAATCAACTACACTGGAAAGTTTCCAAAGAGACCATGGGAAGAGAGTACCGTTCACTGGCGAAGCAGGTATTTGGAAATATTGGAGTGTTTTGTTTGACTGAGACAAGAAAGGAGCAATATATACGGCGAGAACTATACCAACTCTATTTTTAATTCAATTGGAAAAGCACCTTCTTTGACAAACGTGTGAGGACAAACATTGGCAGAGCAATTGCTAAGACATACAATTGGGATCGTCATTTCCATAACGTGCAATATCGATAGGTGATTTTAAATGTTTTAAATTAATTGCTTTGTTGCAACAAACCAGCTCACAATATTTTACGGAAATGTATTGAAATGCTGTACTTTTAGGGTTTTATTTTTTGGAAAAATAAATGCAGGAACCATTGATTTTTATAACATAACAAAAGTAAATCGCGCGCTCTGATTGGTCAGTTAGCCACTACCATTTGCCCGTGGGTGCACGCCAAGAAACTGAGCTAGCGCGGTAAAATTTAGGCAAATTCAACAAAACTCTTCTCCTGACGGTAAAATATACCGATGAAATGCACAGATGAAAAGTGGAAGTTGAAGAAAATACTAAGCTGTCGTTTTGAAGGAAAAAAGACAAAAGATCAAGCGGCAAATTTGCCCTGGATGAATTAATCACTGTTTTCCTCGCGGCTAGAATCGGCTGAAGAAAAATCGAGCGAGCGAAGATTTAAGGTACATTTTGTGTGTTTTTTATAGAAGAGAAAGTTTGTTTGAAATGTAAATTTATCAATTAGCATTGTGTTATTGTCTTTTTGATCATGCTGATGCTAAATTCAAGCAAGTATTTTAGGAAACACGCTCAAATTCGAGACATTTTTGTTGGGAAGTTTTCATCGCCTCGATGAAAAATTTTAGTTCAGTTTAAACGGGCACATTACGCGGGAATAAGCGAATTTCATTTGACTACAGAAACATTTGGGTTTTCAAATAAATTTTTCAAAAAATAACCTCTGTGTGTATTATTTTGTTCCTCAGTGTTCATTCATAACAGTTGTTCAGAGAACGGTCGAAAAACAACAGCTTCAGCGCCGGCTGTGTGTCGGCGAATTTCAGTTGTAACTTTGACTTTCATAGCTGGATTTCCCCAGACAGATTTCGATACAAAGCCAGTTAATTTCTTTTTAAAATTAGTGTTCACTGTTATTCTAAAGGAATTACAGTCAAATTTTCTCATTTCTACTTTACGTTTATTTCAAACATTGTCACATAAATAAGCTTGATAATTATTTCATTTATTTAGTTTTAGCTTATTTTTTAGTCTTTTTAGTTGTTGTTTATAGTTGCAGCGATAGTTTTCCCTCAATATTAAGAGCAAGTAGACAGATGCCATTCAGAATAACAACAAAAAACGTTTTTCAATTTACCTGAAGACGGAGAACGGTTGATTTAGCGAAAGAAAAACTCAAAGGCAAGCTGTTGAAAAACATAGAACATCATTTGTTTACGCGCGGGCAGATGGCAGCATACATGAACTCGTACCGATGACTCAAACAAAGGCAAATGGAAAATAATGGTTTTCTCTTTTGGTTATGTTATAAAAGAAATGGTAAACGTTGCAGCTGTGCAACCATGGAGTTATGGATGCACTTGGGAGGTTTGCTAAGCACTCAAGAAGCTAGAGTCGCACTCGGCTATCGCCTCGTGCGACTCTTACGCTTCTTTCGTGCTTAGCAACCTCCCTCGTGCATCCATAACTCCATGGTTGCACGCTGCACGTTTACCATTTCTTAATTTTGTCCCTTAAATTGTAAAATAATGCATTTAGAGGCGAAGAGAAGATTTACCCCTTTGGTTGCTTCTAACTCAGATTTTGTCTTTGCTAATGTAATACTAAACCAATCAATGCCTCAATGTCGGATCCAAAAAGATCGTGATCAGTGAAAACAGATCAAATTGAAAACGTTACAGTCAAGAAGACTTTTGCAGGGACTGATCAAACAAGGTGAAATAGAGTTTGGCCAGTCGAAATATCATTTCACGTAGTTTGATCAGTCCCTGCAAAAGTCTTCTTGATATTTAATGTTTAAAATATTAGATAGCATTACTATTTTAGTATTCTATGTGTTGAGATTGACTAATGTAGATGTCTTCAAGACTGAACTAACTTATGCTGTGACATTGTGTCCCTAGAGAGGTGGTGTCATCAATATATTTCAATTTTGTATATGTTGTGGTTATAATTTTTATTTCAGTTAGTTTTTATTTCTCCATTGTTTCTGGGTATGGTTATATGTTTGCTAATGAATTTGAAACAAAGGAATACCAAAAATTAACTGAAATAAATAATTAACTGCAACATATACACTAACATGTGATTCACCTAAATGTCACCTTATATCTCCTTAAGTCGCCTAAAGTTGCCTTAAATCGCCTTAAGTCGCACAACATTTTGACCAAATTTTCCTAAAGTCGCCTTAATACGGCGACTTAAGGTCCCAGAGTAGGCCTAATATACTAAATAAGCGACCAAAATTAAAAAAAAAAAACGTTTTCCTCCAAAGTATAATCTACTCGACAAAGAAAACAATTCATTGGAACAAGCAGCATTTTGGCATGAGCTAAAAGTCGTGTGTTTTCTACCGATCCCCCTTTTTTTACACAGGCGACTATGACTGTCGGCCGTTCCACAGAACTTGAAGAACTCTTTGCATGAACAAACATCTAATTAATAAGGCTGTTGGTAGGACACAGAAAACATCCTTTTCCCTGAGCAGCAACTCCAAAACTTCCTTCTGCTCTGATTTTCAAACAAATCCCAATTCCCAGGCAATCAACATCCGTCATTTAACAGCGAAAGCTTTAGGAATCTATTCATCACGGTACGGAATATCGCGAATGACTTGTTGAAGACATTACTTGACAGCTTGTTGACAGCTTGCATCGAAATTTAGCCAATGGGAATCGCCCGTGGCTGGGAGAAGCGGGTAATTTGAACGTATATAACGTACGCAAAACGGACAGTCCGTATTTTTAGCGTCTGTCCTCAGTCTCGCTCTGTTTTCAGCCTCGTCCCAAACCTTTTGTTTCACTGCTCGCGCGTACTTGAATACGCAAAAATACGGACTGTTTTGCAGTCTAGTGCAGGGGAAATCCCTTCGAGTAAGTTTTTAGAGTACAAGCAAATGATGAAGGAGGTCTGAGTTTTTAGTAATTGCTGATGGTTTTTAAGATGTTTTTTTTTTATTTTCTAGATTTCATTTTTTGCCTGTGGAAGCATATATATTCATAAAGGTCCCGAACCGGTTTAGTGACGAATCCCGAGGAAGACAAGGGATTTTTATATGTTTGAATGCTTTTCTATGTCAACAATTTTTGCTGATTCGCAAATGGAGGTGCGAAGATATCGAGGCATAAATAACGGGTATCATTCACATTGATGAAACCTTGTTGGCTCTATGCTGCATTTAAGTGTCATACTCAAGCATTTAGTGTTTGTCAAACTCGCGAAGCGCCTTTCGGCGATACTGATATATTTTCAGGAATATTCAAGGTAAATGGGCGAACGACAGTTTAATGTGGTGCTCGATTTTTTTTTTACTTCTTTTAATTGGACCAGGCGAAGCAGGCGTTTGTCAAAGCGACAGTCAATTAAACTACAGTTGAATGGTTACCCAGGAGCCGGGTTGGCTTCAAAGATCGATACACTTTTTGAATCTACGGTTCCAAGCTTTTCTTCCACCTCAACAGACAAATGTGACGCTATCGTCAAATTATCAGCTGAATCATTTACCTCAACGGTCAAATATTTTGACACATCGATCAAATTTAATGCTTCAACGGCCGAAGAATACGTTGATTTGCATGTGGTGCCGGAGTCGCTTTAGAAGCGAAGCTGGTTTAGAAGCTGCTTCGCTCAACGTAAAGTTGGTTTAGAAGTTGCTTTAGACGCAAAACTGGTTTAGAAGCTGCTTTGCACCTTCCTCTCTTTTCTCCCGAGACCAACAAGTTAGTTTCGCCACCTAATTCCGAATAGAAGCATTTTTGCCTGGCACTTCACTACTGCCGAATGCAAGGTCCCCAGTATGATGACGACGGCTACTGTGTTTTCCCGCCAAAATCGGTCGTACCGGGGGAAACTAGTTATCGAATGTTAGACGTTTCATAGTTTGGCCATCAGAAGAGAAGGCTTAACCTTTTATAATAGAAATCCCGGTGCTTACGTTCCTGGTAAAAATAGGTGAAAAAAGGAAACAAAACTCAAGTAAACAGATGTCGTCCTCGTCCTTGAGTCTCAAGATCTCTATAAATATACATACCGACAACAGCTAACTGCACGAGGTCAAATATTTCCGGCTCATTTGGGTCATCAGGTGTTAACAAACATCCATAAAATCTCTCATCATCTTTAGTGACATTATAAAGTGTGAAAATGGCCTGACCAAAGGACGAGTCACCAGTACGAGTTCCATTCACACGACCTCTGTATGCAACAGGGACTAATTCAGGTGAAAGCACATCGACATTACGTCTATTTAAATATACTAAGCGTCCGCTAATTCTGTTAATGCTTTTTTTATTCGCTAATCCCCAGATTACCGCCACTCCGGATCCACCAGAAAACTTCCATACGAATGTCACAGAGTGACCAATCCTCCCTGTCACCTTTTTCTTAACATATGGCGAATGGAATCTTAGCGGTTGACCTTCAACACAAACAAGTAAAAAATAACTTTTTAAAATGGTTACGTTAATAGAGTATACAATAACATATAATAAAACAAAAAGGGCATTTTACATGGTTTAACCCTATTCAGACTGATTTTTTTTTTGTTCCTGCGACAGGGGGAAAGCGCCCCTCCTCCCCTCATAAAGCGCCTTCAAAACCTTTCATGATAAGGCCGCCAAGATTACACAAAATAATACTATAGCACGCGACAAATCACAGGTAACCTAAGCTCACTATGACATCATCCTACTTAGCTATTTAATTATTCACACAGCAACAATTTTGAGACGTTATTTTTTGGAGAATTATCCCATTTCTCGGCCATAACTGAGCGAAACGTGCATTAAATGTTTCCCTTTTAAGCTTGCATTTAGCATTGACAGTATCATCTGGGTGAAAAACTGTCCCTTAAAAAGGGCATTGAAGAATGCCTAGGAGATCTGGAATACAGTCAGAGCCCAAAGAAAAAAACAAGAAAATACTAAAGGTAAGCTGTAAGAGCGATATTCAATGCGTATTTTGCTAATTTAGTAAACAAAGATTATTTCTTATACATCGCCTTATAATAAATTTTGTTGCTGTATGAATAACTAATTAGCTTAGTAGTTGACCGTTGTTCTCGGGTTCTTAACATCCTAAGAGGCCTGAAACGCAGTCAACACAAAAATAATCATAATTGAGAAAATACTAACAAGCATTGAAAGGAAAAATGTAATGCACGTTACGCTCAATTATAAGGAAATAGGATAATTGTTATACAACGTTTTATAAATTGATGCTGTATAATAATTAATTGGCTAAGTAGGATAATGTCATAGTCAGCTTGGGCTACCTATGGACAAATTACCAGTGGAAGAGGGCATGTTTCACGATGCCTTCTCTTTCGCTTTTACTCCATTGTCATAATGAATTTTGACACTCTTAAAAAGTCGTATTTCACATGTGGCGAGAACAAACGATTTGCCTTATGCGAGTCTGAGATCCCATTTTATAATCAACAATGTGACTCCACTATAAGAGACAATACTAAATCACAAACAACTCACTCTAATTCGCTCTTTTAAAAGAAGCCCAGCACTTGAAAGCATCAATATGATACAAATTTTGTCAATGGAGTCAGTAAGCCATCAGTCTGTCATGATAAACTTCTCGAAAGCTGTGCAACGCCGGGTGATTACATTATTTCATTCACTGAATTTTTGTTTCACTAAATTTCTTTGAGATTCATGTTAGCGAAAGGCGGTGAAATGAACTGTCGTTACATCTTTTTTGGATTGAAGCAAACATAAAACCTGATTTTAATACTTTCTCGATACTTTTAATCGTCACGTAATACTGTAATTTAGCGCACCCTCGGATCGTTTAGATATTTTTACTAAATTTCCTTAATCCAAGTATTTTAGTATTCAGTGTAGCGTCTTTATTTCGAACAGGTGCGAAAAAGCACGTGGTTGATTTCCATGTTCCAACTTGGTCGGTATATTCTGATAAAGTGGTACAATCAACATTTCCTCCTACATCACACAGCGGAAGTAGTACCGAAGTGATTGTTTACTAAATGAATCAAGCAGGGTTTCACTATAGCATATTATCAGCTGTATTATGTGATACTACTTCTCGTCGGTAATTGCTACAGAAGTCAGATTAAAGAAGCAAGTATAAACTTATCCCAGAAGAAAATAAAACGATAAGTATCTAAATGCTCTTACCTACACACGAGAGTAACTGAAGCAGCAGCAGCAGTGATGCAGCGGAGATTAGCATCTCCTTGTGGTATGTAACGAATTAGCGTCTGTCGATGACTTTGAGGAACTGGTGTGTTCACTCGGCAAGAATCACTAAACGTAAATTGTCTTAGAGGATGGGCAGTAAAACTAATCTCGCAGCAAAAGTCGTCTGGTAAAAACCACGTGACAAAATAAAGCGAAAGAAAAAGAATGTTACGTCACGCCATTTTTAGCGTTCCCTTTTATTACAGCTGTTAGATTCAGGATCCGAAAATTAGTCGGGTGCCCTTCAAAAATGAGCAAAAAAATATGGAATCCAGTTGAGATGCTCATGATCAGTAAATAAGTAACACTTCAACATGTCAGGTGAATGCCTAGTAGCTTGCAGCTTTTTGCATAGGCCATTAATCTTTATTGTGGCTCAGACCTGCTGATTTGTCTGATTTGGGTATCCTCGTGTTTTGAGTATTCCTTTGTCATATCACATTAGTGTTTTGGGTATCCCCATACCTAAATCACTGGTGATATTAACTGTAACAGTAACAATAAATCTTTATTGAGTCTTTTACAGTAAAACTACAACTATATAACTAACATTTGATACATGCTAAATGAAATAGTCCAAACTTTCCTATCGATTAAATTGTCCTTTCAGTAATTCGTTTCTCTTTTTTAACACAAGATTTACTAGAAATGCGTGAATCGCAAGACCTCGCGAAGGACTTCGGGGAAACGGCAAGAAGTTGAAAGGGAAAATAGGCAATACGGAAGAAAATTTATAAATATAAAAAAACTAAAGCTATATAAAGAAACAAAACTGCAACAACTAAAAGGAAAACTAAACAAAAAGAAAAAAGAAAAGAAGAAGAAGAAAAAAAGAAAAATAGGTACTGCTCGTAATCGAACTCAGAACCTTCAATGCGCCGGGCCATAGCGTTACCACTAGGCCACGTGGAATGCACTGTGACAAGGTCGAAAATATATTATTATTAAATAACTCTTTCTCCTAGAACTTCCGCCAGCGCGACCTGTATACAGTTGATCGAGCCCTGTTAAACATGAATTTTGAGAATGACTGTTGTTTTGACATTAAAAACTCAACGTTAACAAATTCAATCATATTTAATGAACAGAAGCCCAACTAAGCCGATACGGTATAAACTCGTCTGCGAGCAAAACTTGTTTTGTTATCTCCGATTTCGCTCATATGTTAAGGCTAATTATCCAAAATCGCTTCCATTTGCTTTAAAAAGTACCTTTGCACTCGAAATTCATTGCAAAAAGCACTTACCGGCTCCTAAAACCAAACCTCTCGAGGCGTGGCGTCTACGGCGTCTCGCTTCGCTCGGAATAAATTTGCCAGAAATTGCGAACATTTTAACTGGGATGCGCCATGTAGGTATATACCACTTACTGTATTCCGAGGTTCTGGGCTCATGTTATCTACTCGCTTAAGGGCGACAAATGGAGGTGAAAACACCACTTATTTACCCTTAAAAACAAAATACGCTCTATCTGAATTGTTGCTTTGGCCGATGAGGAGGCGGAAAGCTGCAAAACGAGATGAATTTCAATGAACGAGTCTCCGAGGAGAAATTGCACATAAAGAAAGAAAATTTCGTGTATTTTGCCATCAGTTTTGTTATGCTGTGTTAACAGGGCGAAGAAATCATCACAAAGGCAAGAATTCGACAAATACCAATCGACTGACAACCTTGCGAAAGGAAGCTTGTGGCTGGGATCTTTTGACACACATTGAATAAAATTATACAGATTAAAAACAACGACAGTTACCTTTAACAGCCAACTTCAAGTCATCATATTGGTTTGAATCCCCAAAGGCTGTCCTTAGCATGCAGAGGTACGATTCTATATCCTTCATCTTAATGTTAGTAAGGGTAAAGACCACTCGACCAGACTGCGACTTTCCACTCCGTATTCCATTCATACGCCCATTATATCCTTGATTTATAACCGTTTGGGTACCGTCTTTATATAGCCGCAGACAAAATAAGCCCATTAGATTCAAAGTAAGAGAGGATAAAGGGGAAAGAGAATGCATCCCTCATACACACCCTATTCCATAGGTAATTCGTCTCGAGTTATTTTTAAGACCACAGATCCCAAGGGGATTAGACAACAGCCACTCACATAGCGCGAATGTGTTCCACGTGGATGGCCCACGCTCAGAGCCACGCGTCCTTCACGAATTGACGCACAACAAAATGGCGGAAGACGCGGAGAGCAATATTGCTATTCGTTCTGTCGACGAAAACGACTACAGGGAGATTTCTGCTAAAGCTGTGTCAGCGAAACGGATCGCCCTTCCTCTCTTTTATAGAGCTAACTGTACAGCAGGGAAATCCTTAACACAGTGAATATCCTCTCAGGATAATTGATAATTTACAGTTTGAAGAGAGCAATTTCTGGTTTGATATATATTCTTTTATTAGTCTTTTATTATTCAACAAAAATAACACTTGGCGTCCTACTTGCTTTATTGTACAAACGACCGGTTTAAATAGACCGGCGAAATTTCTCATTTCATTAAAGCACTGAGGTTACGACAACTTCAAGTTAAACTGATTTCACGGGTTGTCAAAGAGTCTAGCGATTCCCTTTTCCCAAGTGAGCGTCGACTCATTTCGCTTCAATATTCAGGAATGCTCTCCATCTATTTACGCTTTCATTGCCTTTCGCCCGACATGTTGTGCACGGCGTTTAGTCATGCGAAACCTCCA
>OZ038003.1:9896497-9916497 GCA_964035705.1 Porites rus | reverse complement strand
TGATAAGTGGCAGAATCAACATTTCCACACAGTGAAGGAGAGCTTCAATATAGTCGGGAATAATAGTATATTATTAGCTGTATTATGTGATACTACTACTCGTCGGCAATTGCTAGAAGTTCAGATTAAGGTAGCAAGTATAAACTTATCGCACAAGAAAATAAAACGATAACTATCTAAATGCTCTTACCTGCACACTCGAGTACCTGAAGCAGCAGCAGCAGTGATGCAACCGAAAGAAGCATCTCGTGATGGTCTGTGACGTACTAGCGTCTTTCGAAGACTTTAAGGAACTGGTGTGTTTACTTGGCAGGAATCACAAAACGTAAATTTTCTCACTGAAGGGGCTGGGTAGTAACATTTATCTCGCAGCAAAAGTCGTCTGATCCAAACCACGTAACAAAATCAAGCGGAAGTAAAAAAAATGCTACGTCACGCCATCTTCAGCGTGTTTTTTATTACAGCTCTTGAATTGATCCGAAAATTAGACGAGGGGGGCGTAAGGGTTTGCGGTGATGCGGTTTTGGGTTATTTTTGGTGCGGTTTTGCGGTAATTTTTATTTCAACTCGCGGTATTGCGGTTTCAAAACACTGAGCGGTTTGCGGTTATTACAACCTTTAAGTCGCGGTTTTCGGTGAAAAAAAAGTGTCTGCGGTGATAACACTCTTTAGAACGGTCAGCATCCGGTTGATAGTCGCGGTATTGCGGTTTCAAAACACTGAGCGGTTTGCGGTTATTACAACCTTTAAGTCGCGGTTTTCGGTGAAAAAAAAGTGACTGCGGTGATAACACTCTTTAGAACGGTCAGCATCCGGTTGTTTTGCAAGCGCGAGCCAAGTGTTTTGTTTTACAACGAATCAGGGTTCATCATATCAGCTTACAATTTAACTCTGTGGTTTGCAATTACGGCCTTTTCCAGTTAATACTTAATGTGATTAACCGTTTTGGCCAAAGATGTGTAGACTTCGTGAAATTCAATGCCGGATGTTAGCTCGCACAGCCGTACAGCCTCGTGTTCTCGTTGCTTTGATTCAATGCGCGACAATGGCAACTGAGATCGTCGAGCTCGCAACTGAAAGCGAAGAAGACGTAATAATTAATTGCGTGGCAATTTTCTATGAAGAAGGAAAGGAAGGAGAGAATTTCAGAAGAGCTGTACGTTTTAACAATCGTCTTCTCCACTGAACGTGAACTCTTTACGAGACAAAAAGGTCCCAATTCCAGAAGAAACATTTATTCCGCGTTCCACAACTAGCACAGGGTCGTCCAAAGTAATCAGTCACCCAATGTAAGACGTACAGGATCAGTGACAGAGTTTTTCAAAGTAAAGATCCGATGGATCTTGTTTACTGTGGGTAATGTCGACCGAGATGTCGGTCGATATAGCGGTCGACACTCGGTCGACAGTCGGTCGATACTCGGTCGACACTCGATCGACACTCGGTCGATATAGCGGTCGATAGTCGGTCGATAGTGGGTCGAGACACGGTCAATAGTCGTTCCAGATGTGTCTCAGCCGATATAGCATTTGGTTAGTAGTAAATAGAGTATAATAGTGTAGTACGATATATCGTTATCGTCATGATGGTATGTTTAATACTAACGCACAATGTTATCAGAATATATCACAAGTCTTGCTGACGTCAGCTTTCATATTGTGGCCTACTTGTACTCGCGGTTTCGGTATTCGGTAAAAATCCGATGCGGTTTGCGGTTTTTTGGCGTATTTCTGTGCGGTTTTGCGGTTTTCAGACCCCCCTTACGCCCCCCTCTTAGACGGATGCCCTTCAAAAATGAGCGAAAAAATTCCTTGGAATCCAGTTGAGATGCTTAAATAAGTATCACTCGAACAACTCTTATGAATGCCTATATGTTCCATTAATCTTTATTGGGGTTCAAACACGGTGATTTGGGTATCCCCGTGTTGCAGTTTTGGGTACTCCTTCTCATATCGAGTTAGTGTTTTTGGTATCCCCGTACCCCAATCGCTGGTGATTTTAACATTAACAGGAACAATAAATCTTTATTGTGACTTTTACAATAAAGTGATAATAACTATACAACTAACATTTGATACATTCTAAATAAAATAGTCAATTGAATTATACTTTCAGTAATTCTTTTCTCTCTTTTAACGCAAGATTAATAAATTTGCCTTTAATCATCGCCAGAAATCGCGAACATTTTAACTGGGATACGCCATGTAGTTCACATGGAGATTCCAGGTGATTGGTATATACCTCTTACTGTATGCCGAGGTTCTGGGCTTATCTACTCGCCCAAGGGCGATAAATGGAGGTGTAAACACCACTTATTTGCCCTTACACAAAAGCCTCTCTATCGGAATTGTTGCTTTGGCCGATCAGTGAAGGGGAAAGAAGAGCTGCAAAACGAGATGAATTTCACTACATTTGAACGAGTGTCCGAGGAGATATTGCAGATTGAAGAGGAGGAATCTCGGGCATTTTTCCCGTGATGAATTTCGTTGTGCTGACCGATTTAAAAGCTATTATCAGGGCGAAGAAATCAGCTCATTTCTGATTTTTTTTTTCACAGAGGCTAACAATTGGACAAATACCACTCGACTGACAACCTTTTTTTATCGAGTATTAACTCACGCATTGAATGAAATTATACAGATTGAAAACAACGATAGTTACCTTCCACAACCAATTTCAAGTAATCAAATTGGTCTGACTCCCCAAAACCTCCCCTTAGCACGCAGAGGTACGATTCCATATCTTTCATCTCAATGGTACTAAGAGTAAAGACCACTTGTGCAGACTGTGAGTTTCCACTCCGTATTCCATTTACACGCCCATTATATCCTCGATTAACCACTTGAGTACCGTCTTTAGCCACAGTCAAAATACGCCCATTAGATTTAAAGTCATCTGCGCCAGCTTTCTTTATCCCCCACTTAATTGCGACCGGATCACCGATGAATGTCCATGAAAAGTTCATAGATGAACCTACTGTACCCATTATGCTCTTTCCTTGATATGGTTGCGTGAATCGTAAACCAGCTAAAACAGAGATAAGGCAATGTTCAATAATAAACAAAAAACAAGCAAAGACAACAGGATAAATCCATAAGCTTCTTGCAATTAGTTTACACTTAACAAGCAGGTGCTTCAAGGGGGAGGTTGATGGAACCCCCTTCCGCAGAGTTTTTGATATTTTGCAATATTTCGAAACGATTTTGCCTCCAGTGGATGAGGTATACCCTGCTGGAGACCTGTGACGTTATCAACAACGGTCGCCACCCATGCCGCAATCTTGGATTTTACCAAGAATTAGGAATCAGGTTAAAAGCGCCATTTAAGGGGGGTTTTAGTGCTTGACATGTAAAAAAACACATAAATAATCACTTTGAATCATTTTATCCACTAGCTTTACTTTCATTGTGAAAATAAAATTTTCTTTTGGTAAACAAGTTGATGATTTGATGATCTTAAAAATAACAGAGAAAATTCTTCAAGAAAATGCTTTTGAACAAAAGAAAATTAAAGAAACGACTCCCTACGTGTGGAGCTTTTTTTAACAGTTTTTATTGAATTAAAGACAACTTTACGATGTAATATTTAGCTCATAACAAAATATGATTTATTAGAATATAGTCTTCGACAATATCAAATTTTCCAAATATCACATAAGACTCATTAATTGTCTCAACATGAACATCATGATCTCTTAGCCAGGACAGGACATGCTTCCAAAAGTAAGAAGATATCCTGCAGGTGAAGAGTAAATGATCGACGGATTCCGCTGCTTCTTGACAGAAAGTGCAGTTTGGCGATTCCACTACACCAATAAAATTAAGTTTCACGTTTGCAACGATTTTAAAATTTAAAATTTTGTAATGAAATTCCCTGATCTTTGTGTCTTAAGTGCATTGAAAGGCCAAAAGTCTTTTCCCAATTAATATCTATATTTGAGTACTTGTTTGATAATTTCTGTTTTGCGGTGGGCGCAATTTGCTTTTGCTGCAAAAAGATTTGGTAGATCTGTTTAGGAGAGATATCAAGGATTGGCACTACATTACCGCTTGGCAACTTAATAGTTGGGGTAATCGGTATGGGATTGGCTGATGTTACGTTTGTAGATGCTTTAATAAGTGAGCGCCATTCTGCGGGAATCGAATTGATCATACTCATAAGAAAAAATCTTTGTTCGGGATTAGCAAGTGAAGAGAAGTCGCAGGAGAAGAGAGTTGTTCGTGGAAATTAAATCCCTTATCTTCACGAAGCCTTAGTTTACTATATCTCGTCTGTAGATCGATGTTTTGTCATAATAAAGAAATTTGTTGTTCCAGATAATTTCGTTAATGATTTCTTCGTAGCAACTTGGAGTCTTGCCATAAACCTCCGACCACGCATCGAAGCATTCCTTATAATATGCTGGTAGGTTGATTTTCAATTTAGAAGTTTGAAAGTTGCAGTGCAATACAACTGAAACGTCCTTCGATTGGTAACAGAAGATTGTCTAGGATTGTTTTCCAAGGACTTGAGTGATCCTCCAATAATTTCTTTAAACATGTTACTCGTTTAGCGCAAATCATAGATTGGATGTTCAACATATTGAGTCCACCCATTTCTACATCAGATATCAATGCAAGACGCTTCACTTTGTCTTTCCCATTCCAAATAAAGTTGTAGAGAACTAAGTTTGCCTCTTTAATTAGTTCTTTAGAGACTGGTATAACCGATGCTCTGAACATAAGCTTTGGGACTGCGAAAGTTGTGACTGTCTGTATTCTTCCTGAAAGAGAGAGGCCTCTCCATTTCCATACGTTGATTGATTCCTTTATACGTTTTAAAGTTTGACTAAAGTTAAGGTTGTTCCCTTGTCTTTCGTCATAGCCAAAATATATCCCCAAGATTTTTATGACTTCACAAATACTATGAGTTGGGAAGTCTTTCTCCTGTATTATCTCCTAGAGGCATGATTTCTGTTTCTTCATCATTCACCTTTAAGCCAGAACACTCTCCAAAAGAGTTGAGAATACGAAACAGATTTGTATAAGATGTTTTGTCTTTTAAGACACAGGTCATATCATCTGCAAATAGAGACAATTTAATCATTTCTTCTCCAATTTTAAGCCCCTGTGCATTGCAGTCTTCTCTTATTTTTATGGCTAGGGTCTCAAGCGCTAGTATGAAGAGGTAAGGGGAGAGTGGATCCCCCTGTCTGACACCTCCACCTAGTAGAAAAGGACCATTCGTAAATCCATTGTTCATTACATAGCTAGATGCATTTTTGTACAGAACACGCATCCACTGAATAAAAGACGGGCCAAAATTAAACTTGTGTAATGTTCTGATTAGAAATTGAAAATCTAATGTATCGAATTAGGCTTTTTCCAAAGCAATTGCGATCATAAATCCCGACCAACTGTTCCGTTCGATGTAATCTACAATATCATCAATCGTTCTAATTGCATCGAATATGGACCTATCTTTAATGAATGCATTCTGATTGGGATGTATTAAATTAGGCAAGACCTTTTCCAGGCTCTTCGCTAAAACTTTAGAAATAATTTTCGCATCGACGTTGATTAGCGATATAGGCCGCCAATTTTTAATTACTCGTTTATCCTTTCCTTTTTTTTTTTCAATTAATGTGATTATAGCCTGCTTTTGTGAGTTGAAAGTTCTCCAAACTCATAAGAGTAATTGATGCAGACTACTAGAAGTTTCCCAATCAATGACCAAAAAGCCAAATAGAATGCTATTGTTAGTCCATCGTTCCAAGGCGTTTTATTTTTTGGAAAGGATTGTAAAAAATTAAAACATTCATTATATTCTATCTTTCTTTCACATACCATTCGCAATTCTTCAGTCAAGGTAGGAACTTCCTTTAAGTCTTCTAGAAATGATGATGAATGAGTATCATTGTCTTTGTAAAGATTGGAGTAAAAGAATTCTAATTCGCTCATAATTGTTTTACGGTCAACTGCTATAAAATTCTCCTCAAACAACTTTCATTTTTATTTGATTTTTCCAGATTCAAAAAAATAATTGTTGTTCTTTTCACCTTTTTCGTACCACGTTGCACGAGAACGAGCAATAGCTCCTTGAGTAATGTAATCATACAGTTGGTCGTATTCTGCCTGTAAGCATTCTAAATCTTCAGCATTTTGTCTCGATGGATCATTGCCACACTTATTGGTACAGTTCTGTAATTTTTCTTCCAGTTAGTTAATTTTAGCTCTCCGGTTCCGAGCTTTTGTTTTGCTATAATTAATAGTGAGCTGTCGAATTTTGTATTTTAGCAAGTCCCATAAGACACGCTTGTCAACCAGGTGAACAACATCCTTAAATTCTTCGAGCCAACTTTTGATGTTTGTGTCAAGGAGATCGCAATAATTATTATCATTCACTAAAGAACAATTAAACTTCTAATAGCTTGGACCGCGTTTACTGTCATCTATACCGTTAATCGACAATGTTATTGCAGAGTGATCTGATTTGATAGATGGTATTATGTCTACTGAAACAATGTCGTCCTGCAAAGAATCATTTACCAGCCAATAGTCCAAACGTCTCTGAATAATTGGGCTCTTCTATCTCCAGGTAAAGCGTTTCTCCGTCGGATTTCTAACACGCCATATATCTATCAAATCCTGCTTCAAACAAATATCCTTAAGAATTTTGACCGATTCCTTCGTTTTCTTGATACCCCCGCTTCCATCAAGATCTTGGTCAAAAATCACATTAAAGTCTCCACCGATAACAAAACAAGAATCCGCGAGTGTGAGCGAGCTTTTAAGCTCCTCTGAAATTTTGTTGAAGAAATCGCACTGCTCGGCACATTTATTTGATGCATAGATGTTTAGAAGAGCAAATGGAGAATCCTGAATAAAAGCTTCAAGGAGAATGTATCGACCTTGCGACTCAACCTTTAAGGATTGCAGTCTGAAATCTAGCTGATCTTTAACAAGAATAAGAACGCCCCTACTGTGATAAGTTCCATGGGAAAAGAACGTTTTGCCTTAATTTCAAATGTTTTTTCCATTCATTCTCCACTTCTGGGGTGCTTTACGTTTCCTGAAGGAAACATACAGATGTATATCGGCAGAAGATTTAAACAACCAATTAAAAATAGACTTCCTTCTATCAAAAGAGCGAATTCCAAGAGCATTTAATGATAAAAGTTTAAATTTTTAATTTTGTTTTGACGCCCCATGTCCGACGAGATAAGCTGTGAACTTCAAATGAAAAAAGCCAGCGCTAACGGTTCTTCTGAATAACAGGCAATTAGTTGCCTTAGCCGAGTATATCACGCAAATAACAAAAGAAAACAGAACAATAAGAAAATAACAAACGAAAGCAATCAAACATAAAACAAAAAGTACACTTAGATCTAAATAAAGCAAGAGAAACATTAAAATAACAACTAGAGAACAATACGATACGAAAATAACACGAAAAACAATGACAAAAACTAACAATGGCCACAAAGAACTAACACAATACATAAAAATAAAAATAAAATAGCGGCCAGCCAAAGCTGTTGGTGCCACCTCTGACTGGCACCTTGCAATCTTGATCTTAGTTATTAGCATTCTGGTTTTTGCTCCACAGTTCTTGGCAAAATAATAAAAATACAACTTTGAATAGTTAGAAAATATATGCGGGCAAACGATTTTTCTAAAGTTCTTACATCTCAACACCGTCAATAAACAATTTATCCGGCTCCGCTCTACTAAAAAAGCGGTCTTATTGTCCTTTTTCGCTTGTTTAAATTGCTTCATCTTCTTCTTTCTTCTTTCCAAAATTTCACTTGGAAGGTCAAGCGACATTCCAAAGTTTTTTCCTTTTAGCTTTCTAGCATTGGACATCTTCACGTTGAGGATATTTAAGAAAGCGTGCGATTATTTGTCGAGGTTTACCATTGGAAGAAACACGCTTTCCAACACGATGAACCCTTTGGAATTCGATTTGATCTGCATTTTCTGTACCAAGCTCTGTTTTAAGGAATCCAACCAAAACCTCTCTTGCGTCCTCCTCCGTATCGGCTTCTTTTTTAATTCCAAAAACGAAGATTTTCCCGCCGCTGGTATACTTCCATGTATAGTTTCTCGTCACTGAGCTGATTAATTTCGCATTTCAGCTTGTCAAATTTCTCCTTGAAAGACTCGCATTCCGTGTTCGCCAAATCCAACCCGTCTTCCAGCTCTTAAATCTTTTTTTCTGTTTTGTTTTTGAAAGCCTCGAAACAATCCACCTTTGTCTGCAAATTACTAACTTCTTCTTCAACTGCTTTTACATACCTTTTCAAATTCTCAAGTTTTTCTAACACTTGTTCAAGTTTCGGGATAACTTCCCCCGCCATATTCAGTATAGTTAACACTTTGTCTGATTCACACAGTTCGGAATCTGAGAGCCAAGCGTCGTGTCTTAATTTTTTGCCATCTGGGGAAAGATTATCGCCAGTGGAAGATGCTGAAGAGCTTTTCCTCGATTTTCGTTTAACAGTTTCGGTCATACAACATTGCCAAGTGCGGAGCAAAACCGCACACGTCTACTCCGACATCTTGCCCGACCCAGTCTCCCGAGGTGTGGAGCTGCCGGAGACCTGTGATGTTATCAACGATATGGTCGCCACCCATGCCGCAATCTTGGATTTTACCAAGAATTAGGAATCAGGTTGAAAGCGCCATGAAAGGTGGTTTTTAGTGCTTGACATGTAAAAAAACTCATAAATAATTACTTTGAATCATTTTATCCACTAGCTTTACTTTCATTGTTAAAAGAAAGCTTTCTTGGTCAACAAGTTGATGATTTGATGATTTTATAAATAACAGAGAAAATTCTCCAAGAAAATGCTTTTGAACAAAAGAAAAATTTAAGAAACGACTTCCGATAACTCCAACCTTCCGGGGAAAAAACGTTCGATTTATCGGGAGATCATTTCTGAAGGCAGTGCCCTTTTTTTACAAGTGATCTAAAGGGAAACAAAAATTTCTACGAATTAGAGGGAGGTATCGTGTTATCGAGGGTTCGAGCTACCACGGGTATATAATCTCAATGGAATAAGTGCCTGAAGTCCAATTACGTTGTTTGCAAGGCAAAATTAAATAGAATCGAGTCACTTAAAAGTTGCAAACACTTTTCAGGCGATAGTTCTGGGTTTTGCCTGATATTTCAATGTCACATTGTAGCCTGTCATCACTCTACAATGCCTTAGAGGACACGCAAAGAATATGATGATGATTATACCTAGCCTGTGTACAGACGTCCCCCCTCCCTTAGAAAAAATCGGGAGATTTTTTCTGAGGGAGGGGGGACGTCTGTACACAGGCTAGATTATACCTAGAAAAGTGCATTTTTGCCAAATCAGCTCGCCGACAAAGAACATGCATGTATGAGAGAATCGTGAGAGACATTTTACTGATCTTTAACGAATTTTGCTCCTAGGTTATGGAACCAATTGCCCCCTGAACTCAGGAGTGTTACATCTGTCGACCAGTTCAGGACGCAGTTGAAGACATACTTATTTAAATTAGCTTACGAAAGCACTCGAAAACGAAGACCGAAGCACGAAGCACCCAAATCTCGAAAACGAAGCACCCAAATCTCGAAAACGAAGCACCTAAATTTCGAACACGAAGCACCCAAAAACTCGAAAACGAAGACCCCTAAACTTGAAATCGGTCTGTCCTTTATAAACACGAGACAGTCTCTTGCTAATACAGCAGGAACCAAGCACGATAACGTAAGAGTCTTACGCGCGAGCCTCACTCTCCGTTTTCAAACTCGTTTCAGACCTTTTGTGTTAGTGCTCGCGCATACTTGCATACGTCAAAATACGGTCAGTTTTGAAGTCTACATAAACATGTATGTGTACCGAAAAAAAAAATGCATATTAAGATAAGATGTATCAAGTATAGCGAGACTAATAATAAAATTAATACAGGATATCCTATCTAAAAACGTTCAGTTAAATAGTTTGCGGGCTTTTATAAAACCTTGGGATGGATTTTGTCGATCTTGGAGGTGCGAACGCATCCGCTGCCTCCACCTGATTCGGATTGCGTCATGCTAGACGTAAAATTGTAGTTATTCAACCTACAGTGGTTTCGAGTTTTGGGTGCTTCGTTTTCGAGTGCTTCGTTTTCGATAGGTGCTTCGTTTTCGAGATTTGGGTGCTTCGTTTTCGAGATTTGGTTGCTTCGTGCTTCGTGCTTCGTTTTCGAGTACTTCGTTTTCGAAACTACCCTAGTTTCTTACCATATTATTGTACAGCGCTTTGAGCAATTAGTGGATACCGCGCTATATGAGTTTTTATTTTTATTATTATTATTATTATTATTATTATTATTATTATTATTATTATTATTATTATTATTATTATTATTATTAAAGGCGCTCCTTTGTGATTTCTGTGCAATTAATATACCTGGATTTTTGAAAACCGGGTTAGCAAAAATAACAACTCATTCTACTACTTGGCAGTTTAAAACAATAAAACTCATTCAAAGACCGATTAAAAGCCTTTATCTGACGCCGGGCAGTAAGTTAATGATCCCTAGAAGCATTCCAACGACTCCAAATTTAAAACGAGGCAAATTTTAGAACCTTTTATGTTCAGTAAACTGACTTCGCGAAGTTTCAACCGGTGTCATTTCAGTCTAGAAATTTTTAAGTTGAGTGAACTGCGGCGAAAGAGTGCCTAGTTAAGGCTTACATAACAACTTAAATAGTTAGCAAAACACGATTTTTTTCGCGGTTCGATAAACAACAGGATTCCGCATGGAATAGACAACAAACTGAATGAAACGCAGTGCACAAATTATCACTTTCTTATCTGCAAAAATCGGCCTATGGTTCAATTCCATTAGCGCCCGCTGAAACTAGACCTAGATCCAATTTTCCTAAGTCGCGAGTCGCTTTTCCAAGGTACGATCCAATTTTCTTGAGTCGAGAGTCGCTTTTCCAAGGTACAATCAGCTAAGCTAAACACCGACGAAACAATATTAATGGCTGGCACAGAATATTTTGGCCAAAGCGCAGTTCAACCACGCGATCACATACCTATCAACACCATGCGGAAATCACACAATCACACACTTTCGCGGCACTGATAAGACTATCCACAAACACGCATAATCTTCTCACGTTTAACATAAGCGAAATATTATCGAATAACTCGGAAAAACTCAGCCTATTGGCAAATAAATACCTCTGGACTTTTCTCTTACACTCGTCTTATTCAAGTTCCCCCCCCCCCCCCCCCTCCCCCCGATGTAGAGTCACACGGTCGGCGGATCTCCTAAGCCTTGTTTTCACACCAGAAAAAAAATTAAGCCTTGGCCCCGGTCAAATTTCACCTGCAATTTTGCTCTCACCTAATTCATTTGACTCCTAAGAGCCTGTTTCCGAGGCCAAAGACTTACTGGTCACCTTAGAAAAGCGAACAATATCGTATCGGCCCGGATCAGGGTGATTGATCCGTTTAGCCAAATGAAACGAGAATATAATACGATATTGGACGATGCAGACTCCGCGAATCGTAATAACTTTGTCCCATCTCAGAGCTTTACAGGATGCTCTCCGGAAAACTTTTCTCAAGGTGACCAATATATAAAACTAAACCGCTGAACGGCACCGAAACCAGCTTTAGGCCCGACGGATTTCAAAAAACTGTCATTTATGTTAAACAAAGAATTGTGGGTAGCAAAAAAAAGGAAGGGGGGTAAGATAGTAATTCTGTCTACATCCACTTCTACACAAATCCCTAACCACAAAACAAGCAAAAAATACGACATAAGCAAACAACAGAGAAAACAAGCTATTAGACAGGGGAAGTTGAGAAAAATTACATAATGTTTGCTAACCCGGTTTTTCATGACTCCAGGTATATTACATCAAATGAAGGAAATTCAGGAGAATTCAATTTTGGTTCGAGTTTGAGTTCATCAGCAGTCAACCGAGGGACAGTTCATTTTTTACCCGGTACGGGGGGTTAGTTGGATCAGTGGGGGGGGGGGGGGTTGAAAAAATATGGCTTAAAAGGGGGGATCAAAAGAAAACATATTGTGTTTAAAGGGGGAGTCACCAAAAAATCCTTAAAATTTTGCAGTGACGACATTTGTAAGTATGCAAACAGCCCACCAGAGTGCCAAAAATTAGCGTTCCTGATATTCAGAAATTTCAGATTTTCCCAAGGAAGCATGCCTCCGGACTCCCTAGCGTTTCATTAGGAGAAAGTGACAAACTCACAGATTTTTTCATTTTTTGTTCCCTCTCTCTTTTTTCCTTTCTCATTTTCTCTCTCTCTCTTTTTTTTTTGGTGGGGGAGGTCATCTCCATTAATTTGGGTCATAAGAGGGGGGGGGGAGGGAAATGAAAACAATTTCTTATGAAGAGGGGGGCCATCATATACTACTGGAGCTACCCGTCGAATCCCACCAGCCCCCTCTCCACCATTAAAAATGAACGGTAACCTGATATGTACCTTTAATGCTGACACTGATATAAGTTGTCCGGACGATTTTTGTCTAGGACTAGAACTATAAATAGCATGTTGTTAAGCCAGGGTTCATTCAGTTTACGCTTGAACATGAAACAACTGTTCTATTTGCGTTAGTGCATCTCCTTTTGTTCATAGCAAAAAATGGAAGTAAAATTACCGGAGTGGAAACACCTTTAGTTTAAATGAAAACCTTAATTATTCAGAAGCCACATCCAAAATGGGAAACATGTCACGCGACAAATTACCTGTGGAAAAGGGCGTGTATAAAGATGCCTTCTCTTTGACTCTTTTTCCATCGTTATGTTGAAATCTAACACACTCTAGAAAGTCGTTTTTCACATGTGGCGAGAACAAATGATCCTATTTATAATCAACATTGTGGTTCCGCTATAAGGTACAATACTAAACTGCAAAGAACTCACACTCCATTAATTCGCCCTTTTAAAAGACGCCCAGCACTTGAAAACATCAATACGATACTGTAGTTATTTTGTCACCTGACCCAGTAGGCCATCAGTCTGCCATAATAAGCTACTCGAAAGCCGTGCAACGCTGTGATTACATTAATTCATCAACTGAATTTTGGTTTCATAAAATTTCGTTGAGATTCATGTTAACGAAAGGCATTCAAATAAACTTTCGTTTCATCTTCTTTGGATAGTATCAAACATAAAACCTAATTAACACTTTTTAATCGTCACGTCGTAATTTAGCGCACTCTTAGATCATTTAGATAATTTCATTTCATCTGCTAAATCCAAGTATTTTACTATTCAGTCAGGGGCACCCAACGAGAATATAGTTCAAAACCACTTAAACATAGCATTGTTGAACGTATTTTAGTATTTAAACGGTAGATATTGGCATATTTTTATCCCCTAAAAATTTTTCATCTGTTCGGATTTCCTAGCTGAAAGTCTAGTGATCCGAAAATTATAGGGATCAAAACTTACTTTTTCGAAAATTTCAGCCAGAAAAAAGGCTCCCGAAAATTCTAGGTGACCTTTTTAGGGTAAAAATCCGTTAAAAATGGGTAATTATATCATTTTGGGGGGGTTCGAAAATCCTAGGAGAGACGGGCAAGGAAGAAATTTAACAACAAATGTTCCGAAAATTCTAGATCTCAAATCGTCTTCCGAACAGATATTTTCCAAAAATTGTCGTTCGGTGCCCCTGTTCAGTGTAGCGTCTTTATTTCGAACTGGTGCAAAAACGCGCGTGGTTGAATGATCGCCATGCTTCAACTTGCTCGGTATATTCTTATAAAGTGGTACAATCAACATTTGGCAACATTTCCTCCTACATCTTACAGCGGAAGTAATACCGAAGTGATTGTTTACTAAATGAATCAAAGAGGATTTCAATGTAGCATATTGATTACCAGGTGTATTATGAAATACAATTACTCGTCGGCAATTGCTAGAGAAGTCAAGATTAAGGTAGCAAGTAAAAACCTATCCCTCTAGAAAATAAAACGATAAGTATCTAAATGGTCTTACCTGCACACGAGGGTAGCTGAAGCAGCAATAACAGTGATTCAACCGAAAGAAGCATCTCGTGATGGTCTGTGACGTATTAGCGTCTTTCAAACACTTTGAAGAACTGGTGTGTTTACTCAGCAGGAATCACGAAACATAAATTCCCGTACTGAAGAGGATGGGCAGTAAAATTAATCTCCCAGCAAAAGTGCGCCGGTACAACCCGCGTGACAAAATCAAGCGAAAGTAAAAGAATGTTACTTCACGCCTTTATTAGCGAACTCGGTAAGTACGTGGTGTATGCATCATATAATGGTTTGACATGTTAATATATAGTATGACTATTTCTAGCACTATACTACATAGCCCAAATTGCTTTACATAGCCAACATAACCCTACATAACCCTACATAGCCGTACATATCCATACATAGCCATACATAGCCCTACATAGCCATACATGGCCATCCGTAGCCATACATGGCGTTACATAGCCATACGTAACCCTACATCAGTCCAGGAGATATCCATTTCGGGATATATAATGGCGTCACTGATAACTGCATCTTGGAACTTCAAAGAAAAATCAGTATTCGCAACGCTTTTGCTCCGCTGTTATTTTGGTGCCTTTTATTTATCCCATGAGACCACGCGTTATTTGTAAAGGAACATCAGAGGAACATGTGAAACAAAGAAAGATGGCGTGCGTCTCGCCAACGCAGAGAAAGATCTGCCTAAAGTGAATTTAACGGCTGAGTTCTTGATGCATTCTTAGTGGAGTCGTCTTTGAATTCTTGCAAATTTCAGGCATGTAATAATTTTTTCTGGTTTTGAAAAAATTACCCCGAGAAACCAGAGTAAATTTGCTTGTTGTTTATTCAAATAAAATCCATATACACGATACTTTAGTTCATATCCACGGCCTTTGAAAATCTGTCAAGTGTGTAATTTCGACGCCATTACTGGTTCACTAAGTGGGCATTTCGTGGATCGTATTCTAAACTGATCCTTGGTTTCGTTTAATTTGGAATTGCTCTCGTTGCAAGGCGTTGCAAATTTTTATTAGTTCTTAAATCCAAATTCCGTAGATTACACTGTGGAGAATTCCAAACTTTAACTGAGCGAATCAGTCTTATCATTCCTGTTGTATGTGTCACTTAGTGGTCATTTCCTAGGGTTTTTCTAAAACGAAGACCCAAAAACGAAGACCTAAGACCTAAGACCCCGAGGACTAAAACGAAGACCCTTGGACTAAAACGAAGACCCTCTGGACTAAAACTAAGACCCATGTGGATTTTAAACTCTTGCGAAAGACAACGCACGTTTCGGTAATTTGTTACGGCGATTTGGGAATGTTGTGGAATTTTCTCTGCGCTATTTAATTGTGATAGTGAATTCTACCACGAGTTTACATTTTCTTCAAAAGTTGTTTCAATGTGTCTCTTTACAGGTTTCTTTGAACATATGTCGAGTGTTAAATCACTGACCCCCTGGACTAAAACGAAGACCCCATGGACTAAATCGAAGACCCCGTGTACTAAAACGAAGACCCTCTGGACTGCCAGCAGTCTCTTATTTTTCTTTGCAAAGTTACTACACGCAAAACCTAAGCACGCGAGCGTCGTAGGAGCTTACCGTGAGAAACGAGGGATAACATCGTGGTTTGCAATCGCGCTGGATAAGATCAAGAACTAGATGGATTTTAAGAGAAAAGGCGGACTGCAAGCAGTCAAACCGCTTCTTGGTTCAAGTCTTACCTAAAGGACAGACACCAATTTTGCGTGGTAAACGGATTGTCGACTTTAAAAAATCGTATCGTATGTGGCGTTCCACAGGGTTCTTTATTAGACCCACTCTTGTTTCTTATTTACATTAATGACTTACCAAATTGCTTAAATTGATTAGATCATAGTATAGGAGGGTCATGTGTTGATGATACAAATTAAACGTTCTCTGCCGTGCATTTATCAATCCTTCAGACTGAAATGAGTAACGACCTTAATAGAATTTTTAATTGGCTCAGCTCAAACAAACACACATTGAATATTCTAAAAACAGATTTTATGGTGATAGATTCTTGGCAGAGAATTGCAACATTAGCTGGAAATATTTTATTAAGTGTGAATGGTTTAACGTTACAACAGGTCGGTAGTACAAAGTGTCTTGGCCTCACTATCGACCAATTTCTTACTTGAAGAAATCATTTACAAAGTGTCAGACAAAAGGTGGGGTGTGGCATTAGAATCCTTAAGAGGATTAGGCCTTTTGTTGGTTTGGAGCTCCTCATAAACGTATACAGGTCAATAGTTGAGCCTTATTTTACTTATTGTTGTAATGTTTGGGATAGCATTGGCGAAACTTTGGTAGACAGTCTTCAAAAGTTGCAAAATAGGGCCGCTCGTGTTATTACAGGTGCTACATACTCAAAACATTCAGCTGATATTCGGCATGAACTTAGGTGGCTCTCACTTAGTGAAATGAGACAACATCATATGGCATTAATGACGTTTAAAGTAAATTATGGCCTCTGTCCCTCTTATTTGTCTGACATTTTTGACGTTAATACAAGCCGGCTCAGTTATGATCTTAGCTCTTCTGGAATGAATCCAATAGTGCCAAAAGCAAAAACAAACTATTTTAGGATTAATTTTTGCTTCTGCAGGCGCTAAGCTCTGGAATTCTCTTCCTTCCAGGTTAAAGGAAGAGACGTCTTTAAAACAATTTAAGACTAATATCAGGTTGTATTTACTATCTAAACAAGCCTCATAATTTTAGTTTTTGTCATTAGGTGTAACATTGTGTACGATCTTTCTTAGTTTAGTTTTTTTTTTTTTGTGAGATATATATCTATATCTTTATGTAAGTTAAATAATGCACGGCTTTTAGGCAGAACGGATGCTTTATGTAAAGTTATTTGATAAAATTACCGTGGGTAAATAAAGTTTTCACTCACTCACTGACTCACTGACTCACATAGCCATAACATAGTCCTATAAAGCCATACATAGCCATACATAGCCATAAATAGTCCTACATAGCCCTACATAGCCCTTCATAGCCATACATAGCCATACATAGCCCTACATAGCCTTAATAGGTTATCGATTCAGAAAACATGAGGGCGAGAGGAATAATTGTTTTCACTCACTCACTCACTCACTCACATAGCCACAACATAGCGCTATAAAGCCATACATAGCCATACACAGCCCTACATAGCAATACATAGCCATACATAGCCATACATAGCCCTAAATAGCCTCAATGGGTTATCGATTCAGAAAACATGAGGGCGAGAGGAATAATTGTTTTAGTAAAATCCAACTGAGATGGTCAAATATATCGAGACAAAACAACTTTAGCTAGCAAAACGCGATTCAGCCGCCATTGTTTTGGTTTTCAAAGCAGGCGCTTTTCGCTACTAGTGGGCTATAACATATAGCCTAGTAGTAGCTCAACCAATCAGAACGCAGCACTGATAATACACCACTAGTTGGATTTTACAAATAGCCCTATAATCCCTACACAACCATACATAGTCCTACATAGCGTTACATAGCTCTACTACCCTACATATCACAACACAACACTACATAGCTGTACATAGCCCTAAAATAGCGCTACATAGCCCCACAGAACCCTAATTTAGCCCTACATACCGGGACATAGCGGTACATAGTCCTAAGTAGCCCTGCGTTATCATAAGAGACTACATTACGAGGCTTGAAAGGCAAGAACACCAAACCAAATTCATAAAAAATGACCAGAAATCCTCAGATTCAAGTAAGTTTGCTCCCCTCCCCCCCCCCCTCCCTTCCCCCCCGCCAAGTAAAATTTTGTAAATTTCACTACTTCGAGAAGCTATATTTTGGTTAGTTTACAACAAATCGCTTTCAAACCTAGTGATTGATTTAACTAATTCAAAGGCGCACTTCCCAGCGGAGTTGGCGGACTTGTCTTTTCATGAAAAAGGTGGGGAATAGAATGAACAACGAAGGGTCTATTGTACAGCGAGGTGTAGAATCACTAGTTGCTTTATTTAGTCACATCCATTGTTGTCCGCAATTATGCGGCGTTTTGGCGACAAAGATCTGAGGAAGTGTACGACAATTTGGCGCCCCGGTGCTCGTGGGAAAATTTAAATTACTAAACCCCTAAGGAGACCAGCGAGGGTGTGGAATCCCATACTAAAACAGACATCTATAGATACGGACCTAAGTAAGTGCCAAGGATGTCGTGTTCTCTTTTAAACGTAAGATTTCTGTGAAGTCAGTGTCACGAAATTTATTTATGCACAGCCTTAAGCGATACCTTAACGGGCAAATGTGGTGTCAAAAATAACTTTAAGTGACACCAAAATCGGCAATTTACATCACTAAGGGAAACGATGAGCATCTCCTTGACTTTTATGTGTGTGTCACCCCCAGGGTGTATATGTAATAAATACATCAATACGAGTATGCGATTTGGCATTAACTCTGCAGGTTCTTTGATGAATTGTGCCAAGTGATATTCAAGCATCAAGTACAATATATGGGTAGTGTGAACTTCTAAGGGATTTAAAAGGAAATTACAATTCAAATCTCCCGGTATATAAATTTCTTAATACCTGGAATCTGTCGGGGTATGTAGGGTTATGTACGAGAAAGGATGTCCTATCAATCTCAGAGGAAAACTGGCTGCAATATTCCCAAACTCTTCATTAAAATAATGAATCTCTTAACCCAGCCCAGAAAAACCTTTACAATGAGCGGCAAACAAATGAACGGTCATGGTCAACACTTTCGTCCCCTAGATTTCTAGATTATTAAAACCAAAATACGTAAATTAAAGAAAAATAAATTACCATTTTCGGATAAATTAGAAGTGAAATGGTAAAAGCTAGTCTTGACACTTTGATGCCTGTATATGAAAAATTATTCAATTCCTACCCTAGGTACCATACCTCAGACTTAATGTGGTGGTCTTATTAGTCCCATCTATAATTTGAGCGGGAGTAATAAACCGACAAATTTCCGAGGTATGTTTGTCTCCAGCTACCTGGGAAAAATGTTTTGTTCGATATCTTAAACCATCGACTCCTCAAAAATTTCATATCTTTAAATACACTTCACAACTGAATCTCAAGTTGGCTTTTCTTTTTTTACCAAATAACCGCACAGCAGAACACGTCTTTACTTTACGTTTATAATCACAAGGAAAGATTTATGCATAGTTTGTCTGCACTTCAAAAAACCTTTTCACTACGTCTCCTATGTCGAGCTCCTGCAAATTT
This sequence comes from Porites rus, assembly GCA_964035705.1. Classification (NCBI taxonomy): domain Eukaryota; kingdom Metazoa; phylum Cnidaria; class Anthozoa; order Scleractinia; family Poritidae; genus Porites; species Porites rus. The sequence goes on along the minus strand of OZ038003.1, from coordinate 9,897,263 downwards.
GTACGGTTATATAGGGTTGCATAGGGCTATGAAGGGCGATGTATAGGGTTATGTAGGGTTATGTAGGGCTATGTAGGGCTATGTAGGGCTATGTATGGCTATGCAGAGCTACAAACGGCTATATGTAGGGCTATGTAAGGTTATGTACGGCTGTGAAGCCCTATGTAGAGCTATGTGAGGCTATGTATGGCTATGTATGCCTATGTAGGGCTATGTATGGCTATGTATGTCTGTGTAAGGCTATGTATGGCTATGTGTGGCTATGTGTGGCTATGTAGGGCTATGTATGGCTATGTATGTCTATGTAGGGCTATATGTATGGCTATGTGTGGCTATGTAGGGCTATGTATAGCTATGTAGGGCTATGTATGGCTATGTATGTCTATGTAGGGCTATATGTATGGCTATGTGTGGCTATGTAGGGCTATGTATAGCTATGTAGGGCTACGTATGGCTGTGTATGGCTACGTATGGCTATCTATGGCTATGTATGTCTATGTATAGCTATGTAGGGCTGCGTATGGCTATGTAGGGCTATGTAGCGCTATGTATGGTTAGGTATGGCTATGTAGGGCTGTGTTTAGCTATGCAGGGCTATGTAGTGCTATGTAGGGCTATGTAGGGCTATGTGTGGTTATGTAGGGCTGTGTATGGCTTTATAGGGCTATGTATGTCTATGTATAACTATGTAGGGCTGTGTATGGCTATGTAGGGCTATGTATGGCTATGTACGGCTATGTAGGGTTTTGTATGGCTATGTATGGTT
>OZ038003.1:9883997-9891497 GCA_964035705.1 Porites rus | reverse complement strand
CTCCATTAATATATTCCCTAAAATTAGACGCAAGGCGGTAAACACCTTTCCCATTTAAATGCAATCCACTTCTATTAAGAAAGTATGGCCAAGTAGGGCTATGTATGGCTATGTAGGGCTATGTAGGGCTACGTATGGCTATGTATGGCTATGAAGGACTATGTAGGGCTATGTATGGCTATGTATGTCTATGTATGGCTATGTATGTCTACGTATCGCTATGTATGGCTGTGTATGTCTATGTATGGCTACGTAAGTGTATGTATGGCTATGTAGGGCTATGTATGGCTACGTAGGGCTATGTAGGGCTTTGTAAGGCTATGTATGGCTATGTCTGTCTATGTATGACTATCTAGGGCTGTGTATGGCTATGTAGGGCTATGTAGGGCTATGTATGGCTATGTAGGGCTATGTAGGGTTATGTATGGCTTTGTATGTTTATGTATGGCTTTGTAGGGCTATGTATGGCTATGTCCATGTAGGGCATGTATGTCTATGTATGGCTTTGTAGGGCTGTGTATGGCTATGTAGGGCTATGTAGCGTTGTGTATGGCTGTGTATGGCTATGTATGGTTATGTATGGGTATGTAGGGCCACGTAGGGCTATGTATGGGTATTTAGGGCTGTGTATGACTATGTAGGGCTATGTATGGCTATGTACGGCTATGAATGGTTATGTCTGGCTATGTAAGGCTGTGTATGGCTATGTATCGCTATGTAGGGTAGTGTATGGCTATGTAGGGTTGGTTATACATGGCTATGCTGGGCTGTGTATGGCTATGTAGGGCTATGTAGTGTTATGTACGGCTATGTAGAGCAATGTAGGACTATGCAGTATAGTGCTACAAATAAGTATACTATATATTAACTAACGTCAAACCACTATATGATGCTTACACCACGTACCTACCCGAGCCGGTATAGTATATAGTATAAGTTTTAGCTTTATTCACCATTTTCACATAAACCGTAATATACCTTGTTTAGCCCCCAAAACTTTGTATAAGCATTGTCTTGGATTTCTCTTGGGACGACTGTTCAGATATGTTCCGATATGAAAGCTTAAAAAGCAAATTCAGTTTTATTCTTTTTGCCTACAATTTGATGATTGGATGCTCGAAAAAGGATAGAGAAAATTATCCGGGAAAATGCTTTTCAGAAAACTAAAGAAATTTGTTCACAAACGTAACAGGTATTGGTTAATTAGGTTTTGGTACAATGTGAAGATGATCACCTTAGCACTCACCAATGGTTGCTCTCCAACCATAGTTAGGCTTCGTCCGCACGTACCCAGATATTTCTGAAAACTGATTTTGTTTCCTCCGTTTTCATAAACGACAATCTCTTTACCAGGGTCCGCGTTACCGTTGTCCAGCGGAATGGTAATAGCGTCCTTTACTTAAGAATAGGCTGTGTGTAGCCTGCGTAGCATGGTACTTTTTGTTGGGCGCGCAAAGTAAGGAGGCGAGCGAGGGCAGAGAAACCGCGAGGAGATTGGGGCGGGAGATTGAGTGCTCCCGACGAAACCGCCATGCTACACAGGCTAGGATGTATGGTGTATGACAACATCGTATTCGAAGTCCACACAAAACGAAAAACCGGCGATTTTAAAAAAATCCACTCTGGAGACCGTTTTCAAAAACCGGCGTTTTTGAAAGCGCCGTTGGTACAGACGGAAGGCTAATTAAAAAGGGCGATTAAAAATTTTTGTTGATATTTCGTCTGTGTCTCTATAAACATTTTTCCACCGTCCGGAATCTCTTCTAATGACCAAAGAAAAAAGTGTGTCGGACTGCAAACCAAACTAGCAAATTTCTGGTTTGTCCAAAACCTCCTTCATCTGTGATTCAGAACCAGCATGCATGGACTAGTATACTCGCTTTTGTCCGGAAATTGAATTTTATAGCTATGCAATCCATACTCGCACATCCGCGTGTCGTAATTTAACTCAGTCATTTCAAAACGGTATCGGTATTTTGGGCCATGATGCACTTTGAAGTTTATCGGACAGAAGTGATTCATAAAGTAAGTATCTTAGTTTAATAGAATATTGAGTTTCGCAAGTCTTTGACAAAACACATCAAACACGAGACAGGAGTTCGTCACAAACCAAAACAGTATCAGACACCGAAAATCCCATTCAGGTTTGTAGAGTATATGAAATACCAACTTTGTCGATTGTGTCACCTAACACTCTCTCAAAGGCATGAAATAACGTCTTCATGCAAAAAGTTTTTTTTACAGGACTAGGAAGGATCAGCGATTCAAAAGTTTTTCTTCAGTTATCCAAACACTTCATAGCGCATGATTTTCTTTGTCTTTGATATCTACTTTAAAAGAATTTATTTTACATTAGTCCTATGATCTCCAATCACTTTAAATGCTTCGTATATCGAGTTCCATTACGGTTAGATGATAGTTGTTTTAAGTCTTTATCAACAATAGTGACACTTTTTTCTGACCCTTTTGCAGAAGGAATAAGAAATCTCTTGTTACAACATGTTTGTTTGCTTTTTTATTTTGGTTTACAATACAACTCAAAATCTAAAACTTGCCGAAACGGCTTCTTAATGGCTCTAGAGCGAACAGCAGATAACAAAAGAAACAACGCAGACTATATGAGAAACAATCTGAGTCAGTTTTATTTCAAATATCTTCATATTAAAAACTGAATTCAGAACGTTTTTTGTTTATTCTCATGTATTGTCCAATAAAACTCAAATTATCTAAGCTGACTGATGGCCCGGAGACGTAATAAAAAAAGAAATTGTCATAGAGAATACTTCATGGAAAGTGCTGGCGTACGGTATTTACGCACTCGTTGTTTTTGTATCAGAAATCGAACGAGTGAGCGCAGCGAACGAGTAAGATTTCTGATACAAAAACAACGAGTGCGTAAATACCGTACAAAGCACTTTCCATGTGGTATTGTGTTTATTATATACATACCGAGACATTCATCATTTTGGCGGCCTTTTCATTTTAAATCTTTCAAAAATGCTTATTTGCCGCTACACACTTGCCCCAAAATGACAACGAAAACGAAGTATCAGCTTTTTAGTAAAAACGTTTGTTAAAAACATAAATGACGGTAAGGATATGAGGTAATCCAAGAACTATAAGTAATCTTAACTGTTTGTTTTCAATGCACAATTGAAAATGAGTGAATTTAAGTAAAATGTCCGGTTTCAATATAAGTTTAAGCTTAAATGAAAGGCAAAGTAGCTCCGACAAAAAGCACAACAAAAGCTTACGTCTCGTTCTGTTTTTCCCTTTCCGCTGTTGTTTCGCCGGATCTCTACCGTTTTCTTTATCGACAGTGAAACAAACGAAACTATTCCACTCCATTTCCGAAATGTTTTTCACTTTTTTAGCGAGAAAAACTCTTTGAGTAAAACTTTTCTCGTTGAATGTGTGCGAAGCGGCGCTGCAAGCTGCAATAAAAGGCGGGAATTTTGGCGCGAAACTCACACACCTCTGTGGCCTCTGATTGGACGTATCATTTTTCTCACACGTGAAAAAACATCGTTCGCGTTTCTGATTGGACGTATCATTTTTTTCACGTGTGAAAACCATCGTTCGCTCCTCTGATTGGCTAGAACTAATTTGCGTACGAAAATTTACGACATAACTTTTTGGTGAGTATTTCTCAGTATGTATATAATATATTTATTTCATTTTTTTTTTTTCGGATGGCCTGACACTCGAGCTTCGGGCCACCATCCTCAAAACAGGTTGATGTTTTAATATCTGTTCGAAAGAAGAGTTTAAAAACAAGCTATGAAGCCTTTCTTATGGAATTCAGGAAGAAAATCCCCAGACACTTCCAAAGTTTATCAAAGAAAACAATAACTTCCGATTTCCGTGTAACCATGTGACTTGCTTTTTCTCAGAAATCACGTAATTGTTTGTCCAATTTGGATACGCTGTAACGCGCAGGTTTGTTCAACAACATGAGATGAAGTTTTTGTTTTGTTTGGTTAACCGAAGAATTTTAAACAGACGAAATAGATATGAAAACACTTACAAAATATCACTAGATTTAATTCGGTTTTGGTACAATATGTACCTAAATTCCTCGGTGGTGTTCCTTAGCTCAGCATTTTCAAATCTGTATAATTCTTTTAAAATCATGGGATACTCAACAATATTTATATTTCCTCTTTTACTACTTTATCAATATTTTTCCACGAGTTTCTCCTCTGATGACCCCGTGCTTCTCAGTTTCACCACTTTTCCTTGTGCGTTAAGTATACGTTTCAACAAAGGATCGAAATGAGACAGACACGAGCAACACGAGGCCATTTTTTGTCATGCACGTGCTGAAATATACCTAACTTAAGGGGAATTCACAACGAGACGCGCTCTATCGACGTTTAGCTAGCAACTATTAAACTGTTCGTCTCCATGTGAAAAGTGATTTCCTTTAGTTTCTCGCTTGTTTCTTTCCTTTCCTTCCTTTTTCTGCCGCTGGTTTTGTTTTATATGACACTAGGCTCGGTGTGTCGGACTGCAAACCAAACTAGCAAATTTCTGGTTTGTCCAAAACCTCCTTCATCTGTGATTCAGAACCAGCATGCATGGACTGGTATACTCGCTTTTGCCCCCAAATTGAATTTTATAGCTATGCAATCCATACTCACACATCCGCGTGTTGTAATTTAATTCGGTCATTCCAAAACGGTATCGGCACTTTGGGCCATGATGCACTTTGAAGTTTATCGGACAAAAGTGATTCATAAAGTAAGAGTATCTTTAATAGAGTATTGAGTTTCGCAAGTCTTTGACAAAACACATCAAACACGAGACAGGATTTCGTCACAAACCCAAACAGTATCAGACACCGAAAATCCCATTCAGGTTTGTAGAGTAAATAAAATACGAACTTTGTCGATATTGTCACCTAACACTGTTTCAAGTGCATGAAATAACGTCTTCACGCAAAAAGTTTTTTTTACAGGACTAGGAAGGATCAACAATACAAAAGTGAGGAGTTTTTCTTCAGTTATCCAAGCACTTCCTAGCGCATGATTTCCTTTGTCTTTGATATCTACAAGAAAAGAATTTATTTTACATTAGGCCTTTCATGAGAATGTTCTCCCATTACTTTAAAAGCTTTGTATTTCGAGTTCCATTACGGATAGATGATAGTTGCTTTAAGTCTTTATCAACAATAGTGACACTTTTTTCTGACCCTTTTGCAGAGGAAATAAGCAATCGCTTGTTTCAACGAGTTTGTTTGCTTTTTTATTTTGGTTTACAATACAACTCAAAATCTAAAACTCGCCAAAACGGCTTCTTAATGGCTCTAGAGCGAACAGCAGATAACAAAAAAAATAACGCAGACTATATGAGAAACAATCTGAGTCAGTTTTATTTCAAATCTCTTCATATTAAAAACTGAATATAAATTCAGAACGTGTTTTCTTTATTCTCATGTATTCTCCAATAAAACTCAAATTATCTAAGCTGCCTGATGGCCCGGAGACGTTTTTTTTTTTTTCGGATGGCCTGACGCTCGAGCTTCGGGCCACCATCCTCAAAACAGGTTGATGTGTTAATATCCGTTCGAAAGAAGAGTTTAAAAACAAGCTATGAAGCCTTTCTTATGGAATTCAGGAACAAAATCCACAGACTTTCAAAGTTTATCAAACAAAACAATAACTTCCGATTTCCGTGTAACCATGTGACTTGCTTTTTCTCAGAAATCACGTAATTGTTTGTCCAATTTGGATACGCTGTAACGCGCAGGTTTGTTCAACAACGTGAGATGAAGTTTTTTTTTTCTTTGGTTAACCGAAGAATTTTAAACAGACGAAACAGATATGAAAACACTTACAAAATATCACTAGATTTAATTCGGTTTCGGTACAATATGTACCTAAATCCCTCGGTGGTGTTCCTTAGCTCAGCATTTTCAAATCTGTATAATTCTTTTAAAATCATGGGATACTCAACAATATTTATATTTCCTCTTTTACTACTTTATCAATATTTTTCCACGAGTTTCTCCTCTGATGACCCCGTGCTTCTCAGTTTCACCACTTTTCCTTGTGCGTTAAGTATACGTTTCAACAAAGGATCGAAATGAGACAGACACGAGCAACACGAGGCCATTTTTTGTCATGCACGTGCTGAAATATACCTAACTTAAGGGGAATTCACAACGAGACGCGCTCTATCGACGTTTAGCTAGCAACTATTAAACTGTTCGTCTCCATGTGAAAGCGACGATACTGAAAAGGTAATAACGCCATATGTGGGTTGAGTTTGTTGTTGGTTCTCTCCTTAGCTCCGAGAGGTTTTCCTCCGGGTACTCCGGTTTTCCCCTCTCCTCAAAAACCAACATTTCCGAATTCCAATTCGACCAGGAATCAGGTAGACGAAGAACCACTTTATGGATGTGCTACCTCCTAATCATTATTTATTATTTTATATAAATTAGAAATTTTTTTGACCCTTAAGGTATTGATTTTTTTTTCTTTTGCTGTCCTTTTTCGTTTCTTTAATGTTGTCGTTTAATTAATTATCCATAATATTTTCCTGTATATTCCATCATATTGTAACAGCATTGTTACTCTATCACACCAATTTGGGTCGGTTGTAGTTATATTCGGGATCATATTAAGAAATGCCGTTCTACATTTGCGGGGCGATCACGCTGCAAAACGTCTTTTACTACACTGATACATGTAACTGCTTTTGTGGCACAGAAGATACGATGAAAAAAGAATTTAAAGTGTTTTTGTTTAGTTTCAAGTTTGTTCTTATCCTTTTTCGATTCGCGTGAGATGATTTAATTTAATGTCGCTCCAAAACGGTATAGGTTATAGGTTATCTATCCTCTGTTCTCGTCTGTAAAGGATATACTTTAGTTAGTTTGTAGCAAACGTCACGAAATCCAGGAACCGGGCATCTATTAAAGAAATCCACCACCGAAATTAAATCTACAGTGGTTCTGCAATACACATTCTGAGTTTGATAATAATAATCATAATAATAATAATAATAATAATAATAATAATAATAATCTTTGTTTATTTAGGTGGAGGACGACGCAAGCAAGATATAAATGAACAATAAGACTCTTACACAGCACTGATTATTCGCTACTTCTACTTTTTTTCCTATGGCATTTTCATTGTGTATTACTTTGTCTCTTCTAGTCCCGCTGTTCACTAAGAAAATCACAGGTAAAAAAAATTCATGATAACATGCTGTAATTGAACAATTTTCTACCTTGTTACCAAGATGGCTGCCATCTATCTTGTTTTACGTTAGAGTAGATGTGCGCTTCAGTAAATTTGCGCTTTAAAGTAAATTTAAAAGCTGTTTCAGGATGAAAAATGATACAATCTAACTACAATTTGGAGACAGAAGTCAGTGGATTGTAGGAAAGTAACCTGTAATGTGACTGGTCAACCCCCAATAATGCGATCATATGATTTGAGCCCCGCGGCCAAGGTTTTAAATCACAGCCAGCCTGATCTTACCATTTTC
>OZ038003.1:9846497-9878997 GCA_964035705.1 Porites rus | reverse complement strand
GTTAGTTTTCCCGTTAGGAGCCGTTGAAAGTGTCTTGGAATTAAGAGATCGAGAGCTGTGGCTTCGGTGAAATTCCGATTGTGCTGTAGTTGTTCGGCTCTTTTGGTCTGTTTTCCCCTTGCCTGATAGAATATTTATTTGCCCATAAGGATTTCAAACGCCCCCTCTATTGGCCGGTAACAAACAGAATAAAGTCCATCAAATAATCAAATCCAGGCATGAACTACAGATCTCTTTCACTATGAGATAAAAACATACGTATAAACCAAACAAAACATAAAATCTTATGAGAAGCAGGAAATTAGTCGCCGCTCAAAGTAGGCTAGATCGCACGATCGTCTCCGAATCGCGATAAACTTATTGGAATTGTCTTGTGAAGCCAATAGCAAGCATCTAAAGCCACTATGAGATCTTGAAAATTCTCCAAATCACTCTCTTCCGTAATGTCTTTCAGAAAAGGAAGCAGCGTTTTGATCCCTGGGTTTGATTTATCTCTCTTACCAGATGCGAACTCGATCGTGTCACGATTGAAATGAGGCACAGTAACAGTTTTACCCATGAACCTTTGTGGGTAGTGACGCACACCGTCTGTATCTGTACCTAGTAGTAATTAAGGTTGTTTACCATTTACGAAAATTTCGGGGAATTCCTGTTGAAAGTAAATGGAACACGACTTTTTCTGTCTTTCCAACGGAAAATTTCCGGGGAGTAACGGAATATCTGAAAAAGTAGTCCTGTTTTTCCCGACGGAATATTACAAACGAAAATTCGTGTTCCATTTCTTCAAAGCCATCCTTTGATACCAGTTTCAGGCCTTCGCGGCCGTTTTCCGTTAAATGGAACTGAACTGTACAGATGATAGACGCGATTCCGGGACGAAATTTATCAGTCCTGAACTTTTCGAACTATTTATCCAAACCGTGGACCGACCGGGTTTGCCCATGTAAATGATAATCAACCTAAGTTAATCTTCCACCTCTGAGCATGTACACCAAGGTTTGTGGTCCGGGCAACTGCCAACTACAACTATGGCCCTTATGAATTTGAGAAATTCGACGGCTCTCATTTGCAAAACTTTTGCTCTTCGTTTGAGTTGCTAGAAGACCAATTCCGAGAATTTTAGAAAGTTCTTTACTGTTTTCTCTCATCATTGGGAGACTTTGTTGAAAGCATGCAAGCAGTATGCAAAACCCGAGTTTCATAAACACAACTGGACACGTCATCTGGTACACACACGGCTGTGCGTTTATTTATCAATTATTCACAAGCGCGAGTGGATATGAAATGATAAAAAGCCAACGAGGGGCGTTGCTCCGAGTTGGCTATAAACAGTTTCCTCTTTTCAAGAAATTGTTGGCGGCCATAATTTGCGGTTTTCAAACTGAGGATAGGAGCAAGTCTCTCGAAGTCACTGATACCGCCACTTCAGTGCAGGAGAAGCATGGACGCGCACAAGTCAGCGCTTGTGTTATTATTATATTTATAAACGGGTGTCGAAATGAAGTGGATCTAATTTTGTCAAGAGCGTTTATATTCGGGCCGCTTCGAAATGTTAGCCTGTTTAATTTGTGGGCGGAGTGTTGCGCGACGACACAAAGTAAGGCTGTGTTGCAGACTAATAAATAAACTCGAACGCATTTTGAAGTTAAACCTCAAAAGTGTTTTTTAATTTAAAATTATTCATTATTATTAAATTATTATTCTGGGTAGGGAGGGAAAAACACCCTCTAGGGAGGTAAGAAGGGGAGCGGGGGGGAGGGTGATGGGGTGTAGAAAGAACGCGAATTCGCGAAATTCTTCTCTACAGCTCCCTAAACAAAAATCTCTAACAAAAAATAAACCACAAAAAACCGACATAAGCAAACAACACAGTAAACAAGCTAAGACAGGGAAGTTGTTAGAAATTACGAAATGTTTGCTAACCCGGTTTTCATAAATCCTTCTGTTAATAAACTCTAGGAAACGTTTACAAAAGTTCTGAAAAGGTCTCTTTTTGCTATTGTTGCTCTAAGAAAGATGTACCCAAAAAAGCGAATGAAGTCGATCAGGAGCTCTGGGGTGGAAAATTATCTCTTTCTGCGTGCCCGGGGGTGGGGAATAGACCACCACTGAAATAAAAAAAATTTTTCAAAAAAATGCAAATCTGGGGTTAGGCCCGCAGGGGGGGGGGGGGGGCATGATAACAGGTCAAAATAAACCATACAGGCCCCAATGTCGCTCTCAATATAAGCCATGATGATACTTTTAACTTGACTAGCCTGGTAGAGACGTTTATATTGATCAGGTCGTTCAAACTCTCAGAGAGTAGTCTTCAGTGCACTCGCGACCGAAAGAAGTGCAATAGATAAATGACAAATTGCCACAGTACATGTCCACCCGTATTGTATAACGGACAGTTGGGATTTGGTGCACCAAAAAAAATTCATGTGGGCATTGAACTCTTTACTTACGTAAAAAATTTTCTTTTCTTCCAAGAAATTTGCATAGCTTCTTACCGCGTGTGTGAAAACGATCTCAGTATACGGACAACGGACACTTTTCTGTGTCCCGAGCCGACAACTGTCATGATCATATATCGCCAATACCGCTTTACGAACACTGGTTACCTTCACACTGTCTATTTTTATTGTCACAATCATGTGCAAATTGTAGATAAAGAACAATGTCCAAGAGGCCTACTTGCCAAAAATGAGCATTTGGGGGCAAATTGTCCCTGAGATCGTAGCCCAGTTATACTCAGAAAACTCCATACAAACCCTTCTAATTTTTTTTTGGGTCGACCCCAAAAAAATTTAGAAGGGTTTGGTATGGAGTTTTGTAAGCATAACTGGGCTACGATCTCAGAGACAATTTGCCCCAAATGCTCATTTTTGGCAAGTAGGCCTCTTGGACATTGTTCTTTCAGAATATCCTGACAAATCCCATAATTTCAGAAATTTCATTTTTATGACGTCACACTTTAGTACTCTATCACGGTCCCTTCCATCAAGTTCTGAACGCGATGCTGTGTCTTCGTGCAACATCTCTACCTTGTTAGGTCACAAAATCGAGAGAATAAGCAGATAGCAAGCCACGAGGCTCGCTCTCTTGTTAAAACCCTCCATCATGTTTGGCTTGTTTGCGAAACAAGTGTGACTCTTGTCTTTGAGGCGATCGAGACGATTATATGGAAACCACCAATCAAGCCAGTCGTCCTGTTGATCCCAAAATTTTTGAAACGACTGGAGCGATCGGGACGATCCGGACAATCATAAGGAAACCAAGCGGCTGATTAAAGGAAGAACAAAAAGTTCTGGCTCCGGTTGTTCAAAAAGTGATTAACGCCATCCGCTGAATTTATCCGCGGGATAGCTCTATCCAACGTTTTACCAATCGAAGCCTGTTTACTATCGAGAAATAAGATTGTCAGACGCGGCGATACTAATCGCTCAATTCCGAACAACATAAGCAGCGTTCACACTAGGTGCACGGATGCGGTACTCGCAAGGCACTAATGTGAACACTCCCTTTTTTAAAAAACCAAGCTACAATTTGGTCACGGTGCGGGTGCCCGAATACAGGGTCTCGAACTTGTACTCTGGCAATAAAGTGGGCACTGGGTCCCAGAGTGCGACCTCCTGGTTTCTGTCGTTGGTTACGAGTGATCCACTCCCTGCTACGCCCACGTTCCAAAATGCTTTCTGACAGGACAAAACAGAGCAAACATGTACACAGTTACAAGTCGAGGTACCCAAGGTGTGAACACAACACCATTTTGTGTCGGTAATTTTAACAGCCGCTTATACTCAGTTTGGACGAAGTTACACATGTAGTACAGTCTACCATGACATACTAGACCTAAGCATATTTTTGAAAGTCTATTTTCTACCTGAATCCAGAATGCAATACGCAGTCTCTTATAAAAGCGAATAAATCCGTGCAACGCAATTTTCTACTACTGAGGATTAGTTTTTGGCTTGCCAAATGAAAAATTTTTGATTTAGACAGCTACAATATTTTTATTGTAGCTTTTCTACAAGAACGAAAGGTAAATTAACAGTACGTGCAACATGATACAGCAGATATGTTTATTTATCTATCGGCTCATAGGGAAACCGTTTACATTTTTATCATTTGTTGGGGAGGGAGCTGGTGGGATTTGAGTATTATTGAGCATTCCTAAACAATATGTCTTCAAAGGGGAGCCAGTCGAAAAAATATGGTGTGTAAATAGGACCCCCAAAAATGCCTCTAGGTTTTGTAATAAAAACTAAATAATGACATCTCTCTTAAGCATTAACAAAAATTCTAATATAGAGAGAGGCCATTATATATTACAGAAACTACTTTTCAAATCCCACCACCATCCACTACCCCATGAATATTATATCTCTCTAAATTTCACGCTTTCAGATGCCCAAGAGGCTAACTATGACAGCGTTTTTGTGTCTCCTTTTGGACTTGACTCCAACAACTGTGGCACCGAGGCTCGCCCTTGTCAGACCATCACCAAAGCCGTTCGTCAAGTGAGCTGGGGAGGAAATATATACCTCAATGGGAGTGGGACCGAGAACGTACTTTACAACTGTGACCAATCGAACGAGCAGCCAGACTTAAACATCAAGAAAAGTTTGAACATCATAGGATTCTTGTTGCCACTCGTTTACTGCGAGGGGGGATTTCATTTCCAAGAGGACAATGATGAGCGGCAGATACAGGTGAAATTATCGGGGATCGTTTTCAAACGAACGTCTCTCAGTTTTGAAGACTGTAAGCGCGTAACAATTGACAACTGTACTTTTCGTGACGGTTTAGAAGTTCTGAATGTTTATTTACAGAACGTTTCTACATTTCAGTTGGATATCACAGGATACTCATTATTTCAGAACAACTCGTTAAGCCTCATGCTTCTTTTTCAAGAAAATGTCAGAAACAAGAGTAGGTTTGTGACAGTCAATATAAATAATACAAATTTTATAAGGAATGGATATCACTTTGAAAGTCGACGTCCTTTTCACAGGGGAGGCCTGAAGATTTCATCAAAGGAAAGGAATGCTATAAAAATGGAGCACATCAATATCTCTTGCAACGGAGTTAAATTTGTCAACAACACTGGATTCTTTATAGACCTTTACGTTCCAAACGTACTGACGAACGAGACATATAAAGATTTGAATTTGACTTTCAATAAACCACCAAGGAACACTAACACTCTTTATTATTCTAAAGCGAAAAAAACCCACGTGAAGTTTATAGCCTTGAAATGCTCTTGCAATCCATCTTTACGGTGTATTAAAATCCAGTCTGACAAAGTAGAAGTTGATATCCAGGGTTCTCTCTTCAACAACACTTTTCAAGCTCTGTATCTTGACTCGAGAATCTGCGCATCCTTAAGAATTTTCGGATCAAGGTTTATCAAAATTATTAATGAAGCTTCCGATGGTCCATTGTTTGCTACAAGCTCACGAGGATTTCTCAAAATCAACATTACCAGTGTCTTGTTCAGAACCTGCAAGGCCAAGAAGTATGGATGCGTAATAGTGATAGGGAAGCCAAAAGAAGGATATGGGCGTCGACATAACGAGTCCATTCCGGATGAACTATATTTCACTCTCAGAGATGTGACAATTGAACAGTGGGCCGGTAGAAATTCCAAATGTTCAGCTGTATATATTCTTCATAAAGGTGGAAAGGTGACAATAGAAGATTCAAGGTTTTATAAAAAGAGGTCAACATCAGTGGATGGTGCTTTGAATGTGAAGACGATAGGAGGGAAATCTAACATCACAGTTTCAAACTGCTCATTCATAGATAAATGCGTGTACAAAAGACGAGCGATCGCTTTCCAAATAGTGGCATCAAATGGAAATGCCGGTAGTGTAGTAATATCAAACTCCCAGTTCATAAGCAGCGGAAAGAAACAGAAGGCCTTATTATTAAGTCCCAAATACCGCATGAGATTGGTCAATATAACAGTGATATCATTTCGTTCTGGATTCCAGGTACTATCATCGCCTCCCAGAAATGACACTTTTCCGATTGATATCTACGTCGACAAATGTACTTTCATGAATAACATTTTTGATATGCTGTTGACTCTGCTTGATCCAACCTCAGTCTACGTAACTATTCAAAACACCATTTTCATTAGTACTGACACAATTTTTCGAAAAAGTTATGCTATTCGGCTTAATATTCCACCACTGGTAAATATCAGTTCAACAAATGCAGTCATAAAGCTAGACAATGACACTTTCCACTCTAAACCGTCGAGCAACTTTGCTCTTTTCTTTAAAGGAAAGAAACGCGTGACAATAAAGGGGTGTAAGTTTCTAAACTGCTGGTATGCGTACTCGAGTGTACAGAGGTGGACGATACAGAAAACAGACGATTTTTATGAAACAGGTTCTGGTGCTATTTCGATATTGACGTTCCCTGATAGAGCTTTGAAGAGGGGATGTCTTCACACAAACACTGTTGATGACACACATCCTCTGTGGCAATACGAAAGTCATGTAATATTCGAAGATACCGTGTTCAAGCAGAACGTGGGCTTGATTGCTGGTGGAGTCCACATAAGTAACGGATTCACCACGTTTATTAGATGTGTCTTTCAAGATAATTTTGGCAGGCAACAGAGCGGGCACATTTATTCAGCATATGGAACTGGTAGAGTGGACTTGGAAGATTGTTTATTCTCTCGAACGAGGGAGAAAACATTGATATCTAATGGTTCCTACGAGAACGCCATTTTCACGTATTCCGAAAGTGGAGGGCCCTTAAAAGTTAAAAACACGTCTTTCACATCAGTAGTCCCTGCAAGGAGCAACTTTCGGATGTTTGACATTTCTAGTGGCGGGTACGTCTACGTGGATGATAAAACCACAATGAGGTGTAGCAAGGGAAGTAAGCTATTATTCGAAAATGCCACCCATATTATATATACGGGGGAAAAAGGCGTTTCTTGTAGAATAAACGTTACCGTTTTAAAGTACTCTTGTGTTTCATGTCCACCAGGTTATTATAGCCTCCAAAAAGGAACTTCACAAGGATTATTTGTTAATTCCACTGTGGATTGTCTTCAGTGTCCATTCGGTGCCAGTTGCATTGAAAGAAATATAGCTGCAAAACCAAATTTCTGGGGTTATCAAGCAACGAATAGTCGCCAACAGCAACTGCAATTTTCTCCATGTCCGGAACATTACTGTAAAAGTCCATCACAGGATTCAAAAGAGTCAAGAGAGAATGAGCTAGATCATTCTCTCTTGAAAGAGTGTAACAGTTGTCATGGGAAAAGAAATGGTACTCTCTGTGGAAAGTGCGCCAAGGGATTCACAGAATCTCTGTTTTCAACCGAATGCTCTAAAACTACAGAATGCAACAATTATTGGTTTTGGGTTATGATGATGCTTTTGTCACTCGGATTGGTGCTTTATCTTTTGATACGACCGCCCATTCTGAATTTCCTTGTACGTCAGACCTTTTGGTATAGAAGAGACAACGCTCATCAAGTAAGACAACACGAAGACTCAGATAGTGGGTACATCAAAATAACATTTTATTTCTACCAAGTTGCAGAGCTTCAGATTGACACAGCCATGAAAAGTCAGCTTAAGAAATTGCCCTTTTTTGCCTTCGTGATTTCATCCATTAATTTTCATGTTACAACCGTCAATAATATCGGATGCCCTTTTCCAGGTCTTACAGCAGTGACAAAAGAGCTTCTTCTATCTGGGACTGTTCTCGTGACAATGGCAAACGTTTTCACTGTGTTTTTTGTACATTTGTTCATCAACACGTTGAGGCAAAAAGATAAGCCAAAGCTTATACACTACATGGCCGTTTTTATGGAGGTATTATTGCTCGGTTATGTGCGGTTGGCAGAAATGTCTCTGAAACTGATGCATTGTGTTTCAGTTGGATCTAAAAATAGGCTTTTTATCGACGGAAATGTTCCTTGTTTGCAATGGTGGCAGTATACACTGTTGGGTTACATTGCAGTGTTTGTATTGCCATTCACCATGGTACTCTACTGGGGTTCTTCAAAGCTTTACACATCTTCTGTTAAAGCAAGAGAGTTTCTCGCAGCCTGTGTGTTTCCATTGCCTTTTCTCATCTACTGGCTTTACCGGAGCATTCGGGATACAGGAGCAGAAAACGAGCTGGGGAGTAATCAGGAAGTCGACAAACATGTTTCAAAAAGACTCTATGGCCCATTTCGCCCTCCAAACAGTGCCAACAAAGGGACCCTCTACTGGGAAAGTGTTCTGATTGGCCGAAGGTTGATTCTTGTTGCACTCCATACCTTTATTACAGATGCAATGTTGCGGGGGATTTGCATGACAAGTGCATGCTTCATGATGACAATTCACCATCTGTTGAAGAACCCTTACAAAGTTCCATTGGCTAATAAAGCAGAAACATTGTCGCTAACTGTTTTGACACTCATTACAGCAATCAATCTGCCAAAAGCAACCCTCTTCTCGTTTGGGATAGAAAAGAGTACCGATTCGTTGGAAACGATAAAGTGGATCAAGGTAGGCGCCTTAGCCTTTATCCCAGCGATGGTGTGTCTCCTGGTAATTATCGCGTTGCTGTCCCAGCTAACTAGACTTGGAGCGGTTTTATTCAAGTATATTCGCCGTTTGTGTCAGTATCGTGCCTCTAATTTGACGGTAGACGAAAGCAGGCCACTTTTGGTTACAAGCGACTAAATAAGACAATTTGTTAAACAAATCGATGCCGTATCGGGGAGCCAATGAACTCCTCTCGTTCGACGTCCAGATGGAAGACACGCACGACGAGTCAGACAGGTTTTGGCACAACAGAAGACTAGCAAAAGCAAAGCATTGACATTTCGATTTTATCATGACAAGAACAATTATCACTTTTCAACCGAAAAACCTGAGTATGACATAGTATTTCACAAACTCGACGCTTGCAGTTGCCATTTAATGAAGCGAATCGAAGTTAAAATATACTGTCTAGTTATTTCAACGCTTTCGATTGGTATGCCAATTGGAATATCCACGAGTCACTTGTATTTTCTCGGTATATATAAGAGCCTTTAGGCGAGTGTGTTTATCAAGAAAAGACAAGTGACAAGTGGGATATTCCATGGTATACCACCAGAAAGCGTCGCATGACTATTTTATACCATGCCATAGAAAATACAGTGGACAGCACAGAAAATGGGAAATACGCGCAGACATAATTTTGAATTGCTTTGAACTAGCTTCCTATTGTATAAGAAGATGACTACGTTTTAAAAGCTCCAAACTGATATTCACAACAAACTGTTTATAAATTAAAGCTCGTGATACAAAATAGAAAAAAATGCGAGCGGAATAAATTATTTTAGTCAAATGCTCCTATAATTCGTACTGAGTTTAAAACTCTCAGAAGTCGGAGCAAAAACCAGAAAAGTTAAAAACTCTCCCAAAATGTTAGTTGATTAAAAAATAAAATGCAAAGAATACAAGTCAAAAAGTTAACGTCGTTAAAGGGTTGCAAAATTTGGACTAAGTTTTAAACACTAAAACCGAGAAGATTTTAAATACCTAAACGAGGCTGCGCTTCAGTGTACTTGACAAACTTGCTTACATTCGAATTAGCTTTCTTCACTAGACCTTCCTTCACTTTCTAGGGTTTCTTTGTTTTTCAACGAAAATATCAACTTCTTGATCCGTCAGCAGTGTTTTGTCGCTTAAGTATTCATTTACTCCAGAGTTTTCGACCTCAAAACTGTAATGCCGAGGGAAAAATTTGGCTCTGACATGGCTCACAGAACACTTGAAATAACTAGAAATGTCGCCGCCTACAAAATTTCGGTGGGAATAAGATCGCAGCACACGACGGGAAGATCGGGTGTTATACCGTCGAATATAAAACGGGTTTCCTGTATTCTTTTCTATGGCATGGTATAAACATAAAAATCCAATGATAAGACGAAGTGTTTCATTTTGACCACGTAACTCAGTATATAATACCTTTGCTAGGGTCATCTCTGTTTTGTGCTTCAGATCAGAAGTGAAAAATAATGAGTTGTTTAAAAACTGCGATTCATGTCTAGATTTTAATTTTTTTTTTTTACAACAGCAAAGTGACAAATCACTGAGATCGAGTAAAGAGGCATTTTAATCACATTGAAAATTCAACGCAGCATAGTTAAATCCCACTCTGGCTCAAAAATATATATGTCGGCACCAACGTCAGTATTGCAGCATCGCAAAAGCTACTTATTTCTTATTCTTGATTCGTTAATTAATAAAAATTAATTTATATTAAAATGAAATAAAATAAATCGTTGTTCATTTTCAATATTTTACATTGTAGGAGTATAAATTATTCCGGAGACTAGTTTGTCTCTCAGCTGGAAGCACAATGAAATGAATCAAATTACTTGAATCATATTTATGAAGTAGTCACTTGTTTCATTTGTAACAGTCGTAGAAACGGGATTATAGGTTCTATTTTAGGAAAGAACACATCTGTTATAGAAGAATTAAGCTTGGACAAGCTAGTAAAATTGAGTTTCATATTTAAGTTTTTGGCAGTTAAACTGAGATTGCAAAGCCTTTTTATCACTGGGTACATTGTCGTATGTCAGTCCCGTTTCAATACTAAGTTTATGACTGCTAATTCTTAGTTTCACTGATTCTTTCCTCCAAGGGTTTGTTCTTGTTTGGTTTAGGTAAGCGAGGAGGCTATAATGCTTTTGGATTGTGTAATGAAAGTTACGTTTTTGTGAGTAATAAAGGGTTTGGTTTATTCAGTGTGTTACGATGAAAGTCAGAGAAATTATTAATATAGTAGTTGGTCTTTTTCGTGAGACTGAAGTAAAACCAATTTTAATAGTTATAACCAAGGTCAATAGACTGTTTAACGTTTATTCCTCGCCAAGCGAGGCGCGAAGCGCTGAGCTAAGTGAGTTTACCATCTCTTCTCGCGAGAAGCGCGCGCGCAGTACGCGGACCGCACGTGGATCCTAGTGAGCTGCAAAGTCTCAGCGCTTATCTTTACTTGAAAATATCCAGGGCGTTGAAACGCTCTTACGCGCTCTCTGGTTCAGCTGTGATGCGGAGTACGACTGGAACTAGTTCGCATTTCCACTCGCGATCCGCTGTCAGGGCAAGAAAAATGGCGCCGTCTAGCTGGAGGCAGGTTCGGATTTATTGCTTTATATCTTTACATCGCTGCAATCTATAATCAAATTTCATATTTGGTGTATTTCTATGCGATGCACAGAAAGTATCTAGGTGATATTTTATGTTTATTTAGTGTCAAAATGACCTATCGAGCATTAGAGGTTGAAAATCGCGTTTTATCTTGCCAGGCAAAACCAAGTGATAATAAACAGCTACAAAAAAAAATATGCCATTGTTTTATACATCATGTACATTTTTTGTTTGTGCATGCAAATTTTATAGAGTGAACTTTTATGAACCCTTAAGGTTTTTTAACTTCTGAATTGACGACTTCATAATGGCGATAGCAAGGTTTTTTGTGTACGTTGGCGTTTAGCATGTTAGTAAGTTTCAACGCCCTAGCTCATATCCGATGGTGTCTGCCATGATGTCATACAGTAGTTTGACGTCGCGGCGCATTTTCTGTTTCTAAGCAACATTCGACTGAAAGCGATTTCCCATCAATGACCAGTGACCAACTTTTCTACATTATCCAGTTCGCCTGTCTTAAAGTTATAGTTACTCATTGCATAAAACAAAAAACGCTTAATATGAATCACATTTAACTTCTCAGAGCTATGATTTATGTTCTGTCTTGGACAACCAAAAAGCATTAAAATACACTTTCCAGGCGACTAGATTCAAAGCTGAGGAAAGTTCAAGAACTTTTCAAGGACTTGCACAGAAATTCACAAGGACTTTTCAAGACTGTGCGAGCCCGGCGTCATTATGGAATGAGTTGCAGCCAGCACTCAAGCTAAGCGAATCAGTGACTGGTTTTAAGCGTAGACTTAGGCGACTACCACTGGATGTCTCCTTTAGTTAGTTTTTTTTTTGTTTTTAGCCTTCTCTGTCTGTGTGTTTGTGTGTTTTTTAATTATTCTTGTAACATTGACTCCGAGAAGCCCTTTGGGGACGAGCCAATAAAGTGCGTGTATGTATTACGTCACCTAGCACATGCTTGTAAAATTACTGGGGATTTACGTGATTATAGTCTTTTCTGATCACTTATGTAAAAACTTATGTAAGAGCGACAAATAACTAAAACAGATTATGAAACAGCCCTTTATTTTGTACCGCTGAGTATCGGTAAGCAAAACGTCGTCCAACCAGGGAGATCCATTGGCAGGAGTAAATTGAGTGCTTGAGACGATTCCACTAATCTATCTAATTGATCGATTTCATTGCTTACGTCACCTATTACATGCATGTAGAATTACTGGGGATTCACGTGATTATAGTCATTCTGATCGCTTAGGTATATAAGAACTAAAAATAACTAAAACAGATAAATAATTAACAATTATTCTTTGAAATCGAGGTGAATAGTGGCTAAACATTTACCGAGCCGCGAAAGCGGCGAGGTAAATATTCCCAAAGCCACTATTCACCGAGATTGAAAAGAATAATTGTTTTAGTATTTACACACGAAGTGATCTCAACAAAATCAGAGAGGAAACTATTACAAATTAAAAAGTACGATTTGATTGACAGATCAAATCAAGCTTAAGTTTAAAAATAGATCTTTGCAGAATTTTCAAACATGTCAATTCACAAGTTTATCATTTCGCAAACAACAGCGTAATGGCTTAGATGGAACCGCTAAAAGTTTGAACTGTTTCCTTACCTGAGAAGAAAAGTAGAGCTCTGTTGACTCGCCAAGTTAATAGCCAAAAGGGTTTGTTGTGTCGTTCTTCGCATGAAGTGCTGACAAAAATGGCGGCTCGGTTTCTCGAGGTAAGACGTCTTCCTGTATCATTCTTTTTCCTATTTACTTGAAACGTAGAATTTATTTACATTTGCTTTTAAATTTGTTTTCATAAATAAACTTTGATTTTTGAGCCAAAATTTTCTTGTTAGAAAACGCTAGCTGAGTTCACGAAACGGCTTCTTCTACGCGAATACACGGGAGTTGTAAACAATCCATCGAGCACAAAACTCAGTAACAGTAAATGGAAATACGCCGTTTTTAATCCTTCGAAGTCTTTTCTTGCCTAAAAAAAGTCAACCCTAGGATTTTGTCGACTTTTAAAACATCGTTCTCTAAAAAAATGGGAAAAAAAGCGAGCTCACACATTATCCACTCGCTAGGAGGTGAATATTGTTGAATAGTCCGAGATAGCGAACCAATCAGATTGCTTAAATCACCAATTGCAAGATCACTAAGTGTGTATATACTAACAATATATATTGAATTATTCGACAAAAATACCTTCTATTGTATTTATATTGCCTCTTTGGTTTATTTTGGTTAATAACATAGCTACAATAGAATATTCTCCTAATCAAATTCAATAGCGCGAGCATGCTTCATACTCCCATTAAGCACGCTAATGACGTCAATAAACTATACCTCGAGTTCTTGTGAGCTTAGCAATCGTTCCAAGACGTCTCCCAAGTACATCCATAACTCAACAGTACACGATGAAGCGTTAGCCATGTGTTTTATAACGTAAATGTAACAGAAACCTTTTGAATTGGTTAACTGATAGTAGGGGAAAGAGGTGAGTGTTGTTGTTGTTGTCATCTGCGCGAGCTGTGCAGGCTATGGCGTGTGCAAATCACTCTTTGCAAAGTCATTTCTTTCCAAAAGAATTTTTCGATTAATTAATAGTTTTCCGGCACCTCAATATGGATTTTACAATCTTTTTTAATGCTATCTTAACCGACTAGAGTAAACGTTCTGTAAGGTTCCAGACAAAACATAACTGCGAGGTAAAAAAGTACAGTCACACAGACATAGACACGTACTGCTTTGAGCGCGGCTATAATAATAAAAATTTGAGTTACTGCTGCATTGATCGCTTTGATAATGTTATAAAACAATTAGTTCATGCTTCAGCTGTGCCTATGTCGAGACATTGAGCACTTGCAAAGTTTGGACAGCACTCAAGAGGCTAGAGCTGCTCTCGGCTGCGCCTTGAGCAACTCTTACGCCTCTTTCGTGTTCTCCAAACTTCCCGCTTGCTTAATATCTCGATATACGCACGCTGACGTATGAACTAATTGTTAATTATAAATATGCCAAAAACCAGGCCAAAACCTTCGGTCAGCAACGGGCTGATATATGATAAGCTGATTTACGCGAAAAAAGATTGAGTACGACGTTGTAGCCACAGAAAATGCAAATCTATGCGGTTTTCACGACGTTGGTAAATGTGCCACTCCCAATCTGTCAGCAAGGTCATTCTGAAAAGCAGAATAATCACCCAGTCATTACTTTTCCACTTAAAATGATAAACATTATTTGAAATCTGAAGTTATTTCAGCGACTTCAGACTATGAAGCACGTTACAGTAACAGATAGCATGACCTAAGGGGGATAAGGGGCTGGGACTGCATCTAAAACAATGCAGCAATTTGTCTTGCTTATAAATATTTTATTTTGCAAACAATGTTGCAGAACCTGGTACTGTCATTTATGCCACTCGTAACTGTACTAATGTAAGTGTATTATAAATTTCTAAGGAGAACAAGCTCAGGAGCACCCAACGACAGTTTTCTGTACAAGTAACCATTCGGAGAAGCAAATATTGCCTAGATTTTTCTATTTCTTGATAACGGCTAAAAGTTTCTAGAGGACCGTTCCCTTCATGTTCAATTTTCGAAGCTTACCTAATAAACTCCCTACGATTTTCTGAGGTTTAATTTTTCACATTTCACTGCTCAGGTTAGGCTATTTTTCGTACGAGAAAAGAAACCTAAAATTTTCGAATTTAAAAATGTGATGGAGAAGGAATCAGAAAAATTCTCATTTTGCAACACTTTAAATTGCATCTAAAATTTTCGGGAAAATAATACTGAAGCCCTTGTAATTTCGAAAAGACTCAAGTTTCCCTAGGATGACCGAACAGATCCACTTTTTATAGCGCCACTCAGAATACATTTCTAGAGATTTAAAAGTACTCTGGATAGCCAAAAAAGTGTTTCCTATGTATTTAGGAGGAGACCGTCGTTGGGTGCCCCCGCAAGATGTCTCCGTCATTTGGTTCCCCTACTGCTGTACTGCGTCACCTATACATATAATTCCGCACTTTCTCCACGTCACGTAGTCTCGTACGCAGCCTCCTTTAGTGACATCGCGCAACGCTTACCTTGTCCCCAGGAGCCAAAGACTCAAGACTGGCGAAAAACAATGGGACCTATCCTACCTATAATTTTTGGTTATCAGAAGACTGTACGGCTTAGCACGTACAAGCAAGCCCCAGTCGACCAAATGTGCGTCTGCTAACCTGTGAGACTAGGCCTTGGCGGATTGTGCTGGCATAATTTTTGGCATAAGTGGAGCAAAAAAGCATAATTTTTTTAACGAGCCCTGCCACGGCATAATTGGCAAGTTTTAGCTCTTTTTGGAGCATAAATTCATAAAATTAAGTAAATATGGTGTATTTTCTACAGAAATAAATTAAATCAGCCGCAGTAAAGCAGGTTCTATTGGTGCAGCCTTCGTCTGCTGCAGCTGAGCGAGCCTTCTCCCTACTCTCAGCGACATTTAGCGATCAGCAGGATAGCGCTCTGGCAGACTATCTCCAGGCCAGCGTAATGTTGCAGTACAATAAGCGCTGATGTTGACTTGTGTATACTTTTCTTATCCATGTTTATTCAAGCAATTACCGGTGCTGAAAGAACTCAGAACTGTCAAGACAAGTTGATTTACTTCGTGGCTTGATACTTTCAACGTTATAGTTCGCTATAGTTTGAGTTAGTTTAAATCAAGAGAGTACTATATTCTTTGGGTTCAGTCAGTGTATACAAGTGTGATCGTTAAGTCGCTGAAGGCATTTTACAAACGGTTTAGAGATGCAAGCAGCTAATTTGGACAGCTGAGGGCCGAGACAAACTGCCATAAAACACAAATAAATTTACAACAACAATTTATTTGAGAAACATCATAATTTGGTGTTGTTATTGCGCGCCTATATGTACAGAATCTACGTCATTTTGTGAGCATAATTTCGGAATCAGGAGTATAATTTGGAAATTCTGGCACAATTTTGGCATAATTTGGCAAAATTTCTAGCACTGCTACTAGCATAATACGCCACCGTTAGGAGCACAATCCGCCAAGGCCTATGTGAGACTGTATCACTAGCTAAACTACACTATCTAGCGAGTAAACGTATTTTTAAAAAAGTTATCCGCTGATCAGATTATTACTTTTTTATCAGATCTCTTGCTCACGTTTAGTTATTTTATTTCTGTCTAGAGGATTTATTTGGGTTAAAATAGCTCAAAGTTCATTGTTTCAACTAAATTTTATTATTAATTATTGAAGGAGCTCCGCTTTTAAGCTTAGCCACATCCATATAATAGGTCAGCATTTTTGTGTGAGCACTGACTTAACGCCATTCCATAAGACTGGAGACCAAGCAATTTCATGGAAATAACCTCTTCTTTGAAAAAATTCTCAACCAACATTGTTTTTTTCTCCTGGTTTTGATATAACCTTGTATATCTCAGTCTCAATTTCTATAAAAACACTCACCAATGCATGTAATATGTTCACGTGATAACGAATCCCACCATCTTGCTTCACGTTGCGCATGTGTTCTCTTTCCGGATCCCCTGCTACAAGTACTACTGGCTCGCCCTCTGCCTAAAAAATTCCCACCAGGTGTATTACTGAGCTAATAAACATTACCTTGACATGCTTGATTTTACCTTTTGCGTTAATCTTGGCCCAAGAATAGAATACTCTGCTTTAGCTGTCCTCGTGCTCTGTCTTGGCTGTTTTGCACAACACCATTTAAACTTATTATTGTCCTATACTTTTGAAAATGTGGTGAATGCTACGCGCGCTGCGATTGGCTGTTTCCTATGATCTTTCACAGTACCGGAGCAGAAACACAGACTGTGACTTCACGCGAAACTTGTTTTCTTTACCTTGTCCAACATGACGCGCAGTTTTGAAAATGTTTGCGAGATAATTAAGTAAGTGAAGACCTCGAAGGTTAGCAGGGGTTGTTTCAAGCAAGAAAAATGTCCAAAGAGAGCTATGAGCGACTTGGAAATGGTGAACTGGAAGAAATCTTTAAGCAGTTGCCATCATGTGTCAAAACACGCTACCAGACACCCGCAGCTTTGAAAATGTTTGCGAGATTATTCTGCTTTGAACAAGTGATGGCCTTGAAAAACGTTTTGAGTGCCACCACAGGTAGCCCAGGCTCGAAGTATGAGCATCGGCGAGCATCGGCATTGTTGCGTAACATTCAAAATATAAGGATTTGTATGGGGAAAAAACCTATCGTTTCTGTAACCTACGAAAATGAAAGGATTTCAATAAAAAATAGCTTACCTTACTTAAAATGTGTGCTACGTCTCTCCTGTGTGGTCTACGGGCCGATTTATGGCCGTTTTATGGGTTTTTATGTAAACGGTTTTCTCTCTAGAGAGAAAACCGTTTACATTTAGCCTGGGCTACCTGTGGTGCCACTTTTTTTCTTACTACATTTTGATATTTTTCGTTAAATGTATTTACTGTCTTTGCTTCAAATTGCGGGAGAACATACGGGCTCCATATTTCTGTATTGATCCATCAGACACTGCATCCTGTTCTCAAAACCGTCAGCAAACATTTGCGGATTCACAGCCACAAAGCAATGACCCTAGTGAAATAAAAACGCAAAGCCGGATACAATTTGAAAAGAAATGAGTTTGATATTAGTCAAAGAAAACAACCGAAATTTCGTGGCGCCTGCCAGCACTGGTTTCCCGCAAAGTTACGTCTGATAAACGAGCTCAAAAATTCCATACAGATGATCGCTACCTAGACTTGTTTAAAAGTGCTTCTAATTGGTTAAGTAAAATTTCTCTCGCAACATAAGCAATCAGAAGCACGTCTCAGTTCCGGGTAGTGTGTAATTTCTGCGCTCGTTTCGCAAAGGTCATTTTTTCAGTCTAGCTGCAGGACGCTGCACGCTAATATACACGTATAAAGAAGGCAGCCCTTGTATGGTGCAAGGTACCAGACATTTGGACACTACACGAACTGAATTTACCGTTTGTTTTCTTAATGTTTTAGGGGGACATTGTAATAAAATCCCACCGGGCGCCCCCGTTACCGAACGCTAACCGTTAAGATAAGTCAAGAGGTAAGTCCAGAGACCGAAAGAAGCAGAAACTCAGGTACAGAAGTAAGCCATCGCTGCGGGGAGAAGGATGAGGCGACGACCTGTGTCTGGTATCCAAAACAGGGTAAGATAAACCCATTTATACTAAACTCTTCAATATACTCATAAATATTATGCACAACCAGTTCTCCTCTGGAACTGAGATAATTTCTTCTAGTACCAGGTCGGCTTGTCCCATTTCTTCTCCCTGCCACTTCCTGAGATGAGGTCCAAATGCTGAACCAGACAAAATTCCACAAAACACCTCCACCATCATCGCTAAACCAAAGCCTTTATAGCCGCCTATTAAAAGAGTAGATATAAAAAAAACGAATTAATCTGAATAAAAATTAATAAAATGCAGAACAAAAGTTCAGGGGAAGAAATTAACTTAAAGCGGGTTACCAAACAAGAATCAAACCAACTTCTACATTTAAAAGAGTAGATAAAGGAACATTTCACGTTTCTTTTGTGTTATTATCTCCTAGCCCTTCCCCCCCCCCCCCCCCCTCCCTCCTCGTTGGACTGTTCATAACATATTTAAACACTTAATGATCCTTTTTCTAACTTCCTGCCAAAGGTTCCCTAAACCTAGTCTCCCTGTTTTGTTATTTTTTATTTGACGATCAAGGTAAACAAAGGCTGCTTCTTCCCATATGTCTAGCGTCAGACTTGCTTCACAAAAAACACGTTTCTGTACTACTGTCACGTTTACTATTTTCCTTCTGCTATATACTTTCAGCTGAATACCAACTTGTATTCAACTGAAAACCAAACTTATATTTATTCTTCTTATGTATAAAATTTTATCTATAAATCACGGAAGATATTAAATTAATATTTTTTTTTTTCTGACCTGTAATCTCTTTACCACCGAGAGGCAGAAGACCACCTCCTTCATCTAAAACCTCTCGCGGGTTAGTAGTTTCCTAGGATAAAAGAACAATTGTTCAGCCAGATAGAGCTAACAAGCCATTCCAATTTCATGCAATATTCCCACCTTTTCTCGAAATATATCTGTCTACCAATGAATCACGCGTCGCCTTTCTGAAAACTCGCATTCGGGTATTAAAAAAGAAGCGTCCGTCAGAAAAAATAGTATTTCAAAGAAACAAGCAAAGTTTAATGAATTAAGCAAAATCGTGCTTTTTAAATTTATTTGCTTTTTTTCAGATAATTCGCTTTTTTTATTATATACAGTTTTTTGACCCTCGACTTTTTCAGGTACACACGTGCGTACCGTGCGTGCAGGTAGTATACGCCCTACGCCCCTGTTTTTTAAGCGATAGGCTTATTACATTATCTGGAAAACTATTGAAACCATTTTTGCTATCTCCTCGATCTTAAAGTGGATGTAAACCAAAGAGCTTTGGGGGTCGGTCCAGTAATAAATGTCAGACCCTCCAGCCTGAACAGGCCCAGGGGCCCGTTTCTTGAAAGGCCCGGTAACCTTTCGAGTTCGAAGGCAAATTTTAAAATCATAACTTGTTGAATAGTAGCATAGTTCCTTGCTCACAAACCAGCCAATTTTGCTTCGTTACTGAACTGATAGTTTAGTTACATCATTTTCAAAATTATTGAAACTTTGATCTTGAATGCAAACGCAACTTTCAGGGCCCGAAAAGTTATCGGGACTTTCGAGAAACGGGCCCCTGGTCTGTCGGGCGGGGAGATCATGGGTAGGGTTCACTTTCCAAAGTAGATCGGACGAGTACTCAAGTGTCTCAAAACAACTTAAGGAGAAAGAACTCCCTTTGCTATGTAAGTAGTTGGACGCTAGCGTGCCTCAGATGAACACGTAGAAATGGCGGTCCCATCTCCGGTACTAAACGTGAAAAATACAGTCTTTTTTTAGGCTTTTATGTGTGCTTAGTACATTTACTGCGCATTGTTTTTAAAGTCTCCGCGCAGAGTATAAATATCCCCGGGTACTCCTAGTAGGGAAATCTGTCATCGCGGTGCTTCGCTCTAAAACTGGTATGTGAAAGGGGTACCATTTGTCAGTAAAAGGTATAGGAAAGAACAAGAGCCATAATGGCTCTTGGAAAGAGTATCTTTTCTGTCGAAAATGGTAAGGGGTTGGACCTCGGGGTTGAGCTAGGCCTTGGCGGATTGTGCTCCTTAAAGTGGCATATTATGCTACTAGCAGTGCTCGAGATTTTGCCAAATTATGCAAATTTTATGCCAGAATTCCCAAATTATGATCTTGATTTCCGAAACTATGCTCATAAAATGACGTAGATTCTGTTCATATAGGCGCTCAATAACGATACCAAATTATGATGTTTTTCAAATAAACTGTTGTTGTAAATTTATTTGTGTTTTATGGCAGTTTGTCTCGGCCCTCAGCTGTCCAAAAAAAAACTTCATTGGCATAGGCAGCATTTTGGCTGGTAAAAGCCGTGTAAGCCTACCACCCCCTTTTATTGCAAGAGCATACTACCTAAATTTAATTTATTTCTGTAGAAAATACACCATATTTAATAAATTTTACAAATTATGCTCCAAAAAGTACTAAAATTTGCTAATTATGCCGTGGCAGGCCTCGTTTAAAAAATTATGCTTTTTTGCTCCAATTATGCCAAACATTATGCTAACACAATCCGCCAAGGCCTAGGTTGAGCCTTCAAGTATAAAATTTTGTTGAATACCCCTCCCAGGAGAGGGGATTTTAATAACAGTTGATTTCATGTGCACAACTTGTGCACAAAAACAAACGTCTTTACTCGGAAGCTCTTACCTGTCCTTTGGAGTTGACACCCCATCCTAAGGAAATATCAGTTCCCTTCCTCTTACATACTTCTACCTGCATAGAAAGTGTAGTTAGCGAAAGCTGTGCAGAAGACCTGATGAAGTAATATCGAAGGACAATTGCAGTAGTATACAGCAATTCCAGAGACCAGGACGAAGTACCCTATATATTGCCTCTTGTTTGAAACAATCTTTGGAAGTCGACAGGTCACTGGTGTTATAACCTGTATTCTAGCATTAAATTGGATTAATGATGTTGCCATGCAAGTAAGATATGGCGAATAACTAAAACTTACACAGCGTTACTAGTAACGCCTTATAGATGAGGAGTAATTATTTCTTGCGTGCAGATTTAAGAAAATTAATTAGATGGTTATGAAATTTAGAATATTAATTAGCGGACCTCCTCGTCACCTGGCCGGGATTAATTCCAACAGTTGCCCTCAAAAGGTTTCATGTCCATAAAATGTCCATTCTATGCCACATTTATTTTCCCGTGATCGCCAGTTTATCTCTGTATGAGCAACCACTATATTTTACTAGTGCTTAAAACTCGTTTCTATAATATAAAGTAACCGCAGCAGTCGGTAGAGCGTGTTAAACGTTGACTACAGAGCGGGAGGTCGCGGGTTCGATTCCCCGGGGCCGGACCATTACTCAGGGTCTTAAAATAACTAAGAAATGAAGGTACTCCCTTTGCACTGCAACAGGCAAGACCTTCGCGTGGCTCGGATGACCACATAAAATGGCGGTCCCGTCTCCAGGTGCAGACGTAAAATATAGTGTCCCCAATTAGTACTTTCGTACTAAATACATTGACACTAAAAATAAAGCGTTTATTTTTATTTTTATTTTTTTGTTGTTGTTGTTTCTTTTTACCTCAGTGCACTGGAGCTAAGGGGAGTCACATGACAAACCTTTCCTTGCGCCACTGCTGACGTAGCCATGTCCAATTGAAAACTGTCCCCTCCTCTCCCTGGAGCGGATACAGAGATAGGATTTGTTCCAATGGTTGGCTGTAAAGTGTCAAATAAGAAACTTTGATAAATCAACCAAACTAGGGCAACCCTACTTTGTACCCGGACGCATCTTTGATCATGTTCAGTGGACTGGAAAATCGTCACTGCGGTGATGCGTTTTTAAAGGAGAGGGTATTAAGATCGGTGGTTCAGGGAGAAGAAAGAGGAGCTCCCACGATGACGGCGAGAAACTTCAAGGAAATAAAAGCACTGAATGATTTTTTTTTCTTATTGTGTAAATTTGTGGTCAATAATTCCTGGTTTTACAACCGTAGGCGCAAATTAAAATTGTTGCCAAAGCTTGTACATCTTTAAAAAGAGTGTTCGTCCTGGCCCTTGGCGCTTCCCTATATTTTTAGTCTAAAATAAAAATGTAAGAAAAAGAACCATCGAAAATTGAATTTTAAACGCCAAGGAATTTGGGGGATGAGCAAGAGATTCGCGGGAAGATATAAGTTTTTGCGCAGTAGTTCAGTTTCTCGGGAAAATTCAGGTATTTGCTTTTTTGGTTGATATCTAAGGACTCGTTCCCAATTTTTAACTTGATTTCGTAGGGGTAAATTTATTTCTTATTATTTTTGACAGAACTACCTCAGTTGGTAGGCCGCCGTTGTCTGCGGAAAGGGAGGTCGTGGGTCCTATTCTAGGGACCGGATCAAGGCTCAGGGTCTTAAAATAATTGAGAAATGAAGGTACCGTCTTTGCTCCGCAAAGGGTTAGAGGTCGTTAGACCTTCGCGTGGTTTGGATGACTACTTAAAAGTAATAGCGGTTCCGTCTCAATAAGGAGGCGTAAAATAGTGTCCTCAATTAATTAGTACCCTATTACTTTAGTGCTAAATATATTGACACTCAAAAATAGTGTTTTTTTTCTACTGCGAGAGAAGCCTAAAGGTACCTGAAAGGAATTGAGAGGACCGATAAAGAAGGTAACACCAAATCAGTCACTGTCAGTCACAAACAAATGCTCATGACAAGCGGTTAAAACACATTATTACTCATTCAAAATATTTCCTCAATTCTGATTGGCTAAAAACACACGCATAATTCACCATAACCAGTTACTGATGACCAAATTTTGAAGAATTTTGTGTTTAACGAGGAAACGACGTCAAAAATGCAGCTCGCTACAGGTTAAGGCACCGTTACCGAGAAGACCTAAGGACGAGCTTGAGTTGTTTTGGTTGTGAAAACAAAAATGGCGGACACTTCCCTCTTTTCAAGAGTAAGAAATACAGCTGGAACTAGGCGAAATATTCGGCCTCGGTGGATAACACCCTCCTCGATCTGCTTAATTCTTCATATCCTACTCAGCCTCATTCATTAATTAACAATTAATGAATGAGGCTGAGTATCTTATAAACAATTATGGAGATCGAGGAGGGTGTTATCCGTCGAGGCCGTAGGCCGAGGAGGATACAAGTCTCCGAGATCTTCCAATAATTCTTCAGTGATACCCCCCGAAAGCCGAATTCAATAATTGTTTTATTATTCATTCAAAATAATTCGTAGTTTAAAAACATATCTAAAACATGCTTACCACCATCGATCCATCGATGTTAAGTTCATCTTCGATAGTGCACGTTTAGGGTTGTTCAGCTCCGCAAATATTCTCCAAATAGCAGATGTCGCCCTTCGAGTTGTATTCTTGCTGTTCTTGCCGTGTTTTTAGCCATTATTTCGCCTAGTTCTTACTCTTGAAACGAGTGAAATGTTCGCCATTTTGTTTCCTCAACCAAAACAACTCAACCTTGTCTCCAGGTCCTCTGGGCTAACGGTTCATTAACCGGCAAAAAACGCTGCATTTTTGACGTCATTTCCTCGCTAAACACAAAATTCTTCCAAATTTGGTCACCAGTAACTGGTTATGGTAAATTATGCGTCTGCTTTTAGCCAATCAGAATCGGGGAAATATTTTAAATGAATAATAATTGCTAATTAAACACTTTCAATCGGTTAATATTGGCCAAACCTGGGTACAGACACGCATTCGTGGCAAGTAGGAAATCAAGTTATTTTAGCGACAATAGACCTTGAAATTTATCTATTATACCTTAGAACGAATCAAAGCAAAATTGCCCGAACTTAGCACGCGGCAGTGGTTCCAAGCAATGTGAACAACGTATTTAATGAAGAAATGCATTACCTTCAACGCTCTGGTTGGTACAACTGCAGGCGACGCGTTTGTCATACTCATACCCTGAAAAATGAAGTTTGAACTGTTGAAAGTCCCGCTATCTTACATGCTAAATACTGAATAAAACGGAAGTTTCATTAACTTACAATCATTCCATAATCAAGGGCTTTGCTACTGTACCATCCTGCTATTCCAAAGTGGGTTGAACCTGAACGAAAAAGGGGTATAACTAGTGTGTGAAAAAAATATCAACTCTATTTTAGTTTTAATTAAAACTAATCGTTCCATAAAAAGGGTACAGCTGACATAAATACTCGTGGTTCTAATGATCGCGATCCTAACTACCATAAACTTTAGTAACTTGGGTATTAATTGTCCTGTTACCGTAAAAGAGCTAAGGGAAGGATCCCATCAATGCAACTCCCTTAAAATCGTCAATTTTTTCCTCAGATTTTTGGAACATCTTAAAGCAAGGAACCTTTCTTTTCAATACCTGTTTACCTATTACTCAGACACACTTTGCGAATTTTAGTAAACGTTTGTTGCTACGGATAGGAGATTTTGACATCGCACGTTTTATGGCGTCGAGCAATTCCGAAGCAGAAAGTGTGAAATATTAGCCCGGGACCAGGCTCCGTATTGGGAAAAAAGGCAAAAAACGGGGTAAAATAGGAAAAATAACGGCGAGCGAAGCGAGCCGAGCGACTGCTTTTTCTCTTTTTTTCCCGGGCCTGGTCCCAGGCATTGTTTGTGTAAAAGAAAGTATAAATCACAAAAAAAGGTAGGAAATGTTGAATTATAACTATCTTTTTGACCTATTACAAGAAGGTGGTTAGTTTTAGACATAGTGCAATTTATTTCATCGTAACCAGCGGTTAACGGTCATGAAGAGTGTCAGGGATTTTCTAGCTTAGTTTCCAGACTCATGTTCTAAGCTATTTCTCCGTGCTTACCCAGAAGATCCCAGCGTTCTGAGAGGGAAATTCCTAATTTTGATTGTTTTGACATCTGTCCTGGCAAGGTGTAGCGACAAAAAATATATCACTTTCATTGTCAACTAACCTTTACAAACTACCCATCCAACGCCATGTTCCTTTGCTTTCTTAATAGCCAAATTCATACAAAAATTACCTACAACCTATATCAAAGCAGTTGTAAAACAAGTTGTAATCAGGTGTTGGAAAAACTCTAGACTGAAAAACAGTCGGGTTTTTTTTCTCAAAATCGGTTTAGTGTAGCGTAAGAGTAGCGTAAGAGCCTCACGCACGCAAGGCCTGGAGGGCTCCCCAGTCTCGCTGTCAGTTTTCAGCCTCGCTCCAGACCTTTTGTTTGACTGTGCGTACTTGAATACGCAAAAATGCGGACTGTTTTGCAGTCAAGAAAAACTCTAAAAGGCATCTAACAAATACCGCTGCTGCCCTTTCGTTCACTATATTTAATTGTTAAATGTAGGGGGGCAGGAACTGGATACAACTGCGCAAGCCCCATTTCAAAACTTTTTCATTATGTTTAACAAGTCCCTTGGCACTTAGTTTCCAGGGGGGAGGGGGATTTTTTGTGGACCCCACTGAACTTGAATTGCTAATTCCTAGATCCTCGTGCCAAGGTTTGGGATTTACACCAGAATTTACTTCAAGCTTATTTCAGTGGGGGAAGGGGGGGGGGAGGAGGGGGGTACTCTTGTAATGCATCGTGGCGCTGGGTCTTGCTGGTATTCATTTACCCACCCAGCTCAGCTCCACTTGATTTTAAAAAAAGTAGATGACGCCGTCGCTAGATAAAAATCTTTAATCAAAAATGGTTAAGAATCAAAAGCAAGATAGTGCTATCCACTAGATAAGTCTCTATCCGCTGGATAACAAAACTGGTATCCCTAACACTTATCCACTGGATAGTGATTTATCCAGTGGATGGCGCTATCACGTTTGAACTGCAACCGGAGCCTGGTGTGCAAGCTTTACCTCAACCGATTACACTTTCCTTTACAGAAAACGGTGTATATTATTATCCATTTGGGAAGAAGTACCACCAGCAATGATGTTATTTACCGCATTTACACATGTATCCAGGAGGGAGGCGCTAGGGAAACGAATTGCATTATCTTCTAGATCTAGAGAAATAATAAGATGCATCTATTGAGAAGATGTCGCTATTCTGCCTTTTTAAAAACAATGATTCAAAGATCAAAACAGATTAAAGACCGTGAAACAAATCTAAGAAAGGAGGCCACACGGTTAGAGCGCTTGACTTGCAATGCCCCGACTTCAGGTCCCGCCCTGACCGCTAGAGACCGCTGGATTTGTTCTCGGTAGTCCCGAGTTCAAATCCTCGGCCCCGCTTGTGAATAGCCAGCTGGTTCGCCTCCTACCAGTTGGGATTCTTAACAATAATATGTACCATTTGAATTATTTGCTTCGTTATCCCTGAAAAACCCCATAAGGGGAGAGGATAATTAAGTATTTATATTTATATTAATTTAATTTCATATTTACATCAAAACAACACAACATTAACTACAGCAGCTAGGCTAAGAATGGCCATTTCGGGGATAAAGATCAGTAATGAAATAATTTTCTCACCGGTCCTAGCAAGTTGTTACCGTTTACCAAGGCAGTTGGTCCAGTTTCCCTTTCAATTGTAGGCTCACCATGTGGTTGCATGTTCCCATTTTGAATGTCACGAACGTAAAACTCTAAAAATGAAAAATGCATAGACAGTAACTACACATTTACTTGTTTTTCCAGCTACTCTGCTTAGAGCAATGTAATGGTCCTTCTTGACAACGTTATCCTGCAGCCCTTTCTATTCAGCTTCCTAGAAATTTAGTCATTAATTTCGAATACTTCTTCATTCTCTAGAGAGAGACTGCTTGCCAGTCTAATTGTCATTATCATACATCAGGAGTCCATAAGCTCGAGCCAGCAGCTCCCTTGTGCCCATACGACGGTGTTTTCACAGACCAGTTTATTTTTAGATCGATTTTCCCGCGAATTCTGAATCTCAAGTAAGACTACAAATCGGTCATCAAAAAACCGGAGACCAGAAATAAAGTATTTCTGATTTTTTGATAGCCTTTACTTTTTTGTTTTGGTAATTATCGCATTATGGATGTGCACGCATACGAAACGGTGCGTCCATAATCGCTGAAAAAATGCTCCAAAATGATACTAAAAATAACGTGATCTGTGAAAACGCCGTTGCATAGGCTAAGGGCGCTAACTGACCGGCCAGACCATTACCCGTGGTAATGAGAATCAGTCACTGAAAATTACCGAGTCAGTTCAGTCAAATCCTAAGTAGTATGCACGAAGGAAATGGTTCTTCATAAAAAAAAAAAACACTATTGGAAAAAGCCTATTTCATTGTAAAAATGACTGGTCCAGCCTTGGTTCAGCCGGCCAACTTTGAACAACCCAGCCCTGCTATTTAAACTCAGTAGTATGTAAAGAGCTATTTCGAGAAAGGTTGTCGGAAAAAATGTGCACATCACAATCCCGAAAGGTAATATGGGATATGATCAGTACACTGTTCCTGACACTGTAGCTGTCGAACCTACTTTTGTTGCTTTCCTTTAGCACTCACAGACACATGTCCATGGCCTCTCCTGCCATTCTTTCAAATTTCCTTGAAAAACAGTGTGCTCAAAAACAACCCATCATATCTTTCGGGGTTGTCGCGTGCACTTTATCCGACAACCTTTCTCAAAATAGCTATATGCTTTCCAACATAAGCTTACCCAATCTGTGCAGTCCATGAGTGAAATGTCCTCTATTATCAGCCGCACACAGCACTTGAGCTAGAGCTTTACAGTGATGTTGATCAGTTCCCACCGCCCTCATACACCGCTCTACAAATGATTCAACTTCTGCGACTGGAACACACTTATGTTCTGAGACACTACGCATTATGACGGACTGAAGAGACAATAAGTCATGTATGAGAGCCTCGGAGTTTTCACAAACCTCAGTTTATGCAATTTCTAAAACATTTTTTTCTCATTTTTCAGTTTAGACCAGTCCTACAGTAAAGGGTCAGTTTCTTTCAAAGGTTTTGATAGATTTCCTTTACTACTATTTTCATTATATTGTCAAATTAGTCGTTTGGACGACCGTTTTATAAAATATTCCCTAAATTTTTAGCCTTAATTCGTCAATAGACATGTGGCATGGACATGCGGTGTTTATGATGTTTCAGAAAGGAGCCTCTCATTATTTATTTATCAATTCGGTTAGCGACTATTTCATTGATTTCTGTTGATCTATTAAAACATGTGGAGGTTATAAGAGAAAGTTGCGGGGACTTTCCTGGAGCGATAAGCCAATGTCCTTTAATACTCGAATGAACCCTGGTTTTCACAGACGCTAGCGTGTACAGGTCTGTAAAACTTCAGTGAAGCCATGAAAAAAACTACCAAGCAACACCTGTCAGATGTCAATAAATTATCCTCCATTAACAAGGAAGGGTTAAAAAAACCATTTATTTTCCGTTATTTTTCGATTCTGCGAGCAACTAAAGAGCCAGTCAGCATTTGAATCCAAGTTTGAGGTCTAGACGACCGCATGTCAGTGTCAGGAGGCGTTTTTTCCATGAAGTTTATTCCAGCTGAGAACTCCAAAGACGTAAACTAATAACTACGAAAGCTGTAACACATGTTGTTGTTCTAATAATCCTCGGACGTGCTCATTATTCAATAAGGCTTTAATTACATGTAGCGAAAAACACTATAACTTGTGCACAGCCGATCAAACTCCTGTAGCGTTTAGATCTCTGAAATTATTTATAAGGAACTCGTCACGGTTATCGGGAAGCCGTGGCGGCTTTTCTGCTCTTCTCTGAAATTTTCTATCTTTTAAGTTCCTATAGCCTAATGACTATTTTTTATGTTTTATTGTTTCAATTTAAAATAATATAAGTATACCTATGAACTCAATTTGCATTTCCTTTCATCTAAATTATAGTTGTGCATATTATTTTTTCGCCAGCTGCTTGTACGAAGCCGCGACTTAGCTTTTAGTACTCAAAAACAAAGCCACCATGGTCTAAACCTACGCAGTAGGCGTTTCCAATCGAGTTTTCTTGCTAAAGTTGGAGCGAGAGCATAAAAAAAAATAAAATTGCTGTCGACCAAACTTTCTCAACGATCTCGGGAGGAAACCCTTGCTTGGCAGGCTACTTTGGTCTCGGCGAATATTTGCTCAGTTATAATAATACAGTATTGGTATAAACTCCATTTTTCAATGTAAATTTTTTAAATATGTAAAACGTGCCAAAAATAAGGAATACTTTGAAAATCTAAACCTCTAACTTTTGCCCGACTTTCTCCTCAATGATGAAATCCCTTCGACAAGATTCACTTTTGAGTAAAACATCCCAATAAGCGCGGATTGTTGAAAAATAAAATAAAATTCCCGCGTCTTTAACTGTCGACCATCGCTGGGATTCTAAGGGCCTTTTTAGCTCGAAAAGAAAACGCGAGTTAAGTCGAATCGAAACTCTGGAATAACAAATAAGAACTCTGGCGAAGAAAGTCGCAGCGAAGGCCTTTTCTCATTCTGCATTTGCTAGATCGTAAGACATATATAATATATGCATCGATCAAGAATGAGTATACAAGTTAAATCACTCAGTCTGGATATCACAACTTTTACACCAAGGTATTAAAAGCCAAATGTTTGAAGACCTCTAAGGAGATCTTTTTATATAGACTCCTGAGATCGGTCTCATATGTTAACGACTTTGATTTATCGAATTGCTTACCTCTAAAATTCTTTCAACTGCGTCTAATCAAAGCTGTGAGTAGAACGATTTTTCCGACAAAGTAATTTACCTCGCGACTTTATTTATTTATAAAGCTTAAGACAAGCTGAAATTCATACCCTAGAGGTAGCCTCAAAAGAAACTCCAAGCTAGCTTTAAATCCGAAATGCCCACGCACGTATATGACGTGTTTCACAACGAACAGTACAAAAATGAATAAAATAATTAAATAGCATCCAAAGAAGTTTTAATAGTCCAAAAGAAATCTTTCGTTTCTTTAGAAAGGAGTTTGGCAGGTGTTTAGAATGAGGACGAAAGTTCCCTCTCTAAACAGGCGCAACGCTTCACACAAACAAAAACACAGAGTTTGAATTAAGCACAGCTTTCAGAATACAAGTCTCTGATTGGTTCTTTCTCTTACGGCGGCAATAAATATACTGTAATAGTTATAGTTGAATTCAAGAGAGGATAAGCCCTCTTCACTCTTCAAGTCGCTTAACTCACATGTAAGCGTGATTCAGCCCTCGCCTCTGGCGATTCCCAAGTGGAGCGCTTGCTCGCGGGCTAGCTTTTTGAAGTAAGTAAAAGAATGTTCAATAAATAGTAACACTAGTCCATGGGTTCTAACAAAAGTGACCTGTTGTAGTTGGAGTTTGTTTCCAAACGTTTCGGGCCTAGCTCTGGCCCTTCATCAGTGGAGTTGCAAGTACCTTGAAACACAACATACGCCATGAAATAATAATAAAAAAATGATAATGAAAAATAAAAATAAACTTTGTAGTGGCCTAGAGGAAACGGAAATCGGAGTTAGACCGAGCGGATGACTGGTGCCAAACGAAAAATCAGGCGCCTCTCCAGGCGCTTTCGTTGCGCATTTTCTCCGCAGAGCATAATTCCGCGAACTAGAGCGTCGTTGATTGTGCGGTCAGCTTTGCCTAGTCCCTATACGGCGTCTTTCCAGGCCCTCTCGATCAATGCATTTCGGTGACGTATCCGAGACGAACGGCTGGGAGACGCCTAGACAATCTCGGAGTGCGCATGCGTGAGCATTTTTGAAAAGTTCACACGTTCAACTGACACAATCTATAAATAACTTTGCGCGTGAATATCCTTCGCTTAAAGACCGGCACTATCATATTGACACTATTACAAAAATAACTAACCTGGTTTCTTTTATTAAAGAACAAAAATATTGCTTTGAATCGGAAAGAATACTACTGTATAACGCGCAAGTAATTTCTCTTTTAGTTCATTTTCAAATGAACCATTAAAATGATATTTCTTTATTGAGGCCCCATTAGGGGTTTTCGGGATACGGGATATTCGCGGAAAAAATTACCGGGATACGGAATATTTGAGGAAAAAGTTATTGGGATACAGGATATTGAGAAGTAGTTTCAGGGATACGGGATATTCGCAAAAAATTGTAACATATCAGATGTTTGATGAGAAACGTTCTTGGATTACTAAATACATGCCCTTTTCTGTATTTTTGTTGATGATTAGATATAAATGAAAAATATATAAGTGTAAAACAAACCGTTTGACCAGTCATTGGTTCATCATGGGCACTCAGTGTGGGGGTAACATGAAGTACTAAAAATAGCGCGCCAGCACTCGAACGAGGCAGCGCCACCTGGTCGAGGCGAGACCTCTGTAATGGCGCTGGTCAAAATCATTCATGACGTTACGGCGTGTATTTATAAAATCGACTGCGACAAACCAGTCTCCAAATGGTCCTTTTTACTGTCACAATAAGCTTCTTGAAAACCATACTTTTCCAGTTTACGTTTTAATGCCAGTGAACGAATACTATAAAATGTATCGTAGCAAGTAACATATGAAATATCGGGGGTGGAAGCTGAATAATGAATAATGAATAACGGGGTTTAAAAGAAAATGAATAACGAATATTTGGAGCTAGAAAATCGGGAATTATGAATAACACCATCTAGTCTCGGAAAAATGAATAACTCATAGCTGCTCAATGATCCCATAAAAACCGGTGACGAAAGAAACAATTTCAACTTTTCTGCCCATCGTAAACATTGGAATCCGCGCGAAACCAGTGAAATCCAAAGCGTCAAACCCCGAAATAAAACTCCTCAAGTCAGCGTTCTTTTCCTACATCCCATGAATCCCATACCACGTAATTGACAGCCTGCAAAGTTGCATATCAATCACTTGAGATGTTTGACCTTTGGTTCCCTTTTTAGTTCGATGTGTCGTGTCTACGTACAGTTTACGCCCACCGTATTTTCGTAGAATTGGATCGCTTTTCTAAAATCTTCTTCTTCATTTGATTTTGAACAATGGAAAAAAGGAAGTCAGAGAAGAAGAGAAATCATCATTGACGGTAGGTCTATTATCAATCTTGACAATGTTTCCAGCTCGCGTTCCTGTTCACCTGAAAAGTGACGTTTAGTGCACAATCGGAGCAGGTCAGCACAAACGTTGCGTTCTTTTAATCAGCTTATTAGTGATCATTTGAAAGATTTTATACTCGATGATATTCAAACAATCAATTTCTTACCGTCTCGTCTTTATTATATCATTCTGTCCA
>OZ038003.1:9748997-9838997 GCA_964035705.1 Porites rus | reverse complement strand
ACAAATTCTACTCTGTTATTCTTCATTTGTGTTTGATTGCGTCCGCCAGTATAGAACAGTCATCGCATCACCATGGCAAATGTTTTACAAAATCAACTCTGTTATATATATATTGTTGAATTGTGTTTAATTGCTTCCGCCAGAACAGTACAGTTATCATCGAAAGGGATATTCCATGACAAATCCAACTGTCTTATTGTTACATTGTGTTTGACTGCTTCTGCCAGTGAAATACAGTAACAACCAGGAAGGGAATTGCTTGACA
The DNA here is from genome assembly GCA_964035705.1 of Porites rus. Taxonomy (NCBI): domain Eukaryota; kingdom Metazoa; phylum Cnidaria; class Anthozoa; order Scleractinia; family Poritidae; genus Porites; species Porites rus. The sequence continues at coordinate 9,838,732 of OZ038003.1, read as the reverse complement.
AATTCAAATGTGTTATCGTTGAATTGTGTTTGATTACTTCCACCAGTGCAGAACAGTCGCAATGGCCAAGGTCATAATTTTCTGACAAATTCAACTGTGTTATTGTTGAATTGTGTCTGATCGCATCCGCCAGCTCAGTAAGGTTATCACCACCACCAATGCTATTACGTGCCAAATTCAACTGCGTAATCGTTGAATTGTGTTTGATTGCGTCCGCCAGTGGAGTACAATCATCAAAGCCAAGGTAATTTTGTGACAAATCTAACTGCCTTATTGATGAATTGTGTTTGATTGCATCCGCCAGTGCTGTAAAGTTACCATCGCTTATGTGGTTTTTTGACAAATCCAACTCTGTTATTGAGGAGTTGTGTTTGATCGCTTCTGCCAATTCAGTACAGTCATTATCACCTGCGTAATCACCAAGGCAATTTTCTGACAAACCTAACTGCCTTATTGTTGAATTGTGTTTGATTGCATCCGCCAGTGCTGTAAAGTTACCATCGCTTATGCGATTTTTTGACAAATCCAACTGTATTATTGTGGAGTTGTGTTTGATCGCTTTTGCCAATTCAGCAAAGTCATCATCACCAAGCTCATCATCACCAAGCCCATCATCACCAAGGCCATTTTCCGACAAATCTAATTGTCTTATTGTTGAATTGTGTTTGATTGCTTCCGCCAGTGCAGTTAAGTCACCAAGTCCAAAGAAATTGCATGACAAATTCAAATGCGTTATTGTTGAATTGTGCTTGATTGCTTCCGGCAGTGCACAACCACCAAGACTATTGCCTGACAAATTCAACTGTGTTATTGTTGAATTGTGTTTGACTGCGTCCGCTAGTACAATGCGACCTCCACCAAAACCAAGGCTATTTCCTGACAAATCTAACTGTGTTATTGTTGAATTGTGTTTCACTGCCTCTACCAGCGCAATGTTACCGCCACCCAAACCAAGGCCATTTCTTGACAAATCCAACTGTCTTATTGTTGAATTTTGTTTGATTGCTTCTGCCAGTGCAGTACAGTCACCAAGTCCAAAGTAATTGTATGAAAAATTCAAATGCGTTATTGTTGAATTACGTTTGATTGCTTCTGCTAGTGTAGTACAGTCACTAAAATGACGTTTCTTACCTGACAAATTCATTTTAGTTACTTGAAGAAGCAAGCCAAGAGAACAAGCTAGTGACATATGCATTGTAGAACTCTTTTCGTTTTTACATTCGTCAATGCATTTCAACGCAATTAAAAATTCCTCGTCACAGTTTACATTATCAGCAATTCTGGCGAACAATGCCTTGACCATTTCTTCAGATTGCGAAGCTAGAAGGCCGCAAGTAAACTCAAGCACCTGTCTAAATTCAACGAAATATTTGTTCTCGGGAATTAAATTTTCTGGAATATGTTCGTTATTTAGAACATCGCAACAGAGATGAAACGCCGCAAACAGTTCCTGAAATGTTTTGTGTAAAAAGCAATAGTACAGAGACGGTCGCCGCTTACTCCGACCACGTTCAACAGACAAAAATCCGTATTCTAGCAATCCGTCTCCACAATTCTCAAACTCGCTCTTCTCAAAGAAGAAGTTGCCGTAAAGCAGACCTTTCCACGCGATCTTACCAAGCTGCTTTAGTTGAATTTTGTATATGTCAATGAGGTCTTTACATTTGGGGTCTGGTAAACCTTTTTTCTTCCTGTATCTTCTTAAAACGCACTCTACTATTTCGACATACAGTTGTGTACCACTTTGTGGAAAAATACCATCAAAGTCTTCACAAAGAAGACAAAGAAGTGCAGTGTTTAATGGACTCTTTGTCAACTGTCTGAGGTTATCATCCAAATCAATTTTATCTAAAAGCTTCCGGGCCAATTGCGATTCCGTTTTGAAGTATTTGGCAATAAAAACTCGCGCGTCCAGTTGGGTAAATCCTTCTATTTCTAGCAAAGTATCACAGCATTCGCGCACCTTCATCTCAACCTCGTGTCGTGCTGTAACTACAATGTGACATTTTGGAAGCATTCTTCCCTGAATGATTTCTTTAAACGCTGGTAACAAACAAATTGGCAACTCATCCAGTCCGTCAAGGATCAGTAAAACGTCTTGCTGATTATGACGTACGAATTTGAAGAACTCCTCCTTTTCTTGTTTAGTTACACCTCGCGGTAGAAGCTGGTCATCAATAGCGTCCCATAAAAGGGACTTAAAGAGTTCCTCCTCTTTTTCTTTGGGAGTACCATACAGATGTTGCTCTTCAATGGCATCCGAAACGTCAGACGTTATATCTCGACATTTAAGGGACAACACTACTTTGAACTTCGGAAAAGAACCGCCTGAAGACGTTTCATCCCCTTTTTCGAGTTCCATGGTGGCCCAATCGTAAGCAAGTTTGTTACAGTATGTGGTCTTCCCTATACCTGGATCCCCTTCAATTAACACCGTTCTAGGCTGTGGGCATTCTTCGTGGGGCTTGAAGATATCATCCATTGAAACAGTTTCACAAGTCTTTGTTCCCCTTTCTTTTTTCCTGCTGACTATTTTGAGTCTAGTAAAAATGTTATCAAGGTTGAATCGGAACTCTTCACACCAGGGGAAGGGTGCAAGCCATCCTTCACGGATTTTGTACAGTTGGCGAATTCCATCGACATATTTAGTTGGATCAAAAGCCCCTGCAAATACGAAAAAATATCATTAGATCTCACTCTCAAAGTGATAATGCTGTATATATTCATAGCTATAGTCAATATTATACAACAGAGCTACAAGTAGTTAATATTTTAAAGTCATGAACGCTCGCAATAGTGAAAGAAAAAGTAAAAAGCTGCCAAAATCGAGCATCATAAAAAGCGGGTATACGTTTCGAGCATTGAAATTTGTTTCGTAGCAAGAATGTTTAATTGCAGATGTAAAGAAATAAAAGAATGTAAAGAAGAATGTGGATATTTTTCCAGGATTTTCAAATGAGTCACTCCCAATGGTTTCACTACTTCGTGAAAAATGATAAAGAGGTTTTACAGTTAGAACTTTCTCCTTTTACGTTTAGTCTTCCTTTCTCCTTAATTCGTGAACTGCAGTTTACTTTTAACACAGTATTTAGCTACTAGAACTTATATCTACCTTCCTCATTGTTCTCTTGTCCTGCGGGTGTTAAGGTATCTAGCCTTTCTTTAATGGTGGTCATTTCAACTTTAATGTCTTCAAACTTGTCCCTGGTACTGTCTGGAGAAGAAAATTTACGTGGAACGTCTGTTAGGGCAAATACGAGCGTTGGCAACTAAGTTTAAGGCATAAAGCGACAGAAAAATGTCCAGCGAAGATTTAAAAGGGGTAGCCCCTGTGGAGAGGGACAAGAAAAAAGTAACCGTAAACTCATTCCGAAATACATATCATTTTAATCTTAAACTTCTCAAAACTTGTTTCTCGTACTGTCGAACGAAGAGAACTCAGGCAAAACGCCTGAGAGGTTAAATTGGGGGGGGGGGGGGGGAGGTCTGGGAAGAGGTCTGGGACCGAGAAACGATGTTCTCACAACTTGCAAAGCGGTAACCCAGCGTGGTGGTCAGCGGATAATTGCGGTTTTTTTCTACAGTAAATATTTTATAGAAGCGAGAAGTGAACCGCCAGAGGAAATGATTAAAAAATATAAAAAATATCACGCATCTTTGTTTTTCCTGCATATCGTATTTGTCTTTTGGTATTGAAATTGCGGGGGAAACTAAAACGCAACCGTGTGAGATCTTAACCAACAACAACGCGCTCGATCGACTTATAGACATTTATAGGTTGCATTGTTTTTGCCGGGCGAGGACATCAGAAGATAAAAGAAGTTATGATTCTGATAAAAATTACTGGAGAAAGTGTCAAATTTATCGTAAGTAAGTATATTCAAGAGAGCCTTACAAATATGAGCTTACAGCTGTACATATCATATATACCTGAATAAACCTTCACAATTCGTAAGTCATAACATTTCATGCACTTTGTTTATTACGATCAGTCAACACTTTGAATTCAAAGTTAAAATTCAAAACGATCCTAATAAACAAATCACAACTACTACTGAAAGCTCTCTACCTTGAAGCGACCTTAATTTTCCTAAGGTTTGCAGCAAAACACTGCTCGATAGCTCAACTCTTCGGCGGTTCTTATCAGCTATACGCAGTTATTATATGTTGCACATTCCAAATTCTGAAGAGGGAAACTGTTTAACAGAAAAAGAAAACCACATACTATGTATGAAAAGAGACATAAAATCATTAAATTTGCGAATTACCAAAATATATTTGTGAGAAACAGTCCCGCGGGACTGCCATGTTTTTGTTCCTTCACAAAACCGTTGATCTATAATTTTTGACGTAATGCGCATGATCAGTACACAAGTCCGCTGGCAAGACCCTTGCTGATTGCTTTGCAAGTTGTGAGAACATCGTTTGGATTTCATTTAAGAGAATGTATGGGAAGTAGCTCCCCCCCCCCCCCCCGGGTTAAATATTAAAGTACGTTACGAAGGGAAAGATGGATTTAAGGCAAATTGTCAATGGCGACTGGAATGAACGGATCCAGCTAACAGCTACCACACCCTACAGTCGCATAAATTATGACCTAAATTTGGAAACCGCTGAATTTCTCGAATTGGGTCTTTACGATTTTGGTGAAACTCTGTTCAGCGCAAGGCATTAACGCGCACTATGTGTAGCCGAGAGATTTTCACGAAAAAATGCCGGCAACAGCAGATTTTCGACTCAGACCTCAAAGGGGCGTGGCATTATAACCACGTGACATTTACTCCGATCGCCAAAAATTTTATGTTATATTGTAGATTGATCTATATGTTATCCATTCTATGTGTTAGACTTACGATAAAAGTAAAGGTGGGGATACCAGAGAGCTTCAAAGTAGGATGGTACCCCCCCAAAAAAACTGGGTCGAGTCACCTTAAGATCATGATTTTACACAACAGGAACTTTCGAGCCGCTCATTGGCGATTTATTTGGTGTTTCTGTATTTGCTACATGCACAGTCATTCACAAGGTTTCAAGGGCAATCGCGAAACGAAAAGAACATGTTTTCTGTAATTCCCTGACAAATTGGCTGATACCAAGACAGAGTTTTATGGGATAGTAGCGTGAAATAAACAAAATTACTGTATTCCTGATTATCCTCCTTTTTTGTGATTTTTGCTTCTTTCCTGCGGATAACTTCAACATCAGAAAGAGCTTTTCCTGGACTAGTTTCTCTTACTGCATGACGTTGCAAATCGTGTTCTTTCTTGGATTTGAGTTTCAGCCGCCTCCAGCATCCTTGCAGGATCTGGATCATTTCCCGTTTGATTCCGTTTGGATTTTGAAAGTTGATTTTTTGGCAACGTTTTATTATCGTATCCTTCTTTTTTTACTTCAGGAAATTCTCTTCCTAATTCCGCCATCTTTGCTAAAATTAGTTGTCGATTGGTTTTCCAAATGATCATTTTTTGTGAAGGAACTTGGGCGAGTTTCAAGACCAGCACTTTTTTAGCTGCATATAGTTATCACAATCACCGTTAACCCTCGGACGTACACGCAAATTCATACCCCCACTGTGGTACAAGAGGGGCGGCGGCGGGGGGGGGGGGGGTTGGGGTGGATTGAACCCTCCAACCCCTTGTGCGTCCGAGGGTCAAAATCACTTGGATTTCAAAGGGGGCCTTTGTTACCTCCCTTAAGACGACCGGTGAAAATCGCCGCCACCTTTAATGTCTCAAGGTTGTAAGTAATGAAAGTTCACGTGGTGTTTAGTTTGAACCTAACTGGTTCTTTAGCAGATGACATAATTCGTGTAGTCAGTAGTGTAAGTTATTGCCTCTATGTTTAATTATTCGCTAAGAACGGGCTTGAGATTATTAGACACCGAATACGCATTAACATGAAAAAAAGATTTTTTCTCATTTTATCGCAGAAAAAATTATCTTTCGCATGATAATATAGTGCAACAACATTTTTAACACAAATATTCTTTCCAGAGGGTATCCAACCAAGATCAAAAATTACGGAAATTCCAGGGGGTGCAGGGGGGTCTGACACGTACCCCCTGGGATGGAAATTCCAGGGGGGTGCGGGGTCTAAAGCAAAAGTGCCCTCCGTGGGAAGGGCGTATGGATATTTTCTGGAACTACACAATATTCGCTAAGAACGGCCTTGAGATTATTAGACACCGTATACGTATTAACATGAGAAGAAAGATTTTTTTTCTCATTTTATCGCAGAAAAAATTATCTTTCGCATGATAATATAGTGCAACAACATTTTTGACACAAATATTCTTTCCAGAGGGTATCCAACCAAGTTCAAAAATTACGGAAATTCCAGGGGGTGCAGGGGGGTCTGACACATACCCCCTGGGATGGAAATTCCAGGGGGGTGGGGGGTCTAAAGCAAAAGTGCCCTCCGTGGGAAGGTCGTATGTATATTTTCTGGAACTACACAATATTAAGTAGGTATTTTCCAGGAGGGGGGTAGCCGGTGTACAAGTTCTCCACGGAGCACTGGCGGTGGTATGAAACGGCCCGACTGCCACAGCATCCTGGAGAGCTTGCTCGCAGTTAGCGGGAGGAGGGGATACTGCCATATATACCGGTAGGATATAAAAATTATAGGCATCTGCCACTGTGAAGGGTATGTCAAGATATTTAGTTTGGGATAAGATACAGAAATCAGAGATTTTGGGTCATTTTCCAGGAATATGAAAACCAGAAACTGGCAATCCAAAAAATTAAAATCTAAATTTACCCAAAACTCAATTAACAGCAAAGAGAGCATTGACCTCGGTAATCTCTGGAAAATAGGCACTCTAGGATAAGTAGAGATTTTGGGAGTTTAGTCTAGTGTATATAGGGTAGCAAAACAAGCTGAACTGCTGTAGGTCTGGTATAGACTAATGGTAGCAGGGTCCCAGCGGCATAATCCTACCCAAAGATTCCTAGAAAACCTCCCCTGGGATTTCCACCGCGTGTTTTTCGCACGTACCTTCAATCTTATCAAGTTGGTCCTTGATGTTATCCTCATCCTTCTTCCACTCTCTCAGTAATTCTTGGTAATGTTTCTCAATTACAGGATCCATGCTCTCAGTCTTCAGCTTGGCGATAGCAGCTGCATCTGCACCAAGCCCTACCAGTGCATTGCTTATATCCTGCCAATAGGAATGAAATGTGGGATCATCCAAAGAAGCCTGGCTGGCATGCCCATACACATGGTTTCTGTAATACTTCACTCTTGCTATGTTAGCCTCAGCACTTGTATCTGTAGCAGGTGGGAGACTATCCCAACCAGTGGCTGGAGGAGTCAAGCCACATATGTTCCTTAACAGCAACATCAAAAGAGTGACATCAAAATCATTTGAAGATACCGATGATGTGGGGGGATACAGCTTGGCCCATTGAGTAGGATTGAGAATTCTCTTTTTTCTAAGCATCTGCAGTGTAGGATGTGCTGGAGGCTTTGTCAAAACTCCATGTAGTCCTGCTGGTGGGTGGATGCTGTCAAACTTGTTTCTCAAAGCCTGGGACCCCACGTCCACAAGAAGACGACAGAGATGAGCAAAATTTGTTGTTTCCTTGGTGGATGCATAGGAAGGTGTAGCAGAAGCCATGTTCGTTATGTTGTTAGCTACAACGAAAGAAAAGAATTATTACATTTAATACCAATGAAATACCTGGTGACCCTAAGCGCAAAAACATGTTATTTTCACATGCCAAAAGATCAACCATTGCTATGGCTACATAATAAATTGTGCCTTTTACAGGGAAACGCACCATTAATTAAAGTGAAATGGTATGGTATTTCATTGGTGTTAGTATAATAAAACAGAACATTACATTACAAAATTTCTCTTCTCGTGTTGAAAAATATTTCACTCTTTTGCTGCGCTCACTTGTGAAATATTATTCAACACTCAAAAGAAATTTCATATCTCATATCATCATATCATGCGGTCATGTAATATCCTTTATATACAACCATTATTTAGCTACAAGAAACATGACAGTCAGCTAGCCTCAAAGTGAAAATTTGTTTTTGTAGTAATGTTCAAATCAGGAACTCAAAAGGGACCTAGTGCAAGAGGCAGGAAAAACATATAGATTACCGGTATATGTGAACTGTTACAGATAAAGACTCTAGGTCATAAAAAAGAGGATTGGAGGCTAGATGCCTCAACTCTACAACCACAGACACCCTCAAATGTGTCTCTTCGCGGTCAATAGGAACCTAACGATCTGACAATAGTGACACCAATAAAAACCCAGCTGAAAAAAAGGCTTTGAGTCATTTGAAACTATTTCACCCTTAAACATTGTACCAAGTCACCCAGTTACTTGAAAGTAGGGAAGTTAGGTTGGAACTGAAGAGAAAGGAGTGCAGCGACCGAGTTCTGAGAGAGAGAATAAAATTTGTCACCTTACCATTCCCATTCTTATTAGTCACCTCAAAATTCTGTCATTTCACATTGTAGTTGGGCAGGGATGGCAAAGAAATAAACGAAAAAGAGTGATGCACATACAGATTTGCTGTTGCCGACAAGGTCCCTTACTGTTAAGTTCAAGGAAACTGTAACTCACATGATTGGGTCCATAAAATTATACACAGTGCAAAACTGAAGTAATCAGTAGCAGAAAGAATTAGCAACCAAGAAATTTGAACTAACAATCACTTGAAAACTGCATGTTCTAGAAGGGCCATAAAACTAGTTATAGCTGAGTAACTGCATGCATGAGGTTATTCCCACTACAACTGCTGGTTGTCACACAAACAAAAGTCAGAAAAATAAAACATTCAATGAGTTAAAGCAAGGATCTTAGGGATAAAGGCAAGGTAAGATAAATAATAATTGTAATTAGGACTCGCTCACTTTGCACCTTTTCAGTGCAAATTAAAATTAAAAAAAAAGTTCTACCAAGATTTATTAATAGAGCATTGTATGGTAGATGCCAATATTGGTGCCCCCCTGAGTGACAGAAAATTCAGGTGCTCAAAAACAAGCATAATTTGAGTGCCCTTTAAGCTTGAGTAGTCATCTCTCAATTGTTCATGTTCTCACAACTTGTGTTGGGGAAAGAAGGCAGGGAAGATAATAGTGTTAATAGTCAGGTACCACAGCTTGGAGATCAGCACTTCTTGCGGACCAGCCTGTGTTGCAGATGTAATCTAACCTCACTTCAGTTAGAAACATCACTCTGCAAAGCATTGCCAATATTCTTATTCTGGGCCCCCAACAGACTTGACGAATTACCCGCAACCAATTCAAATTTCCATTCAACCTGATTAGCAAATTGACAATGGCTCTTTTTAACAGGACAGTCATGGTGAATAATCTTGATTCACAGGTTGGGACCCAGAACAAGGATTTCAGTGTGTTCCAAGATGGACTTAGCCAGAAGTTGAGTTCCTTCTCTGGCATAGGCTTCTTATAGACTGAGTTCCAGGGACTCCTATGGCAAGTCACAAGTCAGTCCCCAGAGTACACCAGATACAAGACATTACATTTATTTACTATGTGTGGTTCCAGAAAATATCTATATTTAGTTTTTTCCTAGTTAGCGAGTAGGGGGAATTCTTCAATCCTGCAATCTGGTTGGTTCCGAGAGCGGGTGGTTGTTTACAATCTTGCCTGCTGACCCGGGTGGAATCATTGGCAGCTTCATTCACAAGTTTGTTTGTTGTTCGTGAAATGAGCAAAAACTGTGATTTTAAAACCATTTTTCTTTTAAAACTTGCACTATTATTAGCATTAGCTAAGGAAAACAGAGTTGGGCAATTCCACATGAGAAGTGAAAAATCAATAATTATTAGAAGAAGGATATTGGAATTAATTTCTGTGCCAGTAAAGAGAAGACACATCACTGTATTAAAAACATACATGTCATTCCTGTTTTTGCCCTTCTGCACTCCACAGGGGGTCTACAACTCAATAGGTCATATAAACAAGGAAAACATGACACCCACAGGTGCAAGTTTAGGAACAATTTGTCAAAATATCAAAATCAATCCAGTCCACTGAAACTGTGGTATAATTAGACCATAAGCCTTTTTCTCACACGAGAAAAAAATTTGATGGTTTTCGATAATTTTTCCCCATTTTTGGTTAGTAGAAAATATCTAAGTAGATGAGTAATGTCCATAACAAAAATTTCACTTCTTTCTTTGTGTCAGACAGGATTTAACTCTTTAATCAAAATAACTTCTCCTGCTCCTTGGATTTGTTAGTACCATCATTTGTCTGATAAGCTTTTTATTTCTAGTAGGCTTTTTAATCATAGAAACTATTTCAAAGATAGGTAATGTCCGTAACGTAATGTCCATAACAATACAAGTCTCTAAGGCAAAAATGAAAATAAGTATTCTTAAGTGTCTTTATACAAATATCCAAAGGTATTGAACCAAGTGACAGTTAGGGTACCAACTGAGCTCTATAATTTATCCACAAGAAATGAAATAATGCTAAAGCTAGACAAAAGTTTCAGATTTGCATAACAAGAAATTCAAACAGTGCTGAGTAAGAAAACATGTTCTTCTTAAAATACCAAAATTGTTTTATTCACCTAAAAACTGATCCGCCATGTAGCATCTTAATGAGACTTTCTTTGCTTTTTAATTTCTTTAAACATTTTTTCAGTGTTTTGCTGTTTTGGAAAAGCAAATGGGCCAGCACTCTCTAGGGTGACGGGGCCATAAAACACACAAGAAATGTGAACATCATCAACGTCATCCTGGCTGGGCCAGTCGGTCAGTTCATGTAACTGTCAGAGTACAATGAGATATCATAATTTGATTAAAACTACTGGTCAGCGGTTTTCTTTCAAAGAACGTTCAGAGCATGCTCTGAAAAGGAATGAGCTGACCAGCTATAATTACAATACAGCTTTTGTGTGCTTTTGTTTTCATTTAATTTTCAGGGCTTCTATATATTCCTGATGGTAAACTTGAAACATAAAAATAAATGAAATAAGCAATTTTTTTAGCATCATAGTACACATAATATAATTTTCAAGAAAAAATTCACAGACAGTAATGTCTGTAACACTTGGTGTAATGTCCGTAACACAACCTTTTAGGGAACCAAAACAGTTAGGATAGACCTCAGAGAAATTAAATGTAACTGAAGAAAACTTTGCGCATTTGCCAATAAAAAATATGCATTTTTTTTCCTTCAAACGTTTCATAAAACACAGGAACTGAACCTTAAAAGTTGTGATTAAAATTGGTGGTTGTTTTAGCGGTAATGTCCGTAACAGGCCTTTCAGTCAAAATCAGAGGGAGCTAAAAATTTGTTCTCCAAGTATTTTTTTTATTGAGCAAAAGGCAAGTCATTATGGTGTAATGACATGGTTGATACAAAACAGCAATATACTGCATATTGTGAGCAGGACAGGAGATCAAAGTTAAAAAATGCTCTCTGAGTATAATGTCCGTAACGGTGGAATTGCCCACTTTTATTATTCAGACAAAATATCTGAAGGGAGAATCGATCGAGCAAGTCAGCCAGGAAAACCGCTAAAGTAAAGCAAAACAGGCAGCTCATGATGTCGCATCACTAGCTTTATAATCTATGCTGTAAGTACTGCAACCTTGCTTTTATGCAGTGTTTATTTGACATTTTTACGCTGTTTGTACCTTTGTTTTCCATTTTTGCTGTCTGAATCTAGATTCTGCCATTTTTCATTGAATTTTGCCTTGCTAATTTTCTACTCTTCAGAAAAGTTTGTTGTCAATGATTGCATTTAGCTTTCAATCTTGAATAAGCAATACCGACTACTTTTCCAGTAATTGATTATTGCCATTTTCATTTCTTTGTTTACATACAGGGAAACCTCTACTAAGCAGACCCCCAATTAAGCGGACACCCTCTATTAAGTGGACACTAAGCCAGGTCCTGAAATTAACATCTTATATTTCCCTTTATAACGACCCCTATTCAGCGGACACTTAATTTCTATTAAGTGGACGCAGACAATAAAGTAAATTGTATTTTGCTAATTTCTATTGTTAAAAACCTCTATTAAGCTGACACACTGAATTGACAATAGTAGCATTGGATTAGGTCCTTTAAATACGTACTGTAGTCGATCAATAAAGTTAAATCAATACATTTAGCTGTCAATAAACTGTAGATTAGACAGATATCCGGCCGTATGATTGTCATTCGTGATCAAAGGTCACCTAAAAGTCTTGCACAAAGTACAGCATTCCTTAACAACATGGAGCTTTATCACAGTACAGAGTAACCATTGAATGCTAATCATTAACAAACATTGCACAATTTTAACAAACCTCTATTTAACCAGACAACCTCTATTAAGCAGACACTCAGTAGCCTCTCATGCAGGTGTTTTTAGGGGAGCTCGTTTTTCATCCCTTCCCACAAACGCCTGCTCAACCAAAAACAACATTTCTTTCCCATTGTTTTATTTGCGTGGTAAGTGACCAATCAACAGTTGTGCAATAAAGTGTCTTTTCTTTCCTTTGCTAAGGTTATGCAGTGCATGGAGTATTCTAAAATTTGACTAAATCTTATTTTTGCAGCTCTGAGTCTAACATTTATGAGAGGTCCGAAAGCTTTCCCAGTGTTTCATGCATATCGAGTAATTATCAGATTATCTTACGGTCAAGGTTGAGCAGGCGTTTGTGGGGAGCAATGAAAAACAAGCTCTCCAAAAAAGGCCTGCATGGGAGGCTACCCCTCATGGGAAAGCTCCCAAAGGTGTCTGCTTAATAGGTCTCAGTGTACTTGTTACCCATATCGCCTTCTTTTTTTAAAATTCAATTCAAAACGTCAATATTGGTATGTATAGTTAGCTCTTTTAATTTTATAAAGCCTTCGTGCAGTTTTCATCCCGCTGATTAATTATTCAGCCGAAGAAAATCTTTGCTGTATTTTTTTCCTGTGGCTTTTAAATCAAGTACATCAATTCTTTTATCCTTGTTTGACACTCAGATTATGAATTGTCTACCATGACACAGAAACCTTTCTTTAGTCTAAAAATTACATGTTAAAAATCATGTTGTAATGTTTTGTTTTGGTTTACAATCAATCGCCCGCTTCACCAATACGAACACGTCCTACTTCAAAGTGTAGGACTACTCAAATTCCTATAGGAGACGTTTCGCCATTATATCAATTTGATTTCAATTCAATCCCTTCGATTACTATTGAATCAAAACAAAAGTGAACACTTTTTGGCGTCTTTTAGAATCTTCATATTTGACTTCCGCTTTCGGTTTGTTCCTGAGGCAAACTTCGTTTTTTAGACTACACATAGGTTAATTCTTATTAAAGAATAAAATGCAAAGTCGTTTAGAGTTTCTTAACCAAAATCAGTAGCAAGCATAACGTTAATATCTATCGACCGATTCCCAACGAGACAAACATTGCAAAGATTGCTTACTGTTTTTGCACAGCTCGATGACACATCAGCCGTCGCAAAACAGCACGACCATGGAACTCACCGGCCTTTAGTGGAAAGAGTGACAGTGCACTACGAGTATAAAGCGACGGGATGATGTATTATTCTTCCCTCTGCCTATTCATTCGCTTTTAAAAGGACGTCCGACAGTAATAAAGGTGTTCAGCTTTACACTGGCACGCAGACAGACATTACTTTCTCTTAAATGAAATCCAAACGATGTTCTCACAACTTGCAAAGCGATCTGCAAGGGTCTTGCCAGCGGACTTGTGTATTGATCATGCGCATTGCCTCAAAAACCATAGATCAACGGTCTTGAGAAAAAACAAAAACATGGTAGTCGAAGGCGGGACTGTTTCACACTGTTATATTTTGGTAATTCGCAAATTTATTGATTTTATGTCGCTTTTCAGACATAGTGTGTGGTTTTCTTTTTCTGTTAAACAATTTCCCTGCCGAAGAGTTGAGCTATCGAGCAGTGTTTTGGTGCAAACCTTAGGAAGGTTAAAGTCGCTTCAAGGTACAGAGCTTTCAGTAGTAGTTTTGAATTTTAACTTTGGATTCAAGGTGTTGACTGATCGAAATAAACGAAGTGAAATGTTATGAAGTGTTAATTTTTATTCAGTTATGATACATGTAGAGCAGTAAGCTCATTTTTATAAAGCTCTCTTGAATATACTTGCTTCCGATAAATTTGACACTTGCTCCAGTAATTTTTATCAGCATCAAGTTATCCTTGCCCGGCAAAAACGATGTAACCTATAAATAAATCCATCGAGCGCGTTGTTGTTGGTTAAGATCTAGCACGGTTTCGTTTTAGTTTCCCCCGCATTTCAGTACCGAAAGACAAATACGATATGCAAGAAAAACAAAGATGCATGATATGATTTTTTTCAATTTTTTAAGCATTTCTGATTTCCTCTGTAGGTTCGCTTCTTGCTTCTATAGCTAAAAAGTCTAAAAGTATTTACTGTGGGAAAAATACTGTAATTATCCGCTGACCACCACGCTGGGTGACCGCTTTGCAAGTTGTGAGAACATCGTTTCTCGGTCCCAGACCTCGTCTCTGCTCAGTGCGCTCAGTGCGCTCTTCATAGGTACATGTAAAAACGTGAAATTTAACTTTAACGACGTACAGCCGTTCTTGTTTTTTCGAAGTTCTTATTGTACAATGCCAAAACAGCTTTAAATATACTCTCCCTCGCAGCCTTTCGGCGGCCATGTTTACTTAACTTAGCAAGTCAAATTTTACTATCGTCCCCGACCCGCTAGAATTGCAAATTTTGCCCGAAGAGCAAACTGCAACGGAGATTCTTTTGCTGTCCTATGCCGCGACCACCACGATAGATCGCATGACCTGGTAGGCTTACATATCACATTACGTCAGAGGACAGGTTCACAAGACAGGACATAACTACGTACAAACTACGTACATACTTTGATCATCCTAACGCGGAAATCGAGCTCAGATCTTACTCTTTTTATAAGACCGTACGAGGAACAGGAACGAGAACTTCACGACCCTTTTTACCTTGCACCAGCGAGCAAAAACTTGATGAACATGGCGCGTTATTTCAATCATCACCGAACTAACGTAAATGATCGATTAAGCGCCGCGGCGCTTATTTCCTTTTCCCTGTTTAAGGTGCAGCGCTTATTCAGGAATGACGCTTATTCGAGAACGGTGCTTATTTCAACTACAGGTATAACACTGAGGGAAATATAGAGAGAATTTAGTGAGGCCAGGAGGTCATAGGCTCCTGGTGAGGCACGTACTATATGTAATTTTTTTTTTAATGTACTACAAGAAGTATGGCTGCGGCGCATATTCGAGTAGCGGCCCTTAATCGATCATTTACGGTAATGGCATACTTATCACAAGACTCACTGCATTACAAAAACCGACCAGTTAGCCTTACCATCGAAGTTTCGCTCAATAAGGCCTGTTTCAAACGTCGTGTTACTGCCATGCTAAGCAGGCTCGAGTGTGGCTCGATTGCAGCACGACACTAGCACGACTTGGTTTCAGACGTCGAATTTAATTCAGTCGTAAAGAACGGCTGTTATCGAAAACAAAACACAAAAATAAAGAAACGGTTTAGCAAACTATTATCTGTATTCTAATGTATTTATAATTTATGAATTGAGCTCGGCACGGCATGCGCAGTTGCGCGACGTTTGAAACCAAGTCGAGCACCTCTGTAGCAAGGCAAAGCTTGCTTGGTTTCAAACGTCGCGCTACTGCGCATGCCGTGCCGAACTCAATTCATAAATTATAAATACATTAGAATACAGATAATAGTTTGCTAAACCGTTTCTTTATTTTTGTGTTTTGTTTTCGATAACAGCCGTTCTTTTCGACTGAAAAGGTGGTTTTCACATTACGTCATCGCCGCCATGTTGGTGGACGGTAAACAAAAGATCGCTCATTAGCCCGCTTTGTTTGTCCACCAGCATTTGTTCATTTCACCGTTGTTATTTGTGTCTCCCGAGATTGCATGAAAAACACCTATTGACTTCGGCAAGGCAGTAGCGCGACGTTTGAAACGCGCCTAAGATTCTTCTTTTTCAGCATTGTGCATTGTCTTTTTGTGCGTTGTCTTCCTACGAAGAAAAAAAACCGGCTTCCAGATTTTTCCAGAGTCTTTCTACTACGCAAGCGAGACTAATAAAAAAAGCATAACAAGAAACAAGCTTTTAGGTTGTTTTAACAAAACAGAGTACCTGGCCTTTGTTTCACCTCTTACTTCAGCCAAGGTAATAGCCATGAATAAACAGAGAAGAGGCACGAATAATTTCAAACTTCACATGAACCACAGTAATAATGCAATGTTGTAAAGCCCCTGCTACGCTTAAAACTTTATCCGATACCAATACGGCTGCATTTTGCAAAAAGCAAGCTGGAAATTAAAATCACGCGATTTAAACTGCTTTCATATTTACGTAGTCTCTTCAACTGTGTCTATTCTTTTCTAATTTATGATATCCTTTTTGAAAACCATATTTTATATGAAAAAGTTATCTCCATAAAGATTATTATTATTATTATTATTATTATTATTATTATTATTATTATTATTATTATTATTATTATTATTATTATTATTATTATTATTATTATTATTATTATTATTATTTTTCTCTTTATTATCATTATCATCTCTCTCGGCTACCCTCTCTATAGTTTGTTGTTTGGGCTTTACTTCCAGTTGGGGCGTTACCCGGTTACCCGGTTACCCGTCACGCGTCACGCATGTTACCTGTCGACTTGCCACAAGTCGACTGCCTGAGCGCCGAATGCGCGAGGGGCGAGTGAAAGCGACTGACCACCTAACCAGGAGAAACTGGAAACGGGCTTTGAGAAAGTGTAGGTAGACATGTGACTCGCTTGCTCCTTGATTACATCGCTATTGAAACTACGTGTGCTTTACTCCTGAGTGCTTCGTTTTACGCTAGCTCTCGCTTTATAACAGGGGCAATTACTGTGAATACTTTCATACGAGTTGTTAACACTTTATTTGGGAGTGCCTCCTCACACCAGTAAACCGGAAAAGGGAAAAAAAGACCACATCTTTTTAGTCTTCCAAACCAAGATTTTAATTAAGCAACTCTTAGTGTTCTATAAATTCATGTTTGCGTAACCTCCTCCTGTAGCACTAAAATCCTAACGAAAGGAACCTAATGTTAGGTTTAAAACCCCTTCGAAGATTTTTCTTCCCTTCAAGGTCTGTTACAATACAAAACATCATTTCTTGACAAAAAATTGAAACATAATTTTTGAGCGGTTGTGATCACTTAGTTGTTGAGTGGCGGTATATGACACGGATACTTTTCTTCGCGACGTGTCAACACCGCTCTCTGATAAAACGACAACACAACATAGTCTCTGTCAAATAAAACAGTAAAACAGCAAACGTTTTAACCCTTATTATCTGATTTCTTAGCAAATATATCAACATAGATGCGTCCGTGCGCGGGCGGTGACGGTCTCCATCGCTTGGCCCTTGTCACGATCAGCAACTGGTTCCATGGTGACAACAGTAGTACTCAGTCCCAGTCATCCTCATCTTGAGTAAGTTCAATGCGACGATCGGAGAATTGACTGGGAGGCTGGACACTAACTCTCTCCATTCCTCTGGTCACGGAATCCATTCCATTTGCAGGACCATTCATTCTCTGCTGAATAGGTGCTGATGATCTGGAATGATCCCTCTATTATGATAAAAAGAAAAAGAACAATGAAGTACAAATGGCTCAGCACATTGGCCTCGTCGTTGATGTTGTTGTTGTTGGTTTTGTTATTTTTTTTTCCCGCTTGTTTATCGTCAACACCATTATCTTACCTACGTGTCCAAGCGCTTAGTCAACAGAGAATCCATCGGTATCTTTAACATTTGCGACGCAATAGTTTAGTTTTTCGATTAAATTCTGTTGCACATCTGGTAACACTCAAAGAGAAAACTGATGGCTTCCTAATTTCCTTCCCAAAACAAAAATATTAAGGTACTACTGGGTACCACGTAAAATAAAGTCGCTCGCTGCAGTACGTTATTTACATTACAGTGAAGCCCGGTAAATACGGACACCGACAATACATGCCATACTGTCCGCACTAACCGGGTGTCTGTATTAGCAGGTAAATTTTAGAAAAAATGTATCAGCTTTTTTTCGTCGGGACAAACGAAACTGTCCGTTATATATGGGTCCAGTTCAGTTCAGTTCAGTTCATTTATTTAGCCAAAATATAATACACTACAGGAATATATATGTTGTGGTTCAATTTTATCCTCGGTTTAAATTTTATTTTCTTTTGTTTTTGGGTATGGTAATATATGATAATGAGTTTGAAACAAAAGAAAATAAAATTTAAACCAAAGATAAAATTGAACCACAACATATATATATATATATATATGAATTGTAAGTTGGCAAGGGAGCCCAGAAGAAACCAGAAGGCTTATTAAGCGAGTTTCCACTGTATTAAACCCAGATCGTTGGACTAAATAATCATGATAACAATTAAGAAGGTATTTGATGTACCTCTCTCCTGTCTTTAGATGCAAATTTCCCGCCAGCAGGGCCATATGATGAGCCAATAGCTTCTTCCGCTACTTGCTCAAGCCACTCGGGGACATCCTGGTAGGCCTGTCAGGAGTTAACGTATGACAATTACGCCAGTTTATGTTGATTCTGTTACGCAGAGTTTCGCCAAATCAGGTACACGTTTTGAAATCTTTGGCCACTAATCTACTTCTTTTACAGTATGGTGAAAAAGACACTTGGAAGAGGGGGGTAGGGGGAGTGTTGGCTACAAATTAAAATTGGTGGAAATGAAATATTTGGAAAGACGCTTCCATCAAAAGTAAAACTTCAAGCAAAAACTGATTTTAACAATGTTTAAACACATTTTCATGATATCATTCATTTTACAATTCTAAGGAAGAACCTAAATAGCAAACAATAATAATAATAATATTAATCAAGTGTCACCTCAGATAGGATCTTGACCAAGCTGCGGGCAAGTCGCTCATCTTTTCCAGGTTGAAAAAATGAAGTAGCTTTCCCTTTGTTTCCGATTCGGCCCGTGCGACCAATTCGATGCACATACTCCTCGATATCCTGTGGCAAATCAAAGTTGATGACATGTTTTACATCAGGGATATCAAGTCCCCGAGCCGCCACTGATGTCGCCACGAGAACTGGAGCCCGGCCGGTTCTGAAATCACGAAGGGCTGCTTCACGTTCTTGCTGAGTTCGATCGCTGTAAGAGAGAGAGAAAAGAGACTTTTAAATAATGGCTAAGGTTATTTCTACTAACACGCAAAAACTCGAGGAGGAAAGTGATCCAAAGGAAACAGTGCTTAGAGTCAACTCCTTATTAAAACGTACAACTTTGGGATCATTACACGTTTCTGGGAAACTGTCCACCCACCTCTCCCCTAAGCCAACATTTTGCCTCAAGTGAGAAGTAAGTGTTAATGTTCGCTTAGGGGAGAGGTAGGTGGGCAGTTCCTTGATGTTGCGGACGGGTGCGATTATCATTATACGTTTCTGGGAAACTGCCCACCTACCTCTCCCCTAAGCCAACATTTCGCCCTAAGTGAGAATTACGAGTTAATGTTGGCTTTGGGGAGGGGTAGGTATGGTCGGCACCTCCCTTAAAAGGACGTCTCCCCTCGCTCCTCGCCACTAAAGGTGATGTTACACGAGACGATTCGCAACGACGATTTTTAGCGCAACTCAGCGTTGCAATGCTGGAACAATGTTGTTACCATTCCAAACAATGTCCCAACAATGTTGCAACGCTGCGTTGTGCCAAAAATCGTCGTTGCGAATTGTCTCGTGTAACATCACCTTGAGAACGTCCTGCGAAATGTTCGTAACGACGAGGAGCGACGTCTGTGTTCGCAGGCTCGTGCATGAATAAAACGATTAAATAAAAGTACTGTACAGTCGCGGTCTTGGGATCATTTGCGGTACTGTACAGTACTCGTTGAGGCCAGCGAGAAAGTTCTCCATTTGGGGAAGTCGCGAGAAGTCACGCGAGAGCAGCACGCGAGAGGTGACGCGTTACAAAGTGAAGTCAGGTAAAATGAATGAAAAGAGCAGAATTAATCCACAAACTTAAGCGACAGCCCATTTCTTTCCTTTAAGTTCCTACGTGGAAGGCAACGAACATTTGATTTTCCATTCGGAATATCCGCTTTCCCCCATGCAATAATAGGTACGTACCCCTAGATTAACTCGTGCCTTTTTTCAGTCATTTTCTTTGCCTCCGTATTACTCATCTCTCAAAGGCGAACTTCGTGCTTGTGCTCAAGTTGTTCGCCTTAAGGTAATTCCCTTGAAATTGTTCTACTATCAAACTTTTTTTGAAAGTTGGCATAATCAACATTCATGATACGAACATTAAAAAAAAGCAATAAAAAGATGGGGTCACCGTGCTTGTTTACGCGTCAGCAGGCTGTTGAACTGGGGTATTTTTACTGGTTGCGCGTTTAAAATTCGAATCCCCTTCTTACAGAAAGAAGTCGTTGTTACTTGAAACACACAAAATTTAATCTTGAAAATAAAGCTTCTTTTATTCAAATAAGCAGTATTGCTTCATTTAATTCGTTTTCGATTGCCTGGTTGTGAGGATATTGCGCTTTTTCGGACAGTTCCCTGGTTAGCTTGAAGTCCTCCCCTTGACCCAAATATACCAAATACGAAACTACTTTCCCCCAAAAAATCAAGTTCTACTATCAAACTTTTTTTCTCCTTCAAATATGTTGTTTATTAGACTGTTCTTAGCAAATACCTGGGAAGAAATCGGGGGTCACCGCGCTTGTTTCCTCACA
This sequence comes from Porites rus, assembly GCA_964035705.1. Classification (NCBI taxonomy): domain Eukaryota; kingdom Metazoa; phylum Cnidaria; class Anthozoa; order Scleractinia; family Poritidae; genus Porites; species Porites rus. The sequence continues at coordinate 9,817,965 of OZ038003.1, read as the reverse complement.
AACTGCTGTGAAAGGTGGACATGGTTTTGAGATCGCAGTCAGGATGGATAATTGGCGCGGCAGGGACTGGGGCGAGAAACAAAATAACGCCCAACGTGTTCGAAGTAAGCACTCGAGATCAAGCTTGTTTTCGGTTGTTTTTATGTATTTGATATCGCCAACACAGAAATTCAAGCTTGAGAAGATTACATTAAATACCGAGGAATGAGGTAAGTCAAGATTTGATGAGATTTTGGAGTTATGAATTTTTATTTTGGACCATTTGGTAGCGCCGGCGTTCTGTTTAATTCCAGTTAGCTACTAGGGTTCGATTTTTTTGCTTTTGCACAATAATGCTTCACAAAGAAACTTGAAGAAAAGACTATTGATTCCTATTCTTCATATGTTCGCTTGCTTGGTTTCTATTCACAGCAAAATGTGAATTCAGCAGCAGACCTCGTGTTTACTGGTCTCCCTCGCGTGGTTCTGGTGCTACGGTGTGTCTTATTTGTTCCAGAAATATTCGTCTCTCCACCCTCGGAGTTTGAACAACATATGTACAGAAGCGATCCCAGGCCAGATACTGGCTCGTTAATGCAGTTGGAGAGCCGTAGAGCTGTCCCACAGGCTTCACAGCGCCCATAATCCAAAGCCTCAGCCAGTATATTTGAATAATTCCACAACTCGACGGCCGCGAAGTGAAAAATCACTGCAGACTTCGGGATCACGCACATTTCTTTCATTTTCTTGTCTTTCTACGGCAAACAAGGAAGCTGTCGGCCGATCTACGGCATTATTATTGCAAATAAAAGCTTTAGCTCTGCAAAAGCGGCCCTTGTTTGTTCTTTTCGCGCTAGTGTGAAGAACCGCCGCCATCTTGGATGTGGCAATGTTATGCGCAGTAGAGGGTGCGCAGAGCAAAACAAGGGAATTACCTTAACTGAGACAGTTGATTGACTGTAACGACTGTTAGCGTTAACAAAAAAACTGCAATTTAGTTAGAATTTTAAAGCCCAACTCAAGAAAAAAAAGATATGCAGTTAAGTTACAGACGCCCTTCAATACACCCGGAATTTGAATTTTTCGATGGTCTACAACCACAGGGTGCATCTACTCCTGCTTGTTCCGTAACATATGTAAAACGTAATGTTATTAGAGAATCCCCCCACCGCTCAAAGCTTTGCATGGATATTTTATAACATGGTCTGGAGGGCTTTGGTCAGACTGTTTGTGGCAACAGGTTGGCCTACATGTTTTAAGGTTTTGTTACACGAGACGATTCGCAACGACAATTTCGAGCGCAACATAGCGTGGCAATGTTGGAACAATGCTGCAACCATTCGAAACAATGTCACAACAATGATGTAACGCCTCGTTGCGCTTGGGAATCGTCTTGTGTAACATAAGGTAATGTTACACGAAACGATTCACAACGACGATTTTGAGCGCAACACAGCGTAGCAATGTTGGAACTATGTTGCAAACTTGTAAATATTCGAAACAATGAGGCAACAATGTTGTAATGCCTCGTTGCGCTAAAAGTCATCGTTGCGAATCGTTTCGTGTAACATCACCTTTAGCCAACCATTTCTACAGTAAACACAACTTCCAAATGAGAATTACTTACCCACTTATACTGGTGGTAGGAAAATTGTTCTGAGATAAAAGAACTGCCAAGAAGTCTGCTACTCGCTTCAGCTCAACGAATATAAGGGTGCGGTCTGTACCTGTTTTGAAAGAGGTTTAAGAAACGGTCCAGATAAGAACGATAGCAACAACGGCAACGAACATGTTGGAATGCAAAAAAGGTGCTAACTTTTCTATTGTCTGTACTTACTTCTGATTGGCTTAAATAGCAAAAGTTAACAAAACTTCATAAGGCGGTACATATATTCATCCTTACTTTCCAACCATCTTCGATATAACAAAATCTGGTCTCAGTTTGAATAACAAGGAAATCCTATGCGGGGAACATGTAAAATTGTAAACTTTTCTTGGCTATTGTTTTCAACTCTTGTGATTGGTCAAAATCTTTTAACACAAAAAAACACCCTTTCAAAGTGGAGTTTAAGGTGGCTCGATACAGTTTTTTTGAGTGAGTACCTCTCACGTTTGAGCGTAAACTACGTCGCCATAAACAAAGATTTGGAAAAAATTAACACCTCAGTTGTATTAGATAAAGATGAAACTTTGTTATGATCAGGGTTGCAATGACATCGTAGTTGTCGTGGCAACGAAATGACGCCATTACCTATTTTACTTGCAACAGTATTTCTCGGCACTGGGAACTGTTCTTCCAAAATCATTTACTGGAGCTTTTTCCTACAACAGCCGCCTCGATGTTAGTGAAGTTTAAGCGAAATCTGTAAGAGCGTTATCGAGATATTTTGGGAAGAAGTTTTTATGGTTAGAAATACGGTAAAAAAAATGGACAATCTTGATGTTCGACTGTTATCTGTACTAAACGAAGCGCTTTTGACATGCAATTTCACCTCATAGTAGTTTCAATCCTTTTAAAAAATGTGTGTGAAAGATCATGGAGATACCTCCAGCCGATTGCTAGAAAAAAGGATTTGATTAGTATGCATCGAGGCGCTCTTATAGCGGTAATGTAAAAATTTCGGTCTACTTTAACAAGTTAGCGAATAATTGTTAAACCGCTCGATAAATTTTTTAGAAAATTTAAGAATCTTGAGACTAACCGTCCTTTTATATGACCTCTTAGTTTCAAGATTATTGATACATTGTAAGGCAGTAAAATAAGGGCTACAATTCGCTAATATTTTGTCGGAAATTTTGTCTTTACAAGTGAGAGTCTCTGATTATTCAGGGGTATTGTCTCAAGGTTTCATTTTCACGTGAACAGCAGTAACTAACAATGCATTTGACATATACAAAAATGCTAGCTATTGTTGTGCACGAAAATATGAATTTTGGAGACAATACCCCTGAATAATGAGAGGCTATCACTTGTAAACACAAAACTCTTGACAAAATATTATCGAATTCAAGCCCTTATTTTACTGCCTTACAGTATATATCAGTAATCTTAAAACTAAGAGGTCATATAAAAGGACGGTTAGTCTCAAGATTCTTAAATTTTCTAAAAAATTTATCGAGCGGTTTAAAAATTATTCGCTAATTTGTTAAAGTAGACCGAAATGTTCACATTACTGCTAAAAAGAGCGCCTTGATACATACTAATCAAATCCTTCTTTCTAGCAATCGGCTGGAGGTATCTCCATGATCTTTCACACACGTTTTTAAAAAGATTGAAACTACTATGAGGTGAAATTGCATGTCAAAAGCGCTTCGTTTAGTACAGATAACAGTCGAACATCAAGATTGTCCATTTTTTACCGTACTTCTAACCATAAAATCTTCTTCCCAAAATATCTCGATAACGCTCTTACAGATTTCGCTTAAACTTCACGAACATCGAGGCGGCTATTGTGGGAAAAAGCTCCAGTAAACGATTTTCGAAGAACAGTTCCCAGTGCCGAGAAAAACTGTTGCAAGTAAAATAGGTAATGGCGTCATTTCGTTGCTATGACAACTCCGATGTCATTGCAACCCTGATCATAACAAATTTTCATCTTTATCTAATACAACTGTTGTGTCAATGTTTCCAAATCTTTGCTTATGGCGACGTAGCTTACGCTCAAACTTGGTAGGTATTGACCTTGAAAAACTATATCGAGCCACCTTAAATGCATTTTATTGCGTAAACGGCCTTCATGTAGGTTTATGCATTCTCTGTGTAAAAATGAGAACATTTCTATGTGGGGAAAGCACCGTTGCCGCATAACAAAAGAAATTGCTATCCACCCTACCCGGATCATTACTTAATTACAATTCAAAACAGTTATCAGCTCTTCCACTGCCAGTCGTTAACTTAACATTGAAATTCAGGATCCAGTAATCATTTTGCTTTGTTAGGACAAAGATATATTTAAAACGACATTTCAAGAATGTTTTCAGAATTTAAATCACCCGTATTAAAACCTTACAAGAGGTGAGCTGCCTCCTCGGTGTAGTTTGGAACAGGAGTGCAGCTTTCGCAGTGAGGGGTATTCATCGCGGCATTACCTCTCTCGCTTACACTACTGATCAAAAAACTAATATTTCCGCCCTAAGAACACGTGAGTGTGTTGGCTCTCGTGTCGATAACCATTCTGCGAACAGATCCTCTTTTTGTCTTGTTGAGTAACGACGAGAAAAGGAACTCCTGGATGCCTGAGCCGCGTCAACCGTTGGAAGTGGGCGAAGCCCAAATTCCGGACTAGTCAATCTTGGTCTCCCTTGTCAAACTGGTTTCCCGAGTGCGAGTACAGTGTATACGTTTAATAGAGACCTTTAGATTCTAAGACGAGTACGACAACGAGTGCGAGATTTTCACAATACTAAGTAGTGCTCGCGCGTGAACCAGCGTCATTTTGGCGGGAAAACGTGGTAGCCGTCGTCACTCTAGTACGAGTTTTAGCGAGAATGTCGAAGTGGAGGAAACAAGTTATCAATTGTTAGACGTTTTATCATTTTGCGATCGGCAGAGGGTGCAACCTCCTTCATTAAAGGTAACAGTGCTAAATTTCTGGTGAAAAATGGTAAAATGAAACTTTCCGGGGAGTCTTTAGTTTGAGAATACGCGAAAAAGCTTTCTAGTTAAATCTCGTACTCGTTGTCGTACTCGTCTTAGAATCTAAAAGTCTCTAATAAACAGATGGTCATAACTTAGCCCGCTCTACAAAGCGCACCGCTATTAGGCCTGGGTTCGAAACCGTCTCTCAGCAACAAGTAGCACACACTTAACCAAGGTCTTACTCAATTCATGCAGAGTCTTTCTCGAGTACGCCAAATCAAGCAAGCGAAATAAAGGCTCTCCAAGCAGGTTGGTCAACAATGTACGTACCTGAGTTAAGCAAAAGGTCAAACAGCTTCTCCTTTTTATCATCTCCAGGGACAGACATTACAGACTGACTGATGTCCAGGTTTGATCCACCGATCTTACCCACTGCCACAAACAGGTACTGTTCCTTCAAAAAGTCGGCGGCTAGACGCTGAATCTCGTCAGGGAAAGTGGCGCTAAACATGAGCGTCTGTCTCTCTGTTTTGTCGGGCATTCCTTTCATTTCCACAATCTTACGCACGTCCTTTTCGAATCCCATATCTAGCATACGATCAGCTTCATCCAGGATCAAATAACGTACGCTTTCCAGACTGATCTGCAGCAAACGACACAAGTAATATGATAATTAAATACAAATATGGAAAAAAATTTCGCACAGTCTGCAAAACAGCGCGTAGTAATGATAGTTCTGGAGCGAGGGTGAACATTAAGAATTAAAAAAAAACCAATTTTGAAAAAAAAAAAAAGAAGAAAGAAACGTAGAAAGACAGAAAACAAAAGGAAAAAAAGGAGAGGAAAAACCCCGACCGTTTTGCAGTTTCCCAGGGGGCGTGGCCACGGCAGGAGAAATCGCTCAGTTATTGCAAAAATGAATGTTACCAACCCGGTTGCTGTCCACAAAGTCAATCAGTCGCCCAGGCGTTGCAACCAAGAAATGACAACCTCTTCTTATTTTGTCAGCTTGGTGTCGTACGCTGACCCCTCCATAACACACAGCAGCAGTAACAACAGTCTCATTAGCAAACTTGCATACTTCTCTATGGATCTGTACAGCAAGCTCTCGTGTTGGCGCTAGACACAGCGCTGTTGGAGCTTGAGTGTCGCCGGTTAAGTATCCACCACTCAGAAGACCCCGCTTGATCATGGATGTTAATACTGGCACTAAATACGCGACCTGCAAAAAAAAAATTGAAACGTTTTCTGAAATGACTACTTTTGCATTCTTCACAAAGGCCTTGACAGCGTTATACGACGATACGCCAGAGCTGAGCTGTTAAATGTTCATGCAACCCAAACGATTATCATTTGGTACCGTTTGTGCGTAACCTAGCCCCAATGGTCCATTCTGTAATATCTATTATTACAAACTGAATCATTGCATAATGCAATTCGAGAGCTCTGATTGGCTTAGCCATCATGGGATATGAGTCATTATACCATGCTCTCTAAATATGGTAGCTGTACGCGTCTGCTCAAAATTAAAAACAAGCTGAAAATCGGTTGTTCTTACAAATAAAGTCGGGAAGAATTATCGATATTTTGTGATTATAGCCAACTCACTCAGCGCTTCGCACCTCGTTGGCTAACCACCATCTCATATCCAACGCGCATTCGTAGAATAACTGTTTAAGATAAAAATGATCTACGAAGAAATAAACAGCGTCCAAGCTCCGAGCTAAGAGCTGACAACAGGGCTTGCGTATACTGTGATTGTCTCGACTTGACGAAGTTGACCTGGCTAGGCGGACCAATGTGTTTATTTGGAGACAAGTTGGCCCGCGCTACGAGGGTGACCCTACCATCAAAAGGATGACGATGCAAGGCCGTTCACCCTCCTTCTAGCCAAGCCAACTATTTGTTTCTCATGTAAACGGTTCGCCACGGTTTGTAAGGAAATTCTCCGAGTACTCCGGTTTTCCCCTCTCCTCAAAAACCAACACTTCCAAATTCCAATTCGATCTGGAACGCACGGACACGTTTAAACGAGTTCATATGAACTCTTAAGTGCTTCGTGGGTTAAAAAACAATTTACAATTTTTTTACAGTTTCATTGGACTTTGAAAACACACCTGCTATTGTTTTCGGCGGCTTGAGAAGAACTTCTTTGTTCACTGCGCATTTCAAAAACAAGCGAATTTTGAAGTTCACAAGCCAACTGACGTTTGCGTTTTTCGCTGCCGTCGATCATCTTAGCGGACCTGTTAGTTAACAAATTTTTTCTTCAACGGGTTCAAAGGTCATGGTTTACGATTCGTGATTTGTGGATTTCGATCAGTTTTGTGTTTCAGGACCGGTACGTTTTCCTCCGCAACCGCGTTTACCCTAATATTCAGAAATCAGTCGGAGAAAGCCGCCTAAAACTGGAATAAACGATGGGTTTGAAAAAATGGAACACTTATATCCGCTTGGAACATTCCAACCAAAACAGCAGTTGAACCTTTTCAGGAATTCCGTTACTCCTAAAAAGCCGTGTCCCAGCCAGAATTTCCGTAACGTTATGTATATGGTAAAAGTGTTTGGACCAAATCTTATGTTGTGCCTATTCAAAAATACCCTTTTGATGGTCATTGGGATCTTTTTCTATTTCGGCTTCAATAGAGAGGCGAAACCGTTGCGTCAAGGGGCCATGGTAGCAAAAGTTTTGGATCCCGGCAAACCTTGGTCCTGCACATATGGCAGAAGGATAAAAAAGCCCATACTTTTCTTTCATCGCTCGACAATGCAAATAGCCGTCCCTGTCAAGAGAGATTGTTGAGAGCCAGAAATTTTGCTACCATGGCAACATGGCGTCACGTTTCTCCTCTCTATTAATTTCTTTACTCAGAAAAAGCCGAAATTTTCTTTACTTACAGTTTTTCCTGAGCCTGTTTGAGCGCAAGCCATCAAATCTCTGCCAGCCAGCACAATGGGGATCGCATGCTTCTGGATAGGCGTGGGTTTGATGAATTTAGCCTTCTTGATATTCGAAGAACACTGCTCGAGAATCCCGGCTTGTTCAAAAGTGTCGATCGCGGAAGGAATTTCTTTGCCTGTCACCTTGACAGGGATCTCGTCATATTTATCAAAATTCAATCCGCTGTGTGGAGCGTCTTGGAATAGTTCATTGATATCACTGGGAAGCTCTGGTGGTATGTACGTTACAGGAGCAACCTTGCTTTCGGTACCTGAGTTAGCAGAAACATTTAACTTACATATACAGCTATTTTGAGAAAGGTTGTCAGAAGAAATGTGCACGCGACAACCCTGAAAGGTAATATGGGATATGATCAATACACTGTTCCTGACACTGTAGCTTTCGAATCTACTTTTGTTGCTTTAATTTAGCTCTCGAAAACATATGTCCATAGCCTGTCGTGCAATTCTTTCAAATTTCTTTGAAGAACAGTGAAGTCAAAACCACCCACAATACCTTTCGGGGTTGTCGCGTGGTCTTTTTGCGACAACCTTTCTCGAAATAGAGTGGTTTTCGTTTGAGTGTCGTAAAACCAAAACCAAAGTAATTACTCTGGCCAATCACATAGGACACAGACAATACATTGAACCAATCAAAACTCGAAGTAATTACATGTGGCTGACGCAAAGCGCGGGAAAATGCATGCGAACGCGTCACAATTGGCTTTGGTTTTACTTCTGATTGGATGAAAAGGTGGCGCGAATCTTTTAAGCCAATCGCATCGTGTAGAAAGTGCAAAACCAATTACTTTTCGACACTCAAATGAAAACCGCTCTAGCTGTATTCACACCAAGCTGTTTCGGCAAAATAATGGAGACTTCAAGATTCCAAGACGCGGACGTCTACAGCAGCGAGGTTTTCTCAATACTAAGTAGTGCGCGTGCGTGAATCAGCTTCATTTTGGAGGGAAAACTTTGTCGCGTCTATTTGGAACCGCTCAATTCGTCACTTGGCGACTTTTCCTGGAGTTGAATTCTCAAGGGCTTTATCCATGTTCAAATAGAGAAGGGAAAATTTGTCGTAGTATGTCCACGTCCTCCATAAAACGTCGCATTGGGAGGTTTCACGCCGTAGTCGTGGGGTGGACGTCAAAGAAATGTACTAAAAAGCGTGATGCACGTGCAGAGCATTTGTTTTGCTCATAAAACCAATCGCTTTTTGACGTTGTTGTTGTTGTCGTTGTCGTCGTTGCTTAAGGTCCCTATTGTCGGTTCAAAGCCTCGTTCCTACTCGTTTACTTCCGCTATTGTCCAAATACCTGCTCACACTTTGACGAAGAGTGGCAGAAACCATTTGATTACCATTTTGCACAGTAATATTATATTAACATTGTCCCTAACCTCTTCTTCCACCATCGTCTTCTTGTTGAGGACATTCGCGAGCAAAGTGACCAGTTTCACCACATTTAAAACAGCCCCGACCACCTGGAAATAAAATAATTCGACTTGTTATCAGCCAGTAAAAAGTTATTAAAATTCCCAAAAATGACGAATAAGGCCAACCTCCCTGTTCCCAGGTTCCTCTCCTTCTCGTATAATTTATCTCATTGATACAGTTGAGGCTCTTCTTGTGACCACTCTCGTAAGCCACCAGCTCTAGTTAAGAACAGCATTGTGAAACCCTGTTTAAACTGTCTTGTAATTAAATGCTCCTGAAATCGACTGCAACCACTTTTCTGCACTGGAAGAAAAGCTCTAACTTCTTGATCAAATTCAGGGTAGTAATACATACGTAATAGCTGTTTGTTATTTTTAATAAGATAAACAAGGAGGCAGCGTAGATGAGCGGCTACTGGAATTGTAATCCGGAGGCACTGAATTGAAGTCCTGCCCTGATCACTGGGTGGTCCCGTGTACAACTCCTCGGTCACCCTTGTAAATAACCAACTGGTTTGCTTCCAGCCAGTTGGGATTCTTAACCTTGTGGACCACAATGAAAACTCACCTGCTGGTTTACCAGTAATTGTGCTGCCCATAATTTTTAAGACTATTGTTTTTTGTTTGTTTTGTTTTTTGCTGTTGTTGTTGTTGTTGTTTTAGTTATAAACAAGACATATTAATATTTTGGATGTATTGGCTTTTCTGAGTACCCACTGGCAGTACGTTTATCACATGGTCACTCACAAGAGCCTTGTGATTCTCATAAATGACCAGCTCTAGCTGTCATCATTTCCATGGATTCTGGGATGGTGATCTATGAGAGCTACAGTCATGTACAGAGGACTGTTAATGATATGTTGTCCTTGGACATGTATTTTTGCATTAAAAACAGTAATGTTCACGATTTACCTCGGTCTCTATATTCTCCTTGTGGCTTATTTGGATAATTCCGAGCAAAATGATCCACTGGGACAAAGAAGACAATAAACTGTTAACATTGCACATCAGTTTTTAAATTACCCATTCAAAATATTTTCCATAACGTGACTGGTTTATTGCCCCGCCAATAATTTCTCTCAACTAGCTGGCTATATATAGCACTAACCAGCTAGTTGAGAGTGGCATGAGTGCACAACTTAAAAATATGGAAAGAATTCAAGTCAGGAGCTGCCACTAAGATTTCCAGTTGCCACCTAAATACCCAGTACAAAGAGTAGGCAGAATCAAGCAGCTATTGATTTCATTTGGTTCTATCCTCTAATTTCATGTACATATGATAGCCAGGAGAAATCCACAGCCACTGGCACTTAATGACAGCCCTGTTACTGACTGTAATCAGCATGCAAAGAAAGTTGTGTCTGATAGCCTAGGGCTAGTGGATTTTGCCATCGGGCTAGTGATTTTTGTTCTTAACTTGCCCGACGGGCAAGTGCTGTTTTGGGGGGAAATTCAAATTACAGAAGGATTGTAACCAAAAGGGTTTTGGGACCAGTGGAAATGACTTGTGGGCTAGTACATGATAGCTACAACTTGCCCGAATGGCAGGCTGTAAAACTGACTTTCTTTGTACCCTGGTAATGAATGTAAGAATTAGCTAAAACTTGACAATTTTATTGCCCAATGTATGTCTAACTGACCCCTCTGATCCCCTCGGTCGGGGCATTCACGAGCAAAGTGGCCAACTCTGCCACAATTATGACAGGTCCGGCCACCAACAAAACAAAAATATTAGAACACAACCTCATGTTATTCCAGATCAACACTGAAATGCTGGAATTTTTAGATAGGACAAGAGAGTGACTGGCCTTTACAAAGTACCAACAAGGACAGTAAGTTAAAAGGGGCCTCTAAATTGTTAAAAAAGGGTTCTGCACAGAATCTTTTCCGTCCCCATAAACCAAGGATGAGGGCATGTATAGTTTCCTACAAATGGCTGGACCTTTATGTGGCTCCGAGGAGCACAGAAATAAGGTCCTGTTACGTTAGGGTAAAATGTTACCAACTTCTGGCCTTCAAACAACAACATAGTAATAAATAACAAAAAACACACACAAACTACAATAAACAGCAAAATACTAAGGGAATATAGCTTCCAATAAAGTGTTTCAGACTTGAGACTGTACAGTGTACCTTGACACTCTAAGAAGACCTTAGAAATGAGAAAGGAGATGGAGGAGGCATAAAAACAAAATGGTTATTTGGACATAATTATTGTTCCTGCAGAAGCTTCCCAAGTTCTCATCTTGTTATGTGCAATGACAGAGGAACCTAAAACCACAACAAAAATATGCACAATACCACTCTGTTCTGCACTGCGAGGTAATCGTCCAGACAAAGACATGTCTTCCTGCTGGAGTTCAACGGTATCACGTGTGGTATGACCCCAATGTTGTTGTTGTCCTTCACTTGTCCAAGATGCAGAATTTCCTTGTCCTAGACAAAATAACCATACACAACGAAAATTATTTTTAAGTCAGTAAAAACATTCAACGTACATGTACATTAATAGGGTTCAAAATAAGTGGTTGTCCGGTTGTCCTGGCCAACAAAAATCATAAACAGGGCAACCAATTTGTGCAGGGTGGTTGCCCCTTGGACAACCCAATCTACCAAGGCATTAGTTATAGGAGGGTCATAATTCCTGAAAATAGTTGAACGTAAAACAAATGCGGAAAAATTAGTGATGCACGTGCAGAGTTGTTGTTTTGCTCATTAAACCTACTGCTTTTTTGACGTTCCCGTTGTCATCGCCGTCGTAGTTTCGTAAGGTCCCTATTATAAAATAATGTACCTTCAAAATTAGAGTAATCACTAGTCATGCCATTCATGTAACTGTTCCCTCCCCCAGGAGCTTGGGGAGGAGTGGGTTGATTGATAACTCCCCCACCCCTCCCAGGACCTTGTGGGTTGAATGTGGCTTCTTCATGTCTACCACCCATGCTCTGCTGGTAACTTGTCACTGGTGGTCCATTGGCAGAACTACGGCTGTAGTTGTTGTACTGCTGACCAAAATTTCCTCCTGTCATAGGTTGTTCACTGTAACTTTGTTGGTAGCCTTGAAATGACTGTTGCTCATGCTGATAGCCACCTACAAATCAACACACATTAGCAAGATAATATAGTATTTGGAAAGCAAATCAGAGGATAGCAATAATTCTAATGCATTTTGTTTGGCTTCTCTGAGTGTACACTGCTTTTCTTTTTCTGGGCCACGCATATGGAAAGAGAACATTGAAGACAGAGTGAAATTATTGGAATTAAATGTTATCAATTATCGTCCAAAGATAACAGTCAATTTGCGTAAAATAGGTCTAAAAATGAGGGAATGACGTTTCAGAGAACGTAGCTCCTAAATGTCCCAGCAAGAGCAGGGCCATGTTCCTCACTCGACTGACCCCTCCCCCCCCCAAGCAAATTGCACGTCTAGTGCATATGTTTTTGCCTTACCAGCCATTAATGGTCCCTTACCTGCTGAGCTAAAATGTAGGGAGAACACTGGCACATAGAGCAGTTTGTCATGGAGGCCTGTCACAGAAACTTCTTACCCAATATGTCCTTAGCTTGACAATAAAACCAATGACAGGCCTTACTGGGCAAATAGTGCATCATACCTCCCCTGCCGGGGCCTCTTGGATTATACACAGCTTCCTCACGTCTCACACCCATTGGCTGATGAGAGTTCATCATTTCAGATCCGTTAATAGTTTGTTGAGGGTAGTTTTGTTGTTCCATGTTTCCACTCCACTGTGTTGGTTCAGGGAAATGTTGCCCTTGATATCCTTGAAACGATGTTTGTCCATAAGGATTACCTACACAAAAAAATACATGTGGTGAGAAAAATATACATGTATCAGCCTGTTTTTTACAGTCCAGTGATTCAAGAAGCAACGAGCAAGAAGCAATTAACAATTGTCATTCTCTATTTTCGAATTCCCCATAATACACTCTGTTTGCCCCCCAAATTCTGCATAAACCATTGTTTTTAAATGCTCCTGGGAGTATTGCATTTTCCCAAAAGCATTTTAAGACAATAAGTTATGCAAAATTTGGGGGGCAGACAGAGTGTATTATGGGGAATTCGAAAATAGTCAATTGTCATCAATTTATACATTATACAGCATTCTTGTTCAGCACGCGTGCAATGACCATGCTTGGCTGACTTCCGAATGCTTACCAAGAAATGATAATTTTGGTACAGTGAGACAGGCCATCGCGTGATACATAGAGGTTTTACTCACAATTTTTAATCAATTCTTGTGCTTCTTGTGCCTTTGCAACAAAATCAAGAAGTGCTACACACTAAATCTACTTACTATTAAAACAATATCATTTTTTCATAGGTTTAGTGCAAGCCAATAATTAAACCAACTCGTGATGGGAATCCCTTCTATTTTCTCACACTAAATTATCATATCTCGGTGAGCATTCGGAAGTCAGCCAAGTGTGGTCATTGCACGTGTGTTGAACAAGAATGCTGTATAATGACAGACTAGAAACAATAGACAACTCCCAAAGCACAAACTCAGCCAAAACGCTAAAAATCTTCAATGTTTACTCAAGTTTGGGCTTATAGAAGATAATGTCACAGTTTTTCAATGACCATGAAATTCGGAGTCCGGGTAGTTAGTTAATCAATTGTGGCCCTGAAAAAATTTGAAGGAAAAAAAACTACGAATTTTTAAGAAAATGCTTTTTTTGTGAGAAGGACTCTTAAACGCTGACAAATGCCAACAAATAGCGAAAACTATAATTTCTATAATTATGTTTGCTTTGCTCGAAATCGCACACATTTACAAGACCCTAAAGTGTTTTGCTGACTTGCAAGGACCCATCTGTTATAACGATGCCCAAAATAAAGGGATCAGTCTCATAGTTTATTAGATATAATCGTGTAAAGTTTGCTTATCATTTTCTCATAAATTATGACCTCAATTTGGAAACCGCCGAATTTCTCGAATTGGGTCTTTGCGATTTTGGTGAAACTCTGTTCAGCACAAGGCACTAATGCGCACTATGTGAAGCCGAGAGATTTCCACGAAAAAATGCCGGCAACAGCAGATTTTCGACTCAGACCTCAAAGGGGCGTGGCATTATAACCACGTGACATTTACTCCAATGGCCAAAAATTTTATGTTATATTGTAGATTGATCTATACGTTATCCATTCTATGTGTTAGACTTATGATAAAAGTAAAGGTGGGGATACCAGAGAGCTTCAAAGTAGGATGGTACCCCCCCAAAAAAAAACTGGGTCGAGTCACCTTAAAGGAGAAGATTAAAAAAAAAAAAAACAAACATAATATGTTTTTCACATTTTGTTCATTTGTATCCCTTGTCTCACCTCCCCTGCCAGGTCCTCTTGGGTTAAATAAAGGTTCTTCCTGATGCACACCCATTCCACCATGATAACTGTTCATTGGTGCAGCAAATCCATTGACACCCTGCTCACTGTAATAAGGCTGCTCCATATTACTTTGAGGTGGCCCATTCTGAGTTCTGTATCCTTGAAATGGTGGCAGCTCATTCTGCCTCTCTGAAAAACAAACCAATGGGTTTGTCCTAAAATAGATTCTGTATATGAATAAAGCAATAATATCAACTGTCAGGGTTTGCAAATTTTATTGATGAGTGGAGTCAGTGTGACTTCTGCTTCACAAACTTTGGAGTCATTTTGGAATATTTGGAGTCAAGTATCAGACTTTCCAGCAGGTGGTCCTGGCGTGTATACATGTACACTATCGTGAGGGATACAGGAAGTAGCTGTGGTGGTCCGCTGACCTGGAAAGCTCAAATCCATGATGGCAGTTAAAATCGAGTAAACTTTGATCATAATTTACCCTCTTCCTGTCTTGTTGTGCAGTATAATTATCTAATTTTGATGATTTAATTAAGGTTTATAACATTTACAATTAACTCAAAATTAACTGAAAAAGGTAAGAACAAAACTGTGTTTGTTACCAAAAATTTCTGGAGTTGAAGTGGCTCCCCCCGTACGCAACTTGCAGCGCTGTACAGCGCCACAAAATCGCTTCAAAATAGCTGTACAGCTAAATTACAGCTGTTTAGCAGCGTTTTAGAAGCCAAACAGCAGCTTAATTCAAGTTGCAGCGGGATGCAAAAGCGCTGTGCAGCCTTTGAAGCTCTCGGCAGCGGTTTTGCAGCGCAGTTACCGACTTTCAAAAGCTGCGAAGTAGCTGCAGTAACGCTACAATTCAGCTGCGCTCGATCTGATAGCACAACATTCTTGAGATAACATGAATCGCCAGAAAAGCCTTGCCACAGATTACAGCATTTATAACGAGAAAACTTTGACTGTACCTCTAAGAAATGTGAGTAAGCTTGTGCGCAGGGAAGATCATCTTCGCTGGGGTACGAATGCACTTACAAGTTTCAAACGTTCACGATAATATATGTTCCTTAGTTCACTGTAACATTTAATGACGACCAAAGTAAGATTGGGTTGATTTCTTTCACGAAAAAAGTGTAGCAGATCGTCGATCATGGACAAAACATCAAGGTGAGCGATGTCAGGCTTAACGTGTTGCAACAAATCAAAATATCATTTGGCTGTTGTCCGGTGTAAACTTTATGTAGAACAGTTGCTGTTATTCTCTTTATTTTTTAAAAAAGATAAACTTCAATGTCTGCATGTTAATGACAGCTCTTACATTTAGATGGGTGACCGTGACTGCTGAATATTTACAAAGCGAGGCTGTTGCAGATCTGTTATTGCTTTTGTAACGTGTACGCGTGGATACTAAAAAAGTATCAGTTGCATTTTGACTTTCTAGTGGTTTTTACTCCTCCTAAGGCCTTGTCAACTCCTCTACCATGTTTCGTGATTATTGTATTATTGAAGGCTGCATTTCTTTTTTTTTGTACTAACAAGTGGTAGGCCATTACCGGTAACAACATTCTTTGTCTTTTCAAAGCCACTTTGCAGCCACTTTGCAGCGCAGATCGTGATTCGGGAATTTTCTGCACCGCTGCAACAGCGCTGTTTATCGCTGTCAGAGGGCTTTCCACTGCAGTGCGAAACAGCCAAAATTTGCTACTGCTGCAGCCAGCCCTTTTGCAGCTCTTTTGTAGCACTTCTTAAAGTCATTCTGCAGTGCTGCAGCAGCACTGCTCGTTTCGTACGGGCCTGTTTGTTACCAAAAATTTTCGGAGTGGAAGTTGACTCCCTCCATAACCTCAGTGGAGTCATCTGAACAATTTTGGCGTATTTGTGAACCCTGAACCGTACATGTATAATAATGCCTGCAAGCATTCACAACCAACATTATAACATTTTAACTTTTGTGAGTGAAAAATTAGCACATAATGTTTATTAACTTGTCAATTAATGGTAATGTTGCTTTTTCTGCTGAAAGCATGCGCAATGAAGCACAACACTTAGGAAAGATAACAATATTGATAGTACCAGTACCCACAAGTCAAGGCACTGAGGCAGAGTTGTACATGTGTAGGTACAGTGTAGGACTCTATACAGCACACTGTATGCTCAATCCTACAAAATGATTCCTGTAAGACTGTTTGCATTACTTTGAAATAGGCCATTTCCGAGTTCCCCGGGCCTCTCTTTCAAAACAAGGGTAGGTGCTCAGCCTTTGACATAGAAATCATTTTTCATTCTCATGCAAATAAAACTCATTTTCACAAGAAAGGTTGTGCACCTAGCCTCATTTTGAAAGTTAGGGTTTCTGGAACTCGGAAGTGGCCTATTACAGTAGTACAGCTAACACTAAACCTTGAAAACCTCCTGAGGTACAGTGTACAAACAGAAAACAGAACTTTATGAGACAAACAAGGTTAACATGGATGAAAATGGTTGTGCCATTTTTGTAGGACATCTAACCTGTAAAATTTTGAAAATTTCCTCTTCTTTGAAACTGTGAATCCTGGTCTCTCTTAGGTAATCCTCTGTCTCTCTGCATTGCTTTCTCTACCACAAGCTGATCATTTCCTACCATAGTACCATTCATTCTCTCTATTGCAATATTAACCTCTTCCTCAGTAGCAAATCCAACAAATCTGAAATAATCAGTACATGCAATAATCAAGAATCAAGTATGGGGAATCAGGTTCAGGTGTATGGCATGGGGCAGCAGGGATGAAGAGCAGCAATGAAGGGCAGGGATGGGGAAACTGGTAAGCATGAGGGATCAGGGTTGGAGAAGCAGGGATGGGAGGGTGAGGAAGTGGAGCAAGGATAAGGAGTACAGATGAAGAGCAGGGATGGCCTAGCAGGGATGGGATGAACAAGGGTGAAGGAGCAGGGATTGAGTATCAGGGATCAAAGAAAAGGCATTAGGGAGCAAGGATGAGCTACAGCTGTAGCAATAATGAGGGATAGGGAAGCAGGGATAGGGGGGCAGGGCTTGGGGAAAAGGTACAGTGTACAATAAGGGAGCAGAGATGGGACAAGAAAGATGAAGAAGCAGGGACAGAGGAGCAGGGATGGGGCAGCAGAGCTGGAGGAGCAACGACAGGGGAACATCCAGGATAAGGAACAGGGATGAGGAACAAGGATAGGGGAGCAGGAGGGGAACAGGGATGGAGTAGCAGGGATGGAGATGCTTTTCCAGGGCTGTCATTAAGAGCTGGGAGCCGGGGATTTCCCCTGGTTACTATGAATGAGGTCCCCTGCTACTTTCATTGGAAAATCAAAGAAAAATAGAACCAAAAGAAATCCCTAGCTGTTTGATTTCCCTCCAACTTGTTGTATTTACCCAGCAACTTGAAATCTTAGTGACAATCCTCTTGAACAGAGGAGCAGGAAAGGGGTAGCAGATGACAGGGGAGCACAGATGAAAGAACAAGGTTGGAGGGGGCAGGGATAGAGACTGCATGGAAAGAGGAGCAGGGAGGGGTTACAGGGATGGGTGAAAAAGCATAAGGGAGCTGGGATGGGGTCACCAAGATGAGAGAGCGGGGAGCAGGATGGGGGGGGGGGGCTAGGGGAAAAGGTAAAGAGTATAGGGGGAGTAGGGATAGGAGGAGAACAGGGAAGAGGGGCAAGGACAGAGAAGCAAGGATGGGGGAACAGAAGTGGGGTGTCACCTACAATGTACCTGTACTTTGCTCACTGAGAGTTACTTGTACTGCCGACTACAACAGCTGAGCTACCCCTGTTGATAACAACAACCCCTTCCCTGTATAAAAACATATCCAACTATAAATTTTATATAATTATAAAATTTACAATAAGTGTGTTTACCCAATTGTATTGCTTCTTCCCTCTTTCGGGGCTAGAACATTAGCTGACACAATATTGCCACATCCACTAAACAAAGCTTGCAAGTGGTCCTAAAATATCACAGAACAAGATTCAAACAATGCACAAAATTTGGTTTCATGCTCTTGAGCCACACCATTAACATTAACCCTTTAAGCCCCAATATCCACATACGAATTCTCCAAACTGGCCTCTATACACTTCCCTAAAGAATGTGTTGAGAGAATTTGATAAAAGATCATCTTAGATTTTAGATTAGTTTGAATGTAAATGTACCTGAAGGAAATACCATTAATATAAGTTACCATACCATACCATACCAATTTATTAATTCTCATAACCTAATCGGGTCATGTAGCAGCTGCTCGGAAGAGAAGTCTCCAGTGCTGACCCCAAGCAATACTGGAACAATTGAAAGAATGACATGTCATTGTTTTCTGAGACCAATCAGGAGAGACCTTCCGAGCAGCTCCTACACAACTGATCTAATCTCACGACAATCATATGGATATGGTTAGGAGAAAATTGATGTTGGTCACCATTGGGACTTTAAGGGTTAAATGGTTTAGGAGCAATCCCTGTACACCACATACACAGTGTTGCTTTAAAGGATTACATGTACATGTACATGTACTTGTGGTGTCAAAAGGGCAAACCAGGTTTGTTAATTCATTAGGAGGAATAAACAAAATGATAACTTTTTGTTGTTGTTGGATACGTGTAGCTTTGGGGCTAGCTCTAAAAGCTTTGGGATACACATGTACACAGCCCCCTAGTCCTTTAGGAAAACTGTGTTCCCCTTTGGTTTTTGGTAATAAATTAATGTACTTATTGTGGGATTTCTGTAAACAATATATTTAACTTTCATGTTTTTGTTCTTGTTATAGATTCTGTTTTTAAAAGAACAACAACTCACCTTATCCATATCTAATGGCACATTTTTAATGTAGACCTTGTGCTCTTCTCGCCTTGGAGATCTGCCAGAAAAATTACTCCCTTTGGGACCTGAATAACTGAAAAAATAACAACCAATTATATTTGTATGAATGCATGGTATAAGGCTTCAAGGGACTTGATATTGATGTATACAATGTACAGTACCGCTCCAAGGTCAGTTACCAGTCGTGTTTCATTGCCTGTGCAACAAGACTCGCATCGCGCAGTACCCTACGTTATCCATTGGTTTCAGCTGGTCAAATAAGTGAAACATCCTTATGCAACATTGTTGAATTCCCCAAGTTACACTTACATGGTTACCATGTTGCAAGCTGTTGATAATGTTGAATAAACTTTGCTTTGCGTATATGTTACAGGTCAAAATTAATTCAAGTTGAAATGTCTTAACCTAGGTTGATTCGCAATTTTCCTTGTCTCCAAGACCTAATTAAATTAAATTCAGGTTAAAATTTTTTAACCTAGATTGATTCTCAATTCTTTTTGTGTCCTAGCCCTAATTGCATTCGAGGTACAAGAACGCAACACCTAATTTGTGTTGGGTGTTCTGTGCATTATTGGGTGTCCTGTGCAGTTAATAAGGGAGGTTTTTCGAGATTGCATTCGTCGTCGTCGACACACATTTGCCTCGCTTTGAGGTGCTTGCTTACATTTTGTCTCTCTTTGATGGGCTAACTCACGTGGTAATTCGTATGTCCTTGGCATTCATCTTTCAAATGTTTACTGAGGTCTGATATTCTGTCTTCATAAATCGTTCATCTTTCAAAAATGTGCTGAATCTTCGTAAAGCGCACATATTTAAGAGTTTGCTGAAGGTCTAGTCTCGATCTGTCTTTGCTGAATCTTTCAAAACATTCATCTTTCAAAAGTTTTGGCGGCCGTTGTGCCACAAAGTAAATCTACCGAGTTGTGTAGCTCGGCAGCTGTTGTGCCACAAACGGTAAATCTACCGAGATGTGAAGCTCTGCAGCGCCTTTTCATCATGACTTGCTGATATTTTCGGCACCCGACAAAGGAACATTTTAGGTCTATGTTATTTATTCGGAAAAACTTATAAACAGCCCACAGTAGCTCCACTCAAGTCACTGAAATAAAGACACACTCGACCAAGTTACTGCAGCATTTAGTAAGACGGACCATGCGATATCACTAGCCTTCAAGGCTTTTTCATAATGATACACAGTTTAAATAGAGGTCTTGCTGTAAGCAATCCTTACATTTAACCACTCTCCAGCGATCGTAGCAACAACAGTCTCAGCGATCATTGTCGCTGCGATCGCTGGAGAGTGGTTTCCATATGATCGCTGAACTTTTCTTTCTCAGCGATCCCAGCGATCGTAGCCATCATATGGAAACCAGGCTTAATCTATCGCAAACAACCATCCACCGTTCCTCCTCAACTGCTACCTGTACTCCTTACAAACATATTGAACGCACTCGTCTAAGCTCCGATTACTCCAAGTTCATGAATAATTAAGGCTAGGAGACAAAACAAATTGAAATTGAGATTCAACCTAAGTGGAAAAAATTTTAACCTGATTTTAATTTTACCAGCAACATTACATGTACATGAAGGGTGTGCTGTACAATACCGCATATTCACATGACGTCACATCCACCACATTGCAACCCAGTTACTGGAGCATGACACAGTACCCTCAATCAGCAACACGTAAAGCAACGTTATACCAGCCCTTATCACATCTAGTAGAGTTTTACTTGTACTAGGTAAAATCACTGGGTAGTAAAATCACTTCCACGGTTGGGAAATTATGGATGCAATAGCAATCCTTGTTTATGTTGCAGTTATGGCTAGTTTCTAATGTAACACTGTATGGCTAGCAAAGATAATTTTCCTTATGCATATCTTGCTGAGTACCTAAGGTGAACCTTCAATTCAGTGGTAAAGCATTTATCCTTGGCTTACCCTCAGATAGCAGTCTGGCTGCTATAAAAGGCCTAGTAAAAATCCTGTACCTCATTCTGAGGTGCATTGCTAAGTTGCAATAGTTCAACTGTCCTGAAGTTTTGTAATTCCCACCCTTCCCTTCCATTGGAGGTTTTGTTGTTGTTCTCAATAAACATGGGCTCACCACTTTCTTTCCCCTAGTTTTGGTTTAAGTCTCACAGCAACTTTCCCAAGCTTTGATTTTAACGCAGACTTTTATATTATTTTTATTGTACTCCAGGATGTGCCAGCCAGCAGGTGCTGGCAGAGTTGGCTCGTAGTACTGATAATATAAAGTTCCTGGAAAAGAATAATTGCCCACACTGTTACATTAAGTTGCACGATGCTGGCCGGAGGTTTCACCTCATAGTGCCATGGAGTGTAAGGCCACATCAAGTTTGTTTCTTTTGGACCTACCTGAACTTCTCCAATCCGGCATGCATAAAATAGCACCGGGGAGACAAGTAAGGCTTTATAGTCACACTATGAAAGTCAATCACCCATTAAAGCCTAGCTAAAGGAAACTAACTAACTAAAGACATATAAGTTAAAAATTCAAATCTACTTAAACAAATTCTAATGTTAATCTACAATGTGAAACTTAAGTCCATAATCTGGGGGCTAGTTGTCGGGGGCTTATTGTCTGGGGGCGAATTGTCTGGAATCGCTCCCTGGTAATGCCCTGGAACACTTCCCTTGGTAGTCAGTTATTATTTTCGACTTTGTTTGCAGCAAAACACCTGCTTGGTTTGGAAAAGTAACACGGTGGACAAGTTCAATGAGATAAGTAGTTGACCTAAAGCTGATTTAAGTTAAGTTTATATAGAGGATAAACTCCAATCTTTCCGCGCCATTGAACTCGGGGGTTTTTGAACAGAAGCTTTAATTTCGCTTCAACCAGTAAAATGGAGGAAGCAGGATCATGCAATTAGAGTAAAACAAGGTTTCAAACCGTGAAAGCTAAAATTAATGAGCATAAAGACAACATTTCACATGAAAAGTCCATTTCACAACCACAAGGGAAATCCCCGGGAACAACCACTCATTCATAATCCAAATGAGCGCACATGGGATTTGTTTACTCCTACCTGCTGTTATAACTTATCATTCTTTCACCATGACCAGAGTCTTCATTTCTTGGCGCCGGCTGCCAACGTGAGCCACCGTCCATCTTTCAAGCAGTGTTTTAGTAAACAGCGAGAATCCTTAGCGCTTTAATAGGAACTTCTTCCAGCCGAACACGTGCAAACGAGACGATCGCGAAATTTCACGGTATTTGGAGCATATCGTATTTCAGCGGTACATGCCTCGTGTCCATGTCAGTGACAGAAACTCCCTGGGGAAAACATGGCGACTTGACAAAACCGCTTCCCTCCCACCACCGCTTGGGACCGGGAATTGTCATCGAGCCCACCCCGTTCAGAAACGAAATAAAATAGCACAGTCTGACAGTATTGATATTTTTAAAACCTTGAAAATCCTCTCCATGCATCTTAATTAACAATCAGTTGAAGTTTATCTCTAAAGTCCTTACAAAGTTTTCCAAGTGAAAGCAACCACGGATGCCTGCATGATCTCACAAACTCTTCGCTGGCTGGCTGTTATTGCAAATGAACAACAAGTTCTTTCTTTGTAGTGAATTTGTGTATTTACACTTGAAGGAATTGTGAATGAATAATGCCCCACCCTTGGGCAACCTCTCCCCTGACCCTCAGGGGTGGCGTTACCTACAGCCTAACCAATGCCCGACAAGATTGGTATGCTTGGAATAAACTAAGACCTCAAAAAATCATTGTCGAATTTTTCTTTCAATAACAAATAAAGTAGAGAAGGCACAAAAGGAGCTGACGATTTAAAAATAGCGACCGCGGCGCAAAGGGTTTCCCCCAGTCCAGTCTTGATTTTTTGTAATCCTCGTCACGCAGAAGATTCATGCGTGACCTGCGGATCGAGCTGACGTATTTTGAGGCATCTTTTGACCCCAGGCCAGTTCGCCGAGTTTACAAAAATGGCGGTACAAGTTCGAGTGCTTCAACTTGATGCACGACATGACTTGGAAACCAATTTATACAGGCTGGAAAAAGGTAAGTCTATATCACTGAAAGATAGAAGATGAATGATAGACGGTTTTATGGATAGAATACTGATTAGTTGAACTGCAGTGCGACATTAAAATTATTAACTTCAGATAACCAAGCCTTCATATCGATATTGGCACTGGCCGGCTGGCATTGATTGTTAAATGTGTGTTTTGAAACATTAATCCCAAACAGTTTCATACAGATATTGACCCAAAGGCGATATCACTTACAACATTTCTATTCAATTGTCGGCTTAAAATCGCGAATTCATGCTTATTGTCTCTTGTTTGCTTTAGGCAAGCTGGCTGCACGTACACTCCCTAATTAATTTCATGAAAGTGACCCCGGCCCAGAATATTTTACATATGATATTTGGAGGGAATGAATGAAACTTTGTATTATTTTGTATTATTCTGATGAAGAGCCACCTAGTGGAAATGTTGATTAAAGCCATTATTACTATTATTATTATCATTATCATTATTATTATCATTATTATTATCATTATCATAATTTATTATTATTATTATTATTATGAAAAGCTTGAGTTTCAAAAAAGATTTCTTCGGTTGTGTTTGATACATTCAGATACATTTCACTATAAATAGTTAGTAACTATGATTTCACTCAGTGTTTGTTTTTAACAAGTAAGAGCTAAGCTGATTTGTTGAATTGTTCAGGATGGAAGCTCCGTTTCACTCTCGGCCCATCATTACAGCCCTATGACATTCACCTGTTCTGCAATCATCCAACACCTGGAAAGCAATCCTTTGACAGAAAGAAGTATTATGAGTTGGCATGGACATGTCCACCAGGAAAGCCATGTGATGATGCTGATAGATTTGCTGATCTGACTGCATCAACAGCTGGAGCCTTCCATTTTTATGTTACTTACAAAGATGATGGAGAGGATGAGTAAGCTTTTGGGTATATGTTCTAAATTCAGACTTGTCTCATGACTTTGTTGCGAGTCTCACGATTTCTCTTAATTCATGACCTATCTCATGCTCTCATGAGTTGAACTGATTTATCATGCTTTTGCAAAAAGTCAAACTCCATCTGGGCATCTGTAGTGTTCACTTCCAGGTTAGAGAGCAAACTCACTCTAAAGAAAAAACCTAGCGGTTGCATTTGATAAGCAGTAATGAATAACATAAATTAAGAACTTTCGCCCTGGTTAATTTCCTGCCTGCTTTCATTATTTGGCTTTCATGGCGTTGCAATATCTGTAATTCTGTTTGAAATAAAATATTATGCTGCATGTAGTGTTTCAGTGGTCTAAAAATTACTGCGCAAGACATTTGCAACAAAGCTTTAGCGTGTTCTTATTCTGGAATACAATCAATCAAACACACCCTTAGTGACAACTCTGAAATAAGTCGAGGATAAAATTAATCTAATAATTAATTAGAAGAATATTATTTGTTAACATTGTTCTTATTGAATTCCTTTGCAGGGAAAAAAGACCAACATCTGGATATTTCAATGTAGATCCTGTTCTCAGAGTAAATAAAGAAGAGACAATCCCGCTGGAATGTGTCAGCTTACAGACTGTGCTTAGCAAATGCCTTGGTCCACTCACAGAGTGGTATGATCGACTCATGGTCAGTAGTACATGTGTGTGTCAGATTGTACCTCATTCACTGAAACTGCCCCTTATAAGCCCTGGGCTTTAATATATCTTCATCTTAGGTTTGCATATAATTGTTGAGAATTCTCCCAAACCTGTGAGTGTTTGTATCAGGCTATGCAAACACATGAAAAAACTTTTCTTTTGCTAAGTTATAAATTAACTTTCCTGAGAAAAAATGCAAAACTCTTTCTTATGGCACCGATTAAGAGAGAAATTCTTACCAGTTACAAAGTCTTGTACACAAAGTCTTGCACTCATAATCAGTTCTTGTTTTGCAAAAAAGAGGCTTTGCCAAATGTGGATTTTTCTTGCTTAAACTGTCAGCTTAAGCAAAAGAAAATTGAGGGAATGGGTAAATAGTTTAATATTTTATAATGGTCAGTAGTAGATGTGTGTGTCAGATTGTACCTCATTCACCAAAACTGCTATTTATGAGCCCTGGGCTTATCATCTTCACAAGGGGTGTTAGGAAGGCTTATAAACGGAGGTGCTTTTATCTGAGGGGCCTTATTGGGAATAGAAAAAGCACTTCAAAACAAGCTATAGCGCAGCAGTTCTGATGAAAATACATTTTGTATATTTTACTAGTTTTATTCAAGCTTTAAAGGGCCTGTGTCACGGCTGGTTTGTTCATTTTGTTTAGAATGCCAATTACTCTTGTCCTTATTCACTATGTAGCTGAAGAAATTTTTAGTCAATGACAAAATCACAGCTTCCTGTCAAACAAATATGTTTCCCAATCAAACTTTACAAGCAACGGAAATGAACTTTGAAAAAATGTTAGCCTAACAAGGTTTTAAACACCACAATTGCAATCCTTTTCAGTCCCCTTCAAGTTAATCCATCCATGCCTGCTGTTGTATTTGTTGTTTTTTACTGCTTTTAACATTTTGAGCAGCTATTTTTATATTTCACTCAACTTTGTGGTAGTTTGCACTGTCCAAATTTTGGTAAATTTTGTGACACAGCACCCTTAAAACTTCTTATTAAATTATTTTCATTTCAATACAAGCTAGAGGGGGGCTTATATCAGGGGTGGCTTATAATCAGATATTTTTCGCTTGTAGGTAGATGAGTCTACAACTGTGCGGGGGGGGGGGGTGCTTAAAAGCAGCAGTTTACGTCTGTTTTTTTCTCAATGTACAAGATATGCATTTTTAATGCAGTCTTCCAGGGTTCAAATCCTATCCTCTACATCTGTAGGCACAAACTAGGGTTTTAAAGAGGATTTTTGGTCTCTTCATAAGCTTTCAATGACAAAAAGTTCAGATTTAATTGGAGCAACATTTATGTGGTTTTGAAGTGTTGGAATGTTTTTTTTACTGGCCATAGACCCTGAGCAGTTACCCTTCTTTCCTGAGAGTCATTCCTGGTTATGCCACTCTTCCCTCACACATGCTCTCGATCTACTGTGACTCAAAAGAAAAATGAGAGTCTGCTCACAGTCTACACCAGCCAGTAAAGAAACAGAGAATAAAGTATTTCATTATGAAACACAGAGCATTTTCTTTCATGCCAACTGAACCTACTGTACCATATTGAACTTGAGCGTAGATTTACCATCTTCCTTGTGGATTCAATAATATTGATAATAATAATGAAAATGATGATGATGATGATGATGATGATGAGAAATTGTTTACTTTATTATTCAGTATAACTATAACTTTAGGTTTAAAATAATTTGATTTTTATTTTTCATAGGTGACAAAGGAAACAGGCTACAATATGATCCATTTTACACCAATCCAGAAGCTTGGAAAGTCCAATTCTTCATATTCATTAGCAGATCAACTAGCTGTCAATCCGGTACATCACTCATCAGATGGGAAGAAGGTTACATTTGATGAAATAAAGGTAACAATAAAAAAACCTATATGCAGTTATCAAGAAAAAAACCCAAAATTTGTTTCTCAACCATACAGACGTGACACACTTTTGAATTACAAGGGCTAAATTTGTTTAGTTCAGATATATGTACTGGTTTGTGCACAAGCTTGTAGGCAGGTTGTTGATTCTTACGATAAACTGTAGATCCACCAGCTCCCTATTTCCTCTTAATCCAATGCTATTAGATGAAGCTATATGGCGAGTTATATGTCATACACTTCAGTTGACAAGTGTTAATTCATTGAGGGGTGGCAAGTAATATTTATAGTCAAAATTCTTGTACTATCTTTGTGTTAGCTATATGTTGTTAATCTAACCCCCCTAAGCTATCCAAGTAAAGTGCTGTGCAAGAAAAAAAAAACAAACAAAAAGTTCACATTAGTTGCTTTGCATGGCAACTGGGCTTTGATCTGCTCACTAGCTTGCTTTTGGTCATTGAATTGACCCAATTCTTTTTAACCCTACCAGGACCTCCTTGACAAGATACGCAAGGAATGGAAGGTTTTGTCTGTTGTGGACATTGTACTGAATCACTCAGCTAACAACTCTCCTTGGCTCTGGAAACACCCTGAATGTGCGTACAATCTAGAAAATTCCCCTCACCTCAAACCAGCTTTTTTGTTGGATCGAGCTCTCTGGCACTTTTCATGTCAGGTAGCTGATGGCTTATGGGCAAGTGATGGCTTGCCTCCTGAAATCAACACCGAGGAACATGTTCATCGCTTTGGGGAAATCCTGCGGTGAGAATGCCTGTATTTATTTTTTTATTTTTTTTTATTTTTTTTTACATGAAGGTCATGTTTCACCTTATCACTCCATGTAAGATTCCAGAATCCTGGGCTTTGGAATCTGGAAATCTGAATTCCGGACCCTGCTAACAATAATAGAGTTTCACTGACAATGAATCTGTGGAATCCAAAATCCAAGACTGTCTTGGATTACCTTAATAAATAAATAATAATAAATAAAAATAAAAAACACTTATAAATTATAGCGCCTTTGTCTTGGTGATCCAAAGCGCTTTACAATCGGTAAATACTTAGAAAACAAATAATTCAAATAAAACATAACAGGATTTAAAACCCCAACTGGCAGGAGGCAATCAGTTGGCTATTTACAAGCGTGGCCAAGGATTTGAACTCGGGACAACCGAGAACAAATCCAGCAAGTGGCCAGAGAGGGACTCAAACCCGGGACTGCCGGATTGCGAGTCTGATGCGCTGACCACTCAGCCACACTGCCTCTCTTACATGGGCTGAGCCTTAGTTGCAAGGTTGAGACCTAACTTTGTCCCCATGTGGAGTAGAATCCTACTTTGAAGATCCTTAAATTTCTTCCTGCATTTAGGTTCATAATGTGATTTGTTTTTGAGACTTCTTATTATGATTCCCACCTAGACTCCTGTGATTTCCAATATCATAAGAAATTGCCAAGTTATTGAGTTAGATGTATGGGTAGTTACTTAAGAACAAACAAACAAACAAACAAGAAAATACCAAACTGATCTGAAAGATGTAATTGTCGTGACAAAAGGTAGATAACCCTATTCCCTGGATAAATCTCTCTCCACTGGATAATGCAATTGGTTTCCCTAATACTTATTGACTGGATAGTGATTTATGTGGTGAATAGCACTATCCAACGTTTTAACTACTGGGTGGCGATGTTTAATTTCAGCCATCAAGTTTTGCCAAAACTGAGACTGTGGGAGTTTTTTTCTGTGGATGTAAAAAAGACAGTAGAACAGTTTCGTCGTGATGTCTTAAACTCCGGAGGACCAGCAAGTGCTTCATCAAGCGCTGATAGTCCAACACTCAAGCTCACAACTGGAAAATCTTACCAACGATTCTCAGCAACGGTAGACTTGGCAAAAGCTTTGGAAAAGTTTAACAGAGAGCGGTAAGCAGGCTTCAACTTTGTCTATAACCCAAGTAAAGTCCTCTTAATGTTTTATAATTATGGCTTTCAAGTTGGTCCATTTATCTAACTCGTTCAAATATAATCTGTCCATGTATGCACTTTTAAATGTTATAGCTGTATTCACAAAGGATTTCAAGGTTCTTAACAACTTCTGAGTCAAATGTTAAGCCGTTGTTAACGGTGGCTGAAATTGCCCGGATTTTGGCAACCCTAGTGTAAGCTTTCTTGTCCTTAAATTCTGAAAGAGTGTTGTCCAGTTTTTTTTTTCCTCAGAATATTTTGCTTTGAGTTGGGAAGAATTTAATTTGAAGTCAGTGGGAAAACAGACTAAACACAAGGAATTTGAGTTATGATTTTACAGTCGACATTTAAGCCTTCCAGCAAAACCAATGTAAAGTATGAACCACCGTTTTAAAGCTTTGGCCCATATTTAAAATCCTGTTATAATTTCAAAAATTAAATTTCTTGTGAAATTGAGCATAGATCTTTACAGTTATGCCCCAGACTCCTTTCAGCTAAGCGTAAAGAGCATTGACTTCTTTTGTCCAGAATAACATTGTTACTCTTGATTGACTTCCCAGGTCTGATGCTATGGATGAGAAAGACCGGCTCCGTCTTTGCTGTGACGCTTTAAAAAAGTATCTTACTGATCTGAATGAAGCAGTGAAGAATAACGAAATCAATGATCACATTGAATCTGCCATTAAAAATGTTCAAAACAGCATGAGATATGAACGCCTGGATGACAAAGGCCCTAAATATGCAAAAGTTACCAGAAAATATCCATTGACAACAAAGTAAGTAGAGCAACAATTATCATTTCTTTTTTCTTTTTCTTTTTTTTTTTTGACACAAATTGACCTTTCGTCCACACCAAGCCAGTGAATTGGCTCATCGAAACCACATCTTTTTGGAAGCGCTCTCCAGAGTGGTTAAAGCGACTCCGTCGAATTCCGTTAAAAGGGAGTTTAAGTAACAATGACGGCGACGACAGTAGTATAGAAGGGACTGGTTAGGCCGGTTTTTGTTGCGGGGGAATTTCATTAACTTGAGCAGGAATACAGTTACGCTGATGACGTCATAACCTTTTGTCTTCATCTCATGAATAAAATGCGCAGGAATCTCATTAAGATAAGGTTTTGAGCTATTTTAAGTGATTTAACCGGTCTGACAAGTTTTCTAGTTGCTGTATGGTTAATCAATGTCATTGTTTTCGATTGGTTAATTAAAAAATACGAAACGTTCTCATTGGTTAATTCATGGTGTCTAAGAAATAAGGTCAAACTTGCCTGTGACTTCAAATCACTGCGCCGTAACATAATCATGCAGGTTCTATAAAATGAGAAGGAGGAGGAGGGAAACGATTTAAATCTGGTGGTGGTGGAGGAAAACAACAAAAACAAACGGCCCAACCGTACTCTCCTATACTGCTGACGGCTCAGAAAACGTCACTTAAAAAAGAATTCGCGCTACGTCACACTTTATCGAGCTTTTTCTATCTCGTTTAATTTGTGATATGTGGCCAATTTTTTTGGAGTTGAATTCTGTAGGATTTTATCAAAGTTCATGAAAAGAAATCTTGTGTTCCCGTCCTCGAAAAAAAAGCGAAATTAGGCACTTTCACGTTGTAGCCGTGCAATGACGGCTAACAAATGTACAAAAAAGCGTGATGTACGTGCAAAGTTGTTGTTTTGCTAATCTAACCTGTTGCATTTTTGCTGTTTCTGTAGCTGTCGCCGTTGTTGTTAAGCTCCCTTTTAAATCATTTGATGCGGTTTCAAAAATCTCCGTGTGAACGGGGCATTAGTCGTCAGTTCTTTAACGTCTGACAATTTTTATACGAAACAATCCGTGCTTATTCTCTAAAAAAAGGGAGTAGTGTAGGAGCTGCTCGGAAGGTCTCTCATGATTGGTCGCAGGAAACAATGACATGTCATTCTTCCAATTGTTCCAAGAAAGACTTTTTCATGTTTTGGCGTTATAATCTAGTCGTTTTCGCCACCGTCGTCATAATTTTTCTGCTGTTCGTGAGTATTAAATTTTGCGGCTTTTTTTAAATCCCGAAAATAAGCAAACATAAAGAAATAATAACCTGCGGTCTCTCTCTTCACCAAGGCAACACGGAAAGCCGTAAAAACCTGGAACATAAGAAATGGAAGTGAATTGGTCAACGAAGATTTAACCTTGGAGTTACCGTTTTCTAGTAAACCACTTCAATAATGCAATTTGTTTTCATATTCTCGTTAGAGACCTTTAGATTCTAGGACGAGAAAGACTACGATTACGAGATTTAACCTAACGTTTTTTCGCCTATTCTCAAATAATTGACCACCCGGATAGCTTAATTGTATATCTTTTTTTGCCCAAGCAAATTAACACTGTTATCTTTATTGAAAGAGGTTAAGCTATTTTCCAGCCGCAAAATAGTAAAACCTATAACACTTTATAACTTGTGTCCGCCAACTCGACATTCTTGCTTAAATTCGTGGTAGAATACCGACGGCTATCACGTTTTCCCGCCAAAATGACGCTGGTTCACGCGCGAGCACTACTTAGTTTTGAGGAAATCGCGTACTCGTAGTCGTACGCGTCTTAGAATCTAAAGGTCTTTAATGTCTTAAAACTCCAGCTACTTTATAACATCTGGCGACTGTGATACCGTTGAAGAGGAGGAGCAACTCATGTTCTCTGACAAGGCCAAACTTTGCATGGCTGCCCAAGGGTGGATATGGGGAGGAGATCCGCTGAACGACTTTGCAGCGCCAGGCTCACTGGTGTATCTTCGACGTGAACTTATTGCCTGGGGCGATAGTGTTAAACTGCGGTATGGACAAAAACCTGAAGATGCGCCTTTCCTTTGGGACCACATGCTTCAGTATACACAGATTTGTGCAAGGTGAGATGAGTGTTGCTCACACAAGTGATACAAGTACATTGGTGTATACAGGAGCTGAGCGCATTACTAACCTGTGTAGACTGTTCACAGCCCCTATTTTTCCGTAAGATCGTCGACGTCGAGGTCGAGCACCTGCCCTCACAGGTGGCCATCTTGGTTTCAAATGTACCGACTCTGACCTGGGGATGAATATCAAATCTACTTAAGGGGCAAGGGACGGTTTGGGACGAGGCGAGAAAAGTAGAACAAAAATAGAAAAACACTTTTTTCGCCTCCTTCCCCAGCCAGCACCGCTACAGCTATTAACCCTGGGGTACGCACCCTCGATACATTTGAAACCAAAACGGCCGCCCGTAACAGTAAGCCCTTCATTTCGACGATCTTACTGAAAAATAGGCGACTGTGAACATTTTATAACCTTTGGAGAAATTTCAGTTGATGTTCTTTTCTTTCATGATTTGATTCGTCAGCCAATAATTTTTTTGTGCGTTGAGTGTTGTCGTCTATTATGTGCACAGGAGTGGGAACGAAATTGTATAACAGGAAGGGAAAAGGAAAGCCGAAAAGAGGATAAATGATATTGAGAATAAAGACACTAATAACAAGATGAAAATTGACATCTGTTAGGGTTATATAGCCGTCTGCATGGGAAAGGTGCGTTGTTTCATCATTGCTGATAGGAGTGAGAATGGCAGTGGGAATAAGAATGGGAATAGAAAGGAAAAGGAAAATGGGATAAAAATAGAAGAATGGAATTGAGAATGGAAAGAAAAATCAGAAGTGGGAGTGGTTGTAACACAGAAAAAATTCGAAAGTAGAAATTTGAATAGGAATGGAAATGGAAATAAAGTCGGATTAGGACCAGCATATCCCTATTTTGCTTTAAGCTTCAAGTTTGTCATCTAAATACTGTATCTATTTTCAGATTGTTTGATGGCATTCGGTTGGACAACTGTCACAGCACACCGCTGCATGTTGCAGAGGTCAGTAGAGGTCTTACTACGTACAAAAGCAGCCAGGGTGCAGTGAAAAGGAGAACTCCGAAATGATTCACGGCATTCGTGTTTCGTAAATTAGCTTAAGGCCCGACCAAACTGGGCCCGGTTCCTCGAAAGCTGATTAAGTTTAACCCAGGATTAAGCCAAATTTTAAGCAAGGTTTCCTTGTCTAAGAGCTTTTAACATACCGTTGAGTTGGATACATAGCGGATTCAAAAATTTCCACTCTGGAGAGCGGATTCAAAAAGTTGGGGATTCGCCTGCCGGATTCACCGGATACGTGTGAGACGGAAGCCGTATCCGGAAAGAAAAAGTTGCGGATTCAAAAATATTCGGATTTCTCTGGACGAGACCTAATTGTGCAAACTCAGTTTTATAACATTTCAGGCACATTGTTTGAGAAAAAGCAGTATTTCTGAACTTCATTGTTAAAGCATTTATTTCGATGCTCGGCAAAGATAATGCAACAGTGAAATAGGTTAGCATGCGTCTGAATGCTTAAAGTTAACAGTTAATTCTTTTCACATTGCAGTACTTTGTGGATGCCGCGAGAAAAGTTAAACCAGACCTGTACGTTACAGCCGAACTTTTCACTGGTTCTGAAAATACAGACAATATATTTGTCAATCGATTAGGCATTACGTCCCTTATAAGAGGTATGAGATAACAATTGGATGTTGTAATTAAGAAGGGGAGGTTGTTGAGCCGATTTTCACTCTTAGACTGTTTTAGGGAGGTTAACGCGTTTTAAATCTGGTTAAAGTTCCCTGGTTTTCCGTAAGATCGTCGAGATCAAGAGCTTATTGTAACGGAAGGTACCCGGGTGTGTGAGACCTTCAGTCGCGGTTTTCGGTTTCGGTCAAGTCTTAAGTGAATGGCTTGACTGCGGCCGATACCAAAGCATCCTGCTCCATGCGAGAAAAAACCTCTGATACTCAGGGATGGAGGGTAAACGGCAGGCCATCTCGGTTTCTGATGTACGGAGGGGTTAGGCGAAGGGATCGATACACCTCAATTTGAAACCAGGTGACCGCCAGTTGCACTAAGCGCTCGATCTCGTCAATCTTACGAAGAATAGGGAACTGTAAACAGCCTGCTGCTTCTTACCAGGTCACGCGCGAAACTGGGTCAAAGTTCGTCCCAAAACAGACCCACGCCCATAGTGCAATTCAACACAACTCTGACCCAGTCTTAAGCCCAGCCAAGAGGCTAATACTTTCGTAAATAGACCTCTTTAGCTTGTATGTTTTGTTTTCCCAGTAGAGGTCCCAGGGGAATTTGACTCTGTCTTTTCATAAATTATGCGAACATGTGCACGTGAATGAGACGAAATTTAAAAGAAAAAGCTCTCTAGAGTATTATCACATGACCTGTATTGGAAAAACAAAACGTACAAGGTAAAGAGGTCTATAGGTGCACTATCTGTGGCATGGATTGAAAACCCTATTCTTCTTTGCGAAAAGTGCCAGGCGCTCCCCTCCTCCCCATAGGCTTAAAGGGGGATGGTCAGAGTAAGGCTTTGTTTACACTATACCGGATAGCTTTTCGTAGCACGACGGAAAGCTATCCGGTATAGTATGAACACCTATCCGATATTTTTATTTCGAGCCTGTACTGTAAAAACCCGCGTATAAGAACCTAGATTTTTCCAACTTATCCTAAATAGGTTCTTATAGAAATGGTATTTAGTGGGATTTTAGGCTACTTAGGTTCTTAAACAGGTTCTTAATTTGATAGGGGCACAAGCAATCAGCACAGGTGACTACTACAGGGCATAATGATGTGATATGGAATATATTGCTGTATTATATAATTATCTACAATACAGTTTAGGTGATAACCATGCAGTAAATTTATCTTCCAAAGTACTAGCATGCATGTCTTTCATGCTGCAGTGTCCATACAATGCTGTGTTACATTTTGAATCTTACTGACTCAGGAAATCTAGGCGAAATTTTTTTGTACCTTCATTTTTGTAAAATAAGAACCTTTTGAAAATTTTAGGCTAAATGGTGTCTTATGAAAAGGGGGTTTAAAATAAGAATTTTAGCCTAACAGGTACTTACATTTTAGATTCTTATACGTGGGTTTTTACTGTATTCAATTCGCGCAGCGGATATCCAATAACGCCTCCACTGATCGAACCTCTGCGGGGGAGCGAGTGTTCAGGCGAGGATGTGCATATTAAAACTATTTATTGACCCATTTTGTTGACAGAGGCTTTGAATGCTCATGATCCTCATGAGGAAGGACGTTTGATTTATCGCTATGGTGGTGAACCCGTTGGTGCATTCATGCATCCATCAGACGTAAAGCCTCTTGTTCCAAGTATCGCCCACGCTCTGTTTATGGATGTAACTCATGACAACCCTAGTCCATTTAAGGTAAGTCTCCATTGTGTGTCAATAATCAGGGTGCATTTGACATTTCTGATCCTTACACTATTTACAGCGGTCTTCTCCAAGCGACTTTATAAGGCACATACACCATGAATTAATTATCATCTTCAAGAGAAGACACCGAGGTCTCATTATAGCTTCATTAAGCCTTTAGGTCCCAGGAGTCTCATCAATTTTCTTCTAACAACATCAGCAGATCATCAAGAGTAAAGGTGATGAGAATTACTAAACTTATTATCAAAGGGAGAACGCTTTGATCTTAAACCAAATTCTCTCGAGACTTTGTATGTGGATCTCGGAACTTAAAGGGTTAAACCACAGTTAGTAAAGGAGACTGGTTATGAAATGCGGAAAACATCAAAGATTAAAACAACGGTGCCCAGGAGCCTATAGCTTATATTGGAAGCTCCCTGACGGAACCCAGTCCTTTGGTTTTTTTTTTTTTTTTAATCTCAAATTGAAACGGAATGAATTAACCCGACGTTTTATAGGTTAGTAAGGTCAAAACAATATGAATGCTATTTAGCGTTTGCCCCTAATAATAATTCCATTATTTACCCTCGGCAGTATTTACAGCACTAATGCTAACTCGGCGGGCCGAGAAAATGCCTGAAACAAATAATTCAAATTGAACTTAACAGGATTAAGAATACCAACTGGCCGGAGGCAAATCAGCTGGCCATTTACAAGCATGGGCGGTGATTTGAACTCGGGACTGCCGAGAACAAATCCAGCTAGCAGTCATGGCGAGACTTGAACTCGGGACCTCCGAATTGCGAGTCAAGCGCTCTAATCACTCGGCCTCGCTGCCTCCTATATACTTCCTCATACTTCTTTCTTTCTCTTGCCTTTACCCTCCTCTGTATCTCTTCACTGGCGTTCGCCCAATTCAGATCAATAGCTTATCGATTAGGAAATACACTTGTTTGTTTACCTCTCTTTTGCTACACTTCTATACGAGTAAGAGATGGCAATCCGTTGATATGGAGTGGATGGTGTAAGCTACCAAATCTGTGCTGAACTTTTAGTTGTCGTACAGCTCCTTCAGTTGCTAACTATATTTGAAATGTATTTTTTCACTCCCTCTCCCAGCAGAAATCTAACTGTAAACCCATTATTGTTTTAGGTTCGATCGGTGTATGATGGTATCGCCAGTTCAGCGCTGGTTTCCATGGCGTGTTGTGCCACTGGGAGCTCCAGAGGATATGATGAACTAGTACCCCATCATGTAATGCCATCATGTAATATATCAAACACGAGAGGGGGTGTTTCATCCGATTTGCAGATGCCGAGAACTGGGTCGAAAAACGAGACGCAGGCATCGTTTTTTCTTTCATTTTTCCCTTGTCTTCTTTTTTAACACCAACTTGGAAGTGTCTGGAAATCGGATGCAAGGCTATGTCGAGTGTTTGATATATCTTCTTAAGAAGTCAATAATTCTTGAAGAAATTCAGTGCTATACTATTCTCCATCAAGTTTATGATTTCAGGAAACCGCGGAAAAATAGTCTCTGGCGCCCAGGGTGTTACTACACGAATTCTACAATTTTTTCACCATCTGTTTGTTCGAACGTTTTTGGTGCCTGCAGACTTGTAGTAATTTGCAAAATAAGATTATCTTAAGAAGCCTTTTCGCGCGCCAATAAAGTTTTAAAAAGCTGTCTGGCAATTTTGAGGGTAATGCTATATTTTATTTTCAGAATTTTTACGTAATCCGAAACTTTAGTGTACTCTTACAAAAATACACCCATTTGAATAGTGTTGAATTATCAAGACAAACACTAACCGGAATACTAAGGCAAACCTGATGCATTTCCCTGAGTGACAACAAATGAATTGTCTTTTAGATCCACGTGGTAAACGAAGATCGCTATTACCTCTCCTGGCCAAGTAAAACTTCCAAACTCAAGGCAAAAGCGTTTCTTAAGGAAACTGATGGCATTCTATCCGCTAAACGAGCTATTAATGAGTTACACAGGTGGCTTGGCGAACAGGGATATTCACAGGTCAGTAACATATTCTAGCTTAGGTAACCCAACTTCAGCAGCCTATGTTGTCTGTCTTTCAGTAGTTGGTTGTTGAGAGAGAGATAAGTAATCACGGTAAGCAGATCTTGGGCTTTATAAGAATAATGCTACATGTACCTGTAGATCGGTATTTGGACGTACGGAACTCACGGAAATTGTTGTTTGAGTGACCACCAAACAATAGCTTCTCAGTGCCCAATCCCAATGCCCAAAGCAACCTTTATTGCATCAGCTATATACACTGTCGACATTGCTGGTCCAATCAGTCTGCAGGACGCATGTCAAATATGAACGTGGTATATGGCCTTACACTCCGTGAGTCTCTCCGTAGCTTGGTGGAAAGAACACTCGAAGGCAACCTCGTTCAAAGAGAGAGAACCCTGGGAACGACGTTGGCGCGAAGGATGTTCGGGAGGTTGTAGGTTCGATTCTAATCGGGGACTCAAGTTTTATTTAATTCTTTGTCCCACGTTCGCGACAAACTGATGATCACGTCTTTCACAATTGATTGACAGGTGTATGTGGATCAGATTCATCATGATGTCCATGCCATCACCAGACACAATCCAGACCAACGAAAGACTGTTGTCTTAGTGGCGCATTCAGCTTTTCACCACCCTTCTGAAGACCTGCAGCCCACCATTCAAAGACAGAATATTCACATGGGTGGAATTCCACCGCTCACCATACCAGGTGATTTGTGCATATATATTGCTGCATGGTTTTTAGGTGTCGGAGCGAAAAAGCGTGACTGTCAAGCGTGTGGCGTGACATGTGGCGAGAAAGTGACGTAAGCTACGCAAACCGTTTTTAACCGGTAACACCGGGAGAGACTTG
This sequence comes from Porites rus, assembly GCA_964035705.1. Lineage (NCBI taxonomy): Eukaryota > Metazoa > Cnidaria > Anthozoa > Scleractinia > Poritidae > Porites > Porites rus. Next base: position 9,780,207 of record OZ038003.1, on the reverse strand, counting down.
GAATTAGACTGAGAGAGGGAGAAGGGTGAGTGGTGAAAAATGAAACCTGTAGCGAGACAAGGACGGGAGTTATTTTAAACGGTTTAGTTTTAAAATCTCCGGGACACAAGGTTACGCCATCGAAAATGAAAATCTAAACTATTCCAATAAATTTAGGAATCGAAGAGATGAAAGAAGACAAGATATCTTGTTCCTGCAGTATTTGTGTACGAGTTATCCGGAGAATTGTTCTTCACCTAAGCTTAGAGAGCTTTGTATGGAAACGCCATGTTGGTGTCACGCCAAGGGCTCCGAAAATGAGAGCCGTCACTAAAAGAAACATCTTCCTGTGTGTTTTTTCTTTAAAGAAAGAAAGGAGTAATCCCTCTAGGGCTCAATGAAACCCATCAATTTTTCTCATTCATTCCATCAATTTATACATGGTCTGATTCAGATACAGATCAGATAGTTACCGTCCCAGAAATCTTTGCCAAAGTTAATTCCGCCCAGTTTCCTTGTTTATAAAGTGGCGAATTATCAAAGTGGAGTCGCATAACTCTTTTCAATGGATCATAACACTTTGTGTGCTGTTCATTTACCAAGAAATTCGGGAAATTCTGGTTGGGGTGTTAAGGGAACACACGTTTTCCGTGCGTTCCACTGAAAAAATTCCCGGGAGTAGGTGGTATTTTGAAAAGGTAGTCCTGTTTTCCCGTTGGAAACTTACCGGTGGAAATGCATGTTGCATTTACAAGTTTTCACGAGGAATCACCAGTTCCAGGCTATTCACGGCGATATCTGTCTCGCCATCTTGAATTTTGGTGACGAAAGCATAAAAGAATGGAACTTGTGTCAAATGGAACACGTTCTTCACTCGATGGACCTTTCCATTGAAGTTTCTCAAAGTGTTTGGTAAAAGGAAAGCGCCCTATGTGCTGCTGGTTTCGGACCTTACTTCAGCTACGTCGTTAATGAATACTATATTTATAGTGATGTCTTTTAATTGGATAGGTGAAATAGAGGAAGTCATTTTCGAAGCAAGATTGATGCGCAAGCTAGACACAAGTGATTTTAGTGAAGACGCAGAGTTCATTAACGGTCTCCAGTCACACGAAGTAGAAATACAAAGACATGTCCCTCTAGACAAAGCCAAGGTATGAATTAGACGCAGTAACGATAAAAAAGCACTAGTAATTAGCACAATAGAAATTCCATATTCCTGTGCACTTTTTCAAAGAGAATCCATTTTGCCGTGACTCTGTAAGACGAATAGGGCTTCAACGATACGACCGTGCCATATGAACGGCAATATTTTTTTCACAAGATAAGAAAATCGATATTTGAAGAAGAAATGACGATACAGTAACATATTGCTGCATCGAAACAATTTTAAAGTCACTGTTTATAGTATTCCTGACCTTACATGTAACTCTGTATTTTTGCAAAGCGATTTATGTTGAAAACAAATGAAAAGGCACACCTTTCCGTCTTATTTAAGGTGGGAGAGAAGATGCAAAACATACGTATGCTTACTAGAATTTACCACCTATCAGCTGTAGTGTCTACTGCGTTGGTTACTAGTGCTTTTACCACAAGGTGATGTCAAAAAAAAGAAGACTGAACGATAATCGGGCTGCTTGTTTGTCCATCCAAGCATTACCCGCTAATTTAGCCTGTAATAAAGAACCCGGGGCAGGGGGGGGGGGGGTTTGAAAAGAGGCCCTTCTCCCGCTACCCCTCAGAGCTGGCTCACAGGCTACCCTATTACTCTTCTAAGGCTTTAAAAATTAACGTTTACTCCGTTTATATTTTTAGACCTGCCGTCCTGAGCGAATAGGCGACAACACATTTGAAGTTCATTTCGAGAACTTTGCCCCTGGTAGTGTCGTTGCATTTGACATCACCATGGAAAGCAAAGTGAAACATGCCTTAGGTCAATTAAGGTATGTTTTGCATATGAATAGCTAATACTAGTTCAAAATAAAGTGATTGCCTGTGATCCTTAACCAAGATGGCCTCCTGCACAACTATTCTCTGTGAAGTCACACCACCCTATTCCCTTGGAAAGAGGGAACTGGGGAAAAAAGCGTTGCGTGACGACTGGAAGAACGGCGAGGAAATGAAAATTGCTTCGAGTTAGCGGGAGCTTCGAGTTATCGAGGGTCGAGTTACCTGATAGAGGGTGAAATTACAGTACATGTACGAAGAAAATCGAGCGGAAATCAATTTTGGTTTGAAAGAGCGTGAGGTTCGATTAATATCGGGAGTCGACTGTATTTTTATTTACGTTCTACAGACGACTGGCTGTGGATTTGTACGAGAAAAAATCCGGGAATCAAGAGAGTTACAAGAAAATCGATGAATTGAACGCGATTATCGGCAACTTGTCGTTGTCTGATCTCAACCGCGTGCTGTACCGAGCGGATCCTGAGGAGAGAGATGATGGTAATGGGGGAGGAGTATACGTTCTTTCCGAAACTGGAGCGTTGGTGTATTGTGGTTTTCAAGGTATGTGCTTGAGTGTACTGTGGTTTTCAAGATATGAACTGGAGTGTTTTGTGGTTTATAGGTATGCACTGTGGTCTACAATCGTGCAGTCTTTTAAATTTCAGAGCACCGGCAAGCAAAGCTTTGACGTTACTCTAGCTGGATTTCTTTCCCGACATAAATAAACAAAAATGTACTTTATTTGAGTGTCAGTGTATTTGGCACGAATGTACTAATTGAGGACCCTATTAAGTATTTCTACGTCCCCGTTTAGAGACGGGACCGCCTTTTTAGTTAGTCATTCAAGCCACGCGAATGTCTAGCCGTTTGCAGGGCAAAGGCAGTACCTTAATTTCTCAGTTATTTTAAGGCCCTTAGTATTGGTCCGGCCCCGTTAATCGAGTTCACGTCTTTCCCCTCTGGAGTCAAGCGCTCTACCGACTGAGATAATTCTGCCGCGGTGTCTCTGATTCGCTTAATGTCCACACTTTTGTATTATTCGTCATAGGTGTAATATCTGTTTTGGCCAATGTTCGTCAGTTTAATGATCTGGCGCATCCTCTGTGTAGAAACCTCAGAGATGGGGACTGGATGATGGATTATGTTGTAACAAGACTTATGCCTTTTATTGGTACCAGACAGGTCAGTCATTTAAAGTTTTTGTGAAATTGCCTCGTGTTGATTTCAACCATTTTGTATTCCCAACGAAAGGGATTTGTTGGAGATGGTCCATGTTTAACTAATACTTTTCTGTTGTCGGACATGATGATATCAAAGACTATAAAGGTAATAAACATCGTAGGGTGTATAATAAACCTAAGATGTTCGCGATTCAGTTGTAAGTTTGATGTACACACTATATTTTTTGCCATAATCCTACAGTAAAAACATCGCACGTGCAAAATTGTAGATCGTATAAGTTTCTTAAGTTTGTTCGTCTGGGATGTATCTTTGCAAATCAGGAAATAGAGAAAGACAAAGGCTCCTATATTTCCTCTGACAGGAGTTTCTGTTTCATTCAGTTTCTTAGCAATGGTGGTTACCATAGCAATGAGGGCCTATGGTCAGTTATCTCGATTGTGACGAACTTTGTCCATTTTGAAGTCCACAAAGAATTTTCGAAGAACGCTTGAACAAAAAATCTTGAAGTTTGAACAGAATTTGTATTATAAAAATGTAGATCCAATAACCCTTTTACGAGCGTGAATTTTTAACCCATATTCTGGTAATTCCTTCAACAGTTGGGAGTTTGGCTTGACAAAGCGTTTGGGCTGGTGAAGGAATGTCCTCGTTATCTCGTGCCATGTTATTTTGATGCTATTGTGACTCCACTCTATCTCAAATTATTGGAGCGTTCTTGGGCACAAATGTCAAGGTTTGTTTTCTTATGCAAAGTATAAAACCTGTGACATTGTCGGTGTTTGTAGCTGCCCTAAGGATAAGAATAAATTCTCAGTGAATCAACTGTAATTAACATAATTCCATTCCATTCAAAACGCCGTTATCAATACATTCAATCACATATCCCTTACTCGAAATTATGAAATGATTTTAGCTAATCGCGTGACTCTGTATGTTTTTACTTTTTGCCGGGACATATTTTTGTGGTCTTTGTAATCATCTTTGGTGGAAGTGTTGTGTTAAAAGCCGCTTGAACCTCTCTCATTCACAGAGGCTTTCTCTGAGTATTCCAATAAAAATAGCAATGATTAAAAAAAACAATAATCGCGTGGTGCACGATGGGAAGGCTTTCTTCTCTTTCCCCTTCCCGTCATCCCCTGAGCTTTGTTTTTCCCCTCTGAACAACTACTATACTTCTGTTCTGTTCAAAACGCCGTCATCCAATTCGAAATTCTGACTTTTTAATGTTTGCATTTGTTCATGGCTGGGTAAAACTTTCCACCGGAAAAATCATTATCCAAAGGATATTTACTGATATTAACGTATATTTCATTGGACAGTGCTTTTTTTAAGCAACTGGGTCCTGGTGAATGCATGATGATTTTGGCGACATTACACTGATATGATTTTACATTTTGTCTCAGTTTTGTTAAGAATGGCTCGTCCTTCCTCAAGACTCTTGCCCTTGGCTCGCTCCAGTTCGTCGGTTTGTGTGGCTCGTCCTCGCTTCCTGTTCTGTCGCCCAAACTGTATCATGGTCCAACATCCGGGTCAGCTATGCCCACGCTGATGTCAATGGCAGCGGGCTTGCCTCATTTCTCCACTGGCTTCATGAGATGCTGGGGAAGAGACACCTTCATAGCCCTCCGAGGCTTGCTGATTATTACTGGTAGATACCAAGATGCAAGGTACCCGTTTTAACATTTTGACCTTGTTCTATTGCGATCAACCGTTTCTAGAGAAATAGGATTTGGTTGAGGTTGCCAATTAAGCCTGCAGTGCGACCGGTTTTCATTATTTCAGTGTATAGATCATCACAGACTTTTCGGCACACTCGTCGTCAGTTTATGCACGAAAACAATGGCGAAAAGCTTGTTGCTTGGCAACAGGTCAACTGTAGCAAAGGCAAACAGCCGACATTGCGCGACGCCACCGCTGGTTTCCCCACGAAATGACGTCTGACATACGAGCGCAGAAATTCCATACTGATGACGTGCTACTTTCCAGATCTGGGTAGTGCTTCTGATTGGTTGAAAGAATTTTCAATCGATCAAAAGCTTTACAAACGGGTTCGGGAAAAATAAAATTTTACTGGTAGGATATTAGCATCAGTAAACAGAGAGGCAGCATATTTATCTCTCTCTACGGAAAATTTAAGGATGAAAATGTTCGTCAGGTAGCGATTTACTCGCAATTTACTCTTAGTCCATAACTGAGATATATAGGGGAAATTATCGGCTTTATAGTTGTGCAGTAGAGTATTTGGTGACACAAAATGTCTGCGTTTCGCAATAATACCAACTGTTTTACTTATTTTCACCGCAATGTGTTTAATATGGTATTTTAAAAAACACTGGTTGTTTACCATTTACACGGGCAAACCGCTCGGTTCACGGTTTGGGTAAATAGTGGGCAAAATTCAGGACTGGTTAATTTCGTCCCGGAATCGCGTTTACCGTTTGTACAAATCGGTTTCATTTTCCGAAAAACGGCCGCGAGGCGTGAAACTGGTGTCAAAGATAACTTTGAGGAATGGAACATGTCCGGAAAGAGGACTACCTTTTCCGATGTTCCGTTGCTCCCGAAAATTTTCCACTAGAGCGACCCTGAAAGTCGTGTTCCATTTACTTTCCAACCGGATTTTCCGGAAACTTTTTGTAAATGGTAAACAAGTACTCACACATCGAATTAACCTCTATATCTTACGACATTTTCACCCCAGACATCACATTCTGGGTTACGCAGCATGTGTTCGCCATGGACTAATTCCAAACCTGCTGGATGGTGGCCGTAAGCCTCGATACAACTGCAGGGACGCATCTTGGTGGTGGCTTCAGTGTATTCAGGATTATTGCACCATTGTCCCGGATGGACTGAAGATCCTTTCTGATCCTGTGTCCCGGATATTCCCGTCAGATTCTTCGCAGCCACAGCAGCCAGGAAAATGCGTAAGCTAACAAACTAAACCTAGGGTGCTTTCTATTGTACAAAAACTACCTGGGTAGAAATCTTGTGCATAAGCATAAAACTCTAAATTTTTTGTCGGGAGAACGACCCGCCACAAAGTATATTCAAATCAGTTAAACAGACTAACAAGAGTAGAAAAACTGCCTCGCTTCAAATCACAGCTGTTATTTCCTGAAACTTGCCAAACGAAATGGTGCAAACCATTTGATTTTCCAACTGGAATTTCCGGTTTTCCGATGTAAATAGTAAGAACCCCAAGTCTCCATCGCAGCTATTTTTGTCTCGTTACACAAAGCTCCTTCCCAAGAAACTTGGGAGAGAGCGTTGCGTGACGAGACGGCAATGGCTGCGTAGGACCAGGACAAGTCAGAAGGTTGCCGGACAGGATCAACACCGGATCGGTAACCAGGGTCTTCCAAGAGATGTGAGATCGTGCTGGCCGTGATAAAGACCTTGACCTCGTCTTGGAGTGGTAACGTTAAATGCCCAATGTCCAGACACCAATTCTCCAGACTGATCTCCATACGTTTTCCTTAAAAATAATTAAGAGAATTTGTTGAACGATCAAAGCATTTCTGGGAACTTTTTTCTCAATTATGTATTGACATTATTAGGAGGAAATTGATCTTGAACCAATCTTTGTTTAAGGACCAACCCTTGTATGACGTCATTCAAGAAGTTATGCAGCGACATTTCATTGGCATCAGTTTTCGTGAGCGGGGGGCTGGGCCAGATCTGGACAGTCACATGACAAGTGCAGGTTTCAACGTCACTGTTGGTGTCCGAGAGATGACTGGGTTCGTGTTTGGTGGAAATCGATGGAATGCTGGCACGTGGATGGATAAAGTTGGTGAATCACACAAGGCAGCTAACTTTGGAGTACCAGCTACACCAAGGTGATTTCTAAAAAGAAATATTTTCTCTTTTAACTTACACCTCCCTAATCTGGGCATCTAAGAGTTGTTCACTACCATTATTCTTTTGTTTTCTTTGCTTTTATGTTTGTTTAACTTGGAAAGCTCCCTAAACTGGAAAGCTTGAGTAAACTACGGTTGACCGTTCTTCAAACATTTTCTTTTACTCTGTTCATGTCGGACAAATCAGTTAACTGGACGTATATCTAGAGTTAGTCCCTACCATTCCTCTTTCACTTCTTCTTTCGTTTTTTTTTTTCTTCGTTCTTTAACTGAACTCCCTGAACTCATTCTGTTGGAATAATCCACTTTAAATGTAATATCTTTAAAAATTGCGGCGTCTGAGCTGCTTTTTTCGGTGTAGTTTCCGAAAAAAACATGAACACCTTGTGATGAATGGTCAGTGCGTTTTTGTTTCGACCCTTAACATTGAAGTTCAAAAGTATTTGTTTGGCGCGACTCTTAAAAGTGTAGAGAAAATTACACGAGAAAATGCTTTCGAATAAAAGAAAAAGAAACCCGGATTTTAAATTTAAATTTTAATAAGTTTAACCTCGGGTTAGCGCTAATCGGCCTTCGAACAACTGGGCAGAGTGTAAAGCAGTGGTATCTAATGATAACATTCTGTGGAATGTCTCTTGTTCCAGGGACGGGAGCGCAGTGGAGATTGTAGGTCTTTGCAAGTCAACTGTTCGCTGGTTAGCTGAGTTGAGTGTGCAGAAGCTCTTTCCTTATGCTGGCGTTTCCAAACTTCAAGACGGTATGTCTTTGTTAAGGGCCTTAGTCACACGGCAGCCATGTTGTCCCAAGAGACTGAAAAAGCTTTGTTTTACATTACCACTCTCGCAGTGAAAAACGTGGGAGCGAGGCTAGGCAGGTAAAAGAAAGCTATTTCATTCTCTCGGGGACAAAATGGCCGCCGTGTAACAAAGGCCCATGAACAAGGCCACAATATCCACATACAAATTGTCCAGACTGATCTGCATATATTTCCCACAGTGCCATGCGATTTCACACCGACCCAGCCTTATGCCAACCTTAAAATGCCCCATATGAAATCAAACGTGTGTTTACTACCGAGATCACTAAACTGTTAGCGCCTCAAGAAAAATTATCGTTTGGATTTGAATTTTTGAATAGCTTGCGTGACGATTTCAAGCGACCCGTCTGGTCATGTGGCTTTCCATCGCAATAACGACGGTTTGTGGTTCAAGTGCCCTAAAATTACCAGGATAGTAGAATTTTGTCGAAACATCTTTCCCTCCGCTCAAAATATCATTAACAATAAGTGGCCTCGCTTCTTTGCCAGCTGATTGTCCATGCCGGAAAGTTCTTGAATGAACAGTCATTATTATTTCAACCGTGAGGCATTCGAACCATTGTTATAACCTTTCCACAGGTAGGACAAGTCACATGACCAACGGTCGCACTCGGATTGATCATGTGACTTTTCAAAAATCCAAATGCGATCGATCACTTTTCCCGGGCTGTTACAGTCAAGCCAAGTCAAGCGTACCCCCCAAGATTACATTAATGAATTTATTATTCGAAAGTTGAATCCGTTAGCAGTTGTTGATTTCAGATTCATGTCTGCATTCTTGCATGCGTAATGAGCCGTGAATTCACACGCGATTCAGTTACGAAATTTCTACCAGCCATGTTTCCCTGAATTTGACGTAAATGTCTTCTATGAAATTTATCCCATTTAAAGATTTTCAATCGGACCAAATACAGATAGGTATTAATACGCAATGTATCTTTTTCCACGAGGTTTTCCAGTTGAGCTATCATACAAGGAATGGGCTTTGAGGCTAGACAGAGCGTTTGAAGAGAAATTCTGGATCCCTGAAGAACCAAAGCCTAAAGGTCAGCAAGATGATGAGGAAAAGCTGATTCACAGACGAGGCATCTACAAAGATACTGTTGATGCAAGCCATAGATTCGCGGACTATCAGTTGAGACCGAACATGTGTGTTGCTATGGCTGTGGTGAGGATATAAACATACACATTTAAATTATTGACTAGATCTGGGGCTGGCGTGAGGTCTTTGACAATTTTTTGTTTTGTTGTTGTTGTTGTTGTTGTTGTTGTGTTTTTTTTTTTTTTTTTGCATTTTTATGGAACAAAACGAATTCGAGGTTCATAAAAACGCAAGAAAGAATGAGACGAATGTCTAGCGATCCTGACCAAAAAAGCTTGGTCAATGGGATTTGTTATATGGTCAAAATAGGTTTTTCTTTCGGAACTAAAGCTGTTGAGACTGAGTGCACAAGATAGGCCCATCCTGCCTGCTCCGATAGCCAACCACGAGGCAGGATTTTCTTTATGTCGCTCGCCCACTTGCGGAAGCAGGTAAAGTTTGGGTGTCTTAGTGAGGGGGGAGGGGAGGGGGAAAAAGGGTCCGTATTTTGGTTGATTTGCGATTGGTCGATATTTATTACAGGCTCCAGAAATGTTTAATCCTGAGCATGCGTGGAAAGCCCTTGACGTGGTAGAAAGTAGCCTGGTTGGCCCTCTAGGCGTGGCCACACTGGATCCAAGGTAACAACCCGGGGAAAATATCAATTCAAAAGAGTTTTACACAGTGGAATCCCAAATTTTTGAATCTCCCGGGAAAGAAAAAATCGGTTCTTATTACTGGGGAGATAAAGTTTAGTAAGTTCTAGGTTTTATTGGGTTCAGAAACCCTCTTCCTGGAATTGGGAAGTTTGAGGTCGTGCGTGAGGTTGGGTATGTTTGCTGTCAAATGGGTCTGTTATAGAGGTGCTATCTCTTCTTTAAAGTGCATATGAAGCGAAAAACGTATTTCAGTAATAAACTTCAGCATAATCGATTCCTAAGTTTGAGATGTGAGTGAAATTGACGATTTTATAGGCGCTCATAGGTGGCCTAGTTCGCCCAAAAAAGTGGCCACGAAGGTATAGGAGACTGGGTCGAATGACGTCATTTTTCACTGTTGGCACAGTGAGGAACGTTAGGAGAGAATCCATCAGCCAAACAGAATGTTAAGCGATTGGAATTAAGCAGTACAGATAAAGAGGAATTTGCTTGAAAACGACGAAGACGAGGGTGTGGACGTTTTTAAATTCTTAATTAGGGAGCTTAAGCAACAATGACGGCGACCGCAACGAGAACGGGAAAAAATCAGTGGGATAAGATTGGCAAAACAACAACTTCGCACGTGCAAGACGCTTTGTTGTAATTTTCCTTGGCGTCTCTGCACGACCACGACGTGAAAGTGCCTGTTTTCACGTTTAGTGGAGGACGTGAACTCAAGACTACTTTCAGTTTCTTTCCCTGAAGTTCGAGACAGTCCGTTGGAATTCAACATTTGCCAAAATGAACGAGATGGAATAGGTACCATAAATTTGGAAGAGGAGCAAATTCACTTTTTAAGTGATCGTTGCCGTTAGGTTACCGTACAAAGAGGAACCTGTTAAAGACGTCTTCACAGCCGATTCAGACTATTGCGGGGTTGCACAGGAAGCTGGGTCATAATTTTTCCTCCAAAACAGCCCCATCGTTCAATTCGACACAATACCGACCCAGTCTCTCACGCAACCTCTAAATGTCCAATAGCCCATTTTACAGTTACAGGTGGAAACGAGGCTGGAGTTGACCTTGTTTTGGTACAACCCTTCCTGCTTTATTATGTAAATCACGTTTTTCTTATGCTAACTAGTATATTTTTTTTAGCATAATTTTCATTACCCCTCAACCTCAGCCTCACGTTCCCGCAAAGGCTAGGATACTAAGTCCACAACTGTAAAATAGTCTATTGGGAAGCAGGATTCTGTCCAAACTGCAATATTTTATGTCATGTTCACACTGCTACATTCGCGTTCAACTGTGCCGAGAATGCATTTTTTTCGAAAAGCTGATGCTTAGCACGTGTGGTGCATGTGCAGAACAAAGGACGTTGCAACAGTCACGCGTACATGAGGCACTACTCAAAGTGTCAATATTGGAATATTTTTCACTGTGGCTATGGCCACATAAGAGGATTTTTTTCTACACGCTCCAAACAAATAATCTACATAAAAAGGTCACAATTACTGACTCTAGGGATGAAAGAGGTTGTTGAGAAATGGCATTTTGTTTTTATCTGCTCGTTGACCCCTTTTGTTGCCTCCAAACTGTTTAATCGTCTTGTTTGTTTGTTTGTGTGTTTCTTTGCAGCGATTGGGCTTATGAAGGAGTGTATGACAATTCACAAGACTCTAATTCATTTAAGAGTGCTAAAGGATTTTCTTACCATCAAGGACCGGTATGTTTCCAAAGAGTAGAATTGAATAGCTCACGCACAGAGCTCTTATTTCAGTGTTTTATACGAACTCAGAGAGTACTTTTAAGGAAAACACCACTCGTTCACTTTGGAGAGCAAGAGTGTGGCACATTGGTGAAAGCACTCACGAATGTGCTCCGTGTTCGGGTCCCAGTGGATCACATCATATTTGGGTTGATTTTGTTGTTGGTTCTCGCTCTTGTCCCCGAGAGGCTCTTCTCTGGGAACTTCGGTTTTCTCCTCTCCTCAAAAATCATTATTTCTAAATTCTCTTTCGTTCTGGGATATGCTAACTGAAGGGCCACTCTGGTGATGTGCTATCTTTAAAATCTTATTTAAGTTTTACTTTTTTATTGTTGTTTGTTTTCGCTCTCTCCTCGAGAGGTTTTACCCGGGGTTGTTTTTGTTTCTCGTCCCCTTCAAAACGTTTCAAAATAAGCAGACATCTAAAACTCAATCTGTATTGTGGTTAGTCTCTTGGGCAGCCGTTTTCAGTGTCGTCACGCAAACGGCGGGAGAAGCGACCCAAAGAACGGCTGAAAAGAGACTGAATTGTGGTGGATGAAGAGCAACTTTGTCGTTGTGCTTCCTCAAAAATTTATATTTCATTTTAATTTAATTTTTTTATGTTGTTATTGTTGTTGTTTACCGTCAAAACCATCTCACTTGTTATCAAAGTTTGACTAAAGAGATTGTTTTCATTTTCATTTTTTTTATTTAGGAGTGGCTTTGGTGCCTAGGTCCCTTTTTAAGAGCTCGTCTATACTTTGCCAAGAAGCTTTATGGCAAAAAGGGACTGGAACAAACAATAGTGCGCGTGAAGAGCATACTAGCCAGGCACAAAGTGGAAATAACCTCCTCCCCCTGGCGCAGTTTACCAGAGCTTACTAATGCCGGAGGGGCACCGTGCCACGACGGCTGTCCAGCACAGGCATGGTCTATTGGCTGCTTGATAGATGTGTTATACGACATGGAAATGTTAGTAAAAGAATGATAGTTACTGTATATTTAACCATTCTCTTAAATATGGACGGTAAAAAGCCGGCAAAATGCCGATGGTATCCTTACAACTGTCTCCTGTGTAATGATGACCACGAGGAGTTAAAGAAGATAATTCCTTTACAATTATCAGTGTTGAATATACAGGGAAAGGCTGGGTTTTGGGGTCCAAACTCCCTTCTGCCCCACCCATTTTTTTTAAGGGTAAAAGATCTGGGAACGAGGTTGGGATAGGTTTCTGTCACTCTTCGTCACAGTTTGAATTATTATTCGGATCGTAGCGGAAGTAAATGAGTAGGAGCGAGACTGTAATCCACTGAGACGGAAGTGAATATTCAGTGGTGAGGATTGGCCATGGAATGTAGCGAACCAAAACCTCATGGTCAATTGCTCCGGTATCATGTTGAATGTGTGTGACAAATTGGTCCAGATCTGAGAGGTTGCGTTCATACTGTACCGCATTTTTTTTTTTTTTTTTTCTATTCGCTATAGTGTAGCTTGAGAAAACAGCCGACATTTTGCGACGCTACCCGCGAAATCACTCCTGAGAAATCGTGCGCAGCAATTCAATACCGATGACGCGTCACTACCCAAATCTGAGTGGTGCTTCTGACTGGTTGAAGCAAAATGAAATCAGTGCTGGCGTCACGAAATGTCGGCTGTTTTCTCAGGCTTCTAAGGTATAGATACAGCCTGTTTCACATGCTTTCTCAATTGCCGGCGTCCAACAACACTTCGCGTCTGCATTGGAAAGAGTCCTTAGGCAAGACTTTTAAAGGCCGGGATAAGACCCCGCACGAAAATCCTGTTTAGAGAAACTAAAGGTTACAAGTGTAGTATAAGGTAGCGCAGTTCATATCTAGTTAAATCTATTTAATTATACTTTTCAGTCGCTACCATTTTGTGTTAAGTTTTCCAACATTTTTCAGTGGTCTTAAAAATACGACGAGGTGGGACTGGTGCGATTGAGAAGTGCACGCCCGTCTCCAGGGACCATTATTGGGTCCCTGATAATGGCTCCTGTCATATGATGATGTATAGAACCGTGATAAAACCAACCCAAACTGTCGGTGTGGGTTATTTGTTTGTTTTTGCTGCTTCAGTGTACATCTGACTGATGTCCGCTTGCAGATGGTTAGGACTTATAGAGGTTAATTCAAAGTTTCGCGGGTCGTGACAGTCACTAGGATGATTCAGGCCCAGATCAAACGTCGAACTTTTTATGTACCGAACCCAACTCCTTCAATTAAGTACATCAAGAGATCGACGTTTGAATCAATTAAGTCCAACATGTTGGGTCGACCTAATTTGGGTCGACCCATGAATCGAGTGGCCCACATGGGAATTTCGACTGTGGAGAGACTTCGTTTCAAACGTCCAACTTCTCATCTTCCGAACCTAATGCATAAATTACTAAAATTTATTTTCACTTGTAGGCATTTTAGACCATTGAACATCGTGAAAATGAATTGAGTCCGACTATAAAGTGAGTTCGACGTCTGAATCAACTGCCGAACTTGTATTATTAGGGTCGACCTAAATCGGTGTTAAGTTCGGTACATGAAAGATCGACGTTTGAACTGGGCCTGAGCGGTGAGAATCTCGGTGATAACCAATACTGTTTGCTTGTACTTCAAGTGTTTATTAATAGGTAGGGAAGAAAATATGTCAAATTCATTGTGAAGGTTAGTAGTAATAAATATTGATTAAAGGTCAAATGAACCAAAATTTCGACCTTTTTTTATTTTAGTTCAATTCTAGTGAAATGTGTTTAATATGAACCAAATAAACATACTATGAAGTTTCAGTTCAATTGAAGCAAGCATCTCCGAGATATTTGCAGTTAAAAATTGCTATTTTTTGGCCCTTATCTTCGTAGAGCGGTCGGAAAAATTGTCGGAAAAAACAGTTTGTGACGTCAATGTTGGTCAGGTGAAAAAAAGCGGGAAATTCTAAACACGGTTTTTCGAGTCGACTTGGCGCAGAAGTGGTTTGAGCGGCCATAACCTGGGAAAAAAAAGACTTAAGGCTCTTATACCTGCTGACAAAGAAGAAGTGAATTTTCTGTACGGAAACAACCTACCTAAAGATTGCAAGATCTTAAAAGCAAAAGATCAGTTGCAAGCTTCGCAGCCAAGCCATGATTCCGACTACTTAGCTAGATTAGCTACTTTTAATAACTGGTCTATGCGAGGATCTTCGATTCATTCAAGCAAATTAAACAGGCAGGTACAAAAGTCGGACCGGATCAACTCGGACCGCCAGTCCGGGTGGGATCAACTCGGCTGACTCGGACCAACTCGGATCAAATAAAAAAATAAAAAAATAAATAAAATTGGACTCGGATCAACTCGGATCACAAAAAAAAACACAACTCGGATTATAAAAAGAAAAATAATATCAGTCGGTATCACTTAACTTTCACCCGCCATTTTGTTTTTTTCTCACTAACTCGTGGTTGCGTAAATTAATTTTATTTTTATTTTTATTAATTTTAATGATGCACTAGTGAGTAGCACACATACACTTCCAGTGAACATTTTCAACTTGGAAGGAGGAGAAATCATGCTCACCCGGGACAACGAAAATTTTCCTACCCCGGGCGAGAATTGAACTCACGACCCTCCGAATACTAAAATGTTTAAGGACGTTCCAACCACTGAACCGGAGGGTCGCGAGTTCGATTCTTGCCCGGGGCATGGAAATTTCCTTTGTCCCGGGCGAGCATGGTTTCTCCTCCTTCCAAGTTGAAAATGTTCACTGGAAATGTATGGGTGCTGCTCACTAGTGTATAATTAAAATTAAGTTTCAGAAGTCCTTCTTTGCTTTGTGACAAAAAGCTGCAATAAAATAAAAAAATAAGAAAGTATATATTCTAGGCGACTGAAACTATCATTTCCTTGGACTGAAGCAAATTCCAGCTCCAGCAATTGTTTACGGGCAAAGAGTCGATTGTTTTGGAGTCCGCTGCCGGCAGTTGTCGTTCTCCGCTTTCACAGCGAGTGAAAGGAAAATTTGCGTACAGAAAGATAACAAAACTATGTAATTAAAACTGAAAAAACTAAACGAAAAAAACTCTGACTATCATTACTTGAGCAACAGAAAAATGATCGAAGTAGTCTTTTCTTCTCGAGTAAGCTTGCTGGCCTTTTAAAGTTCCGAGAAAGTTATTAAAACTTAAAAGCTAAAAAGCGCACAAGGTTGTTCACTCGCATGCGTAAGCCGTTACGGTTCTTTGACTGAAGACAACGATAAAGCTGGTTCTGCCTAGGTAAATAAATCTGGGCATGTAAAAAAGTAACCATAACTACTAATAACAGAGTACAAGCAGGTTTTAATTCAACCCGGCGAAAGAAGGTGAAGCACTGGACACAAAATCAACTCACAAATCAAATGCACAATTATCAGAAAAATACAAACCTGTTTGGAAATGTTCAAAACGTTTTATTCCACCTCAGACTGACGAAATGATCTGTTTTTACTCTTACATTGGTTGTTCTGAATCCAAAGTAATTTTCAAGTGACAAAAAAACAACAACAACGAAAAAAAAAAGCCTTTAGAAGGAGCAAACGTTCGCACCTCGTGTATTTTATTCAGTCTCAGCCAGAACCACAGAACGAGACAAACAAACGCAGGCGATAATGGATGCGCAGAAGCTTGCGCAGAACGTTTTTCCGCCTTGAAAGACCAACATTGACGTCACGTAGTCTCCAGTCTATCACGCGGCCATTTCAGAAACGTTTTCGTGAAGTCTTCGGAAATGCTCGGATTTTGATCTTTTATCTTTCTATAAAGGCTTGGGAAGAAAAATCTTTACCCAAATCTCACTTAGGATGGTTCTTTTTAGTGTTTGGTGAAGGTAAAGCAACAAAAGAAAATATGTCAACTTTTTGGTTCATTTGACCTTTAACATGAGGGTTGTCCAATACTCAACACTTGTTCAAGTCGTGAAAGTCGTGTTGTGTGTGTGTTAACTTGTACGACTGGTAAAGTAGAAAGTTGCTCTTCTGAAGCCAATCAGAAGACAAGAAAAAACACTTTTTGCAATAAATAGTCTAGAGAATTTGGAAACTGAAAAGTTAGAGTTGGTTTATTCCATACCTTGACCCACTCGAACTTGCCGTTGTTTTTTTCAATTGCCCCCGTAGGGACTTCGCCCAGAAGGCGAAATCCCGAGGAGGCACTATAGTAGCTCGCGCGTATATTAAGGAAAGTACTTACAGTTGAAATATAAAGTCATACAGTCAATATAGAAAAAATCTCGATTTGCTTGAATAGGGGCTGCGAGGAATCGGTAGGTAATGATGACTTTTCTATTGTTTTCGCTCGCAAGTAAGAAATGGTTAGGATGACGTTAAACACAAATTTGGGCATCAGGGAACGAAGGGCAAATTAAAGATACAGGACACTGGCTACTCCATTAACTCTCCTCTGTACTTCATTCTCATTCCTTCTTGTCTGATAAGATCATGAGCTTTTTTTGAAGGAAGCATGGGTGGTCAGTAGAATTTTTATCAGAATTTAATGGTTAACTTTATTACATGTCCTTTTTGGGTTCTTAACCAATCTTTTGGGATCATCTTTGGGTATAGTTTGATCACAGGAAAAATAACAGTTTCCCATTTTTGGATATTTTAGGGTATTTAAAGAATACCCACAAAAATCCCAAATTTGGAAGAGTGAGACAAGTCCCAACCAGGGAACTTGGTTGGAAATTCCCTGGTTGGGACTTGTCTCACTTTGCCAAATTTGGGATTTTTGTGGGTATTCTTTAAATACTCTAAAATATTCAATATTGGGAATCTGTTATTTTTTCCTGTGGATAGATCTTGTCCCCTGCAGAAGGTAGGCATAAAAGTTGTCTATGATGGTTAGACTGATGACATCACACTTCGCAGTACGGAAAGAAAAAGTGGATCCACGCAGGTGTTTGCGGCTGGCTGAGATGTAACAAGTGTTAAATGACTAAAAAAAACGCACTTTATTTAAGTGACAATGTATTTAGCACGAAAGTGCTAATTGGGGACACTATATTTTTTTTGGAGACGGAACCGCCATTTTACGTGGTCATCCGAGCCACGCGAAGGTCCAGCCGCCTGCAGGGCAAAGGGAGTACCTTCATTTCTCAGTTATTTTAAGACCCTGAGTGTTGCTCCGGCCCCGGGAATCGAACCCGCGACCTCCTGCTCTGCAGTCAAACGCTCTACCGACTGAGCTAATCCTGCCGCGGTTCATCCTTCACTACAATTCTTTCCTGTATTTATCTTATCTTTTAAGCTACCAGAACCACTGTCATGACCTTGAAGTATGACTCAGTTTCATGAAATAGAAAAATGCTAATTTAAAGAAGATTAAGCTTTGATTTAAACGACCTTTGTTGTATATGACGGAGAATACTTGAAACATGGATTGCAGTTGGCAAACTTAAAATGGCTTGGCCAAATAAGCTAAGGAGGTTAATCTTTTCTTCATAATCATATGAAAGCAAGTAAGCTTGGACCAGATAACAACCAACAGAGAGTATGACTTCAGCATGCGACCCAACATGGTCTGTTGCATCCAAGAGAGGCACGTGCTGAGTTTCGTAAGAATAATTTGACCCACATTTCCTGCAGCCAGTTTGGTGCTGGTTATCTACAAGCTAACATCGCATGCATGCCATCTAACATGGCAGATAACTTTGAACTGTTATGTGCCAAGAACAGTTGTGCATTTCCTCATCTCTACCGCAGTCAACCGGGAGAGGTGTCGGCTCCGCCTTTGGCCTCTGATTAAGATGTAAGGTAAGTGAAACTATGAAAGACATTTCGATGCAGATACCAAGTTTATTTGCCAGGTGAGAAGTCAAGTGTCAGTGCAACTGTATGTGGAAGACAGGTTGATGTGTACCGATGCCCTCACCAAGGTTATTTGCTAGATACAAGTCGAGTATCCGATTTTTTTCTCTCTTTTTTGGTTTCAATTTCCATGCGCCCCTGTAAGGGTGACACTCCCATAAGGAAACTCTGTAATGTGGAAACTTGTGTATAAGGCAGACAGCTCTATTGACCTGACAGCCCTGCGAAGCAGATCAATATTCTGGACACCCACACCGGACCCCTATAAGGGTGGGTCACTCTTGCAAGGCCAAAATCTCTGTTTAACTAACACTCCTGTGAGGCAGATACCCTAATAGTTTGGACATCCCACCCATATAAGAGGTATAGGTAATCCTACAATGTGGCAGAACACGCTGCAAGGCCAGCGAGACTGTTGAACCAACATCCATAATATATAGATTTAGCCAGGGCTAAAAGCGAAGCTCCCGTTAATAAATTCATAATTTAGATCAAACAATAAACTTGTAATCCACAGATCAGGGCACATTCATTTGACTTTTGAGGCAAAGGCTAAGTGATTTTAGAGAAAAATAATTTGACAGTCGAAGAGTGAAACAAATTTTACATCGAGTTATTAAATAGTCTTATTTGTACACCCAAAAATAGCAATCATATTCGATCACATTCGACTACTGTGCATTAGCTGTTGCATCATAATGTGGCATTCACCAGTCTGTCCAACATTGCTCCGTTAGAGAGACTATGGATAATTGGACAACCCCGAAATATAATTTTAAGAAACACACGCGCCACGATAGTCCTTGGTGGCAGCCAGTTTACACGTTGCATTCCTCTGTCTAAAAGAGAGGCCAAAATAAAAAAATCAGGCCGGATTTTTTGTGTTCGACATGCAAGTTTAGGTTACTGGTAAATCTTGGCGAACCTGGTGGCGACATACTGACATACGTTTTATCATCACGTCTCAGGTAAACAGTACCATGAGGCCCTTTTTTATCATACAGACCTCGGACAGAATTTGTTCTTTTTTGCCCTATTTAAACCTATAATTCTGCAGTTTTTCATAATTTTGCAAGAGAATTTGCACTCATTCAATATCCACGACGATCAAAGCACGCGCTTCCTTTGTACAACAAATGATAGCATTGAATTATAAAACGTTTTCATGAAGAGAATTCTATAATGCCGGGACTTTTCAGTTAGAAAAATCTGGTCCTATGTGATATGGAGGGTAATAACTATGGGCTTTTAATGAAAACGATTAAAAAAAATTCCCAACATCACTTTTCGGCTAGCCGGACGGGTTCTCATATTTGACAGGCACCAAATTTGCAGTGCGATTAATAGAGTTACCATTTACGCTTCAACATGATAGAGAAATTGTTATGTTTAGATTTTATTTCCCTTTATTTATTAAACTGTGTATGGTTCTGTTATGTGTAATCTTTAAAAGCGAGTGATATTTACGCGCGTCGTTTTGAGTATTTCTGCATGCGATGTTTATGTTCGACTGGAAACAACCGGTGCAGCGATAAAAATTGCGAGAGGGACTACAAACAATCAATAAAATAAATATAATTCGGTGAAACATGTACATGACGAGTGTGTACGGGTGGGCGGCCGGGCGGGCGGGCGTACGCTACGTCATAACCAAATTTTCTCGGATGGATAGTTTACCAAATTTTCTTACCCATTTTGCTCCGCTGCGTGCGCGAGAGGGCTCCGCTATAAGGAAGATGCCCCTACAAACTTTACAGTGAAACCTGTATTAAGTGCTGCCTATAATGGGTTACTTCTGCAAGGTCAGAAACTTTGTTAACCCGACAAGCCTCTAAGGCGTATATCCTGATTTTGGTGGACACCCATGTCCTTCTTGGGACAGGGCAGATGCCCTTACAATGAGTCATTCCCACAACACCGACGACTCTGTCAAACCAACACTCTCGGAAGGCAGATTCCCCTTTACAGTGATGGATCCAAGGGAGGGACCTCAAACGTACCAGTTCGACATATGATCGAGAAAAGAGACCCTCTAACATACACCTCAGATATCCCCTTCTTACCGCAGGGACCTTTCGTAGGGAACATGGTGGTGTCGTTACGAACAATACCACGGGAATTCGTACAGAAGGTAGCGGAGGTCTGTACTCCCCTGGATTTTGCTTATGGCGCCCCTATTCATATCGGGGATCCTAAAATTATTGGGATAGAGGACTTTTTACATCCCCCTTTCCGTGACGGGTCAGTAGTTCGCGAAGATGATGTTTTTATTTTTTGACGCTGTGGAATATCTGCGACCGAAGTTGTCACGTTTATTTCAATCTTTTTTCAACAACTGATGAATAGTCAATGGCGTGCACAGTCTTTGATTTAAATCAGTTTTACAATTTATTGGTTTTTTAAACCCTGTCAAAATTTTCCTACTAAAAATAAAAGCCTCGCATAGCCGTTACTTTATCTCCCGGTGTGTTGTTTTCTTATTTATTACAGATTTACGAGTAGTGGAGTGTTACGAGGAACGCAAGAAAGAATCTCTAAAACGTCATCTTTCTCCCAAAGTGATTTTTCTCTCCGAGTCACCGCAGTTCGCTTCGCTAGCCTCTCAACAAGCCATCGATCAAATAACAGCGAAACGAAACGAGCTGATATCGCAAATTTAAGAATCGACGAATGGTGAAGTGAGTGCAACCGACCGGTGATTCTCTTCTAAAATCTGCGATGTTCCTTTCCCATGCGTCATCGGTTGCTATAGTTACGGGAGGAGTTAAAGTGAGGCAGCTTGAAGCAGTGGTTTGTCTTGCAAAAGCGCTTCTTGCTCAAGAAAAGGAAGTTACCATCCTTACTTCAGAGAGCATCGTTTCGGAGTGGAGGGCTTTTCTAAACAAATGCGAAGCTAAAGGGATTTTGCAAAAATGCATATCAGTAACATCACTAAAAGTACATGCAGTTGTCCAGAGATTAGGTGCCAGGTTCTTCTCCTCAAGCCCTGGTTACAGTGAATAAAGAAGGTATATGTGAGACACTGTCGTTACTATTCTTGTGGCTACATGAAACAAATTTTACAGTCAAACCTTTATTAGGTGGAGCCTATAGTTAACTGAGCTCTTTATACAGGTTCACCGTGTGATAGAGTGGTAAAGACAATATTAAGTTGGGCGAACTCGATGAGACTTCAAGGATCGCTTCGTAGAGGGTAAAGGGGGTTATACAGAACTCTATGTTGACAATATGAGCCAAATTGTGAAAATGGCTGTTTTTATACTAAAGGATGTCTAAGTTGTCTGGACGAGTTAAACGTCTGTCAAAAGCGACATTAAGTTCGTCTCCAACGAAAAGACTTCTGTTAAACTTCGAAAAATTATCATTTGTCGAGTTTGATCGATTAAAAGTGTTATATACAGTGTGCATGGTAACATCACAAAACGTGTTTCTTCGAATGGGGTACATTTGCACATTACAAATGTGAAACCTTTTCGATGTCATCACGTTCTTAAGATTATTTTCTACATAATTCTGCCTTTTGAGGCTGTCTTCCTTCTATAACTTAAAAAAAAATGCACTTTAATTTTGTGTCAATTTATTTAGCACGAAACTACTAATTGGGGACACTATTTTTACGTCTCCTACTGGACGCGGGACCGCCATTTTATGTGGTCACCCTAGCCACGCGAAGGTGTAGCCATTTGCAGCAGGGCAAATGCAGTACCTTCATTTCTCAGTTATTTTAAGACTCTGAGTATTGGTCCGGCCCCGGGAATCGAACCCGCTACCTCCCGCCCTACAATCAGGCGCTCTACCGACTGAGCTTTTTCTACCGCTGTGGTGGTATATTTATTAAGTCACGTGACCTGTTTTACTCAATTTAAGGCTTCCAGTAACACATGAACAAAATTAAAAAAAGGTTCTCATATACTTGAAATCAAAACCCACATCATCCTCATCAGTTAAGCCTTGATAGAAGTGAGTTAACTTGTGAAGATTTCGCAACGAATTTCAAAGTATATCACCCCTTAACTGATTTCTTCAGCCGTGGTATATTCATTTTTCAGGGACGTTAGCTGTTCAAAGCGTTTTGTCGATGGGAGAGGATATCACAGACATAAACTTGATCAACATGGCCAAACCAATTGAAAAAGTGTATTGGCTCAACCCCAGTATGGTTGCCATGGCAACCTACATTCTCCACACATGTTCTATTCACAGTCGGTAGAAGGCATATTTTTCATGGGCATTTATAGGAAGACGTGGTCAAGCCAGCAAGAAGACCCTGAGGTCAGGATAGAATTACCCATAGAAGCTGATGTGTTTTCCTGTGATCTCGGTCGGGTAACCAAAAGCAACTTTCAGAAACAGAAACAGGAAAAAAAACTGCTTAATTTATTAACGAACGTCAAAACAAAAATGAGGGGAAAAAAGGATAATCAGAAGGTAAAATGGTTAACTCGATCGATCGACTACTTACTTGTTTATTTGGAGCGTAAACGAGGGAAAGTCGCCTTGCCTTGATGTATTTTTCCCGCCTTTGAACCCGTCGGACTCGTCTTACGTAGCCGTCACGAAAGCAGCAAAGCTTAGCAGTATAACCAGCACCAAAGCGCTGAGTTTAATGCCCACAGTTACGTTGACAAAGTTCAACAAACCCGCATAAATTATATATCAAAACGCACCAAATTTATTGTAGTTTTTCATCTGGCGGTAACAGGCAAGTTGGAGCATGCGTAGTCTCATTCTTGGCCCAGGCTTTCGCTCTATTCAAGATTTCTTGTAACAGCCTTGTAAAGTATTACGCAATAGGTAACATGAAATCGCTTGTTTACGTGTGAAAATCTCTCACTTTCGACACAATATGTACGTCTACGTAAGCCTTAGACAAAGCTTTTTAAATCTCCCGAGACAAAATGGTCGCCACGTGACTAAGGTCTATTAACAATGAATGATTAAAACAAACACGGTTTCTATTTAAGGATGTTTTACATCATAAATCAGTGTTTACTTGCTTACAGAAAAACCTTTTAATTAATTATTTAATTATAGGTTGATGAATTATAATAACAAGATGCAACGTTCACAAGTGGTCCTGCGATTCAAAGCCTTTTCTTTTATAAAAATACATGGCGTATTACTACGTACAGCAATCTTTATTTGCTTAAAGAAGCCTTAAAGGTTGTAGCTAGGTTGACAAACTACAATGTTACATTTAATATTGGTTAAAATGTAAAGCAAGAATGAAGGCTCCAGAGAACCAGTAAAATGAAAACTCCCATAAGTGAGCTGCTGATCTTACAGGGCCCGAGTTACAGTTGTTTCCACTACAACACATGTCCTCGGAGCTGAAACCAAATATTGGAATCGTTGAACCAATACAGGAAGAGGGACTATTTTTAGGCTGGCAGTCCTTTCCTTGGGTGCCACATCTCTTGTAAAAGATCTGTTTCTTGACTCCACCGGCCGTAGTGCATGTCTCTAAGCTTTGGGCGCAATTGGTTGTTCCCGATGGGCATCCTGTTTTTGTCATTTTCGAGTTACAGTCCTCCCAGGAAACGTTGCTTGTACAAGTGTAACAACTCAGGCAGGAAACTGTAAGAAAAACAGATTTTTTAGGAACGAATCATTTTGGTATATGCATAAAAGGCAAAAAGTGTGTGTTTATATGACTCCTGGTAAATAACGAGAGGATTCGGGGGAGCAGGGCCAGTAACGCAGTAGTGTTTCCCCCTTACTCATAATCCAACCGAATCCAATTTTTTTTCCAATTCGACCAGTATTGGTTATTGGTAATTCAATCTTTGTTACATTCTCCGCTGTCTTTCACGCAATGCGAATCTAGTAGCAAAACTACTCGGCATTCTATACGAAACAGACAAAGCTGACAGTTAAATCATCTCGATCCAAGAGATCTCAGTTTGTGCTTTTGGTTCATCTATTTATGAAATCGTCACTGTATATTATCGAATCTACAAGCTTACCCCTTTGTGAAATGATCGTCAACACCACAATGCTAAAGAACACACGGAAATAATTGACCGCCATGATTTTAACAGTTGATCCCACGGATGTGACGAGACTCTAGATCGAACTCTAAAGAGAAGCAACTAATGATCAATAATGTTCAGCTTTCCGTTCAGCTTTAAAGGAGCTGTGTCACGAAATTCACGGCCAAATAAGGTAATTACAAAATGCCCGATAAATTAAGAGAAACGTAAAAATAACCGCTTAAAACATTAAAGGAAGGTTAAAATAACACAACAGATACAACAGATGCCACGGATGGGCAAAACTGAAAAAGATTGAAACGGGTTGAAATTAGGGTTTTTGAAAACTTTTCAGCCTAACAGTTTTTCAAAGTTGATCTCTGCTGTTTGCAACTTCAAAAATAATGCTCAGGAGACATATTTGTTTGTCTCGAATCTCTGATTTTGTCATTTCCATGTAATTTCCTTGCTTACTTTAAGTTCCATAGCGATTGAGGGCGAGTAATTGGCAAAATTAAACAAAATGAACTGGACTGCCGTGACACAGCCCCTTTAAGGGGCAGTCTCATGAGTGGCGCATGCTCGGGAAATCGCCCTCACAACGCTCTTCACAAACATCGCTCTTGTTTATCATGGCCGCCATGATGGATTCTTCGGTTTGTGGAAATATTTTGCTTGGAATGTCCTCGGTCTCTTTAGTTTGACAATTAGAACGTGCAAAATCGAACTCTTATCATTAGGTAATATGTAGTTGTAAGAGCTCTTTCAGCACGAAGCGCAAATGAAACAGTAACAGAGGATGTTCGTGCAAAGGCCAGTGCGGAGACAGTGGTAATTCCAGTTGTTAAAATAGGGTAACTTTTATCGTAATAAAACTTTAACGATTGCATTTCTAGTTTTTCTGAATCTTCTCTTCGTTAGAAATTCATGGACGGTTATTTTTGTGCCTTTCAGTTATCGCAAGGAGGTGCGACCACGGGGAAATCTTGACTTTCACCTGGCAAGTGACGCCAACCCACAAACCGAAAGATTATCAGAAAATGCTCAGATCCACAGGAAAAAATAACAGATTCCCATTTTTGGATATTTTAGGGTATTTAAAGAATACCCACAAAAATCCCAAATTTGGAAGAGTGAGACAAGTCCCAATCAGGGAACTTGGTTGGGAATTCCCTGGTTGGGACTTGTCTCACTTTGCCAAATTTAGGATTTTTATGGGTATTCTTTAAATACCCTAAAATATCCAAAAATGGGAATGCGTTATTTCCTCCTGTGAGGGTGAAGAAAAATGACGATGTCAAGGTGGTAATTGGATTTTTTTACATTTCCAGAGAGTAACGCAATGGTGCAATGACATATACATGCGAAGGTGAATGAAAAAGTGTGCTCTACAACTACAGCTGTACATGACTTTAGTCAGCTGCTTTTATAGAATAATGTGGATAACTTCTTTAGCATCGGTTAGGGTAGCTGGAAGCTTAGCCTGATTGGCTTAGCTGGCTAACTTAGCAGGCTATTTTTCTTTAGCCTCTTATGATTTTTTTCACTCCTCTTGAGTCACTTTATTTTGCTCAATCTTGGATGTATGTTGCAAGGTTATTGCCCCCGCAGGGATTTCGCCCGGAAGGCGAAATCCCGAGGAGGCACTCTAGTAACTCGCGCGTATATTAAGGAAAGTACTTACAGTTGAAATGTACAGTCATACAGTCAATATAGATAAAATCTCGATTTGCCTGAACAGGGGCCGCGAGGAATCGGTAGGTAATGATGACGTTTCTATTGTTTGCGCCCGCAAGTACGAAATGGTTAGGATGACGTAAAACACAAAAAATCCCGAAGGAACAGCTTACAATAGGTAGATTTTGTGACATTAATTATGCAGTCACACTTTGATACTCTTTTGCGTTACGTGTTATCAGTGACATTCTGTGGAGCAGTTGTTATGAAAGTTATGGACCAAAAGACACTCGTTAAGCGAGATGAAGTTATAAGGTGCGTAGAACAGTGTATATTTTAACGCTAAGTGAGTTTGCCAGACACGAGTTCACAAATCTTTGATTGGAAACCTTCAGCTGAACCTTGCCAGACACTCTTTCTCTCTCTTTGACTGGAATAAGACTCGGCCCAAAACAAGCAGACGAGCGAATGATTCAACGGCTAGCTTATCACTAGCAGAACGATGGACGATTACAGAAATTCGCCGACCATCAAATTCTGTGCTGACTTATTCCCTGCTCAAAGATATCCTTCCGCTATAAAGTTTAAAATAAGACTAGAATGCGCGAGGGTGAATTGATCAAACGTCCTTTTAATTTCTAAGGCTTACTTTCCGGCAAATGAAATGAACTAAATGTAAAAAGTGAAATAGAAATAGCGAAAAATAAAACTTCTAATTGAATCTTTTCTTATGGTTTAGAATGAAACTGAGAATGATTGTGTTTCGATCAAAGCTGTGTAAATCGAACCGAAACTGAGCCTTGTTGTAAACAAGATAGGACTGGGCCGAGATAGCTCGAGAACACGTGACAAATAGGCGTGTAATCGTAATGTGTAATCGGATCATTCAGTTTTCAGTGTTTTCCTTTATCTAGTTCGGAACGGATTTCAGTATCTCGGAATGGATCTCAACTTTAAGCCGGAATCAGTCTTGTATGGAAAATTATCTGTTATCTGAATAAAGAGTATAGTCATTTCATCATTTTTGGTGCCGAGACCCGGGATGAATGAACTGAGCGGAAAGAACTGACGCGGATCGGAAACGAACAGAAGACAACAAGTCATAACGCATGTTACACGGATCATTTCACGGTGGAAAAGTTTAAAACAATGTCAGATCTCAAGAAAAAAATTTTGGAACGGTCGGGCTTTAGAGTCTACGTGCGAAAGGTTGTAAGTACAGTCAGAGAATTGCTCCAAGAAGAGGACGTGGAAAATATTCGCCCAACGCTAGAGTCTCACAAGATCAACCTCGAGAAACAGCAGAAACAGATCGAAACTCTCAACCAAGAAATCGCGGAATTAGTGGGAGCGGATGCAATTGAAAAAGAAATATTAGACCGCTGTGAATTCGAAGCTTCCCTTCAAGAAACAATTTCGCTTATTTCTTCACGGTTATCGTTTGCCAAGGAATCCAAAAATTCAGCCAAGACAACGCCGTCGTTAAATCAACAAGAAGCTCCGATTGGCGCCAAAACGAGTAGCAAGGCTAAACTTCCAAAACTCACTTTGCCAAAGTTCGCTGGCGATCCCACAGAATGGACAACATTTTGGGACAGTTTCTCATCTGCTATCCATTTAAGCGAGGAACTCAGCGAAATCGACAAATTTCAGTATTTGAAATCCTTGTTAGTGGGAACTGCGGCCGAAACTATTTCGGGTTTGCCCTTGAGCGGGTCGAATTACAACCATGCGGTCGATCTTCTCATGAAACGGTTTGGAAGTAAACAAGTAATTATTTCAAAACACATTGAAATGTTGATGCAGCTGCCAAAACTGAATAATTCCAGTGATTTGAAACAACTACGGCAACTTTTGGACAAAACTGAAGCGGCCATCCGAAGTTTACAAGGAATCGGTGTATCATCTGAGACATACGGAACATTTCTCACGCCTGTCATAATGGCCAAAATACCGCAAGAGTTACGTCTTATTTTAAGTCGTGGTATGTCCGACGAATGGGACTTGGACACTGTGATGAAATCCTTTGCGGAAGAATTACAAATACGGGAAAGGTGTGCGCTGGGACCGGTTTCAGAGCAAACGCCAAAGTTGGGAGTGAAGGAAAAACGAGACTTCGGATTTGGATTTCGTCACGGTCAAATCAGGGGACCTCCCACTTCATCAACGTTGTTTTCAAACCAAGAAGGACCACTGCCGAACAAAGAAATGTGGTGTACTTTTTGCAACGGCCCTCATCCATCAAACAGGTGTGCTGTTGTTACTGACCCTGAGACAAAGAAGAACATTCTCCGACAGAAAGGACGATGTTTTGGTTGTTTAAGGAGTGGTCACATCAGTAAGGATTGTTCAGCTAGATGTTATCGTTGTGGCGGGAAACATCATTTATCTTTGTGCAGCATGCAGAAACAACCGATGCAGTTTAGACAAGCCCGCGGCGTCACACAGGAAAAAACTGTGAGTACAAATTTGTATTTCACTCAGGATGTTAAGAACAATTGTGTTTTGTTACAGACGGCTAGAGCAAAGGTCGGAAATCCCAGTGGCGATGTTTATTGTAATGTGAGAATTCTGCTTGATTCTTGTGCTCAGAAGTCCTACATAAGCACTAGGTTGAGAAATGAATTATGTCTGCCTTCTATTGGAACGGAAACAGTTTTAATTAAAACATTTGGAAACAATGAACCCTCGCTAAAGAAATGTAACATTGTTCAGTTTGCGTTGGAGTGCCAGGACAATTTGAGAGTGTTCATCAATGCTTATGAGGTTGAATTAATCTGTGGTCCTATTGCAAATCAAACCATTGAAATAGCACAGCAGTGTTATCCGCATTTGCAAGGTTTGCCTCTTGCTGATTATTCACGAGGTGATGAAGGTCTAGAAATTGATGTCATGCTGGGAGCTGATTACTATTGCACTGTTGTTCAAAATCATGTGGTACGGGGGGAGTTGCATGGCCCAGTAGCAATCCGTACAAGATTGGGTTATGTGCTGAGTGGACCTGTCAATGTTGCATGTTCCGATCGCTGTCCTTCAAGTGTTAATATGTCCCATGTAATGAAAACTGAGTGTCAAGTGGTTACGGAAGATTTTAATGCAGATGATGCCTCACTCAAAGAACAACTAGCCAAGTTTTGGGACTATGACACTCTTGGAGTTCAAGGAAAGGAAGAAGATTTCTGTGAAGAGTATCCAACTAAAGTAAGATTCAATGGTGACCGCTATGAAGTTTCTCTCCCATTCAAGAAAGAACACCCCATCATTCCAGACAACTACTCCTTCGCACGAAACCGTCTGGTCTCCTTGTTGAAAAGATTGAAGTCATCGGAATCAAAGTTACTAAACCAGTATGATAATGTAGTCAAAGAACAGTTGGACTCTGGTGTTGTTGAAGTGATTGACAAGCATGAAGAGGAAGTTGTCCCAGGAACTGTTCATTACGTTCCTCACAAGGAAGTACTGAAGGAAGATCGAGCTACCACTAAACTGCGAGTTGTTTATGATGCTAGCGCAAAGTCTTACAGTGAACCAAGTTTGAATGACTGTCTTTTATCTGGACCTGCATTAACTCCATTGCTCTTTGATATCCTGTTGAGATTTCGTCTCCCAAAAATTGCTTTGATCAGAGATTTAGAGAAGGCATTTCTTAATGTCGAAGTCAAGCCGGAGGATAGGAATTTGCTGAGGTTCTTATGGATTGATGATGTCAACTCCTTGAATCCAGAAATAATCAAGTTAAGATTTACGCGGTAAGTGTTTGGCCTTGTTTGTTCTCCATTCATTCTGAATGTGACATTAAGGAACCACTTATCAAAGTATGAGAACATTGACCCAGAGTTTGTGAGCACTGTAATCAAAGTCTTGTATGTTGATGACTTTGCATCTGGAAAGAACACTGTATTGGACTGTTTTGAACTTTATCAGAAGCTGAAAACACGTTTCAGGGAAGGAGGATTTAATATGAGGAAGTGGGCGTCAAACAGCAGTGAGTTAAACGAATTAATCAAGAAAGAAGAGACTACTCTGTTATCTGGAAAACCTGCAGTGGAACCAACCAAGTCTGTTGAAACTGAAACTATTGATCAACCAAAGTCTACTAACAGCAATGCCATGGATGAAGAAACTGTTGTCAAGGTCATGGGTGTTATGTGGGACAAGTCAGAAGACTGTTTCAAGTTTGATCTCAGCGCGTTCTCTAAGCAGACATTGAGTGGAACTCTAACAAAACGAAAACTGTTGAGCATTACCGCTCGATTCTATGATCCACTAGGCTTGCTGTCACCACTTATTCTGCCATTTAAATGCATGTTTCAAGAAATTTGCCAGCTGAAGGTTGAATGGGATGAAGCTCTTCCAGAAGACCTCACTTCACATTGGAAGGAATTGGTGGAAGACATAGAAGGAGTTTCAAGTTTTACAATCCCCCGTTGCATCATGGATGGAATAGAAGCAGAGCAGGTCAAATGTATTCAGCTACACGGGTTTGCAGATGCAAGCAGGATTGCTTATGGTGCAAATGTGTATGTTCGGGTGACAACGTCTGATGGACACTATTCACACCTGCTAGCCTCCAAGACCCAAGTGACCCCTTTGAAAGGAGAAACAATTCCTCGACTTGAACTGATGGCTTGTTTGACATTAGCCCTTCTCATTACAGCAGTGTATAAGGCGCTGGCATGCACAATTGAAGTCGACGCAGTAATTAACTGGACTGATTCTCAAATTGTGTGGTGGTGGATCAATGGTGAATCAAAGCAATTTAAGCAGTTCGTCCAAAATCGGGTAGAGAACATAAGGAGTCTTTGGAGCAAGGAACACTGGAGATATTGCCCATCTGAGCTTAACCCAAGTGACATTGCTTCACGAGGTTCTAAAGCATCTGATCTTGTATCCAATGATCTCTGGTGGAAGGGAGCTCCATTCCTAGAAAAAGAAGAAAGGCAATGGCCAAATGTGCCTAACTGTCCCATCACTGGAGAAAAAGGGACAAGTGAAGCTGTAAAAGAGTTGAAAGTTGGAGATGCAACTAAAACTCCAAGTTTCATGACAGCATCATCCAAGGTCTCGCAGAGTGTTTCAGAAGTCATTGAGCCGGAAAAATTCAGTAGTTTTAGCAGGCTTATCAGAGTGACAGCCCTCGTCCTGAAGTTCATTCGCAAAGTCAAGAGAAGCATGGAGACCCAACCTGACCTTAATATGCAGGAGATAATTGCAGCAGAGCACCTGCGGTACAAGGAAATGTAATTGAAACTGGACGAGAAGGAAAAGTCTAGTACAGTATGGGAACAATTAGGAGTCTTCAAGGATGCGCGCGATGAGGATCCAGTTAGTGTAGTAGGAACTAGTGTGCATCCCGGAAGCAGAAACATTCAGGTGGTCAGAGATGAGGATATTCCAGCAGTGACTATTGCTACTTAATCTGTCTGAGCAGAGACTTTGGAGTCTTCGAACATTGAACTAAATCTTGAGT
>OZ038003.1:9486497-9746497 GCA_964035705.1 Porites rus | reverse complement strand
GAACTTTTCATGTACTTAATTCAATTTATTAGGTTCGGCTCATGAAAAGTTCGGCGTCTGAACCGGGCCTTAGTTACAAAATGCGTCCTTATTATAAATGCCGCAGAGCAGGGGCTATTTTACGAGGATATGGCTTCGTGAGGTCAATTCTTTGCTAAAGTCTGCTTAGTGCCTTTGCCCATACACAGAATACTCTTGGACAAAATGGAAAAGGACTTGTTCAAACAAATTTTCTTTATCGATTTTTCCCCTCTAAAAATAGCATATAAATGTCATTCTTCATTTTGGGGTTATGAAAACAGTGTCAGGTTTCGATTTGCAATCACCACGAGTCACGGAACACACCTGAATTAAAAGACTCCTCGGAAATTCCCCATTCCCCCACCTCAACGGCTTAAGCCACTGGGGCCAGGTACATTAATGTTGTGGCAGTGCCCCTTTCAGAACTGTGCCTCCTGTGCCTGCGCATCTGCCTTGCGCATCACGAGCAAGTCTCTTAAGAAGGAAACCATCGATCAAGCAGAGTAATTTTATTTGATTATCTGTGCAAAGTATTTATCAACAACGCTAAAGAATGAGGAAGTGGAACATTGATGGAAAGCCGGCTTAACGCGCTTGGCCAACATGTCTCCAAACTCTCCCAAATGTTTGATGGAACGTCATGCATCTTCAGCATCTTACATGTCACAAAACTCTGTGTTGGATCGCTTAGCCGGGGTCATTAGCACGGGATGGGCAAAAACACGTTCACTTAAAGGACTTATAAGAACAATTTCGTTAGTGTCGACTAATTCACTTACTGACGATGTCAGAGCTACAGCTGACAATTCCCGCACTAATTTGAACGCTTTTTATTTTGACTGTATGAATTGTTCGGCAATTGATATCGGTTTTTGTCTTGGGAAGTAAGCTATTTATTCCTTTCTTCCGTTCGTTCGTTTGTTTATTCGTTCGTTCGCTCATTCATTGATTCATTGATTCATTCATACATTTTGTCAGTCAGTCAGTCATTTCTAAACTGAAAGTATTGGACGAATCTTGATATAACAAATTAAGTTAAAAGAAATCCTAATACATTTTAGCGGATTTTAGCCCTGATTGTTTCGAATTGTTTTCCGCCTGATCATGAGTGAAGCAGGAAGGAAAAAAGTGAAGAGCTAAGTCTGTAGGGTTCCAAAGTTCACATGCAAGGAAAAAAGGAACAACTTCTCCTCAACTTTTTGGTTACTATTCTTGTTAAACTGCGAAGCTGACTGTCCTCTGAAGGGTGCTTCATCATACGTAATTATGGCGATGATTTCTTGCTTCTTAATTTTCACATATAAAAGACTGTGACGAGCTTTATTTTAAGCCGATTACGAAACTGACATAATTTTAGACCACGGAAATGAAACTACATACAAACAAACTATTCGCCAGATACCGAGAAAGCTAAATTATCACTGGGTAAGGTTTCACTGGGTCTGTTGCAGAGGGGTGTGTTAAACTAGTAATACATATGTAAAAAAATATAAGATCAGCGAATAAAACAAGCAATGTTTACATAGTTTTATAAACTAATGAGTTATCTAAAATACAAAAACTTAAAAAAATACAAAATTTGTCACAAATATAACAAGCAAATTAAAGCTTTAATACATATAGGCGCCAGGAGGTTGCTTTAAAGATACTATATCTTTCTGAGAGGAATAGAGATTTTTGGAATCGAAGTTTCTAACAAAAGAACAAATGAGTTTCTTCAGTTTTGGCCTTCAACAGCGGAACTATTTTATCTAAGTGTCCAAAAGACTACTCGACATACCAGACATCCTTTAGCAAAAAAAGGACCTAAAACTTTCCGATCCTTCCTACGTTTTTAGTAAATGAGAGACAAACCGCCGTAGTACATTTCATACAACTAAACTAACGTCCGCGCGTGTTGACCTGTTACGTAACTTTCAAGATCAAAATATCTGTGATATCAGTTGCATCAGCAAGGACGCCAAAGAAAAAAATTGCGGGTGGTTTTTTTTCCCCCATTGCTAAGACGATCGGAAGTAAACACGAGCTGCCATCAGATCCCACTAAAATGTCAAAACGCAAGTGTAAGTTTCAGTTCGATTAATCACTGCTTCAAAAAGCCCGCAAATTCAATTCCTCAAGGAGGAAAACGTATCTTGAATCTTGGACGAACCCAATGAAGTTAGGGCAACCACACAAGCAATGTTGCTCTCTCAAGAAGTCAAGATTATTTTGCTGCTTACTTTTTTGACTGGATCATTTTGTTTTGGAGGCTCTTTCAACCATGACGAAAGTAGGTACACCAAGTTAAATGTTGTCTTTGTTTTTAGAGTACTAAAAAACAGTCCAGAATATGTTCTTTTAAACTCCAAAGATCCATAGCCGAGGTGACCTTGTTCAAATTTCTTTGCGTCAAACGGAAGTTTAACCAAAAACAGTCTCCCCGATAGCTAAAAACCGCAGTTCAATAACGTACTCTTCCATATACGCAATAAAACGCAATAGAAGCGCCAAATGGCCGAGAGGTATAGTCCTATAAGCAGCAAAACAAGGGCGGAGTATTTCTAACAAATTTCTCTCGATAAAGGCTTTCCTCCGTAAAACATTTTCTGAGTATCGTCATCCTGGTAAGGTGTTATTAATGTTATTATTCTTTAAATACTTCAGCTCAAAATGTCAAGAGACAGAAGAGAAACGTGGTGTTTCAATTTAGAAAAATGATAAGCTGTGCCACAGGCCGCAGCTTTTGGGCGTACCTGCCATACGGCTGTTATTGTGGTTTGGGAGGAAGTGGTATCGCTGTGGACGATACAGACAGGTACAGAGCGTCGAGATGTCAGAGCAGGGGATAAGGGGTGAGCAGTGGAGGTCAGGGTATCGAACAGGGAGGTTTACACTTTCCAGTAATCGCCTGCTCTTCCCTCATACCTGTTCCTCACCCCTATTCCATCACATTCTACCCGGCCCTTC
The DNA here is from genome assembly GCA_964035705.1 of Porites rus. Taxonomy (NCBI): domain Eukaryota; kingdom Metazoa; phylum Cnidaria; class Anthozoa; order Scleractinia; family Poritidae; genus Porites; species Porites rus. The sequence goes on along the minus strand of OZ038003.1, from coordinate 9,743,527 downwards.
CATTGATAATAATATGACAAATTTGCCGATTTAAAGTAACCTAGAGGTAAATTCAAGGGTTTCATTTTTAGCTGGGTGAGGAGCCATGTCTGGTAAAGGGATCTTTCCTCTCGTCCAACAAGTAAATCATAAATTTTGTCTTCAAACTCGGTGAAAGATCGAAGGATTTGCGCACGGAGCAGCTTAGTAAAAACTTGATAGCAGACGGGTATAAGTGCGAGTTTAAGCAATGTCGTGGTTATCGTTCAAGTTCAAGGTTTATTCTCTCAAGGCTGATTTAAAGTTACCGGGTAAATACAACAAGTAGGCGGGGAATCAAACAGCTGGGGATTTCTTTTGGTTCTATTTTTCTTTTTTTTCTTTCCTATGAAAGTAGCTGGGGGCCACGTTCTTAGTAGCTGGTAGCCTCCCCGCAGACGTCCTTTGGGGTTCGTTTGTCACGCATTCACGTACGGTCCGTGGGGGAGAAATGAATGCGTGACAAACGAACCCCAAAGGACGTCTGCGGGGAGGCTAAGTAGCTGGGGGGAAATCCCCCACCCCGCCTCTTAATGACAAGCCTGTCTCTTTAATAAAAATAGCAACGCCTTTTTCTATAATCCCCTTGAGGTTACAGTTTAGTCACGTCTTGACTTCAACGTGCCAAAATCGGATTAATTGCTGTTACATGTAGGAAACATTTCTAGGGTTTATAGGATTATTTTTATAGACCAAATTTTAAGTTTTTAATCTGATTGTACCTAGTTTGCTTGCAAATCTTATTATTCCTATGTTTTAGATGCTGCAAAACTCATGATGACTGTTATGAACAAATAAACAGAGAAAGAATCTGTTTCTTTAGTCCCTTATGGAAGTGGTATCGACGATCTGGGTGCACTGGCTGTGGTAAGCTTTGGCTGTAGCATATATTTTCAAGGAAGAGTAGCATATGATATATAGCTCTCTTAGTTTAAAATTTTCACTGTCATTGAACTGCAGTAAAACGCACATGGTAAGCGCAGATTGAAGCCTCGCGGATTGATATGAACTGCCGGTTTTAAATTCTTCCCTTAAGGAAAAGCTAGGGAAAATTGCCAGTGTTTCTCATTTACAATCCCCAGGGGGAGGTACTCCAGGGATGTTTGGGGTAGTGGGGTGTCGCCGAGTCATTTAAGGGGGCAGTCTGGTTGAAAGCATTATTTTTTGTTGATTTCCACCCTTTTTCTTAAATATCTAGTCAGATTTCGTCCAATCAAAAAGCCACTCAATTTAGTTACAGTCCCTAGTTCAAACATAGGCACGTTTAACGTGCATGAGCTATTTTGAATGCTTCAGTGTAACCAAGAATGATGAATCGACCTTTTTCATCCAAAATATAGACTGTTTTTATTTTTTTACGAAATTGGGTATTGCTGTACATGAATGAGAACGCGAAACGCTCAGCTGAGTCGTTCCTCATTCTATATATTCACTTTCCTTTGTCTGGTGCAAGTTAAACAAATTGATAAAGTGCAATAAATAACAACTCACCAAACGTTGATTAGAAGGAAAACTCGAAGGTTTCTTGGAGACGTTTAAGGAAATGTGGCTCATGGAATACCGAATAATTACGAAGCGTGTTTACGGAATTAATTTACTCCGGTACAGCTTTAAATAATCATCTCACACATAATTCCAAGTTAAAGTCACTAGCTAAATACCAATTATTAATGTTTCATTTGCAGACCTTTGAAAAATAGGATTTTTAATACTTCTCTTTGAAGCAGGTGAAACCGACAATTCACGTACGTTGTGCCGTTCGCGATAGCCGAATAAGGTCATAAATGTCTTGAACCAGAAGCCACAATAAACTGATATGAAACCTTGAACAGCTGCATCACTGTCCTCGAAGGTTGAATCATAAAGATATTAAAACGTTTTGCTTCTAAACACCTTTAGCTGTGATAAAAGACGACAAAATTGTGAAGAATCAATATGGCGGTCTCAAAGTGCCCTTGTTTGACCTTAAGCGCAGGAATTGTCATCATGTTAGAAGCCCAAATCTCATTGGTTCCTAGCATAGTGCCTCATAGTACCTTCAACCTTATTGGCCCCTGTAACACACATCCAATCAGACAAAGCCACAAACCCACAAAGATACATACATGTACGCTTACACCACTGACATATGAGCCATTTTTTCAAAATAGCCCAATAATTATTTGTGAATTTTTGGATGATTTTTCGAATGTTTTTAACGTGTAAAAATTAGGGGGGGGGGGGGGGGGGAGATGTTTGAAATTTGGAAAAAAAAGAAAATTATTGGATTTGGGGGCTGTTAAAAATTGAAATATGAAGTGAATAATTAGTCGACAATTACCAGATTCCACCACCACAACAAGGTGCCTCTGATCCCATTAGCGGACTAACTGGTTTATGTGTATAGCTATTCTACCCTCATGTATTTCCTTCCCAAAACAACATTATTTCCCCTAAATTTTAACCAGACTCTCCCCTTAAACCCAGATCCTGACAAAAATCGTTTATGATGATTTCGCTACCCTGTTTCGTGACCCTGATTCATTTTATATCGCCCAGTGAATTAAGAATTTCTTGTAATTAGGTTTAAAAACAAGCAAACATTGTGGTACCACTCATGTAGGCCTTGCATCACCAATCCTCACGCTCTTTTTGAGGCTTCCGGCTATTCAAGGCACTAATAAACAGCAACATTGTATACCCTGTTCAAGCCTCAAGACCCTGAAAACCATACCCTGTTCACCGACACATACCCGTCTAGGCCAAATAAGGGAGTGCCCTCTCCCCCGCCCCGGGATTTACACTACTACAGGAGTCAGAGTAATGATCTTTCTTCTCAGTGAATTTGTGTAAATAGGTTTAACTAGACAAGGGTAAGTTTGTCATATAAGAAATACTAATTTTTGGTTGTGTTTTATTTCTTAGCTTCATCAAACGACAATTGTGGGCGTCGAGTTTGTAAGTGCGACGGAGAAGCTGCTCGTTGCTTTGCCAGATCAACTTATAATCAAAAGAACAAATTTAGGTGTGAGAACCCATGGGCTCCTGGAACAAGGGAAACATTAACGTCTGGGTATTGATCAAACAATGACTTGCAAAAATCTTTCAATACATTTATTGATTTGTAAGAATGTATCTCGGGTAGTCTCGAGTTAGCGAAGAAATTTCTGTCGCACCATGAGAGAATAAGGGAATAATGAGCGGAACGCACTGATCAAAAACACATCAAGAACTTGAAAAAAACTTTGACGCCACAGTTTGCTTCATTAATGTTTGGCAGCGTAGTGTCTTCGCATTCACGTGAAAGTACTCCGGGATGTCACGGGAATATCAAAACAGCTACAAAAGGCAGCTTGGGCGCGAACTTATAATAGATTTGAAATACAGTAATTATCATGGGGCACTGAGAAGCATTCGCTCTTTTCCCTCGTTCTCTTTTGCTGTCACACCTTGATCACCCGGCTATATAACAGAGTGTCCGCATTAATGGAGACATTTTTGTGGAATACAGCTCTAAAAGAAATAAAACAAAACATTAGCATCGTCAAAATAACCCAATAAACGTCTCCAACAGTACAGAGAGAGGTTATTCTGCGGAGGTGCGTGAATCACTCAAACATAGCTCATTTGTCTGTTACTTAATCAAAAAAAGCTCGGTCAGTAGGAAATTGGCGTCTAAACTTAATCTTAAACTAACCGGACTGAACTGTCATCCAAGGGTTTTGTACCTTCCAAAAAACATAATTAAGAGGCTTATTGCAGCACTCAGCTGATCGATCAGAGAGGTCACCTTTCCATGAGGATTGTCCGCATTGACGGGGGTACATTATGCATTGTTATGCTTGTGGTGCGGAAGGACGGTCGATTACCAAATTTTCTTCTGATGCTCCGAGAGAGCTCCTTTAATAATGAGGTGTCAGCGGGCGTCTGTAAAGCGGAGCTAGACTGTACAGCTATCTAAACCTCTCTGAATAATTTTGTTTAATAATTAATAAGCGACTGACAGTCAAGCCGCCCAAACACAGTCGACCTCTCGGCATAATGTGAACTTCAGGCTTACTTTATCTCTAATATCAGTTGTCACCCCTTTGCTTAGAGATACATGCAAGTATAGGGACAAGTGAGACCTTTTTGAGGCGGGTACATGGGGGCAGGAACTTTATTGCGTTCGACGTTAGGAGAACGCTTCGTAATCTTTGGGGATCCTGTGGTCGATGGGATACCTGTGCATGCCAGGCGTGAAGATTCGAGATTTTTGGTTACTTGGACGGGCGATGTTCAAAATCTGCGCCATTTTGAATAATTATTAAGCGCGCGCACGAATTTTAAGCCCAATAGCCGGCCAAAGAAATTGCGGGCTCACCTGGTGGACATGCGCACACAACTATTTTTACGTCATAATCAATTGTCATATGGCAATCACGTGCATCACTAGTTCCATCAAGGTCAACAAGCAAGATGATTACACGGGAATATTTGAGTTCGGCTAAAGAATGAACTGTGGAGTTGTTTTCTAAGCGGGTTTTATCGCTGAACTGATGATTCTGCTACACCTTTTTCGGTCAATGCCGTTCAAATCGAGCTGGAACTTCGTAGAAACACACAAATAAAGACCAGGTAACATTTGTGCCGTGAGAAGTTTACCCGTGCGTTTGAGTCTATTTATATATTTCTAGTTTAACCTCTTTACGCACGAAATATATTCTGAGATAAAGTAAGCTGTTGTTACAACTGTAATGCTTCATTCACGTCTGATATATCTACGCGGGCCATCTTGCATGGTAAGTATCTCGCTCGCTGAAGCAAGCTTAAGTTTTAAATATGTTAAACTGACGTACATGAACTTAAAATAATCATGAGATGAAAAGTTTGCACAATTGCAAAAGATTCTGTCCTGTTCTCTGACATCAGTAATCTAGCAAAAAGCTAATATGTTTCCGTCGCTGCTATGATCATTGTTTTCATTTCAAGTTGTGTCACGCAAGAAGCCAGGACTTTGTAACCTTCGAGGCTACCATTTTTTCGAAGTTTGTAGTGACATGTTTATCTTTTTAACAACATAGAACTTTTTACGATCTATTTTACATTTTTATCGACCATGCTTGAGGGAGAATAAGACAGGAGTAAAGAGTTAATGAGTGAGATATTTTGAAGCTGTATACGCGAAGAGCATCTCTTAAGAAAAGAATGTTTACGTTTTAATTCATAATCTCTTCCATGATTTGAAATAATGCTTGACGACACAAAAAAGCTAATCTGGAGCTAAGAAAATTCGAACGCACTCATTAATCTATGATTACTTCTAGTTATAGAATGAATCTCATTAAGACAGGGACCGAATTAGTGTTTTAGCTGGTGAGAAACGCGCGAGAAAATCAGGGGATTGGTTGAAAAGGTAAATTGGCCTCTGTCAGGAGCCCATGACCCAAAGCGAGCAACTCCCATACTAGGCCTATGTCACGGCGTTTTTACGGACCAGTTTATTTTTAGACAAATTTTAGTGCACTTTATGCCGCGAAAATAGAATCTACACCATATCTCTGAGCGCATTCGAAGTATATAAAGATATCAAAAAGGAAAATTAAACGTTATAAAAAGGCAAAAATATCATTTTTAGGTCTGTAGGTTTTGCTGACTGGTTTGTGGAATTTAAAAGATATCCAAAATTCGCCCCAAAATCGTTCTTAAAAACATGATATGTGAAAACGCCGTGACAAGCTGTGCTCGCTCCGGGTTATGGGCTCCTTGCCTCTTCCGTCACACAAGTCGTGAGCGTGGCTGATTTATTCCCATTCTCTTTTTTCATTTTTCGACGATTAAATTAATTAGAGTAGAATGTTTCCTCCTAAATCTTGACTTCATGACATCTTTTTTATTTCGTATTTGTGTAAAATTTCTTTTTCGACATGACTCCAGTAATTACTAAAGAATTGGATCTGCTACCGCTCCATAAATACAGCCTCCTCGTAAGGTTCTTTATGTGTCATCTTTCATCCAGTACGCTGGGATTAAGAGCGAACATTCTAAGCATGTCTTTTTCTAAAAAGTGCAAGTGTCCTGGAATAACAAGCGAGTGTAACGGTGGACCAAGGTCATGTGATAACAGTTCCTCCATAGTGCCGCATACTATCCTTTGATTGGCTGATCCAACTCGTGCCAGGCCCACCGCAACTGATGAACCTGTGTAAACTACCAAAAACAACGTGTGGAATTATGACAAAGAACTTACCTAGGCCTTATTAGGGACTTTCAAGATGCAACGACGCGACGGCAACCAGAAACGTCGCTTAAAAAGTGAATTTGCATTTTTTCAGTCTTTATAGCGATTATTCCTTCCCATTTACTTAGTCAAATGTAAGCGAAACCTCCTGAAGCTGAACTTCAACCGACCATATCCAGGCTCAAAAAGAGAAATAATATTTCGTCGTTGCTCGTTTACGTCCTCCATAAAATGCGAAATAAGGCAATTTCACGTCGTAGTCGAGCAAAAAAGGTACAGAAATGTACAAAAAAGTATGATGCACGTGCGAAGTTGTTGTTTTGCTTGTTAAACCTATTGTTTTTTTGACGTTCCCGTTTCCGTCCGCGTCGTTGGATCTTAAAGTCCTTTCCGCATTTAGTTCTCCCTAAGACAGAGTATGTGTTAAAGAAATGCCCGTCTCATAGAGAGTCAACTAAAAGGAGTAAAGAAAGGCAGGGACCAACTCTAAATTAAGGGAGAGAGAGAGAGAGAGTACACTGTATCACTTGTACTAAATAAATATTTATAAAATAATAAATATTATTTTAGTGGTAGCATATGTACAAAGTAGCTCTTGCCTACCAATTAAGAAATGCTGATTTTTTTTAAGGAGAAGTGGAAAACTGGGGTACCCGGAAAAAATGGATTCAACACCATTTACATGAGTTTTATAAGACTACTAAATATATCTTCAGTTAATGCTTTCAAGAAGGCTCTTAAAACTCATTTATTTCAGAACGCGTTTCCCAGCTAATGTATTGTTTTTTTTATTCTCTTTATTAAGAAGGATTTGTATATAAGATTTTAAAGATTAATTTTTATTTTTAATTGTTATTTTTACTAATCTTTAGGAACGATCTGTAAATTTTGTTTTTGGAATATGTACTAGGATTTTAGGATTTTAGGATTTTGTTGAGTCAATGTTATGCGCAGATGAAAATTTCTTTCCCTGGATTGATATTTGCGCAATACAAATCAATAAATATTATTATTATTATTACTTTAAGTCTAACTGCCGATAGCCCAATTTTTTTGCCTGTAGGTTGCTAGTTTTACGCGTACCTGGTTCTTCCCCTTTTAAATCCCTGGTCTTGGGAATTTCCAGTAACTGTTTCACAGCCTCATTCACGCTCATATACCGGGGTGGCTCATATACTTTTTTGCCTCTGAAAATGTTTATAAAAAAATCTTTATTACAATCACATTTTTCACTGTTCACAGTCCCCTAATTTTCCGTAAGATCGTTGAGAACGAGTGCTTACCGTCACGGGAGGTCATCTTGGTTTCATAGGTACGGAGGGGGAGGTGGCGTTCGGGTTTATGGCGGTGGGAGAAGGGAGGCGAGTAAAAGAGCCTCCTGCCAAACGGTCCCCGCCCCCTAATAGTGGGGTATGGGCAATACGTTCATCAACCCAAATGCTGTAAGGCAGGTTTACACACTACAATTTGTCTGCCCGAAGAAACGGTCAATTTACACGCTACAATTTCTTGAGAGAATCTCTTTGCCTAAAGAAATTCGCCAAGAATATAATCGGCTTAAAATTCAGCCAAATTGCAAAAAAATCAGTTCACGCCAAACGGTATAGTTCACGAATCTTGATGCTTAATAACCCACGTTCGATATATTAAAATTCTAACATGAATCCGAGGCTTTCTGGTCATTTTTCTACATTTGGTTTGGTTTTCTTTGTACTCGAGTCTGTCCTGGGAATTGCAAGACAATGGAGGGCCGTGAAAAATTTGCAATTTTGACCCTAAAGCCTCAGAGTCGTGTTAGAATTTTAATATATTGAACGTGGGCTATTCCGAAACCGCTTTCCCCAGCACGCAATTTCGAGAATGACAAATAACTTAAATCACATTTCACAAGAAAAAAAAATAGCCCCAACCACGCTTGGCGAAAAGGTAGAGGGGATCCTCTTTTAATTATGCAGCTCTGCTTAAGGTGCTTATACAGAAGGATGGCTCACTGGAAGAAGGTTGTAAAATCAAATTAGTAACGTAACTCAACCCTATGGCTCCTCCTAATTCCCTTTTATCCTTGAGTGACTGTTTCTAATCTTCAAGTTCAAACTAATCAATAACTTTTACCTCATTAAATTTTCCACGGATTGCTCCTTTACCTTTATGTCTGCAAGACAAAATTGGACTGGTATTAAATAAGGATGCAGGAAGGCCGAGCGGTTAGAGCTATAGACTTGTAAATCCAGAGGCTCTGAGTTCAAGTTCCACCCTGACCTCTAGCTGGATTTTTTCCCCGAGTTTTAATCCTTGGCCATGCCTGCCAGCTGGTAGCAAAAATATGGGGTTTACAAAAATAGCAATAAAAAAGGCTAAATTATGAAAACTGAATTACAAAGCAGTTCTTAAGAAAGGCAAATTTTTCCTTTAATGGAGAGATGCATAAATGACCTACCTAATAAGCAGAGAGTATGAAGGCCTTGTTTCTTATTTGCTGCTATTTTATCATAGAAGCTGTCTGGTTTCCACGTGTCTGTCCACAGAACTATGGACACTGTCTCACCAAAGTTGTATAGCTAATGTTCATAGCAAAGAAACATTCAAGTGTAAACTCAACAAAATTCCAAATTTCCTTAGGAAAACATAGCATTGAAATATGTAATGAAGCACAATAAACAAGCACTATTAAATCTGCAAAAGATAAAACTTGGAGCTGCTGCATCCCTGACCACTATGTATGTATGCCGACTAAACAGCAACAAATACATACAACATCTCAAGCATGAAATGTAAATACAGACCAGTTCCCCTAATATTAATGGGCTTACCAGTATTTTTTCAGAATTACCTAGCTAGAACACTCCAGTCAAGAGAATTCTACTATTAATCAGGACTATCTAGCCAGATCAATCAATTTCTAAAATGGTGAGCACAGCAGAGACAGGTACCAGGAAATTTTCAGAACAAACTAAAATTTCATTAATTTTTCAAAATGACCAGCCCAGCCAGCAGTTCTGACAAGTGGTTAAAGTGTCCTTAAAAAGGTTCTTTGTTTATCATGTCACATTGTTGGATCAATGACCACCTACCCCTCCCTAAGTCACAATTTTGCTCTAAGTGAGAGTTCAGTGTTAATGTTGACTTAGGGGTGGGGTAGGTGGTCAGTTCACATTGTCTTGGTTATGCTAATACCTCTTACCTGAAGTCCACAGCATCCCACAGCATTCATGATGGAAGCATTATGGATAACTTGATATGGGATGTTTAATTGGTGTGCTCGCAGAACAAGGTCAGTGTGTGTTGTGGCACTATGAAAAAAACACAACACTTGCGTTAACAAGAAACAGTTCAAAAGCAACATGGTATAAAAACTAGAGAAATGTGAATTGCAGAACCTTGCAAAACGAATGCTAATGGTCCAAATCACTTCCATATTCTTTCAAAAGTATTTTTTCACCTGCCTTTGAAATTCATCACTAAAAGCACTTCTTGACCTCTAAAATAGCTGCTAAAACTTGGCGCAGTTTTGTTAACTCACTGCTTTGTTGCTAGGCAACTACAGATGCCCACACCAATAGAAAGAAATGGCCAAAGCAAGATCACACTTCGCTTAGCGATCCTTGTGGGAGTCACGCGCGATGCAAATACTGATAAGATAATAAACTACACATATGAGTAGAATAAATATGCATGTTAGCTAGAGTGATTTCTTCTGATGAAGGATGAAAATCATTCCCCTGCCAGGTACATGTGCTGAAAACAAGTAACTTCAATGAAAAGATGTCAAACGTGCATTCTCACCCAAATGGATCTCCAACAACCAAGAAGGCTACATCTTTATCATAAGCATGCTCCAGAATAAGATCTAGAAATAAGAAAATAGACAGTGTGTTTCTTCTTTTTCTTGTGCCTTGCACCTGTTATCATGTTCCAGGCTTGCTCTTTAGCATGAGTGAAGCATGCACGCTTCACCAAATTTGTTTTTATAAAAATGTTTGAGAACAGGCTATGTTTGGGTCATTCACCCATTGTTCAAATAGCTAATCATGCAAGTGATTTTTCTCTAGTATAAAGACCTTGGACCCTAACATCTCGCAGTTAAAAACATGGCATTTTTCAGAATCACATGGACTTGCCAGTTAACTTGGATGAATGAATGAATGATAATTATTATCCATGATATGGAATTAATGAATATCGCTAGATAAATATCATTATCCAGTGAATGTCCACACTATTATAGAAAACAATAACTAGCTAAACATGACAAGTTATTGGATAGTACAAGTCCTTACCAGAATTTTGCTCCACTGTTTCCCGGTCAGCTAACTGTATTTTGCGCCCATAAAATTCTTCCTGTGATGAAATAATATTAATTTCAATGGGATGTACAAAAATACTTACTCGTACTGTATCCCAAAATGGATTGGATCAACACCCGAAAACCCTATTCATAATTTTTTGTCATATCTGATCCAAGTTTTAGTCATGTCTTGTAATTTGCCAGGGAGGAGGGGGGAGGGCGCTCCCTGGTGATAGGCTAATGGGAATTTGGCACTAGATGGGGTCACCTTTTTTATGGTTAGACTATAAGTGTGTGTGGCCAAGTGGTTCATCTCTCAAACTCTGGATCTGGAGGTCCGGGGTTCAAGCCTCACCCATCGCGTTGTTTCCTTAGATAAGGAACTATACTCCACTAATTGTCTCTCTTCATCCAGGTGAATAAATGGGTAGCGGCAATAATTATACTGCTGTGGGGTAACCCAGTGATGGACAAGTATCCCATCCAGGGGAGAGGAGCAATACTCCTAGGCATGCTTCATTCCAAGGAAGCTGGAATAAGCTCCGGCTGTTTGGACCTTTGGCTCGTGTGAGCCTTTACCTTTTTTAACTATTGACTATAATGGGTTTAATTTTCAATAGAGTAACTAAGTTGCACATCTTTAGTATTGGGGGATAAGAAAAATCAGGGATAAGAATAATTAAATTTTGTTAATTCATTTTAGGATGACGCAACTGAGGCTTTATAAGGCAGAGGTGACTAAGTTGGAATCACAAAAATCACATAATTCCCAAAAGTGCCTAGGATGGGGTCTATAACTGGCCAAACAACTGAATATAATTGATGGGATTTAGTGGTTCAAAGAGGCCAGTGGCAAATACCCACTAAAAACTGACCCAAGTACCCCCCTCCTTCCCCAGCCCCCCTCTACCAACACCTTTTGCATTAGTTGGTCACATGATCAACTTTTGATAAACATGAAAACAGTTCACTTTTGAAAATTTTTGTTAGCACGAGCTGAAAGAACATGTTAAAATTAGGTAGCATGTAAATTTCCAGCTGTATATCTCACAAGTAGTGATTCACGCTTGAATGGTATTCCATAAAAATCCTTGTAAATTTCAAATTTTTCAAACTTTCGTGAAATATTTCCTTAAGCATTATGGGGCTCAAATCTTCTTTTAATTCAAAACGGGCAATTTGAGCCCTTAAATGCATAAGAGAAAAATTTAACAGCAGTTAAAAAATTTAAGAATTTACAAGGAGTTGTATGGAAAACCATTCAAGCGCGACTGGGTGGCAAAAGTTGTTTTTCGCATACAAATCTACTTTTGAGAAATGTGGCTGAAAATTTACAGGTTACCTAATTTTAATATGCTCTTTCAGCTCATACTAATAAAATTTGTCAAAAGCCAACTGTTTTCGTATTTACCGAAAGTTGATCACTTGATAAACTAATGCAAAAGACCTTTTTAGTCTACAACCAGTCGTGCACCCCCCCCCCCCCCCCCCGATATTTAAAGCCATATGGTGCTAAAACAACAGGTAAGAACCAAACATTATTTAGGATATATCTTAGGAGCTGGATCGATATGAGGGACTTTAATTTTCAGAGAAGAACATTTTATGGACAAGAAATGGAGAAGATATAAGTAGTTTTTGTGTCACTCCTTGTCAGCTCATTGACAGCGGCTTATGTGGCAGAGATGAAGCAAGAAGTTAAGCTTTGTGGTGCAAGATGGCACATCATACTGTTTCTGAGAGTTGGTAGATACACAAAATCCCTTTGGATAAATCATCGATAACCATTGCCAGGCTATTGCATTTAATATTTGCACCCCCCCGGTTGAGGAACCATGGAATTCTCCAGGGCAAGTTATAAAAATTGAGGATTTCTTTAGAAGTAGAGTAAAAATATAAGGAATTCTTTGGGGGTGAAGCCTTAATGTTCGCAAAATTCTTCAGGGGTAAACCCATATTCTTCAGGGGCATGACCCAATTCTTCAGGGGTAAACCCATATTTTACGGAAGTCTTCAGGGGTGAATGCAATTTTAGCCAATCTTAGGGGGAAGAAGAAAAGGTAAGGTTTCGACCGGCGGGTTCGGATTTTAAATGCAATAGCCCATTAAAATCAGCGTCCTTCAACATAAGCTTCAATTGATCTTTTGGTCATGTTCAAGTCAGCCACAGAGCATTTTTATGAACTTTACATACCAGAACTTCTTGTCCAACACATAAAATTGATGTGTATGCCTCTAGAAACACATAATCTGCTCTCTTTACTATTTCAAGCCCTTTTACAGTGATATCCTTGGCATCTCCAAGCCCGAGACCAACAAGATACAGCATGCTTTCTTGGCTTTGCATCGGATCACAAGGACTGGAACTAGAAGTTATTTTGGTTGTTCTTACATGAAGTACTGTTTATCTGGCTTTCCTCGTGTTGTGAACGATGGTGAGAAAACTCAAGTTTCACGAGAAAAAACTTCTCAAAAAGGTCGACTTTATATCATGGAAAAGTGACAATAATATCCGTGAGGTGAAAGTTCTACGAAAGTATCACATTCAGAAGAGGGAAGACTATACAAAATACAACAAAATTTGTGGTATGGTGAGGTCTCTTGCCAACAAAATTAAACAGCTTGAGCCGAAAGATCCATTCCGAATTGAAGCTACTGAGCAGCTCTTAGAAAAGCTATACTCTCTTGGCTTAATTTCAACTAAAAAGAGCCTGTCTTTATGCGAAAAGCTGAATGCCTCTGCACTTTGTCGGCGTCGTCTTGGAGTTGTAATGGTTCGTCTACGTATGGCACAAGCTGTAAAAGATGCAGTGAAGTATATTGAACAAGGTCACGTGAGAGTCGGGCCAGAGGTCATTATGGACCCGGCTTTTCTTGTTACAAGAAACATGGAGGACTTTGTGACATGGACCGATACATCAAAAATAAGGAAGCATGTGATGGAGTACAGTGATCTGAGGGACGACTATGACTTATTATGATGAAATAATGGACATGTGCTCGTTTGTAGACTGCAGTGTATGCCAAGGTGATGAAAAACAACAGACTGCTCACAGTCTAGAGGACAGGAAATAAACTGTACTGCTTGTTTGTTTCAAACTAGCGAACAAATTACAATGGACAATGCTGGTGCGTTTATTCAAATTTAAGTCAAAGTCATTTGTAAAAGACATACATGTAATAATAATATTACTATTATTGGATATTATTAGAGGAGTTAGGTCGCTTATACACTTGCCATATTTATTCAATTAAACGCCGCCCTCGTATAAATGCCTCCCTCGATTGAACATACAGATGGAAGCAAAACTACCAATAAATGCCGTCCTCGAATAAATGCTGCACCTCATCAGAAGAATGCTGCGTTTACTTGAGGATAATAAGAAAATACTCAGTACAACTTAGCAATTTACACCATCCAGTCATTTACGATTCTATCTCAGCAAAATAAGAGAGACATTGGAGCCTTTTAAATACATAATATTTACAAACGATTAAAGGTGGTCAGTGATTTTCAAAAAAATGATTTCAAAATAAATGCCACCCTCGAATAAATGCTTCCCTTGAATAAATGCCACATCTAAAATGCCCAAAAATTTAATAAACCCCATGGCGTTTAATCGAATAAATTAAATGTGGTGGTTGTTTAGACTATTTTAAACATCATTATGATAGTTATTAGGGACCTTAAATTCCAATGTCGGAGACAATAATGAGAACACACAAAAAATATGGGTTTAGATTGGAAAAGAAAAGCAAATATGCGTTTGTGTATTGTGCTTTTTTGTACATTTCTTTGACATCACTGCATTACTATGACGTGAAAATGCCCAATTTCACGTTTTATGGAGTGACAATGAAATTTTCTTTCTCTTTCTGAACTTGGGTATGGTTCTTAGAAATTCAACTCCAGGAGATTTTGCTTGCATAATAACTTGACAAAGTCAGTGAGGTTGGAATAACTGCAATGAAGATTGATAGAACGTCAATTCACTTTTTCAGGCTCATTTTATTCCTGGGCCGGGGGGGGGGGAGGGTACTTAGGAATTTTTGGGTGGGGATGTGCCGCTGGGACTCTGGACCCCTTAGCCTATACCAGAGCTTGTTCAGCTGAATTTTGCTATACCATACTGGACTAACCTCCCTATCCTAGAAGAGGATTTTTGACAGTTAAACTGCTTGAAAACCATACCGTTGACAGCAGCACATACCTATATAGCTCATATATAGCAGTACCCCTCCCCCTTGGGCACTTTATCTACTCAACCTCATTGCCAGGGCTTTTTGCCTTAAAAAATTGGAAGGGCGTGCCCTCCCATTTTTTAAGGGAAAAAGCCCTGGGAACAAGGTTGTTATCTACTGTCACTGTTCTCAGATCTTAAGATCCCCACCATTGGTTAAGCCATAGGGAGAACTGAATCATCAACATCTTCGTGGCATAGCCTTCAAACACAGACATATTAACTTTTTAAGAGGAGAGACTGCCTTGTGCATATTTGAAGCTTTTCTATGATACTTGCACTGTGACTGCCTTCAAAAATCTAAAGAAGCACCTGGGTAAAGGCTTGTGGAGAGAAGTGACACTCAGAAATATGTCTGTGTTTGACAGATACTCCTTGCTTGGCTCAGTGTATTTAAAACAATATCAACTACACTGGATTTTGTCTCTTTAGAATGCCATTAAAAATGGTTTACACAGTAGAGAATGTCAAGCATTTAACAATTTGGAATTTGTTTTTACCGTCTTTGAGTGAGGATTATGGAAAAAGGTCTCTTGCCTTTTAATAAACAGGGTAGTGAAGTGAATGATTTTTATCTACAGAGTCACGGTTTGAGGGCCTCGATATAGCACACCTCTAAGCAAGCTTTCCTTGAGTCACCCCTTTCCAGGGGTTGTTGCATAACTGTTATTCTATTTATAGTAAAAATAATACAATTATTGATTAGTTTTAATTAGAAATTATTATTTTTTATGGCATGATAAGCAAAAATGCTACATTTAACATTTTGAATTTTTCATTCCCAGCTGCCTGTGTAACTGACCACTTGTCCGGACTGAAAAAAATCACGTTTTTCTTATGACCTGCAAAAAGGCAAAACAAACTCTACCAAACATCACGAAAAACCATTATTCACAATATTATTTGCTTGCAAAACTAAGATTTTTGAAAGCATTCAGAACAGTTTCAACATTCGAATTTTTGGAAAAAACTTAATCGTGGTGCCCACATGAGTTCGTGGTTTTAGCGTCCCGCCCCAATCACCCCCACTTCAAACCCTTCAAAAATATTGGACAAAAGGTCAAACTTGTAGAGTTTGTTTAGAAAAATGACCGAAATAATAATAGCGTTAGCCAATTTATGTATTGAAAAGATGTACTAATGGCCCGTGTCAGTTTAGAATTAACCTAATTTTTGTCTATTGAAAGCCCGCCTTGCGTGTTTTCAGTGTTTTGACTACGGTAGGAATGGCCTGGAGAACGAGCCGATGTGAACACCTCGATGGCACTATAAACCCTGAACAACGATCCTGAAAACCGCTTGGATTTACATAGGAAAAAATAAACAGGACGATACATAAATTAACAATAATTGTTGGAGAAAGCTCCTCCCCTTGATCTACAAATAACAAACCAGCTTTGGTCTCGAGGGAGTACACAGTGATTTGTGTCCTGAAACGACCTTCATTAGACAAGAAAGCTCGTGCAAGACAAGTTTCTTTGAAAACAGGTGACAATAGGTGCTTGCAAAGGAAAGAGGAAATATCGAAGGATATAAGTCGTTGTTCTGATAAGAGCATAATAAGGTAAAATAGATCACATCCGACATCTGACAGGATTCTTAAGGGATATTAATAGCTTGCTGGGTTTTGACAAAACATTTGCAGCACAACATTTTTCCCTCGGGCAACTAGACGATTCTTTAATGTTGTTGGGTAGAAAAAGCATGTTTTTGGCTTGTTTATTCAACGATAACTCTTTGTGATGTCCTTTTGTCTTCAAATTTCCCCCACAGCTGTTACAGTAGAGAAAGCTGCTTCGGATTCCTGTCGCGCTACATTTTCTTCCAAGCCCTGCCATGCCGTTGGCGAAGAAAGCAGCAAAGAATGATATTAGTAAGTCCACGTCTTCTACATTTTTAACTCAAAGAAAGTTGTTTGAATCAGAAAAAAAAACACACAAATTTCACTGCCTCTACAGTAATTATTTCACTGGGCTCGACTTATACCCAGAAACTTGGCAATAAACATTAACATTCCTAAGGTGACCGCCGGCCATTTTGACGTCAGAAAAAACACAAATCTATCATGTGGTTTTGTGAATTATGCAACGAAGCGTCTTTCATTCAGCGTCGTTTTGGTCCATACAGAGTTTTCTGAGCCCCGCTTTTCACTGTAGGAGCTGAAGATGAGTTCAAGAACCATCGCCTAGTAGATGTTTTGTAGAATGTTCATTGTTCACGACGCCCGCACAATGGTACCGTGATGTGATTTGTGTCTTTAGAAAATGATTTGAACGCTGTAAATATAATCTTACACATCAGGGTTCTCTTTGTCGTTTTATCCCTTTCCACTGCTGGAATTCTGCAATGTTTATAATTCTCTATTAGCATTCCTAGGGTATTTTGCAACATATGTTAGTACATTATGAAAAAGTCGTAAATATTGATTCTACAGAAGTACGACGAAGTTGTAACTTCAGGATTCTCTTCTTACTCACGAGGAAAACACTTTAATTGATTTGGGAAGTATTTAATCTCAATTATCCAGACCAGCACTTACCACTACAGAGATTTCGTTGTTTACTTTAAGACAAAAATGGCCCTTGAAAAGGTTTCCTTGGATCTAAATGGATCTAATTGCTTGTGCTTTGACATTTGTTTGTAAACTTCTATTCTGTGTTGCTTAGAGAATGTGTCATTATAAATGAAATGTAATTACTGACAAAATGAGCTAAAATGTACAAGTTGCCTACATCTGGTATCAAATTCGGTAAGTGCCATAGCGTATTGCAGCCCTCAGGCAGTACATTGAAATGTCCATAAATTATATAATTTAAGAGGTCAAAATGACAAACAAATTAGTATAGCTAGGCCGATCAAGTTGGCTGCTAATAATATTTTATAGAAAGATAGGTGATGATCTTGTGTTGAAGCATTTCTTTTTACATTTAAATAAAAAATTGTATCCGTTCTTGGCCTAAAAATAATCAAATATTTTTTCTGTGCAGGAGCTTGTAATGTTCCTTTATAAATGATTTTCCTTTCTCACAAAAATTTTTGCCTTAATTTTTAAAATATACTCAGTATTTATCTTTTAAGTTTTATCTCTCTTGATTTTATTCAATCACCTTTTTTTGACGTTAAACCCTTCAAGAAGAGTGTATAGTTATTCATCCTCCAAGGTCACTAGTGTGATGACATAGATCTGATTTAGCTTTAGTTTGTACTCCACAGAACTGACACATGGAACAAGGTGTATGCATGTAAAATTACATTGAGCCAAATTTATAGCAAATGTTTGATAATGTTGCTTTCCACCAACATCCATTTTTCCACGTGCATGTAGTCTTCTGACCTTTAGTTTGCCATAGTTTCTTACTTGCACCTTGTAATAAATCTTTTCAGAGCTTGTGGCTTAAATTTGCATAAAGAGAAAAGTAACATTTTTTCAAAGCACTAAGAATTCTAAAAGTAGCATTTTCTTCTGGACTGCAACTGTACAATAATATAATATTATGAAAAATATGTTTTCATGAATTAAATAATACTTAAGGTTTTTGATGATTTTATAATTTTCTTATTTCATACTGATAGGGTCCAGACAAGTTCAAGTTCACATGTTCTAGTTTGAACATTATTTTTATCCTTAAAAATTATTTTTCTAGTTAACACCTTTGAAAAATGTAGTATTCCTTGTAAACCAAGGTATTTAAATTTGTTGGAATTTACATGTATGTTATGCTTATGGTCTGCTCAGGGTGGAAGTTCACATTTGTAAGGAAATTGGGCTGGTTTCTACCGGTTACCTAGCAACAAAACCTATCAAAATCCTAAACAGTGAAACTGATTGAAATTACCTGGATGTCTTTGTTCGGTGAAATGTTTCCACAAGTCACTTCCAAGATTTTTTTGACCACATTTTGAATTTCAAACCACTTAAGAATTATGGCTATTTTTTAAATGGTGTGTCCAATTGAAGTCAGTTTGCTTGTTTAATTAATCGCAACAAAACTTCCACCTTTCCTGCTTTAGGTTGCGGGTTCAAATCATGTTGGTTGTTTCTTTTTTTCCTTTTCTCTTGTTTTGCCTTTTTCCCCTTTCTTACATACTTTTTGAGTGTCTGGAGGTTCTTCGAGAAATGTATTTCTACTATAAAAATAGGTTGACTTTTAAGAAAAGTTCAAAGATGCTATAATTTTTTGAAAGAAATCAGGAGTCGGGGTTGAGATGTTTAACAGTAGCCTGAGAAAACAGCCAACATTTGGTGGTGCTACCACTGGTTTCCACGCCACATGACATCCGAGAAACTAGCGCCGAAATTCCATACTGATGACTCGTCACCACCCAGATCTGGATAGTGCCTCTGATTGGTACATGGGAAATTTGATTCAACCAATGAGAAGTACTACCCAGATCTGGGTCATTTGGCGGGTAGCATCGCCAAATGTCTGCTGTTTTCTCAGGCCAGTTTAACAGTGGAAATAAAAAAATCTGATTGGGCTAGGTTTTGTCTGTAAAAACAAATGTTGGTACAAGGAAGGATGTTCAAAAAGTACTGCTGGGGAACAAGCCTATGTGTGGTCATCTCGGGTACACTTGCTGCTGAGAAATCTGCATTTTAACAAAGGTTTTCATTCAGACGTTCACAGGTCTGACATGTTTGATTGAAAATTTTCTGGCAATTCTCCTTTGTTCGTCATTCACCTGGAGATTTCCGAAAATCTCCATATTTAGGTGTTTCCGTATGTTTCTTTTACTGGCGACCAATAAAAACGCGTTGTTTTGAAAACGTCACAGGTCTCTCTTCGGCGCCCGGACCTTGTCTGTTTCTTTGATACCAGCTCAAAAATACTGAAGAAGATCGAGAGTTTTTCAGGCAGAACTTTTTGGGTTGGCTATCATTATTTTTGGCCACTCTGAGAGAATCGAAGTAGTTGGTATTGTTGGTTGCCCGTTGAGTCATGGGCAACGCTCCAGCGAAGAAAGGAGACCCAGAAAATGGTATAATAATATTCGCGGGGGCATCTGTTGTTACACTCACCCTTGCGAAAAACCTACTAAGCTTGTGTTTTTGTTGTCTTATTTTATTTTTTCCTACAGTTAAAGCTTTTCTTACTGAGGCGAAGGAAGAATTCAATGCAAAATGGGAGAGACCATCTCAGGTAAGGCTTTCTCGCTACGAATTGTAGTATTATACTGTCGCATCCTCCGTTCGCTTTTAACTGAAAATATATTCATCTTTTTGATGTGCGCGCTTTTGTTGGGTGAGACTTGTAAATTACTTTAAACGGTGTTCTTTCCTTTTGAGATCGTGTCACTAACAACCCGTGCTTGAATCTTAGTTTGGCTTGTCGGTCCTATTTTGTAGTTGTAAGATTTTTGAATTTCAAGGCCGGCCAAGTTGCTTTGTCACGAAGTATTTTCTATATTGATTTTCATGGTGTCGCTCATGTCATGTCTGTTTGATGCTTACAGAATACGGCTAGTTTGGATGAGTTTGAGCGTCTCAAGACCCTAGGTACTGGATCATTTGGTCGAGTTATGCTGGTACAACACAAGAGCAGCTCAAGATACTACGCCATGAAAATTCTGGACAAGCAAAAGGTAATCTGAGGTTTATTATGTTGAGTTTGAACGGGGTTTTGCGAGGATTTCGATTAGAGATGACTGGCGCAGTATGTCGGTTTTATTAGTTTAACTTATGTGCAAAAATATTACTCCCGACCTGTGTTTCGAAGCGTCAATCTTTCAAGGATTAGACAAAATTATTAAATGAGGACGATTGAATCCTTGGAAAACGAGATCTCCGTTTCCTCGAATTTCTAAATTTGAATGGCAGATAAAAGACTTCGCTTTAACAACAACAACCTGTTCGTTGATTTATTCTGAATGTCTATTACGAATAGCTGTGTCTTATTTTAAGATATGAAAGTAAAAATTCAATGAATCTGAGCGCTATTTTTTGAGTTTCGCATCTTGGATTACTTCTTCTTTCTTGTAGACATTGAATTATTTCATTCTTGGTTTGCACTGTTCATTGCTTTTTGTAATCTCAACTTAGACATGGGCACCATTTTTTATGTAACAGGTGTTATAACGAATTAATAATCTTGAACTGGGTGTAGCATAGAATTCGTACGATCTGCTTTAATTTTAAGGTTGTCAAGTTAAAGCAAGTTGAGCACACGTTAAACGAGAAGAGAATCTTGCAAGCCATCACCTTCCCATTCTTGGTGAATCTGGAATGGCACTTTAAGGTTTGTTTCTGCAAAGATATTGGCTAACATCATGCTACTAAGCTTATTCCCCGATCTGTTTTTCCATTTAGTTTGAACTAAAATACAACCTTTTTAAACTCTAATTCCTTAAGTCACTTATTAAAATTATCTGCATTATAATTGTTGACAAAATAACACGGACGTGTTAACATCATTTGAGAATGTTTTGATTATGATGTCCTTTTGTTTAAGATATTAAGATTTTGCAACACCCACTTGCAATAGAATGATATAAGTTTTATAAGTGAAAAATTGTTGAATCATTTAGATAAGCCTCGAATACCATCACCACTTTTGGTTTCGTAGGGTATTTTACTCATTCCTTACTGTCAGTGAAATTCTAATTTAAATATCGTTGCAACAAAATAATAACAATATTTGGTGCAAGTCTTGGGTATCGGTTGTAAGAGGCCAAGGTTAGTTTCAACATACTCATCATTGCTCGTCTAGTGAATGATTTTATCCAGGTATAACATTTATAAAACTCTAATATCAGTAAAGCATTTTCTTTACATTCTATGACAACGTTATCACCCCGTGCCTGCCACTTTTAACATTACTTCATCTTGTACAACTGTTGTGTCTATTGTAATAACCTCTGACACTTGCATTGTTATGTTGCCCCTTTTCCTTTAAGGTACCTGTAAGTAATTGTCAATTTGCTCCATTGTAAGCTAATACTTTGAATATGGTTATTGATATGCCTCAGTAAATTCCTATCCAGGATAAGAGGAATATTTTGATTAAAGAAGTTGCCTAGAAGTACATGTGTTAATTTTAGTGAATATCCATGCGGCTATCTAACATCAGCAAACATCAGTTACCATGTAAGACATCACAGACACTTTTCATACAATCTTGAAAAGGTCTTGAATTTTAGTAGTCATCTTGAAAAGTCCTTGAATTCCCTTGAGGTCCTTGAAAAGTACTTGATTTCTTTATTAGGTCTTGAAAAATCCTTGAAATTCACAACCTTGTCTGCCCCAGACACCTTTTTCTGTAAAATTAGATTATTTTACCGAGGAAAACTTGGCTCATCCTGAGTGTAAGAACCTGTAAAACTCACGAGGAATGTAAAAACATTTTTGTGCATGAACAATATGTTATTTCTGTTTCTTTATTTCAAATGCTATTTTTGTACATCAGACGCATTTGCAAGTCATACCCTGTCATTTTGCAAAGTGTTGTTGCGGAAAATAGTATAAAGTAATGTGATCAATGATGGCCGAAGAGGTAAAATCATAAATGACTCCATGACATGTTCTTGCTAGTAGGGTGATCAAAGGGGGTCAAAGAAAACTGTAACTGGTCCTTGATAATGAAAAGTCCTTCAAATATTGTTTGTCTGAAGTTGTACGAACCATGCAGACATCTCTTGCTTGTTTGTTTAGCAATTAATGGTGTCTTTGTCACCACTGCACTATAGCCATATTTTCAAATGTACTTCCTTTTGTTTGTAGGATAATTCCAACCTGTACATGGTGTTGGAGTTTGTGCTTGGGGGAGAAATGTTCTCTCATCTAAGACGCATTGGTAGATTCAGGTGAAATATTTATTTTTTCTATGAGAAGGCATGAACAGGGTTTTGTGTGCTCTGACATCGCCTACTTTCCCCCTGGGTGACAATCAACCAGATTTCAGTGTACCGCACACCTCAAATCTGCATAGCTCAAAATACTTCTCTTGATAATATTATCGTAATATCCTCAAGCTCTGAAACCAACTGTAGAGCAACTTATGTAGTCATATTGGTTTTAAATGACATAACTTAGCAAGGTTGTGGTGATAGCTGTAGCTGCCCTAGTGCCCAGTCCTCACCTCAACCTTGTACAGTCTTCTGCAGGGTTCGCACAGTCTTGAAAAGTCCTTGAATTTTAGGGGAAGTCCTTGAAAAGTCCTTGAATTCCATTTTTCCTTGAAAAGTCCTTAAATTTCTGTGCAAGTCCTTGAAAAGAGCTTGAATTTTCTTCAACTTTGAATGTAGTAGCCTGGAAAGAATTTTTTGATGCTTTTTGGTTGTCCAAGACAGAATATAAATCGTAGCTCAGTGAATGTAAAAGTCATTTACATAAAGTGCTCCATGTTTTATGCAATAATTAACTATCAGTTTAAGACAAGTGAACTGAAAAATGTAGAGAATTTGGTGAAGCAAACAGTTAAAGCCTTAAAGTCTTATTAGAATATACTGGGAATATGCATTTTTGTACAATCTGTGAAATTATATTCCTAGTAGGTTGTCCTTGAAAATCTAATGTGGTCCTTGAAAAGTCCTTGAAAAATGGTTGCAATTTTTTGTATGAACCCTGTTCTGGGCTTTTTAATTTTCACAATTGTTTGTTTGGGAACATTGCGAAGAATACAGCTGTTAAAACAACATTCACAGGAAAATGCCTTTTTGTTGTCTTTTGTTATACACATGGCAAAATTGTTATAAGGCGTGTGAGACAGGGCTCTAATTTGGGACTAGGCCAGAAGCAATTGCAGCTACTAGTTAAGGACCACTGGGATATAGCTGAGGTTGAGCACTGGAGGGTAATTCTTTGGTGGTACGTGGAAAAGTATACTTACATTTTCGTTATTTTTCTTTTTCAGTGAAACCCACTCAAGGTTCTATGCATCCCAAATTGTGTTGGCTTTTGAGTACTTACACTCACTAGATCTTATATATAGGTACTGCTTTCAAATCTTCTACTGGAGACATTTTAAACTTATATTAGTACACACCTTATGCAGAGGGAACACTTCATTTCACATCCAATGAACTGTGTTTATACAGTGTTCCCAAGTTTTTTTGCTCATTCATGAATTTTTCTTGCTTAGGGATCTCAAACCAGAGAATCTTCTGATCGATGAAAAAGGTTATTTAAAGGTGGGTAGGAAAACTAAATGATTTTGTTATGATTATTCAGGCCAAATTTTAGGAAGAGATGTGGCATAACATCTTCTGCATGTGCCTAGTTGAATGAGTGGGTTATGGAAAAATAATGTTGAATGTATCCAGAGCTCTCCTCCCATGTACACGCAAGGGAGGCCAGATCTTTCCAGTACTCCTGTAATCAAAGGAACCACTTGAGTCTTTTGTTGACAAAATACAGTTGAACCTCCCTTAAGTGGCCACCCAACAAAGACAAAATCAGTATGCCAAGATTTAACCTTCTAAACCTTGAGATCAAAATTAATATTCTCATTTGTCGCCCCTATTCATTTACCACAGAAGTAGTGAGGAGAAGGTAAAGCAAAGCAAATTCATCTTTTGTGGTCATGTCCATAATTCTCATAACCACCAGCGTGCAAAGAAAATGGTGTCCGATAGTCTGGGCTGGGGCTAGTGGATTTTGCTATCGGGCTGGTGAATTCTGTTCTTAACTTGCCCGACAGGCAAGTGATGTTTTTTAGGAATTCTAATAACAGAAGAACTGTGAAATCAATTCTGCTCGTCAAAAAGCTTTCGGGGCTTGTTGAAATGATGCCAGGGCTAGTAAATGCTAGCTTCAGCTTGCCCAAATAGCAAGCTGTAAAAATGATTTTTCTTTGCACCTGGACCACTCTGTTTTACAAGGCATTGCCATTACAAGGAGACATTTGATACTGATCACTCTTCTGGTAGTTTACTGATCCACAGGGGGTCTCCTCCTAGAAAAGGTTTTGATGTATCTTCATTTTAGAAGAGATTTGTGCATGCAGTTTTTAAGTTTCAACACGTTGTCGCTAAACAATAATAATCTGTTAATTAACATGTCTAAATAAATGCTATTGTGTGAATTATTACAACTGTTGTATCATTCTGTTTTGTTTTTGTGTAATTTTGGAACCAATCTGTAATATTTTTATTATACTTTCTTTTAGTTTAAACTTTGCAACTGCAGCGTGTGTTGTGTGAATAAACGACTATTAAATAATAATAAAAAATGTTGTTGCTAAACATTCTTTGTACACTCTGAGTAGTGTACTATATTCAGGGAACATAGAGATCAAACCGTGAAGTGGTTCTTACAGGAGGGTAAAACAATAGAAAATTCTAAAAGTGTCATCCAAAAAAGTGGTCATTGGACCTTGCTTACAAGAGGTGGTTGTTTATGAGAGGTTTGCAACTGTAGTGATTTCACTTGATGTGTAAGCACATGCAATAATATGCCCATGCTGTTAAGTAAAATTAAAGCCAAAAACCACAATAATATTTCTAGGTGACTCAAGACTTCTTGTAATATTTTTATACATATAGGTGACAGATTTTGGCTTTGCCAAGAGAGTGAAGGGAAGAACATGGACTCTCTGTGGAACACCTGAATACCTTGCACCAGAAATCATTCTTAGTAAGGTAAGAAAATCTGTGAAAATATTGAGCACATCACTGTTAATTAAATCTACACTCGTTGATGTCACAATTTTTTGTTCTTTTGTAATTCTTCAGGGTTATAACAAAGCTGTTGATTGGTGGGCTTTAGGTGTTCTCATCTATGAAATGGCTGCTGGGTATCCTCCATTCTTTGCTGATCAGCCCATACAGATATATGAAAAGATTGTATCTGGGAAGGTAAAGTATGCAGGGATGTAGATACAGATTTTAATAAGCGGGAAGGTGGACATCATAGGTGGGTATGATGGGCCAGAGGCCCATTTAATCATGCCTTTGGCGTGATTCACCTAGGGGGGTCCATTGGCATACTCCCATGGAAAATCTTGAAAATTTAGAATACTTACCATTTACATGGGAAAACCCGCAAATTCCGGTTGGAAAATCAAATAGTTTATGCCATTCCATTTGGGAACCTTCAGAATATGGGCTGTGATTTAAGGTGATGCACTTTTTCTGCTCTGTTTAGTCTGTTCAGCTGATTTTGATTTACTTTGAAGCAGGTCGTTACTCCAGCACGTCAAATTTTATAGTTTTATGTTTACGTACAAAATTTCCACCCAGATGGTTTGTGTAAGTGGGAAACATCACTAGACTCTTGGAAACACATTTTCCTGATTTTGGTGCAAATTTGATCCAATTGGGTACTTTTCCCAGTGAATACAGATAAACAGATTTCTCACAAATAAAGCTTCCATAAACTGTGATACTATACTAGTACTAAGGTGACACTGTTGTCTGCTCTGGCTCATGATGTGGACGTAAAAATTGTTCAGGAGCAGATGGAGAAGTAGTTGTGCATGTGCACTAAATGTTTTGTCTTGATTCTCAGTTTGTTGTCTAGAACTTGTTACTTTCAGCCGGGTTCTTTCTTGCTCTTTTGACTTCAGAATCACTTTTCTTTCCTCTCTTCCCTGACATATCAAGCAAATTTTGTCCACTGCAGTCTGTTCCCAAAGGACTACGTGATTTGGCATTTACTATTTTGCATACATGAGGGGTAAAATAGTACCACTTACACAAAAGAGTCTGCAAACAGAAATGCAATGCAGTCGTTCAAACTCAAAAAAATGGAGTTTGTAAGTTCATATTAGTTGCAGTTAAAGAGATGCGGGCAGGTGTGGGCAGGAAAAAAATGACCAACCTTCCTCTAGAAACATTTAGGAAAGAGAATATGTCCTTTCTGAGGAGGCTGCTCACTTTTACAGCTGGAAGAATGATGCTCACAGCCGGGTAATTTTCCCCACTCCTGGCTGTTATCTCCGTCCCTGAGTATCAGGTCTCAGAAGTGTCCTCTAGCCATTGCTATTTTTTCTGCCACTTTTGTGGCAGACTTTGTTAGAAACAGGACCAGGTTACTGCAAAATCTTGTCCAAATGTTTGTTTTCCCAATAGGTCAAAATAAACCACTTAAATACCCTAGACTTGATTTAGTAAACTCCTGTGGGTTTTAGTTCTTCATTTACAGCGCTCAAAAGGGATGGTCAACGGACAATGTCCTGCAAAAATGACATCTTGAGCTGCCAAAAGATTCACTTGCCAGTCTTATCAACCAGTCACGCGGACTCTTTCTTTTAAAAAAGCAGCTCCTCAAAATTAAAATGTAAATTTTGCATTTTGTCTCCTTGTAAAAGGACAATCGCATTTACAAATACAAAATTACACAAGGATTGGTTCACTTTTTTTCAAATTTTGACTGGTCAAAAAACATGACTTGATGGAGCAGAAATTTCTTTGGCCAGTTGTTGTGTCCAGCCACTGTCCAAAATTTATTTTGAGCCCTGCATGTAATAGATATCTGTCCTCATACAGTGAACGCCCGGTCACTGAAAAAGTTGCCATTATGTAATGGATGGGGTAGGGAGTGATCAAGTGAATCATGTTCACAAAAAGTCGACTTACTTACAGACGTCTCGATTAACATCACATTGATTGTATCTTTTTTTCCATTCGTTTCTTTGTCAGGTTCGCTTCCCATCTCATTTCACAGCAGATCTTAAAGACCTATTGCGCAACCTTTTACAAGTGGATTTGACAAAACGCTATGGTAATCTAAAGAATGGTGTTGGGGATATCAGAGGTCACAAATGGTTTGCCTCCACAGACTGGATAGCCATTTATCAACGAAAAGTATGCAATAAACTTGCCTTTGTTAAGAGTTTTTTTTTCTTCAGTATAGTTAAACAATAATTTACCCTCTTGCGTTGGTAGTTAGTTGCCTTTGACCATACATTTCTGAATCTACCAATGTATGGTTTTCAACATGTTACACAAAAGCAGCTTAAGTCACGTGCTGGTTTTTTCTGTGGCATAATTTGTTGTCAATACCATTGTACTGGTCCACAGAGTTATCTCTGAAGTTAGGCATAATTTAAGAAAAAATATTGTTGTTTTGCCTTTTGTGTAGGTTGAAGCACCCTTTATTCCCAAATGCAAAGGTCCTGGAGACTCCAGCAACTTTGATGATTACGAGGAAGAACCCCTTCGCATATCCACCTCAGAGAAGTGTGCAAAGGAATTTGCAGATTTCTGAAGAGTAAATGACTGACCTATAACTACTATTGTGTATTTAAGTTATCCAGCAGTGTACAGAAAAGAATGATTGACTTTAATATATCAGGCATTCTTAACAAGGAGTCCACAGGCCATGAATGGACAGTATTCCATTTGGAACGTTATCACTTTGCCCAGTATTCCTTCCGTTGTCCTAGAACTGCTTTACAAAGGCTTTTTATTTATAAAAAAAACTCCATTGTAGTAGATTTTAGGAGAAAAAATTTTTAAAAGCAGGCATGTAAATGTATTATTTGTAATTTATACATATTATATATAATTTTGCCAATTCATATTTTAGAACACAAGTATGAATAGTCATCTTTAGTTCCAATGGTGTTCATCCTTCGATGTCAATAAAGTTCATTGTGCCTGTAGTTGTAAACATCTGTGTAATATTAGTTTGTGTAAAAAGGACAACTGTCATGATTTGGCCAAAACTATGGCCAAAAGGGAAAAATGTATCATATTTCTTGCTTGTTTTTGGTTGCTCTATTAATGCAGAAACTTGTTAAGATCCTTTGTGTCCAAGGAAATCACTTTATCGCCATCCATTTTTCACACTTACTTTATGCCTGTGTGGGCAAGATTTTCTCTTGAAGTTTGATAAAAATAAGTTTGTTGTTGTGGTATTTTCCATGTTTTTAAGAAAGTTGTCCTTATTCCAGGTTATCAACGTTTAAAATGTAAAAAGTTATGAACTGTTTTGATCACATCAAATTCACTAACCAATTTTATGAAGTTAAGAGCCACATAATTTCCGAGTTCTCAACAAAAGGTTGGCAAAATTCCTCCTTTAGGGGAGAAGAAAATTCAGAGAAGTCAATGCGAACCGACTTTGCAAGTTTCTCGATTCTTACTCCCAACCAGCTAGTTTCATTTAATTTTTAAATTCAGATTTTTATCTGGTATCAATATACTGACCTAATTTTGTAGACCTAAAATATCTTGCCTTGTTAATAGTGTACAAAAACAGCTGTCTCTCCCTGCTTCTTGCGGCTAGGGACATTTTGAAGGAAAGACATCTGTGCCTCTGTGACAAAGAATTTGATACAGATGACTTAAAATCTGTCCAGAATTCTAGCTGTTTACAAGTGACAGATAAAAGGCCACAAAGGTCAAATGTACATGCAATGAATCTATACTACAAAACAGTCAATATTAGTGGAATAAAATTTATTCTTTTCTAGAAGACGTATCTGAGTTGTGCTGGAGCTTGTTTGCATAGAAACAAAAAACTTTACCATAATCAACCAGAAAAAAACATAAAGTCAAACAAATTTTGAAACTCCATGACTACCTGATCGTGTAAACATTCATCTATGTCATCGGTAGGGAATTTCAGACATTGGCGCAGACGTCTTTCTTGGGCATGCGAAACATCCTTAGCGGAAAGGAGTGAGGAGAGGCGGCTGTATTTGCAGGCTTTTGTTTTAAACAATTTAAATATTTAGCCTCGTTTCATCCAAAGAGGGGGAAAGGGAAAACTTTCAATACCCTGTAAATACTTGGTGCACGTGTAACATGTTCTTTACAACATCATTATAATGATGAATGGGAAACCCCAGTACAGTTGAACTCAATTAATCTGTCACCCTTGGGGTACTGGCAAGTAGCTTCTTAGCCGGAGAGTGGCTGCGCAAAAGAGGTTCATCAAAAATTAGCATAACCTTTAGCAGTAATGAAAGTTTTTGAAATCAATATGCAAGGGGAACCTGGGCAGTTGTACTTGGCTCACTTTTGGCTGAGTATGTGCCACTGGCCACTTAGACCCCTTTGTAGGGCCAGTTCAGTGTACTCTGTGGCCAGTAATTTAGACCCCATCTTAGTCACTTCCTGGCAAATGTAATTTTCACAAACCCAACATAAGGTCACTTTCCAATTATGCATAAAGCCTTCAACAAGGTCATTTTAACCCCATTTTAAAATCCACATTTATCAGAGTTTTCTTACCCCCAAAATCCCACAAATGTGTGACCTCATTCTAGTAGCCTATTTTATTATATGACAATATGAGGAAAAAAGTTCCGTAAGAGAGCCTTACGTGTCGGGTATTAGGGTCAGAAAAATGCGTGTGGCCCCGCTGGAAAAGCGCACGTGAAACGAGGCAAATGCTGCCACAAACGCGTTTTCCCTCCGTCAGAAAAATTCAACACCACAGTGGTCATACGATAAAATGCTTATTGTCTGATTCAACCTCGTCCCCAGGGTCCTCTCCTAGAAATCTCTCGCTCTGCAGGGACGGGTCGGAGAGGACCCTTGTGACTAAGAAATGTGAGGTCGGGCCAGATGGGAAAATATTTGGCTGTTGGTCAGGGCAATATTTCTCCGTCCGGCCCTCCAACTCAGTCATTAAGTACAGATTAATGCACCCCTGTATAGTAGATCCCACCATGAAAATGCCACCCCATCCAGCAGCACATGCCCATAAGTTTATATGTAGGAAATACCCACAACCGGCCCAGGCCAAGGGGTCAACTGTTTTCTTGTATAAATGCTGGTTATAGGCGTGTCCTTGTTTACATTTCACCCTTCAATATACAAAGAATTAATGAGCTCCATAACGTTTTGCCATCCTGCAACTTTGCAGTTTTTGATTGCTGCTATTTTCTTTGTTATTGATTGCAAAGCTGGAGCTGAAACTTGCACAAACTGCTTGAATTACCCAGCCCTTACAATGTTTGAACCTAATTGGTATATATGGCTACACAGCCTGCGAGAAAGTTCTCCTGGGGCACTCTGGTGGAAACCCCAGGAGAGCTTGCTTGCAGGCTAAAGGCTATGTCTCCTATGGGTTAACTTGTATGCTAATGAGCAAAAATGTGAGCAAAGACGTCACAGTGAATGTGCCTATAAAAAGTTAACCCTGCTGGGAGTGTGACACTCCTAGTGGGACAGGTTTTCTCCACAAATGGGGTCTAACACAGTCAGGCAGTACAGCCCTCTACAAATATCGCATGTCATTTTCTGGCATACAAGAATAGCGTAAATGCTTTAGTAAGGCTCCTTTCTCCAATAAGCCCCCCTTTTTCAGGGAAGAAAGTTAATAGGCCGGTCCTCCCCTCCCATAATAATCTTCACTAATAAAGGATAGACTTTATCATCAATCTTGACTGTAAAACTTTGTGTGGACTGATCTGGGATGGTTTATTTACCAACTGGAAGTTCAGATTTGATTCTGATCCTCAGTAGAATGACCTCCAACCTTCTTGTAGTTGAGCTTTTCCACTTAGTATTCTAGTTCTTTATGGAGAACTGACACCATCGTGTTTTCTAATTACGAAGCTCCCACTTCTCAAATAAGCCCCTCCCGGGGGGGGCTTGATAGAGGATTTACGGTACCTTGGACTTGTGACAAGAATATATGTAAGCAATAGTGCATACCAGAGAGAGAAAGTGCTCCACCAGGTTACACCAAATGTCAGTTTGTTTTAATTATTTAATAATGTAGCAAACATGTTAGTCTATTTACACAGCCTGAGCAAATTTCCATCCACTGAATTCAGTTTTTAGCATGTCCATTCTCTGTTACTGCAGGTGCAGTTGGTTGGGCTACTTGCTCATCATCTTGACGAGCCTTTTTTACTGGTGCCTCTGTTTCTTCTTTCTCAGTTGCACTACTCTCTTCCTCTGGCTTCCTCTAGGACAGAAACCACCATAAAATTATAGCAATGAATTGGCAATTTGCCATCGGTTGCACCTAAACGTGTGCACATGAGGAAAAAACATGTTCTAATTGGGTGCAAACATGACATGATGGCTGGTGTAATGGATTGGTTGTTTTTTGGGGGAATAGCAGAGTAATAACTTTGCATCACTACTGCAAAATGCAATATATAATAATGGCAGCATACATCAATTTCTACTTTCTTACCTTTCTCCTTACAAGGTGACTCACATCACTCACAGGTGCACCAGTAGATACTTTTTTGACCTGTATCTAATCAGCAAAACAAAGGCAGTGAATACTTGACCAGTAACATGGAATTCACTGTAAGGTTCACAGGGAAACCCTTTACATGCAGTCAGCAGCTTCTTACATAACAGAAATGTTGCAACTCTACAAACCATCAAGAAGCTACAATAGCTTGAGATCTGCTTCTAAGTAAAAAGAAACTCCTAATTAATAGTACCATTAGTTTAATTTTAAAGGTTATGGCTGTTGGTCACTCTCACTTGCCGCACCTGAACTATGGAATGCATTGCCAGAACCTGCCCGCCATCACGTTGAACTTACAAACTTTAAGACTGCTAGGAAGACTTACTTATTTCGCCATCATTTTCAGGTAAAGTACTGTTAATAATGTATATAATGCAATTAACTTTTTATTGCAGTTAATTTTTGTTTTTCCTTTGTTTTAAATTCATTCTTGCATACATTACCATATACCCCAAAACAATGGAAAAAAAATAACTGAAATAAAAAATTCACTACAACATATATGATCATTGATGTAAATTTTAGGAGTTAATTTATAAATACAGATTTAAGTTTACTATTTTTACATTTTTTGTGTTTTTGAATGTAAATTTTCTTTAAGTTGGTGTTTGAAGCTTCCTTAAAGGGGTAGTGGGGGGGAGGAAGGGGGTGGGGGGTTAAGGTACCACATACCCACACAAAACTTAACCCTCAACCCCTGCCCCCCCCCCCCCCAAACCTCCCCCTCCCACCCCTGCTTTCACCAAGTAGCTTTACAGTAAATACATTGGATTTACTGAATTTAATTTGCATTACAGTGAGCTTGCCATGGCAAATAAGAAAAATTAGTTGGCAATAAAGGTATAACCCATAATTACTTCCCCTTGTTTGTAACAGGAAACATAACTATTGTGCAAGAAAACCAATAACCACAGGCTAGGCTTTAAATGCACAAAAATGTATGTATTCTAAATTTAAAATTTAATTATTATAATAATCTTACTGTGTTGACAGGAAGATCACTTTTTTCTAGCCCACTTGATCCAAAGCCCTCTTCTGTTGTTGATTCAGCCTACATAAATAAAAAAAGAAACGTAGAAAAATCCAATGCATTTTGCAAATAAATTAAACTTCGTGGCAAAATTAATAATCTCAAACAGATGATGCATTGTTTTCATCTGATACATAAACCCTAGACCCAAAAGGTTGAAAAACAATTGAGGCGATCAAGATTTGATAAGGTTATTGACTTCGAGTCGCCAATCAGACAAGAAACTAAAGTGTGAAGCAATTACGTATGAGCCAACGTTTTGAGTCATTAAGGCACGAGATTTTTTATCCTTAATGCTGAGGTGACAGGATTTTTCATAGAAAATCAAATCATCCTAAAAACATCCAAAGCCAGCTGCCAAAGATTTTTTATGAAAGTTCATTAAAGAGTTCCAAAGTTTTGATATAAGTTACAGTGCTTCAGGAAATTGCAACAATTTCAACTGGACTTAATTTTTTCTTATCTTGCATTGTAAATATTTATTAATTTTTACTTTGTTAACATCTCTAAAATGTGTCGTTGTTTTAAGGCCGCAAAAGGAGCTCAAATGTTTCTGTTATCACAATTGAGAAATTGGTTAGCATAGGCATGGTTTTCAGTCTGCAGGCACAGCATAGAAGAAGAAGAAGAAGAAGAAGAAGAAGAAGAAGAAGAAGAATACTTTATTTATCCACGGTTGTCTCATCAGGCATATCTATAATAATTAATTAAAATTTAAAATTTAAAATTACAACTAATTTTATGTATTACTACTTTACTTATTTACAAATATAAAATATAAAACCCTGCTTTCCACGAGAGCCGTGCATTACTAATCTGAAAACTATAACTAATTGTAGTAAAATGACCTGACTACCGCAGCCCGGCTTTGAAGCTTTCTAGTGTTTTTGCTTGCCGTAACCCAACTGGTAGACTATTCCAAAGCACCGCACCAGTATAGCTAAAGCTATTTTTCAAGTAGTTTGTGCCGGGCCTTGGAATATTTAGAGTTGCCATCAGCTGGTAGAACAGGTGTTTGCGATTCAAGTGCATGGACAATGATATTCTAGAAAAATGTTAAAATTTGTGATGTGCCTTCTACATTAATATCGTACACTTCCTTTACTCTGGTGATTTCCTTTCATTGATTAGTTTATTCTCTCTATCAATGTTTTTTCTTTAAACTATGAAATTCACAGAGATGGTTAAATAACAGGATGTACAAATATAGTCATGTAACTTCCCTAATAATAATATTTTGTTAACCTTTCAAGTCCCAATGGTGACCAATATCAATTTTCTCCCAACAATATTCATACCTTGTCAAGAGATTAGGTTATGAGAATTTATGAAATGATCACTAAAGAGGAAATGCTTTGATCTGCCATCAAATTCTCTCAACTAATTCTTTTAGGGAGTATGGAGATCAGTTTGGAGAATTTGTATGTGGATATTGGGGCTTAAAGGGTTAATATATACATGACTCATGTACGAGTCACATCGCCACTTCAAGTCAAACTACCCGTACAGTCATTAACATACCTGCTGACTGGCAGCAGCGTTCATCATCTCTTGAGCATCATCCACCTAAAAAAATGATAATCAAAATACCAAAGTTATCAACATAATAAGTACAACAAGATATACTCGAAAATTTTATTCATTCCTAACGATAATGGCCAAAGGAAAAAAATCACAACAAAAAAAAATTAAAATCTTAACAAAATAAAAAATAAACCTAACTTACAGTTCTGCCAAAGAGTTTCATTTTTGAATTGGCTACACCATATAATTTTGCTATCAATAATAATAACTTTAACAGTTTGAATGACATAATTTTGACCTAACAATGACTGAATAATAATATTAAAGGTTTTTAATGCTCTGAGAGATTCAAGTTTAATTGTACAATCATGAAGTAATGATAATAATGATAATAATAATGATAATAATAATAATAATAATAGTAATAACAACAAATAATCAATAGAGTCGCATTTTAGTGCTTTTCAGGGAGGTCCTCTGACTTAGATTCAATAACATTAAAATAGCTAATAAACTCAAATATAAAAAGCTAACGGTTAAAAAGTTTAAAGGCTAAAAAGGCTAAACGACTAAAAAGGCTTAGTGAAAAAAAATCTAAAAGATTTAACTATCACGAAAATACAAAGGCTAATGACTAACAGGCTAAAATGAAAATTAATTACAAACTAAAATATTTGGCTCTTAAAAACTTTTTCAAGTCCTGCTTAAAAATTGAACAAGGCATGGGTTTCCTTAAGAGATCGGGAAGAGTTGTCCAGTCAAAGACAAGACAAGACAATATTTTATTTGGGGTTTTATACCAGCTGAGGCCATTTACTACACTACACATAGCAAGTTATTACAAATAGCGATAGTTACAATTACAGACAGACACATATTTTGATTTACAAAGCAAGCCCTTTCCCCCTTGTATACAAGCCCCTGTCTAACTTAATATATAGAAATGAATGCAATTTAATTTTATGAAGTTTGGAAGCTTAAGTCTAAAACTAGTAATAAATAAGCCCCAGCCCAGCTCTGCTTACAAGCTCCCCTAAAACCCCTTGCGAAGATGTGTAAGCTAAGCCCAGCGCTTATAAGCGAAAGTTTACAGTGTGGTACTTCATAGATCAAGTTAAGTTTATAAAAGAAATACACTAGGCTTGTTTACTTTTGCTACTTACCCTGGCCTTGATCTCTGGAGATAAGTTTTGTAATTCTTCAAGTTCTTTTCTATCTACTACACATGGGTCATTTTCACTTGCTTTGCCTTTGCCTTTACTTTTAGCGTCTGATTCTGCAAGACGAGCTTCAATCTTTGTAGTTCTGAGTTGTATAATGCTTAACGCCTTACTGTAGAACTCTTTTGACTTGGAATAATCTGGTAATAAACTATAACCTAAGCCAAGGTTATAGGCTCTGTAGTAGACAAGTTAAGGTGAGGCATACACACAAGGTCACAAGTTGTAATGTGGTCAGAAAAGGGAGGCAATGACTCCACAGTCAAAAGTACAGTCAATTATTCTTAAGTAAGGTCAGAGAACAGAAAATGACCTTAAGAAACTGCTTGGCCTCATCTTGACACTCTGGGAGGGGAACATGGGCAGTGACAGGGTCCTTAGGTAGGCAAGGGGTCCTTGGTGGGGGGAGGGCTTGGGTATCTAGAGCGGTAGTGTAGGCAGGAGGTTCTTGAATAGGGAGAGGCTTCTTGGATAGGAAGGAGGCTCTTGCCAATGGGTGAAAAGAGGCTTCCTGGGTAAGAAGGGGGTTCCTGGGAAGGAAGAATGTTCTTGGGTGGGAAGAGGGTTCTTGGGAAGGGGGGGGGGGGGGGTGTCCTTGGTAGCAAGGGGGTTCATAGGAAGGGAGGAGGTTCTTGGATTCTCCCTCTGATATTTCATAAGCATTTATGAAGCACACTGGAAAGAGAATTTATTAGTTGACCAACCGACAATTTCGGGCTTTATTTTCAGGCACTCTCTCAAGGTTATCTAGACTTGATGTATAGTGAAGAAAGATGTAGGGTTGAGTGAGCAGTGAAGTCCTTGAGGGTGAATGATTTTTTCACAATAAGTAAGTTTAAGGATACGTTTCTGCAATAAGCCTGTCATCAGATTCCAAATGCTTCTCCTGAAGCTCAAGACACTTCTTAAAGTCTTCTATGGCACCTGCAAATTGCTCTTGAATGCAAGTCAAGAAATATTCAGTACAGCTTAATTATAAGCAGATACTAATAATATTTATTCTGGGATCTGAATGGGCCTGCAAGCACATTCATCTGGATCATCAAATCCAGTCTCAACTTTTATAAACATCCTTGACACCTAACTCAATTTGACAAGGGGGGTGGGGGGAACTTTCAACTACCAGTATCCTTGAATGAGAACAATTAAAACCTCAACAAATGACAGATACTTTTTGTTAGGCCAAGTAGTACCCAAAAGGTCCACTTGTACTTGTTGTGGTTCAATTTTATCCTTGGTTTAAATTTACTTTCCTTCTGTTTCAAACTCATTATCATACAATACTATAACCAAAAACAAAAAAGAAAATTAAAACCAAGGATAAAATTAAACCACAACATACCTTATGCTGTCAAGGAATCTTCTTTTAGTTGTCCACTTAGACAGCAGATAATTGGTAAATGGCTTTTTAGTTTTTAGTCACACAATTAACTTTGATTACTAAAAAATGCGATGTTTTACAAAGTTTTTCAAGCAAAAGTTAGTATTTAACCCTTTAAGCCCCAATATCCACATACAAATTCTCCAAACTGATCTCTATACATTTCCTTTAAGAATGAGTTGAGAGAATTTGACAAAAGATCAAAGCATTTTTCTTTGGTGATCATTTAATGAATTCTCATAACCTAATCTCTTGACAATGTACTGATATCATTGGGAGAGAATTGATGTTGGTCACTGTTGGGACTTACAGGGTTAATTACAGATTTTCTTTTACCGGTAAGCTTGGCTAAATCTATATATTATAATAATATATTATATATTCTTATACCTTGTTCTAACTGAATCTCTCCAAGCTTAAGATGAACTTCTGCTAAATTCAACTGTGCTTCTTTGTTTTCATTCCTTTAAAGAAAATACATAAAATGCCACCAAATCTCAATAAATGAGCTTCAAACAAGGAAGAAAATAATTTTCTCATCATATAACCTTGATCTACAACTTTAATGCAAACCTTGAGAAGACAAGATGTGCCATAATTAAAGACTCCCAGGCCAGCTGCATAGTGGGAATATCTCCATCTTCCTGATCAAAGAAAATAAATAAGACAGTGTGAAACACAGTGATCACTTATAAGGTTCTAGGAAACTACCCACCCACTCCTTCCTAACACAATAAAATTATTGACTAAAATCTCACTTTGGGAAAACTGTTAGGTTACATAATGTAGGGGGGAGGGATAGGTGGAAAATTTTGTTTCTGAATATCAGAGCTGCCTCCCAAGCACACACTTAAGCCGATTGTTGCATGCTGCGCATTTACCTTTTCTTATTGATAAAAGGACTTGCTTCGAGTCAGCAATGAATAGTGGTGATGAATGGGTCCATTTAACATATAAACTGACTGTTTGATGGTCAATTACACCAACTTGACTTTAGTAAGACAAACTAAAGTATACACAAATCCTATCACTTACACGAACAAACCTAAATGAATGATAATTATCTTTCACTTGAAGAATGATAATGATTATTGATGTCCATACCTCTTGCCCTTCTGGGTCAGCTGCTTCAGTGTCTCCTTTAGCTCCTTCTTCACCCTCCTCCTCTTCACCTTCATCATCATTATCCTCCCCTTCTTCCCCACCCTCTTCTTCATCATCTTCACCATCTTCTTTCTTGTCCTCATCACCATCATTCTT
This sequence comes from Porites rus, assembly GCA_964035705.1. Taxonomy (NCBI): domain Eukaryota; kingdom Metazoa; phylum Cnidaria; class Anthozoa; order Scleractinia; family Poritidae; genus Porites; species Porites rus. The sequence continues at coordinate 9,705,265 of OZ038003.1, read as the reverse complement.
CTCTTTCGGTGCTTTATTTTCCTTCTCCTCTTTTATTGAATCAGCTGTCTCAGCTTCCTTTAAAGTTGTCTTCTCAGATTTACTCTCACTCTCTTCTTTTGTTTCTTCTTTCTCTGTTTTACTTGATCCTTCATCATCCTTGTCTCCCACTTCCATGCTTTCAGACTCATTGACTCTCTTTCTTTCAGACTCTTCGTTTGTTTCTTTTGAAGTTGTCTTCTCGGATTTACTCTCACTCCCTTCTTTTGTTTCTTCTTTCTCTGTTTTACTTGATCCTTCATCACCCTTGTCTCCCACTTTCATGCTTTCAGACTCATTGTCACCCTTTTCTTTTTCTTCACTACCAGCTCCTTCAAACAAGCACAGGAAACTTTTTCAAAGTTAGAGCTACGTAATTATGGGGACCAGAATACCAAGTATACACTTTAAAATGTCTACAAAAAAACCTTACAACGTTGAAACTATTTTAAAAACCATCTCAGTTTGGTAAGACTTTCAAGCAGTTCAGGCAATCTTTTTTCTTTGGCATTTTTGGATTGTATTTTCTCTACACTGAAGTCAATCATTCTGTTAGACCATTTTTGCAAGTTACCTTCCTCTTTGTCTGCCATGGCATCCTGTACATCTTCTCTAATTTTGTCTTTAGTACTTGGACTCATTTCACGGATCTTTGGTCCGACTAAAAAAAATGAAGATAAGTTCCATGTTAGAAGAGTATTGAAGAAGATACAATGTAATTTACTTCATTCTAAAACGTCTATAGATGTAGCAGCGTGAGTATAACTGGAGTCAAGTGACGAGAAAGGTAGGTCCATTGTGGGCTGGCATAATTATATGACTGCATCGCATCGCACAGACAGATAATGTCAAAAAATAATAATGAACATGTAGATATTAAGTTACTGTATTACTACTTCTCGATTATACTATGTGAGAGAAATAAATTTAATATTTAAAGTGGAATGACATGAGTGGAGAGTATTAAATTTTGATGCACCTTAGATTAACAAGTTCATTAAACTGCATTACAATATTGTGTTCTTCAGTGTTTTAAAAAAAAATATTGTGTAGAGACACTTTCTTATCTAAGTCCCTCAATGTCATGTTCTATTGTCAAAGCATATCTAAAATGTCAATTTGAAAGAAACTCATATCATTTCTTAGTAATTATATTTTGGACATTATATTTTCAATAAAATTTCACTAATTACAAACTTTTGACAGAATTGGCAGGGTGTAGAAAACATCACCAAAAAAGGTATCTCTAAACACAGACTTGTGTAACACCTTCAGAGCGCACAGTACCAACCTGTGTCCATTTTTTCCTCCTCTTCATCACTGCTTTCTTCACTTTTTGGTTCAACTAACAATAAAGTTTAATAATAAAGTTCTAAGTTAAAATTATAAACTTACATATTAACAAAAGTACAGAAGAAAGAAAATTTATTCAAGGGTAAAATTTTGCAAATTTTTAGCATGTTCACATTACACACCTACGCTTTGTCACACAAATAATAATAATCATGAACAGATTTCTTATAAGCCTAAACAATGTCCTGCACGACAAAACTATATGCAATTGCACTTCACTAAATATGCAGCTCATATAATAATTATGAAATAAATATTGAATATGAAACATTTCTGATAAATACAAACGAAAACAAACAGATACATCTACTAAAACTGTCAGTTAAATTCTAAAGTGGTGCTATATTTAAAAAATTAGCATACCGTCTTTTAATGCATTTCCTAGAACACCATTTTCAGCCCTATTGCAGAAAGACAATGATAAAGATAAAGTTAAAGATAGAAATAATATATAAAGTTAAAAATATCGAGTCTTTAGAAACTTGACATAAAACTTTTTATTTCATAATTAAATTTAAAATAACATTTGCCAGAGTCTCTCAGGTTTCAACATTAATATAAAAGCTTCCAGCTGCAGCAACACTTTAAGATACACTGTTGTTCTTGTAGTGTTTTTTCTTTCCACCCTGTGAGCATTTCCCCTGTGAGCATTTCCCCTAGAAAAGCTCAAGTACAAGAAGGTTAGAGGTCATGTCGCCAAGGATCAGAATCAAATCCAAACTTCCAGTAGGTAAATAAATCATCCCGGGTCAGTCCACATGAAGTTTTACAGTCGTGATTGGTTCAACCCATTTGCCACTGGAGATTCACTTACTGCTGAAAAAGTATAATAAATGACAATCTTCACCCCAGTATAGTAAAATATATGGAAATGAACCTTGATAACAAAAACGTGTTAAAGTGAACATATTTTGCCAGTACCTTGACCCTTCAATATATCGAATTTTTTCTCTACAAGTAAATCTGTTGTAAAAACAGTTGATTATTATTTCACTGACATACCTTGAAAGTTCCAATAATGCCTTTCCATAAAATAGATAAGCTTCACCACATTCATCTGCTTTTGAGCCATACTGACTTTCTCTGCACAAACAACAAACAAAGATGGAGAGCAGAAAAATCTTTACTATATCTTGGTGTTGCAGAAACTCACCAATAATTCTTGGTTAAAAAACCTCGCAGTTGGTGAGGCTTTTGTTCAGTGAAAGATTTTAAACCACTGAGTGAAGGCTTTTGTCAAAATGGTCACGTTTGTGCTATTCAAATACTTGTGTCACGGTTTTAACCAAACCATACAAACATTTTCCTAAGATTAAGATTTTAATATCTGATAAATGGCTTGATTCATAAAGAAAGGGGTGACAAGTTGTAAGGTCAAAGTCATCTATCACAACACTCCCTCTAAAAGTACGTTGCTCTGCAGATAGATATAAAAGCACCATTTTATTTTTGGAAAGCCATAATGCATTTGTGACAAATGCACATGCACAAAATGTACACGTGCCTCTCAGGGTCGTTACTTTTCTGTTTAACTTGCCAATGGGAGAAGGAAGCTTTACGGACTCCTTTACACAAATGAAAAGAAACATAACATTGATACAAGCTTCGCCTTAAATATAAGGTAAGCTTAAGATTAAATACAAATGCAAGCTGTAAACTGAAAGTGAGATGCACCGAGTACAGTTCAGGCCATGATAGGTCATGATAGATAAAACTTTTGAAAATTTGAAGATTTGATTTAGCCTAGCCTTCCATCCATAACAACGTGAATCACATAAAATACAGCGGATAACATCAAACACGATATTAAAAAAGGCAAAAGCTTACAGTTTCTGTGTAGCTCCTTCGAAGCATTTGACAGCTTGGACAACTTCGTTACAAACGAGGTGTCGCTTGCCCTTTCCCATTAATTTCGAGACTTCGTCGCTGAAAAACATGAAAAGATACGACAGATTATCCAACGAAGGACTAAAAGGCACAATAAGCCATATTTTCACTGATAATAGACGGCAAATCAACGCTGTATTACCTGAAAGAGGAATCTACAGCGGCCATGATGAAACGTTCGAGCACCACAAGATTTCGCGCTACTTATTCCCGCGAAGTGACATCACAAGCCATGTGATCCACGGAGGAATTTATTCAGTACCAGTCTTGGCTCTTCAACAATATACTAGAGACCTGTAAGTGTAGTTTCATGATCTCACGAAAAGACAGCATGAAAGATGGTTTTTCATTGTTTGCTAGTTGATTTGAAAGTAAAAAGCATTGCTTAATTTGCAATACTAGTATCAGGTAGATTAGCAAGATGTAAACAAAATTTTATGACATTTATATTAATGTTAGATTTAAGTGATAATGTTCCTGCTTCATTAGGAAATATAATGTTTGCATCTCTTCTATTTAGGCCGATAAAATGTTTGTAAAAATGTGTGTGAATTTTTTCAATGGGGTCTTTTTCCCGTTTCTTAGCATCAGTTATGTCATAAGTACCCTATACCTCAGGGCCGAGTTGTTCAAAGCCGGGTTAAGATAACCTAGCCTTAGTGCGAGTTGAATTCAAATTTGAAAGCTTAAAAAGCATTTCAGTTTTAATTCTTTTTGTCTACAAGCTGATGATTGAAAGCTCTAAAAATAACAGAGAAAATTATCCTTCAAAATGCTTTTGAATTCAAGAAAAAGAAATACGGGTTAAATTTAACACCGGCCAAGCGCTAATCGGCCTTCGAACAACTGCCAAGAACTGTACAGTAATATAGGAAGAAATAGGACATCAAAACGTTTATTGCTTACAGCAACTGGAAGCTTGTTAAATTCAAGATAGCGTTTTGCACCAAATATTGATCTTCTTGTTTTCTCTGTAGATAATTGTTTGGAAATTGGGACACTTTCATTTAAATTAAATGTCATGCCCAGCTAAGAGTATTCTGTGGCATTGGCGATTTGATTCCCATTTAGGAAGAGGGTGAATTTATCTCGTTTTGAATTACGGTTTTGTTTTTGGAAGATGAGTACCTTATTTTTTTTTTTGAGTAACCATTTGTTGCAATATTCATTGAGGATATTAATTTGTTTTTGAAGACCCTGTGCACTTTTGGAAATTAACACTAAATCATGTGCGTAAAATAAACAAGAAAGGGGTAATCCGTTAGGTAGAATTATTGGGTCTGTTAGTGCAATTTGGGAGTCAAGTATACGTGCTATATCGTCTAGATATAAGTTAAATAACAACGGGGAAAGGGTAAATCCTTGTCGTACGCCTTTGTTAGAGTTAAAGTAGTCGGTCCTCTTATTAGGAACCAGAAGTCCAAAGACTACTGCAAACCTGATTTAAAACAACGTGTATTGTTTTTTATAACAATATTTCGGCTGGCCATGCCAGCCTTCTTCAGGTTTACAGATGTTACTGAGCTTATGTAGCAATCGCAATATTATATAGATGGAGAATGTCGCAATAAAAGGGAGAGGCGGAAATGACGTACAACATAAAAACTGGAAAGGAAAAATACTAAGGATATGGATTACAATAATTCGTCACGGCGGTTTAGGCCATGAGGTTCAAGAGTCATGGCCTTATCTATCAAATGTGACTCCCTGGCCTTACGAACTGAGTCACGTGAAGAATGAGTTTTGTCTAGTGGGATTAACTGCATGTCAGTATGAGAATGGTTAGAGTGAGAGAGAAAGTGTTCAGAAACAGTAGTGGGTTTAGATTTAATGTTAGTTTTGTCGACTGCACGTCTGTGTTCGTTAAATCTGTCCTTGAGACGTCGCTTAGTTTCATCTATATAATGTAAATTACTTGGGTTACATTGAACCATGTAGATCACATTTTTAGTGTTACAAGTAATGTGTGAAGTGATGGAGCGTGTTTCACCTGTACATGTAGCGTAAAAGGTATAACTTGTGAGGCCGTTAGTAACGTATGAACAAGTGGCACAATTCTGTTCACAGCGGAAGGAGCCTAGCGGAAAATTATTGATGGAGATAACGGCTAGTTGTGCTTTAACTAAAAGGTCACGAAGATTACTAGAGAGCTACGTCTGTAAGTAACAAAAGGCGGTTGCTTTAAGACGTCTTTGCAACGGTTAGAGGAGTGTAAGATGTTAAAATGTTTGCGTAGGATATTTGAAATGCGTGGAAGTGCTGGGTTATATGTGACAACAAATGGTACAACACCGTTAGAGGGAATTCATACTTTTACAAAGTTTTTAAAAAATTTTACTAGTACTAGTAAAAAAATTTTTTTCAAAATTCTTTAACAGTGACGGGCAAAAAGGCTTGACCTTTTAGCGAGATTCTCATTTACTAGTATCTTGACACTATTTACTAGCAAATTGTGGAACGTGCGAAAAAGGCTTGACCTTTTAGCAAGATTTTCATTTACTAGTATCTTTTCACTATTTACTGGCAAATTGTGGAACGTGCGAAAATGGCGTGACCTTTTAGCGAGATTCTCATTTACTAGTATCTTCACACTATTTACTAGTAAATGTAAAATGGGCGAAAAAGGCTTGATCTTTTAGCAAGATTCTCATTTATTAGTATCTTGACACTATATACTAGTAGAAAAATTGTAGAACGGGCCAAAAGGGCATGACTTTTTAGCGAGATTTTCATTTACTACCATCTTCACACTATTTACTAGTAAATGTGGAATGGGCGAAAAAGGATTGACCTCTTAGCGAGATTTTCATGTACTAGTATCTTGACACTATTTACTAGTAAACGGTGAAACGTGCGAAAAAGGCTTGACCTTTTAGCGAGATTTTCATTTACTAGTATCTTGACACTATTTACTAGTAAATGGTGGAACGGGCGAAAAGTGCATGAGTGCATGGAAACTTCTACAAAGATTTACTTTTTGTTTATCTTCAACCTAGTGTGAATAAGAATTCGTAAAACCTCGCTATTTTGACTTTACAATTTGTTGACGTCACTGTGAAAACCATCTATACCTTGCCAGACGGCTAAAAGTTTATAGATGACCGTTTAGATACACTCAATGCAAAGCCATCTTGACTTTTCTAGATCAGGCATTGCTTGAAAGTGGACTGGGGCAGACACTTGTCAATGTTTCCTCCCTTAATTAATGACTTGGCAAATGCCTCAGTTCTTGCTGAATGTAAATTCAGGCAACGTCGCGAGATGTAGCCAAATTGTCGAAATATTTTTCTTGGAAGTTTTCTTTCACCTTTATAGACCAAGATTTCGCAAGATTTTTTAAACATAATATCCGTCTAGTAAAAAAATAGTTTAAAACATTTGCCAAGTCATTAGTAGGATACTAGTAATCAAAAGCATAGAGTGTTGATCTAGATAAAACAATAACAGGGTATAATTACTCCAATTATGACTCCTTCACTTTCGATCTAGTGAAAACTATAAAGCATGGGAACAAGAATTTTGACTGGTAAGTGGTTTATCCTTACACCCAAGCCCTGCTTAATCTGGTTATCTACTGATCATAAGCAGAATCTGAAGAACAGAAAGTTGTGATGACTCAAATTCCATCAAGCTTCTAGTTATGACTTCCCTTGCGACTCTGATTTTTGATTTCCACGAGGTGATAATTCTCTTACGACTCTGATTATGACCCTGACTTTGTCACGACTGAAAACCAGCCTTAAAGGCTGGCACTAGCAATGTAGACAGAGTCGGAGTTGTTATCAGAAGCTTGAGCATTGATATAGCTAAAGCGTCGAGTTCATTGTTGCTCTTACAACTCCTTTGCTTCAATCTAATATACATTGTCGGAATTGTAAGCAGGAGAACTTGACCAACTCTGACAACCTTTTTTGGGGGGAGGGGGAGGGGGGCGCAATAGGGGAGTTGTAATAGATATAAACCTTAACTGACTCCAATTCTGGTGAGCTTCAATTAATGAAACCCTTTACCACTCCAATTTTTGATTTTCACCATAGGTTTTAAGTATTCCTATAATGCGGATTATGATTTTGACTTTGTCTTCAGTGAAAACCGTTTTGAGAAGAAGTTACTTTGATCGCACCGAAGACAAGTGTCTCTCTTGGCCAATTTAATTCCTCCAATTCACCATGCTTTAAGTGAGAGAGAAGCGAAATATGTAAGTTGTGCCTAATTTCTGCTCAGATTTACGCTTTTAATATACACGTCAACCATCTAAAGTTGTGACTACATTTTTATCGAAACAATCATAAGCTTAGCTGTTTATACGCCGAATTCAGATCGACGGCCGAGAACAGAAATCATGCAGGTCAGTTTATTTTCTCTTCGCACTTAATTTGAAAGTTTCAAAGTTTGTTCGAAATGATTAGAGGGTTTTCCTACTACTGTAACCTTTTTTAGGCCAGTTTTTCTATCGCATTTGCTGAATGAAAATGATAGGAACATCGTTGAGATAATCGAAACTCGGCATTTCGATACGCTAAACTACTAGTACATCAGTAATCGGAGAAGTCCATCTACTAAATCTAATAAATGAACAATTACTATTTCTGCTGAAAAATAAAAACTGTGCAACCAAAGCTTCGTTCACCAATTTCTCCCGACGTTGCTTCCCCAGACGGAAGAATGTGTTTATTATTCTAAACTAAGATAAGATCACATGCAAAATACTTGCAATTTTGTGAACTGAACATGAAAACAAGAAAATCTCTCATTATTAGTATTTGGCGTGTAGAGGACTAGACTAGAACGGACTCTTTAACGAAGGAAGAAGAGAGAAGGGAGAGACTCTCCCACTCTTTCCCATCTTCCCCGCAAAAAAGGTTGGTACCTCTCTCAGTTAATGAGGGCCTCTCAGGGGTTTTAGGGAACAAGGGAACATCGCCATTTACTTTTAGGGAACAAGGGATATTTCAAAATAACTTTTAGGGAACAAGGGAACTGTTGAGGGATATTCGGGAACAAGGGAACATTGACTTTCGACCATTTTCTAACTTTTGGAGAGATTTCCATTAACTGTTTATGAAGACATTTCCGACGTTTCTGTAATTTCCCGCATTTCCGACGACTAAGCCTGGCGACTAATCTTCAAAAGTGAACTGGTGACGACTGGGGACGAGTTTAGAACGCGTGGGAACCTTGGACCGGTTTAGTCCTGGGTTGAGTGCTAGATTTAACATAAAGAGCATTTTGACCCTGGTTGTGGAAAACACGTTTTCTGAGATGAGAACGGGTGCCAGTGACATGCCGTTGCAGCTTGAATTTGACTACAGGTTCAGTAGAGCGATCAAAGAACGCTTAAAAAGACAGTGCTCTACACCATGTTCATACTTTACTAGCTCTAGTTCATACTACCCACACACCTTTGTATCTGCAAGCTACTCTGACCTTCCGAAATTACGTCCCCCAAAGACAAACAAGCTAACTAGTCAACAAGTTCGCGAGATAAGGAATTGGAGAGCTGTCCACGGTCAGAGTGTTCCCCAAAAAACGGTGCGCAATACGACGACCAAAGACAACCCAGGAACTCTCCCGATTAATCTATATGCGGTGGGCCCACCAGATGTCCAGCCACTTGATTTAACCAAATTAGGAGACCACCATTCAGTGCAACAAATGCCACAGAAAGAAGTGACAGAGTTTCTGTACACGTCTAATCAGATAGTTTGTGTTAAGCATGACAAAGGGTGCCCTGAAAACACCTTGGTTCTCGCCTGCCTACAGGAGAATGTTAAAGTTGGCATAAACATAGTGATGGCCAAAATTTTTGTTCAAGATCCTTTTAACCCAATATGCTTTTCGGAAAATTCAGAGAAATACATTGAGGTAGATAGCATTATTTGTATCTTGACGACCTACAAACATAATCAAGATGTTTTGGAACTTAAGGAGGAAGAGCTGATCCTACTTCAGGATGAAATTCAACAGACAAGTAATGTCCTCACTCTTACAGAGGCGACAGAATTTCTGCTGATGAACCAGAGGTGATGCGGCATTCATCAAGGAGACGAAAGAGGCGTTTTGCTGAGGATTATCTCTACTATGACTAACGAGGTAAAAGTTACGAAAATACTGACCATCGAAAACTGAAATATGATTGAAATTCTGGGGAACATTAATTAATATTTCTGGGGATCAAGGGAACATGCAACAGAATTTCTGGGAACAGGGGAACTTGATGAAAGTGAATTTCAGGGAACATCTTAATTTATTTTTGGGGAACAAGGGAAAAACTCCAATTTTTTCTAGGGAACAAGGGAACATGTACCCCCCCCCCCCTCCCCTGGGAGGCCCTCGTTAATCTACACTGATTCACTAATGACTGTCTCTGATGCAGTAACACGCGTGGCTCAAAGCCTCCTGTTCTCGTTTTTGTGGAAAAATAAGGAAGATAAATTAAACGAAATGTTGTATGCCAGCCACATGAAAATAGTGGCCTTAATTTTATAAATTTTGAAATTATGGTAAATTCTTTGCGACTAGCCTGGATAGTTAGACTGATTAGCAACTCTGATGATAATTGGGAGGCAATACTGAATTTCTATTTCGACAAATATGGCAGCCTGCCCTTCCTTCTTAAGTGCAACTACAATACTGCAATTCTTGACAACAATCTACCTTTATTCTACCGTGAGTTATCAGATTATTTCCAAGAACTAACGAAATTCTCAGAATACGATAAAAACAATGACGACCTTATTCTTTGGAATAACAGGAGAATTACGATACAAAGGAATAGTGTCTTCTGGAAACAATGGTTTGATCAGGGTGTTACTTTGAGTTACTTCATTAGTGATTCAGAATGAACTCAAGTGGCCGGGAAAATTTCTAACCTTCGAAGAATTTCAAAATAAATTTGAAGTTATATAAGGCTAACTATTTGCACTATTTTTAATTAATTGCTGCCATTCCTCCGGATTTGAAACGAAAGGCATTTGGTTCCACGGTTCCCGATCTGCTCGGAGCAACTTCAGAGTACTGTCAGATGGAAGATAGAACAATAGTCTTAACCAAATTCCGCTTTAAAAATTCGTTTTTGTTGGTCTCGAGTCTTTGGATGTTCGTTACTATCGTAAAATTCCGAAAATAAGCCCCTCTATGTATAAGCCCCTCCAAATATAAGCCCTCCAAACTTGTAACGCAGAAAACCGTCCGTTAAATCGCCCCTCCATATATAAGCTCCCCGGGGGCTTGTACTTGGAAAGTGCCCTCAAATACAAGGTAAAACAAAGCAAAAACGCTAAATTTCCTCCAACTGTAAGGCTAACCCAATCGATTTTGAAACGCAAATTTCCCTCCTTAGATAAGCCCCTCCGAATATAAGCCCCTCCAAAAATAAGCCCCTCAAAAAGGGCCTTTGAAAAATATAAGCCCCGGGGCTTGTTTTCGGAATTTTACGGTATTTTCTGTCCAAAGCATGGCGTGACAGGCGACGTTTGACGTCATAACATCTTGACCTTTCATGTGGCCTCCGCGGAAAATCGGCGGGAAAAGTCTCCACGCGTTAGTTCGATTCCCCTCTGGAGCTGAGCTTGTTTCATCATAACGTCAAGATAATGGTGAAGCGTATTTCAGCTCCAGAAGAGAACCAACGCGTAGAGACTTTGATCGGGATCACGACTCATGATAGTTCAGAACGGCTGAATTTTTTCGATTCTAAAGGGAGTCTCATTTAAAGGAGTTTCGTTTCATTTCCACCGAAAAAGTTTGTTTCTATGCAAAAGGCACATTTCTACGGCGGAGGCATATTTCTACGGCGGAGGCACATTTCTTCAGCGGCGGCACATTTCTACGGCGGAGGCACATTTCTACGGCGGAGGTGTATCTCTACGAAAAAAAGTGTATTTCTATGAAAGAGGTCAATTTAAAAGCAATCTGCTTATCACTTGTATGGAAAAGAGGAACCAATGCACGGCGCAGATGAGTTTTTATGTAGAAACTGCGTTATTTTAAAATGCGAAGCAGTGGCACTAGTGGGCCACCGTACCTTACAGTATGACTAGGGTAAACAGGATATATAAGGGGTATACAGGGTATACAGTATGACAAGGTAAACATGGGTACAGAGGATATACAAAGGTATACAGGGTATACAGTAGGACTAGGGTAAACATGGGTACACACTATATAGGGTCTATACTGGGTATACAGGATATATAAGGGTATGTGAGTTAGTATACTTCGTAATTAAGAGATAACATATTAGGGAGACTATATGGAAACTGCCATGAATTACTTGCCCTGTGGTCAGATGCACCGACTTCACTCTTTGCTTCATTGCCGAAGAAAAATACAAGAACTTAACTAGTTACGGTCTCCTAGGTCTCTAGCCCTTTACGAACTTTGAAAATCTAAATCGCCTTTTCAGTATCTACACGTCTTACAAAATCTTATTTTTTCCTCTAATTTCTCGATCCTCCCCTCTACTATTGCTCGATAGTTGGCAAACTTGATTTTCTCATTTCTGAACATTCCATGATTCCTCAGACTCGTGAGCGTTAAATCCTTTGCCTTCACGGTGCATGCCACTGTAAGCCGCTCCAAACCATAGTTCTGTGCAATGTCTAGAAGATCTAAGCAATGGAGAAAGGAGCAGAGTGGAGCCATTTGCGGTATCCCAGATGGTTTTTCGTCGCCATACATCAGGAAGTTTTCACATTTCTCAGTGAGCTTTGTCATCATGTACTCTTTCGCGAGGTTAAGTAAAAAAGCATAGTTGCTTTCATCGATCGGTTTTGCAGATGTAGGATAAATCACCAGCAACATTTCCTTGATTTCAGCTGATTTCTTTCCCGGAAGAGGGACTTCTTCGGCTGTTTTCTCTCTGTACTGTGAGGTAAACATGGTAGTGAATACTTCGGACCACATCCCAAGAATATTGCGATGAACATGAAATCTGTCTTCCTCTACAACCAACACAACATCGCTGAATTACCATGGCTGTGAAAAGTCCAGCGAATCTTCTTCATCTGCCTTAGCCTCAGCCTCAGCCGAGGAAACAGCACTCAGTTGAAAACTGGAGATTTTATGACCACCAAACATGGCGCTGCGGTGTACGCATGGTTGTCACTGGCAAAGCGGGTACTACCTGGTGTAAGACTGCCCAAAATGTCCCGAACCAGGTAGCAGCTGTAGTATTTATATCTCTAGTAAGTGTAGTTTCTGTACTGGCTGTAGTAGGTATAGTACCCATAGTAGGTGTAGTCAGTTGAAGTAAAGTGTTCACCTAAGCGGTATGTAGCTTCCAAGGCAATCTATCTTTTAGACCTTACCTCCTCTTTTTTAAAAGAGGAGGTAAGTTTGGGAAACCGGCCGCTGAAAAAGCCGAGCGCTTTGATATTTTTAACATTAACAAGTTTTAGAGTCATTGATATAGCTAGTAAAGAGACGGACCATTTAAAATCAGTAGCCTGGGGTGGAGTAAAAATGCCGCTCAAAAAAATTCCTGCAAAGGAAACTCGGCTGAAAAAAATTAATCCTTCAAGCCTTGTTACCAAAAAAATAATTCAAGCAGACTAAGTGACATACAGTAAAGAAAGATCGCATTAAATAATAACTAACAAGAATCGCCGAAAGGCGATTTTTAACTGGGCTGCAAAGGGGCTATTTTTTCTGAGGGGAGGGCTACTACAAAACCTTGTCGCCGACCATTGCATGTGACAGAATCTCATGTGAGACTGAAACATAAACTCATTCAGAACATTGTACCCTTTTGAAAGACTTTCGTAACCAAAAAAAAGAGTACCATTTTTAAGTGGAAGCTGTATAATAACTTTTAAATTCCAACATTATGAATAAAAATAAACAAGTTAGCCATTAATTCTAAGCAGGAAACGATTTGCATTATTTTCACGCACCCCTCCCCCAATCCCTCTGTGCCCCAAAATATAGCGTGACAGTATAACGTGACTAATTTGACGTAACCGGAAATTCCAAAAATTGTTGTCATTCTACGAGCATAAAGTGCGACTAGCCTGAGTATCAGGCCTTCCTAAGAGGCTAGGGGAGAGGAGATGCAGCTCTCTCCCTTTTTCGCTTCCATCTATCCCCTTTTCGCCCACAAACGCCTGATACTCAGGCTAAGTGCGACGGACGGAGCTGATTTACACTAGACAGAAATATTGTATTGTATGAAAACCAGAAGTATACTAAAACAGACAGCCAACTGCCCACTGATCCCGCCTGATCCGGGGGCCTTTGACTGCACTGAGACTTTGCTGCGCTTTTCACAAACATGCGAACTCTAAACTTCAGAAGCCACCTTCACAATTGTGTTTTTCAGGGTTTTTCGCTGCCGTCAATCATAATTACGATCACAAGCGACGAACCTTGAAACAGAGAAACACAAAACGGATCGAAATCCACAAATCACAAACCATGACCTTTTGAAACCCGTGATGTTAAGTTTTGTTTCATAAGAGGTCCGTTAAGATATATGATTGACAGCAGCGAAAAACGCAATCGTCGGTTGGCTTCTGAACTTCAGAATTCGCATGTTTGTGAAACGTGCAGTAAATAGACGATCGTAATTTGCGGTCTACATGAAAACGCACTATTTTTTCCAGAAGATAAATAATATTCAGTTTTCAGATTTTCCTCTTGGTATTTTTCTCTAACTTAAAGGAATAAAATCCTTTGCATTTTGTGACCTAAAAAAGTTTAAAGATTTCTCGCTCGCATGTTGCTTTCATCAGCACGCACTTCGAACAATGTAAATGTTCCATGCATGTTTGTGACGCTTTTTCTCGTACTAAACGTGTTGAGATGGATGAAATGGGCATTGAGATGAGCTAAACATACGGTATAAATTATAACAAAATTGTAATAATGACAGGTAATATGCAGCATTAAAAGTTATTCCGTAGGAAACCTTGCATGAAACTAAGATCAAATACCCCACTATTGCGATGTCACGCAACAAATATTCGTCATTCAGAACAGCTGAACGGGTTTGAAAAACCTTGTTTAAGGCGAATGTAACAGTTCTCTTACTGGTTCTTATAAATAATGTGAATATTTCTCGCTTAAATCGAATTGGCAGACAACTTCAGCCTGTCGAATTGGCAGCCAGCGAACTGGCAGTGAATTGGCAGACAACTTCAGCCTGGTAATAGATGAAACGATCGACAACATATTTTTTACCTGATACCGATATGAGTTAAAAATTAAAAAATTGTTTGTCTCACCCATGACTAACTTTTCTTCATGGACGATAACTATGCCGCTTTATAACTCCTCCGAAGTTTTTGTGCCAGCGAACAATATGGAATCACTATTCACAGTCCTTGGATATTAAAAAAGACTGAACGTGACGCACTATTGTGACCTTGTTTACTTCTGATCACATCTTCAAGCGAAGTCTCTCTTTTCAAGCGATTCATCTCAATGTACAATAATTGACCCCTATATAGTTAAAACCCTATGGTTCATTTACTGAGTATATTAATGCTGTTTTTGCCCCTCACATTGACGGTGTTCGTTCGTATTCAAAACCCCACCTTTAGGAAAATAAAGGTCATATAAGTCATATGTACATGTAGTATGTTTCGAGATAAATGGGTTATACGCTTTTTTAAGTTTCCATTTTGCGGTGACTTCAGTTTTCATCTCCATAAAATGGTAGAAGAAATATCAAGAAACATCACGGGAGCTGAAAATTTTCAAAGGCATGTTTCTGGAACTCGCTAATGCTGACATCAATATAGCGTGCTTGCTGAATGGGCGAAAACACAGAATTGTGATCGCAAGATCATGTACAAGATACAGATACAAACAAAAGCAAGCCCCCTGAAACCTCGACGTGGGCTACACTTTTATGCTCTACTCAGTCACCAAACCTTGTCAGTAATAGCTCCTATTTTCCTCAAGTCAAGCCTTTAACTTGTGTGCGAAATTCTCAGGGTTCTTATTTTTGTCCGTGTCTTCTTTATCCTCAGTATCCGAAATTTAGACCTCCAAATTAAATAGAAGGAAATATTTAAAGGAAAAGCCAGTCTTCTAACATGGCAAAGTTGTCACGTCCCTCGCTCATGGACGTGTGTACCATCAGGATTCATCTGACATTCATCGGCAACTGAGTTGTTCGCTTCTCTGACTACGACAGCTTACAATCAAGTCTTCAGCCATAGTGTCGTCAACTGGTGAAATACTTTGCTCATAAATTGTGCTTCTTAATTGCTCATGTACTACATCGATCGATAATTCTCTCTTTGAGTTCACGAAGCGGCCCTGGCGTTCCAAACCTGACGCTCACAGTCATCTTTTGGTGTGAACCTACCGTGAACGGCGTGTCGGTTTGTATGCAACGCGAGCATTTTTCTGAGTTTCCCAGCGCCAACATCATCTAACTGACTTAAACTCGAACAATAAAAAAATTATAGAGTGACTACTATGAACAACGCAAATAGCCTTCTTCAGGTTCGCAACGCCTTGTGGGTTTTTCAGGGGAGCGGAGACGAGGTACAAAAAGTATCCGTGCAGGGGTCCGTGCAAGAGAAAATCATATGAAACCATTTGTGAGAACATCGTTTCTCGGTACCAGACCCTCGTGTCTTCCCTCCCCCGGATGACCACTTTTCGACACCGACGACCGAAAACCGAATTTATGACTGGGCCGCACAGGCAGCCCAGTAAAGATTCAAGATTTAGGATCAAAGATTTTTTCAACCATACATAAACAATTACAACTGCCATAATAACAAAATGTATTGGATGCATTAAATTTCAGTTGTTATTGTTATTATGGTGTGATCATCTCCAGTTCTTTTTCTGGGAATTCTCAGCCATGTCTCAGCAGCAATATACCGCAGCTTAGAGACATAACGCTTTCCGCAAGATATGGGCAGTGCCAAAGGATGGCTCACAACTGTAAGCTTCCAAAAATATCTGGTAGACTCAACCTCCTATACCAGGCCTTTGCATTCCCCGATATAGTTCCAGGTGCACCAATCACAAGGGATATTACTGTCACTCTCGCGGCTCTGTGGATTCTTTTAATTTCGAGAGCTAGGTCTTGATACTTTTCCACCTTTTCCTCCTCAGTAGGAAGGATATTTTGGTCCGCTGGCACAGCAATGTCGTCCATAATTGTCCACTCCTAGTGTGTGTCTTTGTGTACCACAGCAAAATCTGGACGGTTATGCCTCAGCTGCTTGTCCGTAAAAATAGTCATATCCCAAGTTATCCTCACTTCTCTATTCTCTTCGACAGGGTTGATAGTCATACCACTTATCGTTACACCGCTCTAACACATTCTTTCTGCATAGTTCCCGGTGAACCTGTAGAGCTACCTTGTCGTGGCGCTTCCTATAGTCCTTCTGGGTAAGCTTCCTGCATCCACCGACAATATGTCTGCCCAATCCACGATACCTGCACTGTAGCGTACCACACCGACAGCCCAAGCATTGGTGCGACTAAAAAGATTCCCGCCATTCAATTTTGATCTACACAGCTTTTTAATTTGTTTGACATATTCAGCTGTTATCTTGCCTTTCATCTTAGTATTGAGGCCGGTTTGGTCCAATTGTAATTTGCTAGGATATCTGTAGCCCTCTTCCTCAACTTCCGCGATGTTCTGGTCATCGGGTAGGTCTATTCCACGGCTATCATCTTTCCTTCCTCTCCTCATTTCTTAGACAGCACACTTTTCTAGTCCAAACGACATCCTAATACCTTTTGAGAAGACCCTTACTGCTTGAATGTGAGTCAAGTTGGTCTTTGTTAGCTTCGTATAGCTTCAGATCATTCCTCTTTGTCTCATGTTAAGAATGCCCTCAATCTAACGAATTTCTTTCGCAAGTTCAACGAACTTAAGCTGGGCCTGGAAGTGCATGTGTCGCTGCAATATTTGTGCTAGTTAGATTGTTTAATTTGTAAATAGAATAGAGGGTCCTGAAGAAGGGGGGGCACCAGTCCCACTTCCCAGCCCATTTTTTTTTCGAAATCCCACTTCCCAGTGCTCAAATCCCATTCCCGCTAGCAGAAATTGGAAAAAATCCCAGTGTTATACATAGCACCTCTTTTCGCTTCGCATCCGCAGAATTACGGCTTCTAAATACGACCCAACGAAGACCCAAAAATTCACAAGGATTTACAAAGATGTTCTGAAGATAACAGGATCATTTCAGACAGTAATAAAACTTTCAAGTAGCGAGTTTGTAGCGATTAGTCCCTGCCACTTCACACTCCTGCCATTCCTGCCTGCAGGAAATCTGCCATCCGACTTGTAATTGTTCTTACTCTTGCCAGTCTGGTCGGACGGATCATGTTCATTGTTTCAAGAGCGCTGTCTACCTCCTGTGGGTCGTCTGTTTTTGGCAAAGACGGCGAGCTCTGTCGCAAAACGATATTTACAGAGCCTTTCTGAAATGTGACTTCACGTTGAATCACTCAAACAGAAAGTGAAGTGCACGAACTCTTCTGGAACATTTCCCATTGATCTTTAGTTCTTATGACGAAGGGTGCATTTCTTGAACATCCCGCTTCAATGAAGTCGATGTAAAACACTTCGAGAGCAAAATCTGCAAATTCTCTTCGTCTACTCGATTCATCTATGCCACACATTCTTCGTATATTTTTCTCCATCTGAGTTGTTGAACAAACCAAAGGTAAATTCAATTGCAGTTTTCTGTGTGTATAACTACATTTTTAGTACAAAAGTACTTAATTTCTACGATAACAGTGCGAGTCGTCAATTCTGCTCCCGCCGTAGCTCCCGCCATGTTGTTTGTATCATACAAATACACATGCCATGTAGACTTTTGGTTTTACACGCACCGCTGTACACAAATATCGTTGACCGCAAATCCAGGCCATTCTGGGGAAACCTAGATAAAAATGCTAAAAATTATCTAGAACAAGGTGCATTAGCAATTTTCTGACGTTTCTTAACTCCAGGAAATAAGTGATGCCTCGATTGGTTATGGTTCCGAACTATTTATCCCATTCCCATTTTTGACATTTTATTCCCATTCCCAGTGACCAAATCCCAGTCCCAGTGGCTTAAATTCCATTTTCCCAGGGCAAGAACCGGCCAATCCCAGTTCCCATTTTACCCCTTCAGGACCCTTAGAATAGGTGTTTAATTTTTTACTTAATTTAGTTTATATATAACTATTATTATGCAGATATATTTTTGTAACGAGCCGTCTTTAGGCTCACTGATGTCAAGTATTTAAATAAAGATTATCTTATCTTTATGTCCCTAGCCACTTTGTACCCAGCATTCATCTTTCGCAGAGAATCTCCTCGAAAGATTCCTCTTCTATGACAACCTGACCAAGGTCCACTCCACCTGATGTCAACACTGTCTTCCAGTTCACCATGCTGTTGCTGATTACTGATGGAGATCATATTCTTGGCTACCCAACCATCACAAGGCATTTTAGGATCCACGAATGGGGCACCATATCATAAGCCTTCTTATTATCTATCCAAGCCATTTATAAATTTGCCAGCCTTCTCCGGCAGTTCTTCAGAACTGTTTTGTCTGCAAGCAATATAATTGGTCCTTTGTTCCGCGGGTTCCTTTCATACAGCCCTTCTGCTTATCTACTAGCAGTCTATTCCTCTCCATATGTTGGTCTTACTACTCTCCCATAATTTCCGTCACTGAAAGCTTCGACATCAAGGGGAGGCAGGTAATAGGGCGATAGTTGCATTCCTGATTGCCCTTCGATGGGTCCTTCGGAATCAACACTGTTCTCCCTATGGTGATCTACCCTGGAACATTTCCTTGGCAGACACAGCCTTGCGGACATTTTTTAAATCTATTGTGAATGCTTGTCAGTTTCTTAAACCAGTAACCCTGGACTAGGTCAGGGCCCCTTACCTTCCAATTTGCCATCTTGGTCACTCCATTTCTAATGTCCTCCACAGTAATGATTATATGTTCTTGAGTCCCTGTTATGCTCAACTTGTGCTCAATGTCTTCCAGCCAAGATGCTTTGTCATTATGGCTAACCACCTCCCACCAGATCCCACTCCAAAAGGAGGTAGCTTCCGTGGTTTCGGGTAACTCTGTTTCACCTCGTTCGTTTCCATCTAGCGTTTCATAAAACAACTTCTTCCACCTGCACTAATTTTCTGTTTCAGCCTAGCTGAAACATGAGGCATAGTGACATTTCCTTGAGACGATATTTTCTGCTCAGCCTTTCCCTCTCTCTTTGTTTTAAAGTCATATTTTCTCTTCGGACTTCCTTGATCTTACTAAGATCTTTTCTCCACGTTTCAATGTTCTTTTCAGATTCTTCTCTTCCAAAAAGGCCTTTCGTTCTTTTCCCTCTCCTCTGTTTCAGCATTTCCATTCTCTCTGTTGTTAAATATGCAGCTGCATACAGTAGCGAATGCAATTCTGCGGCAGTGATGTTGTGCCTCCGAATCCTCTTTAATTTATAGCTTTATGTTTTAAGTTTCCAACTTTTCCTTCACCTTTGCTCTGTCGCATGATCTCAATGATATCAATTCCTAAACCCTGCCGCGGAGAGCATAAAGTTCTGGGTGGACCTGTTCTTGTGGTTCTTCAACTGGGAAACCACTGGGTTCTTCTTCACCTGTCATACTTAGATATCACGTGTTATTGCTGCGTGGTGTAGGTATCTGTGGTATTAGGTTCTGTAGTCTCAACCAACTGGTGTTCATTATTTACCCTCAGGGTTATCTCCTCTTGTTCCACAGACTCCAACCACTTCTTTAATCTGGCGTACTTGGTCTGCAAGCCTCTGGTCAGTGAATTCTGTCAACTCATTGTTGGTGTTATGAGTTTTCAACAGGTCCAACAGTCTCTTTCTGTAACCTCTCTCTGGTTCACTCCTGATGTAACACTCAAACAAGCGTTTGTTGTCCTCCTATGACCATGCCAATCTCTTACGTTGTGTTTCAGCAGTAGGGACCTTAAGATGCGAGGACGTCGACGGCAGCGAAAACATCGCTTAAAAAGTGAATTCGCGTTCATCCCGTCTTCATCGCGACAGTTCCAACTCCCTTACTTTGTCAAATGTAGGCGAACTCTCCTGGAGTTAAATTCCTAAAAAAAAAATCCAAGTTCAGAGTGAGAAAGAAAATTTCGTAGTAGCTTGTTTACGTCCTCCATATAACGAGAAATAAGGCATTTTCACGTCGTAGTCTCGCAGTGACGGCAAAAAAGCGTGATGCACGTGCAGTGCAAAGTTGTTGTTTTGCTTATCTTAACCTATTGCATTTTTGACGTTCCCGTTGCCTTCGCGGTCGTCGGATCTTAAGGTCCCTAACAGGATGGCGACGGAGCCAGCGCGAATTCACTTTTTAAGAGCGACGGTCAGGAAAAATCGACCAAAATCGTAATTTCGTGGCGAGAGTTGAAAAATAAATTTCTTTCATTTTTTGTTCATAGACAGCTTTAAGGTAAATAAGAAACCTAATGTAGATTGTTCCCGTCAGAAGCCTAATATTTGTGAGAAAAATTAGAAAATCGGTTTTCGATGTCGGAGTCTCAGACTGCCCTAATTTTTAATCTGATATTCGCTAACATCAACTGTCCTCGCGTTCGCAAACGAATCCGCATGGAGAAATTTGGACACTTTCCATGAACAGAAAAATTATTTTCCTTCCACTAGAAGATACTTTCAGGGCAATAGCTACGCTCGTCGTACTGAAATAATTAGGGAACTTAAGAACCACGACGAAGTTCACGACGACGACGTCCGTTGACTGGGAAAAGACTGGAACGAGAACGTCGGTTTCGGCGGGAAAAAGGAAAGTTAAGATGCGGTCGGTCGGTAGGTCGACGACGGCGACACTGAATGTAAACACAGATGTAAAACTGTGATGTTCGTTCGCAACAAAGTTTTTCGCAATGACGTCTTTCAAAACAATGCAAGATCTTATTTGTTCAAGCCGTACGTCTAATTTCATTGACGATGAAAAATTTTTTGTGTTGTCTGACCTTTTCGATTGGAAATACACCTACTTCCAGTACGAAATTATTCAACTTTCAACTTGAATGAGATGACCGAGTCCGAGTGTCTGTCAGAGTTTAGATTTCGAAAAAGGGACATTCTGATGTGATAGCTGTTTTCCATATAAAGTTTATTTCCTCTATATTAAAGATATATGATTTGCCTCACCTACATACGTACAAATAAATTTATCACAATTCACTTACGAGTTCGCTCGCTCGGCCTCCTCAGCTGTTGTCATTCTTCAAACTAAAATCAATTCATTAGTAGAATTTTCAATCAACATCGCTTTTTAGGAGAAAAAAGGAACGATACCTGGATTTAGGAGGACAAGGAATGCAAAGGCCTTCAAAAATCGCTTCAAATAGTGGATTTATACCTGCCGAAGCTTGTGGATTGCAGGACGACGTGATTCTACTTTGTTTGGCGTCGTCGACGACACCACGACGACGAAATTTACTAGTCGCGCTTGCGCAGTACAGTGTAACTCACTTCCGGTCGTCGTCGACCAAGCCGTCGTCGTGGTTCTTAAGTTCCCTATTAAAAAACGAGAGACGGGTTTTCATGATAACAAAAACTTAAGTTCGTTACCAATTTTCGACGGCAATATTTAACATGTGGTATAACTCCAAATTCTCTTAATGCCATTTAAATCACACAATTAGACATTTAAAACATACCTGGGAATTGGCTTGGGTTATTGAAGGAAATCTCTGTAAGACACCATCGAAGTTCAGGAATTTTCATGGTAGGCCGGCGGTAATTGTGTAAACACTTCCAATTTTGAAACGCACAAAAGTAGATATTTACAGCCTAAATGCTCGTTTTTCGTACTTTTTGTAGGTTTTCCCATTGTAAAGTTGCTTTTTTCAATCAAAAAGTGGGGTAGAAAGGTGAGACTGGGTCAATTTTAGCCATTTCTACCAGCCGGCAACTCTGCGTGACAATCTGTTCCGTGACTGCACATGACATAACGTACGTTTGAAGACACGAAGCCGTCAAAATGACAGTCACGGAATCAAAGTAGTAACGCAACGCAATTCTTGATGGAGGAACATTTCCAATACCGACAGTTTTTTGAAGAAGAAAAAATCAAACGCGCTAGTATTCTGGTACTCACTTTTTATCGAAAAGTGTGAAAACCAAGAAAACATTGGGAGACAGAGCTTTCCAGGTAGCTGCTCCTTTCCTATGGAATAAGCTGCCAAGGTCCGCGCGCGAAGCAGCAAACTTAGAATCTTTTAAGACTTTAATTAAGACATTTTTATTTAAGGAATCATTTCAGTTATCTTAGTATATCTATATCTTTATTTGTAATTATCTTTTACTCATTTACTGTAAATATTTTTTATGATTTTGATAGAAAGATTTGTAAAATTTTAGTTATTAATTACTGTTGTGATGCGCTTTTGAATATTTTATAGAAAAGGCGCAATACAAATAATAAATGTTATTGTTATTGTGTTGTTGTAATTCGATCGCTAAGGATGACGGAACAGGAAGATATTTCGTCTTGTTACTTTACGATGGAGGAAACTTGGAGCCGTTACATAAGTTACTTTGCTCACGCTTCCATATATTTACCGGACTTCGATACTTTCGTTCGGAGGCTGCCTGCAGGAACCCAAGCCAATTCTCAGGTATGTTTTAGATAAATGTCTAAATGTGTGAACAAACGAGGACTGGGAAAATTTGGAGCTATACCACATGCCGCAGAAAACAACTACTAAATTAAAGTTTTTGTCACCGTAAAAACCTGTTCTTCGTTTTTGAATTATGTCAGTCCAACGAGTCTCGATATTGCATTGGAAGTATCTTCTAGTGAAAGAAAAAGAGTTGTTCCATTGATGGAAAGTGTCCAAATTTCTCCTTGCGGCTTTATTTGCGAACGCAAGGAGAGTTGATGTTAGCAAATTTCGGGTTGAAAATACGGCCATTTTGAGACTCCGACCACGAAAACTGATATTCTTACTTTTCTCGAAAATAAAAGCCTTTTTGCGAGAACAACTTACATCAGATTACTTATCTACCTAAAAGCTATTTATGGACAAAAAAATGAAGGAAATCGAGAAACCTTCATTTAAAATATTAGAAAATATGTTATTTTAAAACATTGAGCACAATGCAGTCCAAAAAGCTAACAAAGGCATATTAATAACATAAGTTTGAGAGGCTTCTTAACCCTCGGACGTACATGCAAATTCATACCCCCACCGTGATACAAGGCGGGGTGTGTGGATGGAACCCATCTCCAGAGTGTTTGATATGTTGCAGTATTTCGAAACGATTTTACTCTTAGTGGATCAGTGGAAAGCCTTTGATCTTCTTAACAAGATGAGGTATAATTTATGGGTGGTGGCGCTGCTGGAAGCCTGTGACGTCACCAACAATGGTCGCCATCTTAGCCGCTATCTTGGATTTTACCGAGAATTAGTAATCAGGTTAAAACCGCGAGAAATGGAAATTTGTTGTGCTTTACATGAAAAATAGCACATAAATAAGCACTTTGCATGATTTAAATAAGCACTTTGCATGATTTAGCCACAAGATTTACTTTTATTGTTGAAAAAACATGTATTTTCACCCAAAATTGGCTTGACCACCTGCTACTTATGACGTCATATCTCGTAACCATAGCAACTGACCATCACTAAACTTAACTCAAAATCTGCGCGAGGGATGAACGAACAGCTACTGAAAACGTCAGGTACTGATGTTTTATCCTCTTAGGAAAAAACTCACAAAAACTCCTCCCCCCCCTCCCTTGTACGTCCGAGGGTTAAAAACCATGCTGAAGAACGGGAGCTTTTCCCTTTCTTACTATTAGAAAAAGAGAAGAAAGAAATGTATACTGCGGAAATCAAGGACAAGCATAAAAATGAAACTTACAATTGAAGTCAAAAGGTTATAAATGTTTCTCTTCAACTTAAATGAACACTCATTCATTGCCTTCAACATGACGGTTTTTTAAGATTTACTGAGGAGCATTCAGTACTGCCCCCTCCTTGCTCAGTACAGATGGAAAAATTCCATTTATCAGTCCCTTCCTAGTCTCCTTCGTAGCCGCTCAGAAAGAGTCAAGCAATGTGCCCAAGAGGTAGCCCGCAAAGGAGACCTACCCAATGGGGTTAGGGTGAAGAGACGGATTACATTTCAGACTAAAATAGGGGGTTCAGTTTTTATTTGTTCGAAGACAGACAGGAAAATTTGGTCTCTTTAGACAATTGTTTAGAACATTTCATTTTTCAACAGGGCGTACGTGCAAGAAGGGAAAACTGGAATGTCCCAAGGAACATAGGCCTGCGTGCTGTCCTCTTCTATTTACATTAATGTTCCTTTCTCAATTTAACAAAGTAAATAAGAGACTACAAGCAGGCTACTAGAACATGATCTCGCATAGTATTGCGTCTTGTTGCTGCTATAATAGTCTTTTGATCAACCCAGACAAGACCAAGTTGATGATACTGGGAACCCGCAAATGCTACAGAAAATATCTGTAGGCTTTCATGTCACTCTCCTTGGAAGGGAAGTTACTTTAGCCTCCTCTGCGCGAGACCTGGGACTTCAAGTAGACTCCACCCTTAGCTTTGATGAACATATTACAAACACTGTCTCATCATGTTTAGGTAGTTTATGTCAGATAAATTGGGTGAGACATCTTCTCGGCACCAGGGCCCGGTTGCATAAAACGTCCGTAACAACTACGAGTATACGTACGTGCACTCGTAACGTAAGTGAGTTGCATTAAATCACTTAAGTGGTCCACTTAGGGAATTCACTTAAGTGGTTGCACTTACGATTTTCTTAAGTGTTCACTTAAGTGTCGTTTATACAACAGAAATTGCGGGTGTTGCATAAATCTTTTTTTACGGGAAAAATAGCACGTAAATTTACGGGACCTATATAGGTCCCGTATCGTTACTGTTTTTATTAAAGTTAACGAGATCTTTTACTGAGAAGTGAAAAAAAGTAATTTTTCTTCAAGTAATTCGTTTTAATGCGCTTTGTTAACCTCTGATGTATGCTTTAAAGCCGACGTTGTGAAAATAGAAGAATTATCATTTTCAGTAGACATTGAAGAAAAATAACGATTGCATGCAAATTTCATTTTTTTGAGGGGCTTAAAAGTGTTCGAAACGACTTAAAACTTTCTTTACACTCACCGATTGTTAGCCTAAAAAGAAGACTGAGTCATTAATAAAGTACTATATCAAAGTTACGTGTGCCTTTAAGTGAGTCCGTAAGTTACCACGTAAAACAGTAACTTACGAGAGTGCTAAGTGCGTTCCATGCAACACCCGTAAGTGTACCCATAACGGATTCGTAAGTGAACTACTTAAGGGGGCTCTTAAGTGTTGGTTTTATGCAACCGGGCCCAGGACATTGGGGAATGTTATAAATGCGCTGGTATTTAGCAAATTATACTTGTCTATTTTTCTCCAGTATGGTCTAGCACAACTAAGAAAAGTATCTCAAAGCTGCAAAAATCCAGAATTTCGCTGCAAGAATAATCACTAATACACGTAAATTTGATCATATAACACCGGTTCTTCAGGAGTTATGCTGGTTCCCTGTGGGTTATTATTTGATGTATACGGTAGGCGTTCTCTAGCTCGTTTAAGTGTATGCAAGGGATAGCACCTAGTTAATTAAACGATCGTTTTGTGACAAGATCTACTGTTCATGATCGCAACACAAGAAAGAAGGACTATCTTAATATTCCAGCTTATCAATCGGCCGCAATTCAGCGAACGTTTCTATATAGAGCAATTAAACTCTGGCAAGAGAGAATGATCTGACTCTGGAACTCACTGCTTCGTGCGATCACTGCTGCAGACAGCCTGGGTACTTTCAAAAAGAAATTTAGAGAATTCCTTTTCGAATCGTTTCTTGTCAGCTAGGAGAGTTACTTATTGATGTTTTTATCTATTATTATAATTTTAACTTTTTGACATTTTATTCACTATTTCGAACTTACCTGATGAATTATTTATATGTTTATGTACGTTGGGTCTGAGAAACCCTGATTGGGAGATTTAATCGTTTTACTTTACTTTACTTTGCATAGTCTCATGCTCCTTCAGGACCATAGCATGGGGAGAGGGCTGGAGGCCCGTGACTCACCCAGTTTTCTGCCCTTAAAAGTCAAAACAAGGATGCATAAACGTTCAAAATAAAAATTCATCTCCAAAAGCTTTGAAACAGTGATGTCTCTGCAGCTATGTGAAACATTTTCTGGTTTTAAGATACAGAGACCAGTCCGATGGGTCCTCTGGACCCAAAACCTTCTGCTTTTCAAATACAACAAGAACGCTCTTACTAAATACTCAAAACGTAGAAATTGCAAGGAGAGACAGGCCGAACATCTTAGCCTCATACTGGTGTGAAACCTTTGAAAACCTTTTACATATTGATATTGCTCCAGTGAGGAGAACTCTTTCAGGAAATTTACGCTCAAACATTGAACGATGATTTTTATCAGTATAGTTTCTATGTAGCGGACCATGATACGACTGGGCACAGTTTTTGTTCAGTACAGTGAAAATGTGCAAGTTTAGCAGAACCTAATACAACAGGCAGTTTATTCAGTTCGCGCGTATTGCTGTTTAATTTGTTGTCCGTTTTATAAGATATCAAAATCACGTGTAAGTAATTACATTTTCCATAGCTGCTTAGTATCTGCTTTTAATATACAGCTATTTCGAGAAAGGATGTCGGAAAAAGTGCACGCGACAATCCCAAATGGTATTGTGGGTGGTTTTTAGTTCGGTGTTCTTCAAAGAAATTGGAAAGAATGGCAAGATGGGTCATGGATATATGTCTGCGAGTGCTGAAGGAAAGCAAAAAAAGTAGGTTCAAAAGTTGCAGTGTATCCCATATTACCTTTCGGGATTGTAGCGTGCACATTTTTCCGACAACCTTCGTCGAAATAGCTGTATCTCCGTACAGTTGATGTTTACGCGATCTCAGAGTACAATGTTTAGAGCTGTACACAGCATGCATCACAGTATCACTGGGATGAAGCGTTTTATTTTCCAGGAAATTTTCAGTTTTTCGTCAAAAGAATCACTGACTCAGTCGGACTCGGAGTAGTTAACTTAAATTTACTGCTCAGTACAGCGAACGGGGTTATGTTCTGTGAAATTTAGCTACAGTCTGGGGCCCACAATGACATCACCACGATCCACGATTTATTTATTTTATTTCAAGTTTTTTAACCGATCCTCGATCCCCGATCCTATCCTAGTTTTCTAGTAAACCTGGAAGTTTTGCTCATTAAGACTGTTCTTTTTTTCCAGCACTGAAGTAATCACTTGTTCCGAAGTAATCAACGCTTTCAAGCGGTAGAACTCGTGGACCGACCCGTTGCGGAAAAGCTCCCTTCTTAAGCGTGAACGAGGTTTTAATTATTTTTTATTTATTTATTTTTATTTACTATTTTTTTATTGACCTCAAATTAATAACATTAATACACAGCAGAAAGTAAAAGAATAAATAAATAATTAAGTCAGTAAGTAACAAAACAAATTACAATAAAAATAAAAAGTATTTAAGAATAACAAAAAAAAAAATGTCAGTTGCCACACATATTTAATAGTGTTTGCCACAATTTTCAATGCGATATTGTTCAAATAGCGTACGTACAAATTCCGCTAAATTAGGTTTCGTTACAATGTTCTTGCAAGTATACAAGTCAGTTTCTTTTGCAGTAAAACCAATAGACGAAGTTTGCGTTGAGTTGAAATTGGCATTTGCATTGGAAGGGAGTCATCGAACATGTTAAATAAAATTTGCTTGTTTGAAAGTTGTACGTTCTCTTTATGATATTCATTAAACCACCTGGAAGTTTTGGAAAAGAATTCCTTTGACTCTTGACAATATAAAAAGTCGTGTTCAATTGAATCTGGATTAAGGCAGAATGGACATTTATCATCCGAGGCTAATATATATTTCAGTAGTTCTTTCTTTGTCGTGTTCGATTACTCTGTGCACAACCTTAAAAGTGAATTTTCTAAGCTTATTATCTTTCGAGGACTTGTATATATTCACAAAACAATCACCCCAATCAGGAAGTTCTGAAAAGCTTTTTTTCCAAGCCCTTACTGCGGAGGGCTCTGAAACAAGTTTCTCGATGAACAGACTGTAATAATGTTTACAGCGGAATCTGGTTAAGACTATAATTGTTCTATCTTCTATTTGAAAAGGTCTTATTTTGGGATTCAGGCCGTAGGGTATGTATTTCAGATATTTTCCTTGACAGATCCCTCAACAATTATACCCTTATACCCTCAATTTAACGACAGCTGGCAAGACTTAATTATTTCTCGTACATTTGGTCATTCTTGAGCTCCTTGAAATTGGTACGCTTTGCTTTCCCAATGCATGCTTCTTTCAACTTATTGAGTTCATAGCACTGTGAAATCTGCAGAAGCTTTAAGCATTTGCCTTTTTCCTCACTTGAGCCACAATAGCAAGGACAACACTCACTGTAGGAACAACACTCGTCACAAGGACTGAACTTGTCACTTGGGTTCTTGAGGACAAATAGGCTAGCTATGTTCACCCGTGTCTGTTTAAAGTTGTAAACGCTAACAATGTACGCGTTTACGTGTGTTACAGATCTTTCCTTTTACAATCTTATTCACCGGTCTTCATTTTGAAGGGAGTTGAGAAAAATGACGCAGTTGTTTAAGTAAGCATTTGGAAATGACTTACACGGACTCTTATAATTGTGAACAAAGCCTCATTGTAGAAATTAACTTACTCCGTACAAAATGCTTATATTTATTGTTCGGTATTCTATTACAAGGTTTATAAACTGAGAATTAGAGCGGTTTTCACTTGACTGTCGAAAGGGATTGGTTTTGGTTTTGGTTTTGGTTTGACTACGCCCTTTGGTTGGCTAGTGTATTTACTTTGGTTTTGGTTTTACGACAGTCAAGTGAAAACCGCTCTATGTCAATAAAACTTGACATAATGTTAAGGAAAGAATTCTTAAGATTCTTTTACCAATTCATTAATCTACCTCTCTTGATTACCCCTAGTCTAAATTAAAGAGATCTCTTTGAGCCCCAAAGTGCACTGACTATTATCAGTGACATCGTGGCTAAAATCTTCAATTTGTTGATCACATCTGGGAGCTACCCTTCCAAACTCCAAAAGGCTAAAGTCATACCCCTGTTTAAAACTGAGGACAAGACAGATGCAAATAACTATAGACCGATTTCTCTGTTATCTATATTTGACAGAATCTTTGAAAAGGCGATGTATAAAAGAATGACGCATTCTATTAATGTTAAGAATATCTTGTTTTCATCTCAGTTTGCGTTTAGAGAAGGGTTTTCTACTGAACATGCCATTGTAGATATTGTTAGTGCAATTCAGTCTAATAGGATAAACGTTTATTTACCCGTGGAGTTTTCATTGACTTAAAGAAAGCCTTCGATACAGTTAACCACCAAATTCTTCTAAATTAGTTAAATCATTATCATGGTTTTCATGGAATAATTAACAACTGGTTTAAATCCTTTTTGTGCAAGAGATCACAAACAGTAGAAATCAACGACTAAATGTATGATACAGCTGTAATATCTAATGGTGTTCCACAGGGATCTGTACTAGGTTCCTTGCTATTATTAATGATATTCATACTTGCTCTGATACATTTAAATTCTACCTCTTTGCTGATGATACTAACATACTGTATGCTAACAAGAATCTGAGGTCTCTTGAGGCAACAGTAAATTCTGAGCTTAAAAAGTTCTATCTTTGGCTCGTCTAAAATAAATTAACCCATAATATATACACCTATTTCAATTAAGCGTTACCGAGGTCTTATTTTGGGATGCAGACCTTAGGGTCTGTATTCCAGATTTTTTGCTTGACAGATCCCTCTCTAGGGTTTCAACTATACCCTCAACAATTCGACGATAGTTGGCAAGTGTGATTTTCTCGTACATTTGATCATTCTTCAGCTCCTTGAAATTGGTAGGTTTTGCTTTTTCAATGCATGCCTCTTTCAACTTATTGAGCTCATAGCACTGTGAAATCTGCAGAAGCTTTAAGCATTTGCCTTTTTTCTCACTTGAGCCACAATAGCAAATACCATCGCCAAGTCCACCAAGCGGCTGACCAGGTCCTGGGCCTAGCTGACTGATCAGATAGTTTTCACATTTCTCAGTAAGTTTTGTCATCATGTACTCTTTCGCAAGGTCCAGCAGGAATGCGCAGTTTCTTTCGTCGATTGGTTTTGAAGAGGTTGGGTAAATCAC
The DNA here is from genome assembly GCA_964035705.1 of Porites rus. Lineage (NCBI taxonomy): Eukaryota > Metazoa > Cnidaria > Anthozoa > Scleractinia > Poritidae > Porites > Porites rus. The sequence goes on along the minus strand of OZ038003.1, from coordinate 9,674,763 downwards.
CAGCAACATTTCTTTGATTTCAACTGATTTCTTTCCGGGAAGAGGAACTTCTTCGGCGGTTTTCTATTTGAATTGTGCAGTAAACATCGTGGTGAATACGTCGGACCACATCCCCAGGATATTGCGATGAACATGAAATCTTTTCTCTTCCGCAACCAACACGGCATCGCTGAATTGCCATGGTTGGGAAAAGTCCAGCGAATCTTCTTGAGCTGACCTAGTCTTAGCCCCACTGAACGTGAACTGCACCTGTGAACCACTGCAGAACGAGCTACCAAACATGGCCGCGCGTTTATAGATGTAACTGGCAAGGCCTCCACTTCACTCACTGTTAATAAGTTCTTTCACTTCCTTGTGAATTGAGAATGAGCTAGAAGGTAGTCTCGTTCCCAGATCTCTTGTAGCAGCTTTTCCTTTTTAAAAACCTGAAATGATGAAGCTCATTCATAGCATTGGACAATACAGAACTGGCTATTAAAAAGAATCTGCTTTTGATCGTTTGCATAAAGTTGTTCAGCTCACAGAATCTCCACCTCAGACTTTGGACAGGAAATTTTTACTACCGTAGGGACTGGTCGGGGGAAGGGGAGTGGGGTGGGGGGCGGGGACGGAGGATTTGGGGCTAAACAAGGTGAAATTTAGCCGATCCCTCCTTTGAATGTTACTTCAGTGAAGTGATACCCCCTAATAACTTTTGATAACTTTCGCGATCCTCCCCCCATGTCTTAATTTTCCAAGCAAATTTGAGTGGTCCCCCCTCTGAATCCTTCCAAAGTTTTCAGCGATCCCCCCTTTTGGGTTCTCAGTTACCACTGATCCCCCCTTTTGTTCTTCCAAGAACCACCAAAGTGCACAGTTAGCCTTGGAGACCAACAAACTATGATTCAGCTATCCGCGGCGTCCACTATTCAACACAATTTAAAGTAAAAAAAATCCTCTCAATATCTGTGCCAGCTTGCTCTGAAACTCATTTCAGCTCGCAGATCCAAATCAGCCCTAAAAAAATGGACTATATTGGCCGTAGGTCAGCTAGCTGAATTGTAGGACCCTTATTGTGTGCCGACTAGACCCAAATCTGGCGCAGAACAACCCTTATCAATGTACGGTGCATAATTTATCTCTTTAGCAGCTGGGATATATAACCGTATTTTTTTCATTGTTACCTTATTATCTCACCCTTACCTTGCCTTGGGTTCAATTTGCGCTTAGCCCCATCTATACATTTGATATGCATACCCTTCCTCACTCAATATCTATTCATTTTTCTTTTGTTAAATTTTAAGGAGTAGTTTTAAAGTTAGCTGGCTTGATACGAAAGAGGCAGACTGTGCTAGAGTTTTTGCCATTGACTTGTCTAAAAGTGTTTTGATTTAGTAATTTATGCTATTGTTTTCAAAAGGTAAAGAGTTCTTTAATCAACCTATGCCTATATCAGTATTATAAAGGAAATAAAGGGAGGTGTAAAGAATCAACCATAAGAGGACACAGAAAAAATCTGAGCCCCAGATGGGATTGGACAGTGGCACTCAACGAAAATATAGTTCCAAACCACTGAAACATAGCGTTGATAAACACATTTTAGTATTTGAACGGTAGATAAAGGCATATTTTTATCCCCAAAAAGTTTTTCATCTGTTCGGATTTCCTAGCTGAAAGTCTAGTGATCCGAAAATCATAGGGATCAAAACTTGCCTTCTCGAAAATTTCAGCCAGAAAAAGGCCTCCCGAAAATTCTAGGTGACCTTTTTAGGGTAAAAATCAGTTTAAAATGGGCGATTATACCTTTTTTTAGATGTTCGAAAATCCTAGGGGAGGCAGGCAAGCAAGACATTTTAAAGCAAATGTTCCGAAAATTCTTCACAAATCGTCTTCCGAAAAGATACTTTTCGAAAATTGACGTTGGGTGCCCCTGGTTGGAACCCGTGACCCTTGCTCGCCAACAAGTCCTCAGTAGCTCAGAGGTTAGAGTATCCGATCTAGAACATGGAGGGTCATGGCATGGGTCGAATCCCATCTGGGGCTTAGATTTTTTTCTGTGTTCTCTTATGGTTGATTCTTTACATCTCCAGTTATTTAATTCCCATATCATTAACTGGACAATTGATTTTTTACACCATTGACTACCGAGGGGTACTATCACTGACCTATATTGTCTATAAATAGTGGAATTCCTCAGGGAGACATTTTGGGACCTGTTCTGTTTTTTGTTATGTTGAACGACATTAGTCCGCTCAACAACATGGAGTCTGTGTAAACTGTGTACAATTTAACCTTGAGCATATAATTCCTTGTAAGTAAGAGATAAATACCGAGAACGGAGGTATTAATCCATATATATAATGCAGACTCTGTTATACTAATATACTCTATTAGATCGAGGGGAATCTGTAAGGTTTTAGTGATTTGTCGATGGAGCAGTGACCAGTGCTCTTGACCTGTGCAACGAGAACTTTTGCGGTGAGAATTAATTTCCATTAATTTTTTCGTTTTGGGGTTTGTTTGTATAAAATCCCTCAGTCGAGGGATTTATCTGTATTAATCCATCAAACGAATGATTTGTACAGATAAATTCCTAAATCCTCGCTACGTTATCAAGCCCACCCAGGACTTTCAGTTTGTTGAATATTCAAGAGGGATGTACGTTAAATAAAGGTCATTGAATGACAAAAGAAAAGGTGTGAATCATGAAATAAGGAGAGATTAAAATTAACTACTTGATAGGTAAGTAGATAATACTTTATTTATAACTTCATATCACAAGAGAAACACGCTAGCCCCAACAACGCTTGGCTGGTTCCCATGGAGGGCCCGTTGACACATATAAATACCGTATATAAAATCCTAAACTAATACTAAAATACCTTATGCTACCACTACTACTATTGCTATTTCATATAAGTCTGCCTCGGAGGGTGTTCGGATAGATCAAGTACCTGAAGGGTCGTTGATGAACTCTAAGAACGAATGGAATTATTTCCCCTTTCCACGCGCGGTAGTCGCACGTGACCACGTAAAGTAGAATACACAATGTTGGCTTACATGACACTGGCCAACACGCAGACTATTTTAGTGCATCTTAGATGAAAATTTTATTGACTGACGAGGCTCGAAGAGCAAAATATATTTTAAAACTTCTAGAACATTTTTATTTTTGTATTTTACATTTCTTATACGTGCGTCGAATGTGGTAAAGACGTGATGTCTTATTTTGCAAGTAGTTCAAGTTATTTGAACATATTGCTAGTCTCGGCAAATACAATTTCTCAAAAACCATACTTGGTTGCTTTGAGAAAAACAACTTTTAAGTAAGAAAGAATGTTTTGATTGAAAACTAGTATAACGTAATTTCGTTTTCGAAGTTAAAAGCTTTCACTGCCCGATCGTGAGTAATGGTGAAATCATTAGTCATTGTGGTCATTGTACCGTTTGAATTAATTTTGCGGATGAAGTCCATGGTGTCGCCATTGAAATGAAACCTGTTGGTTACTTTTTATGTAAAGAAAAATTTTCTTTGGATTTCCCAAACAAAAAATTTGGAATTTGAAGTTGTCAGCAGTAAACGGGTCAATGTTGCTAAATCTTCGTTAAAATTCGGCAAATATACCGTACTTCCTCGAATAATAGCCGGGGGCGATTATTTCAAATACTGCTTACTGGAAGTCTCGCCCTAAAGATTGTGTTTTATTACCCAATCAAATAAAAAAATTATCACATCAAATATACTAAACATGGGATTTTTAAGAGATTCTAGCTTGGTTTCCTGATTAATTTTCAGAGCTTGACTCGTCACTGATCAGTTTTGCTGGATCAGATTCCACTTCAACTTGACATGGAGGGGATAAAAAAAAGAAGAAGAAAAGATAGCGAGAGGGGTGGGGTGGGGGCGATTAATCGAGGGAGGGCATAGGATACCGTACACTGCCGCTTATAAGGCCTTCCACGCATAGGCCTCCCCCACAGTTTTAGGCCCATCTATCTGTACCTTCCATAGCCCCCCCCCCGGTTATCAACCCCCGCTAGCTTGCATCGAAAAAAATTCTATTTATTATGACGTCTTAACGCTTAATTTGAAGAAAATAAATAAAAGCAAAACGTATTTTGATCAGCACTGAGTAGCTTGCGCTTGTTATACTGGTTATAAATAGAGCCCCCTCAGGTGTAAGCCCCTCTGTTAAAGGCCCTCCGAAAATACCAAGATGTATAAGCGCAGGGCAAAAACTTCCAGCCCGTGTTATTCTTGACATCTAAAGAAATATCCGCCGGCTGTGACCCCACTTTGTAACGCAACTGGAATTATTTGTCCCAAGTTTTAAAATACCTTGAAGAAAGCGTTCCTCAATGTGAAACTTGATGCCATACACCGTCACTTTCAGAGCTCTTGATTAGGACCGTCTTCACTCTACGGAAATCCACTTGAACGACTGAGAGAAGTAGAACTAACGTAAAATAGAATTCTATATTGCTTATAATCCACTTGAACGACTGAGCGAAACGAGAGGCAGAAGTAGAGAAGTAGGACCTACGCAAAATAGAATTCTATAATGATTAACATGATGATCACTTCCTAGACGGGAGCACGAAACCCGATAATCTTTCAGATTCTTTGGCTCTGCTTGCCAGTTTCCTTTCATAGTTCTCAAACATTCCCTCTACAATCTTCCGGTAGTTTGAAAAAGAGATTTTCTGGTAAATGTTGTCATTCTTCAGATCCTGGAACTTGATACACTGTGCAATCTCGATGCACGCCGTTTGCAACCTATCCAGTCCATGGTTTTCGGCAATGTCCAGAAGCTCTAAACAATTACCCTTGCTCACAAACCCACCACTGCTAGATTTCGAAAACAACCCAGACAACCCAGTCAGGTGCGGATTTAAACAACTAATCAGATAGTTTTCACATTTCTCAGTAAGCTTTGCCATCATGTACTCTTTCGCTAGGTCGAGTAGGAATGCGTAGTTGCTCTCATCGATTGGTTTTGCAGACGTTGGATAAATCACCAGCAACATTTCTCTGATCTCAGCTGATTTTTTTCCCGGAAGAGGAACTTCTTCAGCGGTTTTCTCTTTGAATTGTGCAGTAAACATCGTAGTGAATACTTCGGACCACATACCCAGAATACAGCGATGAACATTAAATCTGTCTTCTTCTACAACCAACACAACATTGCTGAATTGCCAAGGCTGGGAAAAGTCCAGCGAATATACTGGATTTGACATTCTCTGAACAACACACCGTTTGATCGACGAGGCAATCATACGTACTTAGTGATACCGCTAAGGCGAGAAGGAACTGGGTCGAGCCTCACTGCACTTGCACTTGCACTTTGGGGACACTGGAGAACGTTTGGGGCGGGGGTTAGGGGGTTGTAGTGTGACACTTGTTTTCTTGGCGACCCACTCCACCCCAACAAACGGCTGGTCACATTGGAACCACATCCCTTTCTCGATTTGAGCCAATCTATCACAGCTCCGTTGGGGAGGAGAATTGCGCGACAAGACAAAATGCCTGCGATGGAGACTAGGGAGACATGGTCTAACGGATTTTGAACTTATTGCTATAATGGAACATAATAGTATTAATAGTAGTAATAGTTCGGGCGCTAGGGCCGTTTTGCAGATCCCAGAAGACAGAAAAACTTTGATGATGGATTTTGATAGATTTAAGTGTCCTCTTTTTTTGCCAGGTAATTGTGCTTTTTGAGTTATAGCTATGTTTTTAAAAGGCGACAGCAGGAAAAATTAACCAAAGGTGAAAACGAGGCTGATAGTTGAAACGAAAAATATTTTAAAAAACGTACTCAACAAAAAAGCCGATATGCTCATGTATCTCGTTAATTTTTCAAAAAGCAGCGAGTAGGGGTGCATAGTGTTATTTATGGGTGTATGGTGATGCACAGGGGTGTATGGTGAATAGAGGTAATTTACGTGATAGCTTACTATCACTTCAAAATAACGACACTTGATTTGTACTAAGAATGTATTTTTTAAGTCCCTGTCAGTTTTTACAATACTGCAATTAACAGAACCAATACCGCTTCTACTGGGACAAGAATGCCACTATTTATTTACGAAAGGATGAGGGCTCCCGACCAATAAAGATAACGGACATTGGTAGTCTACGGCGACTTGCCTCGGAGACCTGACATTATCAGTTAGATAAGTATCTTTTTGTGAATAATCATTCTCTCTTGGTTCTATGCATGAGTGCTAAACTCTCGCGATACTCTGTTTTTATTCCGTGAACTCCCATAATGTTTTGGGTTGAATGTAAACTTAGCTCATGTTAAATTTAAAAATTGTTTACCTTCCCATTTGTCGACCAAAGAGAATCTAGAAAAACTCTCTAGCATTTATGACCTCAATCTTTTCAGGCTAAACGCACTTGGAGACCCTAATTCGGGTGATAGTCTCTATAATCATCGTATCCATAGTCGCAATTATTCCCCATATAATTTCTACAAAAAAGTGAACTTCCAAGTCGGTCACTGATTTGAGCTTCTCTCTTCTTCATAATAATATCAGGAGTCTTGACTGGGCAAAACCTTGAAAGCTTTCAAGTTCATCCATTGGACGAGTTGAATTTCGAATTTAGCATAATAGGAGTTTTAGAAACTAAAATAATCAGCGGTAAAGAAATGGATATGTTTTCGAATATGTTCCGACACCTTTAGCCTCTGGAGGTGTTGGCTTGTATATTAATGATTCTCTAAAATATACTGTTGTTGAAAAAGTATCTCAAGAAGGCTTCCAGTCATTTTGGATCGAAATCCATCTTCCTTAGAAAAGTAACATCATTTGTGGTATCATATATAGACAACATAATTCTCTCAAACGCTTCCAAGAATATTTTGATGATAAACTTGAAAGACTAATTACCTCAAACAAATCAATATACACCTATTTCAATAAAAGTTGCTTTGGGAATCGTGCTTTGGTCTTTGAAAGCCATTGTTTGGTGGTCACTCAAGCAAAGCATTGCAGTGTATTTTGCGTTTCATTATGACCAAATCCCAAAGCAACCTTTATTGAAGTAGGTGTATATTATGGGCTACTTCAACATAAACCTCCTTTATATCGAAACCTCCGGTTAAGCTCAGGACTTCTCAACTTCTCTGCAAAGCTTTTCATTTATCCCAACTACTGACAAACAAACACGGAATGGCTAGGCCAATAAACGACAAAAAGAACAGAAAACAAGTAATTTCTTCCCTCAAACGTCCTGATGATAATAACATAACTAATAATCCTCTTGAGATTTCCAACATCGTCGATAATTACTTTTCTTCGGTCGCTAAAAACCTAGCTTCACGCGTACCACGTTCATCTCGCACTTTTACTGAATACTTGTCTCCTAATCCGAGCTGCTTCTTCTTTGATCTAGTTTCTCCAGCTGGGATTGAGCGTGAGATACTTTTGATCCCTACAAATAAAACTTACGGTCTCTACTTTTACGTCCGATTCGTATTTAAACTGACACTAGATGCATTAGTTCGGGCCCTCTCTTCATCATTATAAACATATCTGTGTAAAAGGGGGTCTTACCATCTAAACTGAAAAAAGCGAAACTTTGGGGCGCAATTCCCAACGAATTTCGTCAATTCTCCAAAGGAGCTTTTAAAAAAACATTTTCATGGCTTATTGCTCGTGATAATGGAAACAAAGGATCATTACGTTGAAGTGCCCTTTCTGCTACAAAAATTCGCAAAATCTGCAGTCACGACTTAATGCACTAATAATTGATAGGTTCTTTAGTAAATTTGTCAGATATATACGATATGTTTAAGTACATTATAACAATCATATATGAGGTACCTACCTACTTGAGATTGTAAGCCGCTGTGCAAAAACGTGTGGGCTCAAAGTACCGTAAAATCCGGGCTTATAATTTTGAAGGGCTTGTTTTTGGAGGTGCTTACTGTGAAAAGTCCGAACCCGGTTGAAGGGGACTAGCTCCGGGTCGACTTCACAGAAAAGGCGCACGTACTCTGATGGTTCAGCAAACTTTGTATTTCTTCTAAAGTTTCAGCGTTGTTACAAGTCAACTTAATCTCACACTAGCTTGTACTAACTCTCTCTGACAAAAGCCTGTTGTAGCTCCTTTTATCCTGACTGGACATGACAGGTGCCAATCCTAATCATTTAAAATTTAGTCTTACATCAGTTAAAACCCGATTGGCTGTAAGGAAAATTATCATATTTTCCTTCCAGGTTATGACGCAGTCCGAAAATCAGTTTTGACTATAAAATTCACTTAAGTCCAATTAATGTCCAGCCAAAATAAAGTAGTCAGAGAGATATAAAGATCACAAAAAATGTATTTGTATATATAAATCACTGATTCACACTATCGTTACTTCAAAAACTACAACTAATCAACTTTTGTACATTACACAAGTTGTCGTTTAAAGTCTTCTTGTAGGTATAATTAACAATACTAATTCGTCCCGCCTTTTAAATATATTAACTCAAAGTTCCCCGCCCCTCCCCCCTTCCACCGCCCTCCCCCTTAGTCTTTTTCGTTGCTTTTTAAGATGGCGGCCACGATCAATGTACCTCCGAGTTTTCGTTAAAAAACGCCTGCTCTGCAGGCTTTTGTAAGTTGATGTAGCTTCAGTTTAAGCTGCACTTCATTCTTATAATTTTGGATCTGTAAATCACTGTCCGTGATAACTTAACATTCTGCAAAGAAAACTATATATAGCTCCCTTACCAAATCCAACACTGTTTTGAATGTATTTTTAAGCTATTTTTGAAAACTGTTTGTAACCTGTTTTGTGAAATAGGTTATAAATAGGGTGAAAAGTTTATTTTTGATATATTTTTCGACTGCTTTTAAAGGTGTTTTAACCTGTTTAAAACGCTATTAAAAAATATTTTTAAAGTATTTTAAAATTCTTTTAAAGTATATAAAAAATTCCAGGGCTTTTGCAAGGCTCAAAACAGGTCCAAAAAAGTCTTTAAATACCTTATAAATCGGAATAAAAACAGGATAAAAACGTTTCAAAAACATATTTTGATTTGCTATACTGTTTTAAAACTATTTTTAATGGCAATTTTAAACGTATTTTGAAAAAAACAGGTTTAAAATAGGTACAAAAATATTTTTTTAATATACTTTTCGACTGATTTTAAAGGTGTTTTAACCTGTTTAAAACGCTATTAAGATGTTATGCTTCAAAATATATTTTAATAGCTGTTTAATCGGTTTCGAAATTGTATTTGCAAATACAATAAAAATTTGAAAATAGTGTTAAAATACCACAGAAGAAGAAAAACAATAGCACGCAAATAAATCAAAAATAGGATGCAAAAATGCAAAAACAGTATAAAATTGTAAGAAAATAGCCTTAGAGGTGTTTGAAAACAATACAAAAATCGGTCGAAAGAGCATAAAAACAGTACAAAAACAGGATGGAAATACCATTTAAATTCATGAAATAAAATGAATACAAAACCGTCGAAAATTACCCTGAAAAAGCAAGATTTACCTCGGCGAAATTTCTCCACACAGTTCTAGGCTAGGATTTCACGAGAATTATCTCTTAGCCCATTACTTTACGTTGATTTCACTAAGAATTCTCGGGAAATTCTTATGAAATTTTTCAGAAATGCTCAAATCAATCTTTAGCCTGTGTACAGACCCCCTCCCCTCAATAAAAATAAGGAGGGGGGCGGGGGGGGTCTGGCTTCAAAAGGGTATAGCGTTACTGACGTTACCGGGAAATAATAATCTACATACATGTAACTTACATTGTTTATTATATTCACGGTTTTACTCAAATATCCTCAGACGCTTGCAGGCTATGCCTGAACATTAATTACTGGCTGATAAAAAACAACATAAGAGTAACACCATCAAATTTACGCGAGAATGAAAGAGGCCGGTGACGTGACATCAAGTGGCTGAGATCAATCAAAACAGCGAGGATGAGAAATGAATCCCGTAAAAACTAAAATTGCCGTACAGACGGGAGTATATAAATGTTTACTACCCTTCACTTCTTTCTCATATGGCGTATATTTAAGCGTCTTAGGAACATGTTATGCATATAGAGGGAACATTGTATATAATACTCACAAGACTCTTGGAGAACCGCGTGTACCGCCTGAACCAGAACCTTTCAAAGTACATAGCGGTCGCTGAGGAGTCATACCCATTTTTGATTCGTGATAAAAGCAACATCTACGTATTCAGATAATCCGCAGAGTTGAAGTGTACTTTTGTAAGATAGTAACAAACAGTAAAAACAAGTGCATTTAAGCTCACAGCAACCGCCGGTTCAATTATTTGAAATGAGCAAAGGACAAAGGACGGTTTGTTTATCACGTGCATTTGTCACATAAACGCAGCGCTAAGTCGTGATTTCAGTCGCGCGTGACATCTCAGAAATAATATGTCATGCATGTGCGGAATAATCTATGAGAGAAAGATAACTATATGTCGGAGTTTATTCAGATCTGAGCGTTGTTTCTTGGTGCAATATATACGAGGTGAGATTTTAGCTTGGATGCTTTGTTTATTATGTAATTTCAAGGGCTTATTTTTATAGACAAACCCGGACCCCGTGCATCCGGTTCTCGGCCCGCGGCTTTGGCTGTTTGTGAAAAATTTCTATATGAAATTAAAATGCGATTTTAAGAAGTTTCTCTTAAAAAAAACTCATGGAATGTCTCGAAGCTGCATTAATTGAATCACGGCTAAAATCTAGGGGGAGATTTTCGCAGAGAACTTGCGGGTAATGAACATTGAGGAACGGATTGATCTTTATCGGCACAATGTCACAGTTACGTGTTGTCAGTCAAAGCTAAAATCTATTCCTAATTTTCTTCTCTTTTGTCAATTTCTTTTTTATTAGCTGGGAGATTTAATTTTTCGCTCAGCTTCGAACTTTGTTGAGAGAAGAATCCGGTCCACAATATGTGACAGCTTGTTTTGAATCATTTGTGAGTTCGTGACACGATAAAGGCTTAAAAATTAACTTTGTGTAATTGTTACTTTTACAGTCTGAGTATAAGTATCCCAAAATACATACACCTTATTCGATGGTTTAGCATATAATACGTGCGGATATTTTGCGAGTTGCGTAGTATTTTTCCGAGCCCCGCAGGGGCGAGGAAAAATACGAGCAATGAGCAAAAAGTCCGCTCGTGTTATATGCTAAACCATCGAATAAGAGCCTTATTATTCCACTACAACAAAAAATTATGTGGCAATTGGCTTCTATTTTTTGGTAAGAGTATTCAGAGACATCCTGATTCTGTCTGTGAGAATGACGTTAACAATTAGCAAAATGTTCGCGCGTATTATATGCCAAACCATTGAATGAGAGGTTAATTATTTTACTGCAAAAGAAAAATGGTATTTTGGCTTCTATTTTCTAATGAGAGTATCCAAAACACCCTGATTCTGTCAGCCACAATTGCTCCTTTTGCATCCGCCGGTATTCGCCCTGTTGTAAACCGGTTAAACCAGGACACTACGGTGTATTACGGCCTCGTATTTTGCTTGTTCTCTTGACCTTATATGGTAAAATGACATAATAGTGGAATAATAAATTACAATATCGCACCTCAATAATAAGTCATAAGTACCCTATTTTAAAGTATTTAAAATAAGGTCAGCATTTGATGTCTTTAAGTAGACTTTAAATAGTTTATGTATAATCTGTTTTTATAGTCAGAGTGTTGCGTGCCCAAATACAATTCAAATATACCTCAAAACAGTGTTTAAGTACCCTATTTTATAAAAGTATTTTAAAATGCGGTCAGTAGTTAAGGTCTTAAAACATATTTCAAATAGTCTATTTGAACTCTGTTTGTAACTTTGTGAGTAAATGCGTCTCAAAATACATTTTAGATACAACTCAAAACAGTGTTAAAGTACCCAATTAAAAAGTATTTAAAGTACAGTCGCATTTAAGCCCTTAAAACATATTTCAAATAGTCCATTGAACTCTGTTTGTAACAGTGTTAGTGGGTCTATGCCCAAAATACATTTTAAATACCCTATTTTAATCATATTTATTAAACAAAATACATTGTAAACTGACGAGAGAGGTTTTCCTTTTGATGAAATATAATTTAAGTACACTTAAGATATATTTCCAACAGGGGCGAAAATTTAAACTTTTATGTCAAATAGGATTAAAATACAGGAAAATAGTGTTCAAATACTGAAAATACATTTTAAATACTTTAAAGTCAGTTTCAAAATACATATGGTTTGGACGAGCTGGGCCCTGTTTGATACAGCATTGCAGAAAAACATTTCACGCTCGGACTTAAGAAAAGTCTCCGTTATTCAGAGCCAGAAGGCACTTTGGAGAAAAACTGGAACCCTTATTCAGCCGTAATAAAAAAGCTTTACGCTTCAAAAGAGGTCAAAGAAAATGCGCTTGCATCAGAGGGCAAATCCTGCGACCAGAAACAATAACTACTAACAGCAAATCGATATGTGTGTCACGACCTCTCAGTATGAAACATGCAGCTAAAATTACATTTGCTCAGTGAAAATGTAGAACCTTCCAGAGCATAATCAACCCAGCAGAGAAAAACAACTTTATTGGAATAAGCAGCATTTTGGCATGTGGTAAAAGTCGTATAGGGCTACCACCCCCTTTTATTGTTAAGGATACAGCTGGCCATCGCAGAATTGGGAGGAGAAAGTTCCGAAATGGCTATAGAGGTAAGCTGTGAATTGTTTGGCCTAGGTATAATTTTAAATGTTTTTCAAGAATATCCCAGAGGGCAAACTACAGTCGTAGGTGAGAGTAATTGTTCGCCCTAAACGCGCTTTGCATATGCAAATTTTCAGTTTTCCGCTACAACGGCTTCCGCTACCTTGACAATAAAAAATTTAAACAGTTATTTGTATATGCTAATCAATGGAAGGCATACTCATTGTCTGCATGTTCCGTTTTTGTTTCACTGACAGATCTATAGACAACAACCATCATCGACATCATCTCCTCGTGACAAGAGGAAAAAAGCAGAATGAACTCCGAAAAAGCAAACTTCTGTAGACGATGTTAAAAATAAAACGTCGTATCCTTAACAGAATAACCATTGTCTTCCATCACTGTGTGTCTTTAATTTCAACATTTCAGTAGAAACAAATTACGTATGAGTTTGATGATTTGTTTGAAATACGCGAAGCTTTCCGCAGAGGTCTTATTTGGAAAAATGCGTCTCAAATACAATTGCAATTTCACCAGTTTTACAATCTACTGCGGGACGTCTGTTATAAAAAATTGCCATGTACATGAGTTGCTGTCTCGGTAGTACTCCTTTCTGGTTCTGGAAACATCTCGACATTATCCGCCAGATTGAATTCAACAACGCTTTCCCCCAAATTAAGTCACGTGAACGAAAATTTGAACAACGATTGGCTCGTGGTTTGTTTTTGTCGAGGTTATCAAATTTGATAACGATCCCGGACTTGTGGAAGTGCGTGGGAAATACATTCTATCCGTGTGCAAATGGTCCCTATCAACTTAACAAACAACAGATGAGTAAGACAAACGTTAGTGTCACTCTTGAGTGTGTTTAATTTTTTTTTCCGATTGAATTTGCCGCATTACATTAGTCAGCAGGTGCGGATAGGACTTCACTGCATTGTAGCCCTCTAGCACTGACGTATTAGTACCACGTGACTGGCCACCTGCAAACGGACTATTTGGTTTACAATGACACGCAAATCATTGTTGTCTCTTTCAGTAAATTTATTATTCATAAATTTCACTTCGATCTATGTCTATTAACATCATGCTCGAGATGTGTTTTTGATCGTGGAAAACAGAGATAGTGAATAAGGAAAAATCAGTCAATGAAGAAAAATCTAAAGATTTTCTAGCCCCGCAACTGGGGTCCTTTACAATGAAAATCACTGTCATCTTTTTTTCTAGCGAAAATAGCTACCGGAAGACTTGTTAAGGACTATTTATACTTCGAATTCCTCAATGTATTTTTTTAGCGAACATCTTACGCCTCATCTCAGTATTACAGTAATCTCGGGTCGAGTCTAACTGAGCTTCTATCATCATGGTAATTTACGAAGTATACTGATTCAATTCCGTCAATTTATCATGGAGACCTCTCAAGGGACCTGCTAGTTTCCTCAACGCTCCCTTTGAACGACTGATACAATCTAGTTTCTCATATATTGAGGCGGGAAGATAATTTGCTTTACAAGCGACAAAGACAATATAAATTATATTCTCCAGCTCCTGAATCGCGGCTTCAGCATTCCTATTTGCACGGTAGTGTTGATCGCTTTTAGATGTTATCATTTGTTCTTTAGTCTTGAGCTCTTCCTCTGTTCTTCTCACCATACCCTCTAAAATCCTTTCACGGTTGGACACAGAAATGTTCTTGTAATTCGTGTCAGTTGTTAGTTTCTGGAATTTAAAACGCATTGCTAACTCAATGCAAGCGCTTTGTAGCCTGTCCAGTCCATAATTCTGTCCAATATTTAGAAGCTCAAGGCACTTGTTTATGAAATCTTTCTCAGGGACAAACGGAAACTGCCGCGGGAACCGAGAAGCCCCTTTTTTTAAACCTTTCGGAGGGTCAGACGGATTCTGCCTCGGCAGCTGAAACTGAGTATTTTCTTTTTCTAATCCAAGGATCAGGTAGTTTTCGCATTTTTCAGTGAGCTTCATCATCTTGTACTCCGTCGCGAGGTCTAGAAGGAATGCGTAGTTAGTTTGATCGATCGATTTCCCAGACGTAGGATAAATGACCAACAGCATTTCCTTAATTTCAGCTGATTTCTTTTCCGGGAGAGGAAAAAGGTTGTCGGTTCCGGCAGCAAACATCATCGTGAAAACTGGGGACCACATTCCCAAGATATTGCGATGAACATGAAATCTGTCTCCTTCCACGGCTAACACGGCGTCGCTGAATTGCCATGGTTTAGAGAAGTCTAGCGAATCTCTTGCGGTTGACATTGTTTGGAGCACTGATGGACGACGAAATCACGAAGGGCAACAACGAAGCGCAACCAAAAGCACGCCGGGGTAGACAAGACGCTACTGCGAACGCAGGTGTTTAATATTAAGAAGTGAAGAGAGCTCGCGAGGAAAGATGGGAAGTGGACGACCTCGTTCTCGTTGCCAGATCTCCCACGGTCAGGCAAAACCTACAGGCAGACGTCAATGAGAGCTTTTAACATTTATTAGCATTATTAGCGATTATGTCTACTAGCAGTAGCCGCGACTGTATCTCTTCCTTTTCCACATTCCAGTCCGAGTCGTAAATATGCAAATTATGTCAGATGGGCTGTCATAAAAAAAAATTAAGAGAATAGATCGAGTGCAGGGGTACAGACATAGAGAGGTATCTGATTCGTTATTAATTACCTTGTCAGGATGGAGTAGCTCAAGTGCTATGATGATCCGGAGCGCTATAATACCTGAGGGAGCTTAACTTGAGGTAGGTTTAACCTTGCCAGGCATGAGGCTAAAGGGTGGCAGCCAGACCAAATCATATACTAGTAAACTTCAATGAAGCCTGCGAAAACATCCGTTTCTCCTCGTTCTTCGCCGCTGGGGACGTTTCGCGCGTAGGAACGTCTGCCACTCAGCGACAGAAATTCCATACTGATGACGCAAATCAGTGTTTACAGAATAAATCCGGTACTCATGGGGTTCCAAAAAATAAATTTGTCCAATTTTAAGTGTCTTCTGGTCGATTTCGGTAAAGTGTTGTGTTTATCTGCCAACGAGCTTCAGCAAAACTCAAATGCTTCTCCTAGAGAAGACTATGTTCCACAAACATTGACTGTTTTGTTAGAGATTCTTCGCGTTTGCATTTGACCTTTCTGGTCTTTTGTCTTTTGTCTGTCATTCGTAAACAATGGCTAAAACAATGTAAATACTCCGTCGACCAATTAGCGCTTCTGACCGGATTCCGGACAGTTTTTACGTCATCAGTATGGAATTTCTGTCGCTGAGTCGCAGACGTTCCTCCGCGCGAAATGTCCCCAGGGTGGCGGGTGACGGGTGACGGGTGGCGGGTAGCGGGTGGCGGGTGGCGGGTGGTGGGTGACGGGTGACAAATTGTCAGGCCGTCAAAGATAAAAAAGAAATAAAAATAAAATGTGGAAACCAAAAAGAGAAAAAAGATAATAAACATTACACAAAGCGATATTTTAGCAATATTCTTCTACACGATATCGCATGCACGAGATAGCTTGAGGAACTCATAAAAATTAAAGTAATATTTATCCTGAGACCAGACAAGTAAGATCGCATTCTCTTCTCGACATGTTGAACAGTGTCTCAGATTTTTGACAAGTGCCTTTGTTCTTTTGTTATAAGTTGGGATAAACATTGCATTGCCCTTGGAATAAGTCTTTGCCAATTTGGTTCCCGACTTGTTATTTAAAATAAACAAAATGTCTATTTCGAGAAAACAAGGAAATTTTCCTGAGACTAAAACAACAAAGCTGTCAATGTTAATGCGTACCAGAGAAGGAGCAACAACGTTTTTGACACAGCATGGACCGTTTTCGCCGCATTGGCGTCTCGGACGCGTGTAAAAACTTGCAAGAAGTGACAGGCCGCACATCTTCACCGGCGTGAAACCTTTGAAAACCTTTTTCATATTGCTCCATTGAGGAGAACTCGTTCAGGGATCTTACAGTTAAATTTGAACCATGATATAGCTTCTATATAGCGGACCAAGATACGGCTCGGTACAGATTATGTTCAGCAAGGGAAAATTGTGTAAGTTGAGCAGAACCTTTCAAACGTACAACAGACAATTTATTCAGTTCGCGCGTACTCCTGTTGAATTTGTAGCCCGTTTATTAGATACCGGTATGTCTACTCAAAAATATAATAATTTTTCATAGCTGCTGTTATCTTAGGGTATCTGCTTTTAATATCTCCGTAACGTTTAGGTTTACGCGATCTCAGAGAACAATGTTCAGCCCGGTGTTCAGCTGTACACAGCACGTAGTCTTTAAATGTATCCAGATCTGACACTGGTTTTGTGTATTTATCACTTCTTTAGTAGAAGCATGATTCAAATACATTATGATGCTGTGTCCTTTGAATGTCGTTTTAAAACTCAATCGCTTTGTAAATGTGACTTGTAGTTTTAATATCAGAGGAGAGTATTTTAAAGCTCGATATTTTTCAATACCATTAGCGTGTTATTTTTTTACCAATCAATTGACTGGCTTCTTTGTGCCACTACATAATGTCTGCAGTTAAATGTAAGTTTACAAGCAAGACCGAATCTTACGATTCTCATCCGAGTTGCTATATGGTGGGGATGGTTGAGGTGAACTCTGAACCATTCCGTATTGCTTGATTTATAATATTTTATTTCATCTATGTTTTTAACCCGCCACCCGCCACCCGTCACCCGCTACCCGTCACCCGTCACCCGCTACCCGCCACCTGTCGCCCGCCACCCGCGGAAACGTCCCGCCGTTGGTGTACAGTTTTGGTACACCAATATGGCCGCCGGAAATCAACAAAAACATCTGGAATTCACTTTTTCTACAAAAGCTCTTTCTTTTCACTCGAGAGCTAGCATACGTGCGTATAAACACAACTTCAAATACTTGAAATGGTTAAACTGCTGAAAATCAAGAGGAGAGATTCTTTTTCAGCGAGACAACATTCCTATTTTGGTGTCACGCACGGTGGAAACTCAGAAGTTCAAATTGTTGTATTTTTGAAATGAAACATGCTACGGGACTGGAAACTTGTACAAAGATTTACTTTTTGTTTATCTTCAACCTTTTGTAAACAAGAATTCGTGAAACCTCGCTATTTTGACTTTACAAATTAATGAAGTCACTGTAAAACCATCTTTTTAACATTCTATGCGAATTTTTCTTCCTTTTCCTTGGCGGAGAACCCACCAAGTGGCCTGCAGATAACCAAATAATATTCTGCTCATGCGTAAATGAAACCACGCTTTTCTCTTTCTTGCGATCGCTTTTGAGTAACATGGCAAAATGGCAGATATTCATTAAAAAAACAACCTCGGTGACAGAATGATAAAACAATCATTGAACTCGGTTATCACAAAAATCGCTATTTGTCAGTGTCTCGCATATCAATTATTCAGTGGCTCAGCCACTGACAAATCACGATATTTTGCTCAACCTTAGTCTCCCTCGCAGCCGTTTTTTGGATGTTACGCAACGTTCCCTCCGTTATTGTGGCGTTTTTAGCTGCTTGAAACTGACATCCCCGACTAATGTATATGTATTAGTCGGGGATGTCAGTTTCAAGCAGCTAAAAACGCCACAAAAACGCTGAAGACGACCTAAGAACATATGTTAAGTACTCTTCATTCACCTATCTTACCCTACATTAACAACTGGGAACTTAAACAATGACTTCGCGGTGATTTCGGCGCAAGTGCGAATAGGACTTCTCTACCTTGTAGCCCTCCAGCGTTGCCGTATTAGTACCACATGTCTGGACACCTGCAACATGACGGTCTCTTTGGCCTTTCTTTGGCTTACAATGACACACAAATCATTGTTGTCTCTTTCAATAAATCTATTATGCATACGTTTTTCAATCTATGTCTATTAACATCATGTTTAGTTGCCTTTAATCACGAAAAACAGATATAGTGAATAAGGAAACCTCAGTCAATGAAGAAAACTCTTAAGATTTCCCAGCCCCGAAACTCTGTTCCTTTACCTTGAAAACCACTGTCCGCTCTTTTTTGTGAACATAGCTATCAGTAGGCTCACAAATACTTCCTCAATGCATGTTTCTAGTGAACACCTTGCGTCCAATCTAAATTAGTAACTGAACTTCTATTTTATGATAATTTACACTGAAAGAAACGATTCATTCCGAAACATAGTTAATAGACTGAAATGGTTATATAACCCGTCAGACGCCTTTGTTACATGTTTTTGTGGACTTGAAGGTGCATGACGTTTAATATTCTTAGCATTTTGATCGTATTGACCAATAAAAACGTCTCGTTAATTTATTCCGTTACAATTTGCCAACAGAAAACAAAGGATTGTGCACCTTCAGGGAGCTTCCAACATAAACTACAGCACCGTTGTTTTCATATTTGATGTTTGTTGTCTTTCATAACCAGTCTTCCCTAACAACTATGTCTTCAAAAAGTGTACACAAGTCCTTCAATTTATCTTGGATATTAATTAAAGGATCTGCTATAGTTTCCTCAAATCTCCGTTTGAACGACGTATCAAAGTAGGTTATCAGATACTGAGGAGGGGAGATAATTTGCCTTACAAGCAACAAAGACAATATAAATAATATCTTCCAACACCTGAATCGCGGCTTTAGCCTTTTCTTTTGCTGCGATGTTTCGATTTTTTTACTATATAACATTTGTTTGGTCTTTAGTCTTGAGTTCTTCCTCTGTTCTTCTAACAATACCGTCTAAATCCGTTCACGGCTGGACAGAGAAATTTTCTTGTATAATTCGCCTTAGCTGTTAGTTCCTGGAATTTAAAACGCATTGCTAGCTCAATGCACGCGCTTTTTAGCCTGTCCAGTCCATAGCTCTGTCCAATATTTTAGGAGCACAACGCACTTCAGATTTTTTTCTACTCCCAGGGACAAATTGTATGAACCGAAAGTGCCGCAGATGGAACTGAGAAGCCTCTGTTTCTAAACTAATGATCGGGTATCTCTCACATTTTTTAGTGAGCTTTGTCATCATGTACTCTTTCGCGAGGTCCAGTAAAAATGCTTAGTTAGTTTGATCGATTGGTTTTCCAGACGTAGGATATTTAATGACCAACAGCATTTCCTTAATTTCAGCTAATTTCATTCCCGGGAGAGAGAAATGGCTGGCGGTTCCTGCAGCAAACATCATCGTGAAAACTTGGGACCACATTCCCAAGATATTGCGATAAACATGAAATCCGTCTTTTTCCATGGCTAACACGGCATCGCTGAATTTAGAGAAGTCTAGCGAATGTCCTGTATTTTTGGCATTGTTTAGAGCACCGATCGACGACGAAATCACGAAAGGCAACAATAAAGCTCAACCAAAAGCACGCCGGGGTAGATCATGGACGATGGATAATAGATGTAAGTTTTCGTCTATTTTCATATAGTTAGGCTCCCCATTTGGTGCGTTTAATCATTGGGAGCTGGAGTTATTTTTCGCTCTCACAAGGTTCATAATCACTTACTCTGCATTTTGCCTCTACCGGTTTTGTACCCTCTAACTGTCCTCTCCAAGAGCAAGTCCTCTACATCCTTTATTTCGATCGATCGATCGATCGATCGATCCTTTACACTGGTATAGTCGAAGACAGAGCTAGTGAAATATGCGAGGAACAAATAAGACGCGCAAAACATCGGATATTTAACAATTATTCTTTGAAATCGAGGTGAATAGTGGCAAAATATTTACCGAGCCACGAAGTGGCGAGGTAAATATTCCTAAAGCCACTATTCACCGAGATTGAAAAGAATAATTGTTTTAGTATATACACACGAAGTGATCTCAACAAAATCTGAGAGGAAACCATTAAAAAGTACGATTTGATTGACAGATCAGGTCAGCTACACACGCGACAGTTTAAAAATAGATCTTTGTAGAATTTTCAAACATGGCAATTCACAAGCTTATCACTTCGCAAACAGCAGCGTAATGACTTAAATGGAACAGCTAAAAGTTTGAATTGTTTCCTTACCTGAGAAGAAAAGAAGAGCTTTGTTGTTTTTTGTTGACATGCCAAGTTTATAGCCGAAAAGGTTTGTTGTGTCGTTCTTCGCATGAAGTGCTGACAAAAATCATGAAAAATGGCGATTCTGTTCCTTGAGGTAAGACGTCGTCTTCATGTAGCATTCTTTCTCGTGTATACTTGAAACGTAGAATTTCTGCGAACATTTGCTTTCAAATTTGTTTGTCTTAAATAAATTTTGTCTTTGGGCCAAATTTTTCTTGTTAGGAAACGTTGAGTTCACGAAACGGCCTCTTCTAGGCGAACAAACGGGAGTTGTAAACAATGCATCGACCACAAAACTGAACAACAGTAAATAGAAAAACGCCGTTTTGAATCCTTCGAAGTCTTTTCTTGCCTGAAAAAAAAGTCAGCCCCAGGATTTTGTCGACTTTTAAAAGATCTTTCTCTAAGAAAATGGGAAAAAACCGAGCTAACACATTATCCACTCGCTGGGAGGAGAATATTGTTGAATAGTCCGAGATAGCGAACCAATCAGATTGCTCAAATCACCAAGGTCACTGAGTGTGTATATACTAATTAAAAGAGATTGAATGGGTCTCGATAATGTGACGTCACATTAATCCACTATGTTGGAACCGATCACGTCAGCCAGTTTCCTATCCAGGATTTTTGGCATCATTAATAAAAATGGTGGAACTTTAAGAAAATGTTATTTATTTTCTTGTAGGTATAAAAATGTTTGAGATATCAACATACCGATGCTGGTCAAATTTAACCCTAACTGATGCTACGCTAACACATTTGTGAAAGTTTACAAACAGAAGGAGAAGGATTGCAGACTCTTCCTCTATGTGTTAGCGTAGCATTTAAATTGAATTTAACCAGCATTTTGTACAGCAAGTTGTATGGTCGCGATTGACTTCAAACTTGTAGATATAAAACTAAAGGGCTCTTAGGTTATCTGCTAAAGTTAGAGAAAAATCTTTCGTGCTGAAAAACGCGATTCAAAAACATAACAACACGCATATAAATGGGTTTCAGGCCACCTTACATTTTTAGAAATATTAATTTTATTTCGATAGTAACGCCAGATTTCTCTGAAGTTTTCAAGCGTTGAAAAGCACACCATTCCTTACCATGCTGTGGTCTGTCCGGCATTGTCTTTCTTACGGCCTATGCTACTATAAGGCTAGGCTTGAAGACCACTAATTATTATGGTTCAAAACAGCATCCAGGTGTTTCCCTTCATTATAATTGTAATTGCAGAAATCATGAAACATTTAAGGCAGGAAAAATACAAGAGCCTTTGAAGTCACCTTTTCAATAGCCTGTTCCAGGTTCCGAGATAGTGGTGAAAAGTCGTTCAGTAATAACAAACGCAAAAAACGTGCGGGGGCTGGGGAGAGACAGTGTTAACAGTTTTGACAGCCGAACCCAGACGTGACAAAAATGGGCGGAAGAGGGTCGTTAAAGAAATGCTAACAGGTTCTCTCTCCCATTTTTGCCGCCGCCACCGCCCCCTTTCGCAAGTCGCGCGCGTCTTACTTTCGCTTTGCTCGTTTTAACACGTCCCCACTATCTGAGAGCCTGGCACAGGCTACCTTTTCAATGGCCTTAATAGAGCTCTAAACTAATGACGTCATAAAAATTAAATTTGTGAAAATTTGATTTGTTGGGATATTTTGAAAAAACGTCTGAAAGGCCTACCTGCTAAAAACTAGCAGTGTGGGGCAAATTGTCTAGAAGATACTAGTCGCGTTTTGCTCTGATAACTCCATACAAATCCTTTTAAATTTAACTCGGTTCCTAATGTTATGAAGTGAGTTAAATTTAGAAGGATTGGTACGGAGTCATCAGAGCATACAGGAGCGGATATCTCAAAGACAAATTGCCCTGGAATGCTAATTTATGGCAATTAGGCCTTTTGGATGTTGTTCTTTCATAATACCCATATGACGTCACACTTTAGGACTCTTATGAGA
This sequence comes from Porites rus, assembly GCA_964035705.1. NCBI lineage: Eukaryota > Metazoa > Cnidaria > Anthozoa > Scleractinia > Poritidae > Porites > Porites rus. The sequence continues at coordinate 9,652,122 of OZ038003.1, read as the reverse complement.
AGAGAGTGGGGCATCATAAAACTTAAATTTGTGAAATTATGGGATTGACTGGCTTATTCAGAAAGAACAAGACGAATACAGCCCCCTTGTCAAAAATCAAGCTGTTAATGGTAGGTGACTTCAGTGCTGTGATGCTCTGATGAGTCCTTACAAATCCTTGTTAATTGGCTCTCTTTACATAGAGTCATCAGAACACAAGTGTGCTTATATCTCGCCACCAATATGCAATAACAGGCTGATTTTCAACCAGTGGATATTTTTCATTTTGTTCGTTCTGGATTTGCCAACCAATCCTATAATTTGACAAATTCGTTTATGTGACGTCATCACTTCTCTTCTCTAATTGAAAAAAGACGTACAGATTACTGAATGGTTGACTCGCTTGTACGATTTTTATTCACGAGTTGTGAGGAACGAGCGAGTTCGTGACTCTTTACAACAAGTGAATAAAAATCGTTCAACCGCGAGCCAACCATGAAGTTATTGTTTAGCATCAGTAAGTACTGATATTTTCTCAAACAGGATAAAATGAGTCTTATTTACTCAAAAACGTAAATGCTTCAAAGTTTTCATTTTCAGCAAAAGGCCTAGGTAAAATAGGACATCATAAAAGGTAATTACTTACTTACTCTTAAGTCTAAATTTTCCATCGTGACAACACTTCGGCTGGATTACAGTTCCGCTGGAGTGAGCTTTGGTGACATGTTTCCGTTAACTGTGTTATTGTTGATGGAAAAATCCCCCCCCCCCCCACTGAATTACAGCTACGCCCAAAAAAAGCCATAGATTGCTGCGATTAAATTAACTGAACTGTCGTCCACAAATCACCAGGAGGCTTTCCCGATTTCGATCACTTTCCACTTGCGAAAAACATCCAATCAGACGACGTGAACGATGGGTTTTCGCTAGTGAAACTTCACTCACTTTTCCTCACTCATCACTATGTGCATGAACAAATCTCAGTACCGTCGAACCCCACTTTATACGGAAACCTCATTTTTTCGGACAATTTGCTTTGTCCCTGAGTAAAGAAAACCGTTAAATTTGCTCTAAATTCAACCCGCTTATAACGGATACCCCATTAATACGGGCAATTTCTATGCACCCGCCCCCCCACCCCCCACCCCGTCAGTGTCCGTATTAACGGGATTTCACTGTACTTGTATAACAATACTGAATCCGTTTTAAAGAGAAATTTCTATTCGATACAGTCTCTGGATAGGACGGCTATGTTGAAGTCGACACTTCAACATAACAGCCGCGTAGGCCATTATAGGGAGTACTCTACCGTGTGTCAGGGGGGTCTTCCTTGTTACACGTTTTCCGAATGGGTCTTAAGGTCTTCATTTGATTAACCCGCCCTAATTAATAATGCATGCTAAAAAGTGGTAAAGAAATCATTAAAAAAGTCATTCTCTTACATGTTTATTTCAGTTAATAACCTTGAGATTTTATTACACATAATCGCGAGCATGTTAATACTAAATTTAAGCAAGAACTTTAGCTTGATACTATTCATGCTCATGCGCACAGTTCTACTTCACATCTGCCTGACAGATTAAGCTACATTATCACCAGATCCCTTTTTAAATTACGAGTTGTCTCAAAGTGCAGCATTTCCTGCCATCTGTTCCTGCGCGACAAAGTAAACAGAATAAATGCTATGGTGTTTAATAACACAAAGCCAGGGACAAGAACAGTTCAAACCACTCAACTGTAGTTGTCATAACTCTTGACCATTGTACGTTTTGAAATGCACACAGCAAATCTCAACGGGCCTTTTGTGCTTAACCAGATAAATTTGGACCACCGCAAAACAGCTTTCCGGCAGTTTGTAAGTTTTTTTTACCGTAAAAACTCTTAAGGGCCTCTTTAAAGGAGGTGAGCTAGCCCGATAAGCCGTTTTTTAAACCAGTGCCTTATTTCCTATTACTACATGGCTGAATGCGCACGCCGGCAAAATAGACCGAATCCTGTACTCTTATTGGCTGCCCGGGAGCGAAATGGGCCCTATGCCTCCTCGGGATTTCCCGAATTAGTCCTGCGAGGGCCGTGTTGTACTCAGTCTGCTCCACAGCCGTTCTTTGAGTCGTCACGCAACGCTCCTCCTGTGACGTTGCCTGACGACACAAAGAACGGCTGTGAAGCAGACTATGTATATCCTTTTCTCAAGAAGCTTATTTGCTGTTCAAGGTATCGCCTCGTTCTTTTTGCGTTTTTATTGATGTCGACCTCGTCTCGGTCCATGAAAACACCAAAAAAAAAACATTTACCTCAGGCATGGGCAATAACACATATAAAACATGTTTGTTGTGTTCATATGAGACGCCGACCAGCCTGCAGCCTTCTCATACGAATGCAACAAAAATTACACAAGAAAATAAGACAGAACCCTACCGTACTATTAAACGGGGCCAGCCTGGCCGACTAATCAGGCTGGATCACCTCATTATAAACAGACCCTAATTAAAGAATCAAAGAATCCGCTGGAAACAACTTATAGTGAGTACCTGCCCCTAAGCTTCACGCTGTACATGTTATGGTTCAGTAAGATTTAAAGCAAGAATAAGACTATTTTATTCTTGTTTTTAACTGTTAGCGTAAATATAGTCAACTCCCTCTAAGACGGACACCTGTGCACGTGGGTCCAGCTCAGGGATCACCTCTAGGTGTCCTTCTTAGCGAAGTGTCAGTCTTATAAAGGTGTCTGTCAAAGGAGAGTTGACTATAATTATCATCTACACCCAAACAACAAGACAAGGATATGAAACAGAGATTAAATAAAACAACAACCTTCATATGATTATGTTTCAATATGACTTGTACCACCTCTACAGTGCCGGATCCAGACCTCGAGATAAGAGGGGGGCCCAGTCATCCAGACCCTTGGATGGGGCGGGGGGGGGGGGCCTCCCCTGAGTCCACCTCTGCTCTAGATCCCCCTAGTTTTAGTTTCTGTCGCATGAAGTGACTAAGATAGCAGAGCTCGGAAGAGGACTTTCGTATAAAAATTACGGCGATGCTCATCGTTATCTTTTAGTTTAAAGCGTGGCTTTGCATTGGCTTTATGAGACCACTAAAAGAGACCATTCTTCAACACAGTGACTGTATTTGCTTTTTTAAGTGGTTATTTCTCTACCTACAACCCTAAGCAATAAGTATTGGATTTTCGCCCTGAACACTATCCATAAAATGGGACAAAAATCTGCAATTTCTGCCTTAAAGCGAGACGACGAGCATCGCCGTTGTTTTTATGTGACATTCTTCCCTTTACTTTACCGCACCCCCTCTTTCACCCCTCTCAGGTGGGGGGTGTCAGAGTCAGTGTGGAGTAAAGATTCTGACCTCTGCTTTTAGAGCTTAAAACACTGTGGAGAGCAAACCAAATCCATTGATTTGAGTGAGATCAAACGTGTAACATCTGATAAATACCACCATTACCAATGCATTAAAGTAAACCCATGGCCGCTTTAATTTTTGACCCATTTTAACATTAAAAGCGTTTCTTAAGGACATAAAAGAAGAGTGGGAAAAAAACCTAACAGAGCTTAATCAAAAATAGAAATAACAGTACAACTGAGAACGGAGTCGATCCAGCACTATAACCGATCTATTGTCATTCAGGTGTTGATCTCATCCAGGTTTTGTTGATGCCTTAAGGTGGTACTAGAAGCTAACCTGAAAAGAGCGGTGTACAAAACCAGATCAGCGTCCTAGCAAGAACTGACCAACCTCGCCAAACTACCGACGTTGTACAATCGGCGTCTACAAGACATTGCCACTTTGATGTTTAAAGTTAAGCACAGTCTCGTACCTGTGAATATTTCTGACTTATGTAATTTAAAGAACACTCAATATAACTTACGGAATAGTGACTTGGAACTGCCAAGATTCGAAGCTGTTAGATTTGGTAGGAACTCGATAAAATATATGGAACCTCTCATTTGAAGAGACACCTAAGAATGATAGAAACTCTGAACTCGTTTAAAAGGACATTAGGTAAGTTGACCTTTCAACTCTTCTAAATATTTAGACTTCTTAGGCGTTTTAACAAATTTTGAAAATAATTATATCATCTACAAGCAATCTTTTATTTTTACTTTTTAGTGATTTGTATCTGGTATTTGACTTATTATTTTACAGTGTCCCCCATTAGTTTATAGCTAAAAACATAGACACTCAAATAAAGTTTTTCATTCACTCATTCATTTATTTCTAAGAGGCAACTAGAAATACTAGCATCGCAAAACCTCGCGAGGCTAAGATCTAAGGGGCCAAGTAGCAGGAATAAAAGGAAAAGAAGCGAAGACACAACAATTGCGAAAAAAAGCAATTGAAACGAAAACGGTTCAACCAGGATTTGAACGCGGGATCTCTTTCTTGGCAGAAAAATTATCTCCTACTAAGCCACGTCTTAAGCTTGTGGTCGAAATCGCTTTCTTTTTCTAGTTAAAGTAATTCTGCTGTCTCCGTTGCAAGAGACGGTAGGAAACTATTTCAATACTAAATAGGGCGGTTTTCGTATGTCCTTGAAAAATGATTTCGGTAAGTGTTCGTAATTGTTTTATCAGCCAATGGATGAAATGATCAAAACATGGACTCTTCGTTTCCCCCCCCCCAAAGAAAACCCTGATATGGAGAAGGCATTGTTCGATTGGCCAGTCTTGTTGCAGTATGACGTCAAAGCGAATTATTGATTGATTTCTAGACAGTTCTCGGGCATGACGTTTTTTCGCCCGAGCGTTCGCTTAACCAATCAAAAGTCACACACGTTTGTATCCGGTCGACAGACCAATCAAATCGCTCTATTTCCATATCGTTTGTTGTTTCTGTTTTGTTCGCTCGTTTTCATTTCAAGGTCATACGAAAAGAGAAAAGTGTGAGAAAAGTTTTGCCTGAGGCCTTTTAAGGCTGAGCGGGTATAACAACGTTGAGCAGCGAAACTCAGGTTAAAATTAGTCTCCCGAAACAGCCTACAGTGCATTTCGACAAACATCTACCCACTCTGCGCGTCACCTCAATATGGCTGATAGACTCTAAGGGGACATTTGTCTGAAACATACCCTGGTCGGTCCTGTTATTTCTGTAACCCCTATGAGACGGACACCTCGCGGCCCCAGTTCACGTTTATAAAAATAATAATTGCAATAATTACTCATTCAAACATGACAATTTTGTTCTCTGTTAGAGGGTGTCAGTGGAGTATACCTCTAGTCAGAGAGTTAACAGTTATAGAGTCCCTCTTCGGCAGTAGACATCAGAAATGCGTTTAGTCAGATGATTTCTTTCGTGTAAGTTATTTGTCGCAGATCATGAAATCAAATATCAGCATTGCAGCAGAAGAAACGAGAGCCTAAAAATAGAAAAATCTAAAATGAAGCTCGAGTTAACCAGAATTATTCAAGGTTGTGCACAATAGATGTCACTCTTCTCACAATATGTTCAAAATTTGAACAATTCGTATACGCTGTGAATTAATTAATAAATGCGACTCCCTTTCATATGATGGTCGGTTCAGGGGTATTTTGTTACCGCTTCGACAGCAAAAGATTATACAATTAACCCCATTGATACCCTCTATCATTAGAAATGGCAAATGATTAAGTTAAGAATCCAAGTGTGGGGGTACAGATTTTGAAGGAATAGACAAACAGGACTTGGTAGTTGAACTTGGTTTAATCTTCTTCTGTGCAACAATGACAAGCTTGACCAGAACTAAAACCGAATACATCCTTCTATTTATGCTGAAAAGATCAATAGCATTAATATACAAAAAAAAAAGGTGTTTGGAAGTGTTTATAAGTATAGGATCAAAATAAACCGTAATTGAACTTTTCCAGCCACTACGGTGAAAATTTTGCAAAACTAGTCATACCTTCATGTCCTTCATAACCGAATTGCTTTGCAATTATTGAAATCGCTAGTCAGAAAGGTATCAAGTTTTCCGAGATTCTATCGAAACAGAATTTAGTTTTAAGTTAGTAAAGCGAGTGAAATTTCCTTAAAACTGGTTCAACTTGAAACAGCGAAATTAAAAGGCGTGGCTCAAACCAAGTTTTAATGAATTAGAGAAAACTGATTATTATTTGAATTTAGGGGTAGGAGTGCGAAAAGTTTTCAGCCTTAAATAACAAGATTCGTTGTAGAAATTGGTTCGTTATCCTCTCCACAGCTGAAAACACCTATTACGGAAAACAGTTTCCTTTGCGGTAATAAAGCGGCTTTTCGGCACTAGGACCGATTCATCCCTAGCTGTTATTTTAAGTCATAGTAGGTTTCAATTATACACAGTTGAAAACTAACATTTAAAGTTTCCAAGACTAAACCGTGCATTCAACTATTTTTGTATATTTTTAACCCCAATGTAGAAAAGACGACCATCTCCAAAACCCTTCATCAAGAGAGAACCTAACAACGCTGGTTTGGTATCAGGGTCACAAATCAAAGGTGTGACCTGCTGCCTTGTTTCGAATTTAACTCGTGTTTTCCAATAGATAAATAAATTGTTCTAATACGCTGTCTTAAAAATGGCTTTGGATACGGCCAAGTAGAATATATATGCGTCACATTACAGGAATATAGATATTTCCCTTCACCTATAGATTAAATATTGCCTTTACATGAGGTATCGAGTTGAGGACCGAAAAAGAAGTAGTTTCGTTAAACTAAACAACCAAATTGTGTTAATTAGTGTTCGAACAACTTTATAATACGCCAAATTTAATATTGCAGGGACCGCGGAGCAAGGTGAAAAGTGGGAGGGCTGACAATTGAAAATATTTTTTTCATATTGAAAATCGAAAAAAGGAATTGAATCATAGTATTTGTTTTGTACCTTTTGTAGCTAATGCTAAATTACAGGATAGCTGACAATAAGTAGAATATTATAAATAGAATAAATATATAACCCATCATGCCAAAAATCCAATTACACTTAACGAATACTCGTCAGAAACAACTCGCACTTCCAAAAAATGAAACTTTTAACAATATATTGAAATGTTTACTTGTCAAACTGAAACTCACCATTTTCACTGCAAGTAGTTGTCGTCTTTTCTGCAGAGCTTACAGACTTTGCCGAAGTCCCAGATAACTCTAATAAACGACCAACATACACGGTCAGTTCAGATTCAATGCAAGAAAAGACGCGATTACAATTTTAGTATAGAAAATACTACACTGAGAGTGATCTGAAAAATTTCTAACTATGGCCGTTCACTGTTCAAGTAATGTAATTCTTCTTGCCATCGAATATTTCATTGATTCGAAAGGAGAAAGAGCTAGAAAGACAAAATATAAAACTTTTATCAACTTAAAACAACTACTCACCTCCTTTTGGCTTGAAAAAGCTAGTAATTTTCTTTATTTCGTCTGATAAAAGTGATAAAAAACTCTGCCGGAGCTGGAAGTACAAAACACGCTGCCGAACGAAGCGAAGGGATGGTCAAGGCATGGCGTTTGATCAAGGGGCAAGTCGGCTCCAGGGCACAATTACCGCGAAAAGCACAGGATCCCCACAGAATGCCTGGCGTTTGAAATTAAAGAAAATACAGAGAATATAGCGGAATATAGACGGAAAAAACTTGTTTCAAGTCTTTTTTTTTTATTTTAATTATTGTTTTAGCGCAAAAAGTGGGGGGGGGGGGGGGGGGGGCGCGGCCCTACCAGCCCCTCCCCCTCCGCGGTCCCTGTATTGGGATGTGGGAGTTTCAAACTAGATAACAGCTCCCTTGTCAGTCCTTCCTCGGTAGAAATACAATGATCGGTTAAATACGGTAAGCGATTATACTCAAGCAAGAAAGCGTGAATGGATAAGTTAAGTGGATACGCATAGTGACTAATTCTCATGTGGCGGCGGTAGTGAAAGGCGTACCTCAGAGTTCCTTTAGGTATTGCCTATTATCGATACGATCTCATGTGTTCTTATTCTGGACTATAATTTTGAGATGGGAAAAACAGGTACCTTTGACTAACGCCTTGTCAAGCTAATGGTTAACCCGATAACTATTACTAATTCTAATACACTTTTTGTTTTGTTTTTTCTTTTAATTTAATTTTTTTTGTTCCTTAATTCTAAAGGAAAGCGAATACATACGGCTAAGCAACAGCAATAAGATGAGAGAGATTAAATATTTTATTTCCAACTTAAAAGAAGGGAACACCAATATGCAGACAACTTAACTTCAATTTCTTCGAGGTTTTCAATATGACTTGAGGTTGGAACGGCACTTCCGTCGTATCTCGCTCTGACATTTGTCACCTTTCTTTCAAAGTGGTCCTCAGTACGATCATAGCTCCGCCCAGCAACCCGAAGTCATATTGGTAGTCTCTTTGGGAGAGCGCGTAAATAAAAAACCAGAAACTGAATGAAAGAAAAAATAAAATTGGTGGAAATGTACGTCTACACAAGAAAAGATACGAGAACTCTTAAAACACTTATTATAAGTCTATGCAAAATATGTAGACCGTTATATACGCGCCCTACTCAAAATTACTTGATCTATTGTTTTATGATTATTTAAAAAATAACCTGTTACAATTTTAAAGCTCAAAAGATTGTTACAGAACCGAGGTTTTAGTGACAAACGTTTAGCTTAAAAGTTCTTAACTACTATTTTCTTATAGATGGATTTTGACTGGATATAATCTGTTCTCAGTCATGCCTAGCCCATCACTGTAACTTCGGTAGTCCTTGCCAAAACCCTCCATAACAGATCCAGTGAAACCTACCCAGTGGTTTAATTCAGTCTACCCAGCGATAAATTAGCCTCCCCGATACCCGGCGAATAGTTTGTTTGTACCGGGCTGATTTTGTGCTTCCCCGGTCACTTTCTATCATGACTTCTGCAGGACCTATTTCGTTGTTAATATTTGTTAAGAGAAGCGTAAATATAAAACATTATTACCATTGGCAAAAACCATGATAGTTAGTAAAAGTGGAATGGTTGGGAAACCCTTTGTTATAGGTTTTTGTTAGCTTTTTTGTACCGGACCGTGCACAACGCTCAATAGCATTCCTATCATTTTGAAGTTACTGACCAACAGAAACATTGCATTAATTTATTAAGTCATAATTTGCGAACAGAAACCAAAGGATTGTACACGGTCAGGGAGCTTCCAACATAAACTACAGCACCATATATTGTCTTTAACTTTGATGTTTGCCGGCTTTCCTAACCAGTCTCCTACACTAACTATGCAAAAACAGAATACGGAGGGTGCATGTAATCAACCCCGCACAATAAAGTGTAAATAGTTAAGTCCTTCTCGCTAGAGCAATATGTAAAAGGGGTATAAAGTTTTCATGCCGGTTAAGATGTAAGGTCTGCCACCATTTTCCACATTTATGGAAAGTACATCACTGAGAAGAAAAAAACATTGGAAAATTTACCAACCCAGTGACGTTTTCTTCGAGAACCCAGTGAAGATGTAGATTCCACTGAGTCTTTTACAGTGGGGTGTTTGGAAATCTCTAAGACCATATACTACTGTTTGCTAGTAATTTGATAAACTAAAAAATCTCAAGATATTTAGCTTTCATTTTAATAAAGTTGATTCCTTTTCTGCAAGCAAAATTAAAATCTACGTACTCCAAGCGAAAAATGAGGTACGGGAACTACAGTCACTAACGGGTTAAGTCGGTGGTTTTACTATGGTCACGTCACGTAGTTAACGTTACAGATGATTGGTAAAGACGCGACGAACGTCGGTGAACATTCACAGTAAAAAGGTTTATTAAATAAGCGGTAAGTCCACTATTAACTTTACTTGGTCATTTTCCTTTAAATTTTTAGCGTAAGTTTTTTATCCAGAATACTTTAAAGTAGCACCTAAGAACGGCAAAATGCCTTTTCATTGTTGTATTGAAACGCTTTGAAAAATTTTGGAGTACAATATGTAAATGAACTTTCGCCTTTTCGTGAACACCCCATCCTCGGAGACCCAGGGGCGGTTAGTCGGGTCCTGAAAAACGGCGGCGAAAGATTTCACAAACCAGCCTGCGTAGCAGGCGTCGAAAGGGGTAAGGGATTGGAAGGAAGGGGAAAAGGGAGGGGGATTTGGGAGAGAGGGTAGTGTGACTGGGCAACCAAAAGTATTTTTGTGCCCAATCAGAGGCTAGCATCTATGGCGCTGCTTCATGATCTCCTTCTACGGAGGAGTTTACCTGCAAGCTCGACTGTTTCCTCTACGCCCGTAAAAAAATTTCCCACTATGAGTCTGGCTCGTGCAGGATTTCTGCAATTTGATTGGCATGGAGTAGTGGTATTTCAGCTTAATTTGAAATACCTACATGTGAAAATTACAAACCTTTTGCGGGTAGTAGTATAAACAAATAATAAGATAATAAAAATAATAAGATTTGCTCGAGATATTTGGCATAAATACCACTCGTGATATTTCACTCGTGGTATTTATGGCAAACATCACTACTAATCATGCTATTACCTACACTAATTTAGTCACAAAACAATGAAGTAAAAATCCAGTCCAGTCCACACTAATGCAATTATGAAAAGATCTGTTTGCGAGTTAAAACAGGTATCGAGAACCCTGCACCTATGCCAAATGTTTCCGCATCGCTTTCGTATCGCTCTCTCAGAGCAATTATTGCTTCAATAGGGCCAGCTATACTCTCGTCTTAAGCTTATGAACAATGTCATGCAGGATAGATGTGACGTCAACGTGTTTTAAAAACTTCGTTTTAGCCAATTCACACTGCAATGATGGACCTGTGATTTTAAAAAACTCAACCTTTGAAAGCGTTTTCGAAAACTTTCTTTTTCGATTGTCTTGGTGTTTCTGGTTTCAAAGGAAAACGCATTAGCTTGGACGGGATTTAAGACTTGTCATTTTGTTTTGACAAAGTATTAGTTTTTCCAGATTCAATTTTGCAAACTATTTTACTAATCCAAAATTTTTTTTTCGAAAATTACAATCAGAATCGTTGAAATACCAGCCTTAACCAATACTGGATGCATCACTTTTTGTAGATGAAAACACTCAAGATGGCCTCTGCTGTGCTATAGAACTCTCTCATGTCGTTGAAGTTGTTCCATTCAAAATTGTAAGCTCTCTTTGGAGTCACAACAGAGGTAACAAGTGCAAGATTGATGGAACTGTTTTGATTCGCAGTGTGTGGCATCTTTGATGCAACCTTAAGGGTTGGTTCATGGTTACCTTGAAGGATATTTCTTATTTCTGAGGAAAGTAAAAGTAGTTTAGTTTAAATGTTTCATTTAATAATTTTCCCATGTTCAACATGAATCCTCTTCCTAGACTAGAAGTAGTCCGTCATTTTCCTCAGGGATAGTAGGGCATGTGAAAATCGAGTGATCTTTCTTTTTATGTGTATCAGCTACGCACTACCCGTATGCATCCGTATGTTACTAGTATGTATTCGTATGTTACTCGTATGTATCCGTATGTTACTCGTATGTAGCTGTATGTTACCCGTATGTATAGTAACTCGTATGTACCCGTTTGTCTCCGTGTTACCCGTATGTTATTCGTATATATTAGTGTGTACCCGTATGTATCAGTGTGTTACTCTTATGTTACCCGTATTTTACCCGTATGTACCCGTGTGGTGTTTAAGTCAACTGTGATAGCAAGCGTCTAGGTAGTTTTACCTTTGATTGATATCTTCTTTTCTTTACTTTTGCGGCTAGGGTTATCTGATCTTCGCAGAGTACTTTTGAATGTCAGTGTCTTGTTTGTGACATTCAGAAATATGGTCCCTGCGTGGGGAGGTTTGCTCACTGTGGAAAGCAGAGACGCAAATATTTTTAAATACCTTTCGCTTCTTTCACGTGGCCAAAGTGAAAATTCAAGGAAAAAGTTGAGAAAAAAACAATAAACGTCGTTTAGCATAATGATCGTAAACAAATGGAACCATACATAGGTACTACCAAAGAGATTTCTTTGAATCGGTCAGGGACACCCAACGACTGTTTTCAAGGCGCAAGGGTGGCGCAGTGGTGAGAGCACTCGCCTCCCACCAATGTGGTCCGGGTTCAAATTCCTGCGTCGACGCCATAAGTGGGCGTTAAGTTTGTTTTTTGGTTCTTTCCCTTGATCCGAGAGGTTTTTTTCCGGGTACTCTAGTTTTCCCCGCTCCTTCAAAATTCCAATTCGACCAGGAATCAGCTGGACGAGGAACCATTTAGTAGGTGTGCTTCATACTACATCTTCTAAAACGTTCTGGATAATTCAGCTGTCTTAGACGAAGGGATCATCCTCTAACTTTACAGAGACATTAAGGGATGATGAAGTTAACGAGCGTCCGTTATCAGTTGGTATCCGTATTGCGTTTAACGGATATCTCATTTGTGCTAAATTAGGAAAATATGATTATGTGTCCAAGTTTGCGGATGGAATAAAAGACTTCACTCTGTGAGCAGTGAGCTCATTAATAAATGAACAGTTAAAACCTCTTGTGTGTCCTGTCTTCCTTGAATGCAGTTTCTTAAGCACTTTAAGCGCTCCTTAACAATTTCTGCTGCAATCATGGCACACTACGGTATATCTTGTCTGCCTCTCAGTGCCACTATCGCTGAATTCATTCATTAAGGTTACAATCTGCACCCAATTTCATACTAAAAGAGTAAAAATCCAGACCCTTTTGCGCCACATTTATCTCTAGAGCCTCTACAAGGGAGTATACCTTTCACACGACAAACATCAAAACTGTCACTTCCTGATGGCTTTTAAGCAATTATCTAATTATCAATCAGTATACTTTATCCCACATTAATAATTAACCAACCTTTCCTGGCATAAAGTGTGACATTGACGCCGGATTCAAATTTACGAATGGCTCGTCGTTCTTTAAAGGTAGTAGACAATCCTGGAAGAACGGGACACAAAGTCCTGTACCTGATACCAACAGCTGTCGCTAGAATGCCACCAATAACGGCCCCATCATCTGGGTCACTCAGGGCAAGGTGATCTCCTGGGCAGATGTAAACATCAATGTTACCTAGAGATGTAGAAAAAGAAGGAGAAGAAAATTTTGTGTCAAGTTTTTAATTCAGTGTGAAAAAACCAAAACTGCGTTTGAAAACCAAACTGCTTTGGTTTTCAAACGCTTCCTTCTGTGAATTGGTAAAAAATCTTTCACCACCGTTTCCCGATCAATCTGAGACTGACACTACCAATATGTATGCAGTTGCAGTGGTCAGGTACTTGGCAGGTGTTGTGAACTGGACAAAAGAGGATCTTGACAATTTGGATCGAAGAACCAGGAAACTTATGACAATGCACAGTGCCTACCACCCAAAGGCTGTATCTTCCGCGTGCAAAAGGTGGAAGAGGCCTTATTAGCGTCACTCCGCGGATGTGGACGTTAGTGGGCTAGGATCCTACGGGGTGTACCAAAAGTTCGTTCCTCTTCTTCATAAGTCTACATGTAATGCGGCGCGATTGGACTTGATAAGCAAATCGCTTGAAGAAAACTCTCGTCTTTTCAATCTAATTTGATTTTCCATTCATTTTGTGCCATCTTTTGACTCCAATATTCGATTTGTGTACTTTCGCGTGCGCGAGTTTATTTTCCAACTACATATTTTTTTGTATTTTGTAGCCCGAATTGCTCGAACTCCTTCCTTGTTTTGAATGTCATGAAAGACAACGCAAAATCGCTCAGCTACGTGAAAGCATTACCACGTATACTTCGATCTACTGGCTTAGTAGTTAAAGAAATTGCTAAAATACTGCAAGTACGGTCCTCTGCGATGGGAGTTAAGGAAGCAATACCCGGAGTATGACGTCGATTAGTGTAATATTGTCATTGGTGTGCTGGGAGGGTGATCAAAAGTCCTTGAGCTCGTTAGTGCTCGTTAGTCTAAGGGGAAAGGATGTTTTGCGAAGAATGCTGAAAGCCTCAATCTTGTGCGTGCTATAAGAACATAGCTGAACTCATTAAGGACTTATTATGACCACGTTTTGTTAAGATCGCAGTAGTGACGTTTTAAGTGGTTTGTAAGGATTAGTCTAGATTCGAAAAATGTATTACTTTTTATTTCTTAGTTGCATTTTATTACCTTGACGCTTATCCTTCTGTATTATTGTATTTTTTTTTAAAAAAAAATTCGTCTTTGTAACTTTCCATAACACAGTTCATTTTTTTAGAGTAATTTAGTTCCTTGCAGGCCACATAGGCTACAATGTGCGCCCTCCTTGGTTAACAGATTGCATTCTTACGTTTTCTACTGCATAATAATAATAATAATAATAATAATAATAATAATAATAATAATAATAATAATAATAATAATAATAAACAGTTATATAAGGACTTACCATCCACCAACAAGGACCAAGAAGAATCCGAATCCTCCTGAAGAGGTCTGGTAGGTGCGTATCTTTGGTTTGCGCTCTTCAGATAGGTGATGGGTCCCTTAAAACGGACCTTTTAAACGCAGAAAAATACAGCTTTTTAGGTTAGTTTTCTTCTACGTTTGATTTAGGTATTATTTTTTAACAAAAACAAAAACAAAAACATTAAAGAGGGTACCAATGGGCTTAACCATTAGCTGTCAAAAAAGGTTTTTTTTTCGAATTTTTTACCGTCAACCGTCAAAAATGCAGAGTAATATCAACCGTCAAAACGTTTCCAGGAATTTCAAATCTCACTATTTTAGCTGATCTTCATGGACTATTGGCTCCTAAAGAAACTTTACAACTTTGCTATATCTTAAAATAGTTGGAAATTTTATATGTGAAAGGCCAAGGCAACGTCCAAAACACAATGGTTAAATATTAATTTATACAGAAGTTAATATTTACTTTAACTCTTAAACTAAATTTTCACTAACTAACCGTCAGCCGTCGAAAGCCCTAAAATTTAGCTGTTAACCGTCAAAGCTACCACCCCATTGAGGCCCTCATTAAAACAGAAAAACAGGAATTTTAAGCGCTTTACAATATACTGGACATTTCAGGAACCAACAAACGAACGACAGTGTCAGGATAATCTGACAGTTTAAACCACCAGCTGCTTAATTGAAAACAGCTGCCAAACTGAATTTCTTGTACAGGTTATTAACACATTAAATCGATAGTAGAAAATAAAAGTTATACAACCAGTCGCACGTCGTAGCTTTTGTTGACAGCACGATAACGACACCTACACGCGTCTTAAAACGTGTATCTTGTATCTCTTAGTATGGCATTGAAATTACTGACGATGATCAACTTTAATTTAGAACTATACAGACGTTTTTAAATCTAACCTGAGGTGCCTTCCATTCCCTGTGTTTGTTCGTAGCCATCTTGTTGTCATGGCGAAGGGAATCCCGAAGCGCTCTAATGTCATAAAGAGGGATGTTTTCAGCAGCGGCTCTCCTCTGAAGCAATGTCATTGTGCTTTCCAGTGCCTCCTTTTCTCTCAAATCTTTGTATTCATCAGCTGTCATTTTTAAGTTTGTGGTGGCCATTTTGTAAAGTACTTGTTCAAATGTTGCCTGCAAGAAAAAAAAAGAAGTAAACATGACATGAATTACAGGGTTACGTATTCTACAATGCAGTATCGTGCAGGATGTAAAAAGTAAAAATGACTGAACTTGTTTTAAAACTGCATTTCTTTTAAATTATGACAAGCTACGGTGCAGTGTTTAAGGGCCGGGGAAGGGGGGGGGGGGGGGGTGTACTTGGGTAAATTTTTGCTGGGTATGTGCCGCTGGCCTCTTAGAGCCCCTACCTCATTATAGTCTATTCTGTGGCCAATCATAGACCCCGTTTTAGTCACTTTTGAGCAAATATGTAATTTTCGTGATCCCAACTTAGTAACTTTCATTTATGTAACTACCCTATACTGAATGAGGAAAAAACGTTCTGGTACGTTTGCTGACCATAAATATGAAGAACTGTCTTACCCCAAAAATCAGAAAATGTGCCACCCTATTCTAGTAACTCTATTGAAAATGCGACCCCATTTTAGTCCATCCAGTCGTGAAAATGCGACCCCATCCAGCGGCACATCCTCACTAGCCCCTTATAAGGAAGCCTTACCCCCTGGGGATTAAGACCTTTTATACAACAATCTCTTTTTCCTGACTCAAAGTCATCAAATAAACGCATGGAAACCTCGACAAACGCAGAAACCAAGCTTTTCTCGTATTTCACCCCTTTTTATCCTTTTTCCACCTCGGAGCCTGGCCCCAGGCTATTTTAATTTGCATTTTTGAAAATAAGTCACAAAAAGGGGCTGTTAGGTAGAACAGGATAAATTATGACATTTCGCAACCGTATCGGCGGATTCTCGATACTTACAGTCACGGGCCTATTAAAGATGTACATGCCTACCTCAAACAACCCATCCATTAGCTTATCCAACTTCGTGCCACTGAATAACATCTCCAGCCTTGCAGCACCAGTTCTGTTTGGTAGGTACCATGGAAATGTGTCTATCATTGCCACAAAAGCTACATTTTCACTCTGTTCAGTAAGAATGTTTGCCATTTCATATGCCACGAGACCACCAAAGGATTGGCCAGCTAAATAATAAGGTCCGCGTCGTTGCACCTGTTTGACCATGCTGACGTAACTTTGAGCCATTTTTCGCACACTCCGGTTTTCTGCTCTCATTGTAGGCTCAGTATAACCAATGCCGTAGAATGCAACTAGAGACTGCGGAAAAAAGCAAGGCAAAGCTGGCTGTAGTAAAATAAATATAAGTGGTTAACATAAACTAAAAAACCTTTAACCCACCACTTTTAATTAACTCAGTTTTCTAACTAACGTTTTCTCACGTCCAATGCTCCACAAGCGCAATGGTAAACTCGAATGGAAAATCTTATCTTACTACCCATTAGCTGTCACGAGGTGGCTCAAAAATGCCATGTAGACAACGCGTTTCCTTTTCTATTTTAGCGGCTTTTTTGGTTACCTTTTAAACGACTTCTTTGGTGACTTCTTTACAGACTGTTTTTTGCCAACTGTTGATCAGAACAGTACAAAACCGGTGGCATGGAAGAGATATATCAACCTCAAATTCATTTGGTTAAAACGGTTTTACAATCGACTGGCCCGCCAAGTAGCAATTTTTTTTTTCATTTTGTTGACAATTTTGGTTCCTTTGTCTGCCTTTTTGATATTTGTTTGCCGAGTTTTCTTTTAGTTCTCTAAAAGAGCACCTTCTTAAAGTACTTGAGAAGTAATACGAGCCCGCATTCTACCGATCGCTGAAAAGTTGTTAAAATGTCGCTGAAAAAGTCGCTAAAAAAGCCACCATAAAAGTCGGTAGAGAACTCACCCAAAATTAAAGTCGCTAAAATAATAATAATAATAATAATAATAATAATAATAATAATAATAAAACAATCACATTTTTCATATGGCACCTGTGAGCTACTAGACTATTCCTTCTTCTAAAATATCCCTTTTTTGTCCAGCTTTTCACAAAAGCCTCTCGTGCGGGAATGAAATCAGCCCATAGTAAAAGCCCACAATGTTTCAAAGGCAAAAAGGTTAAAACCCGAACAAACACAAACTATCAAACAAACGAATGGGGAGAAAGGATGTAGCAAAATAAAAAAGGCCTGGCCTAATCTTACAGTAGAAGATACAGGAAAAAAAATCCTGTAGGGCTTAGGACACACAAGATTGAATTGCTTGTCCCTTACAGAAGATACAAAGTAGAAAATACATCGCAGTAATTCATCCTTAGCTTACTTGTTGCGTGAAGCCATTGGAGATTGGTGCAAGGTTCATGGTATACCGTCCGGCTGGATGGACGCAAAATAACTTCACCTCAGCTTGTTCAGGTTTGAAAAGAGGAATAAGGTGATAAGTGGCCGTGGGCGACGCTATGTCAATTGGATGGACAGGTTCTTCAAAGGTGTTTGGCCTTTGAGGAGACTTGTCACGCTTCCTTTCAGCCTGAGGTATTGTTTCTTTACTGAGAACCTCTTCCTTGTTGAGCCTTCCAATGATGTCTTGTATCAGCTTAGCGGGAGTGGTATCAGGTTGGTTGAAATAGAATACCTGTTAAACAAGAATAGCATAGCTATCACAAGGTATGTTACATGAGGGACTCATTTTGCTTAACCCGACTTCATTAAAAAGCTTACAAGAGCCCTACTCAATCTGGCATGTCAAGCTTTACCACAAGGCGGGAAAGAGGTTATTCAAGGGAACTAGCAAGGCCTTACATGTGAGTGTCTGTTTAAGGCTCCGGAAAGAGGGGAGGGGCGGGAGGGGGGGGGGGGGAGCGGCACTCAACACAGTTCTATATTGAAAGACAAGGAATCTCTACCCTTTCATATATTTCCACCCGCCCGTGAAATCCTTTCCCTTTCATGTACCTGGGGTGTTTGCCATGAACATAAACTATCCTGTCGAAAATCTCGTGCAAAACATTAAACAATAGACATTTGTCATGCGGCGGCCATTTTGTCCCAAGAGGTTAAAAAAGGTTTGTATTTGCACAGTTAGTCTCGTTCTCGCTGCGAGGCTAGCCGTTTTTTTTTAATCTCCCGAGACAAAATGGCCGCCGCGTGACAAAGGTCTATTGGGAGGAAGAATATATCCTAATCAGCTAGAGCGAATAGAAAGAGAAGAAAAATTGCATAAACTCAAAAAGGCCTATAGATATTGTCTAAAGTTTCCCGAACGGAATGGAGCGAGCCATCTGATTTTCCGAACGGAATTTCCAGTTATTCCAAGTATGTGGGAAGTACCCCTGAAGCCAGAAAAAAATAGCGATATCAGGCGGAGCCTCCCCGTATAAGGCCATTATAGGGAAGTGTCCATCAAGAGAGAACTGCTAAACTACATTGCTAAAATCAGACCTCAAAGGAAATCTGGAGAGAAGACTCGAGTTGCATTTTAAACGTCAGTGCTGCAAATGAATCCATTCCATAGCTGTACAAACTGGAGTTGAAGTTAAGGTCTGAAGGAGCATTCCCTGTCCATGAGCATATTAGCTCAGTGACATATTGATGAGCCAGTTCTTGCTGTCTTCCGAGGTCTTTTTCCATAAGTAACGTGGAAGCAATTTCCTGCTTGTTTTGTAGACTGCTAGTGGATTCTTGTCTGTCACTGATGTAAGCCAAGCGAGTCGACTTCGCTAGCCCAGGAGTACTGGTTTGAATCCTTTGCCAGTCAACATCAAACAAACCTATTTGTGCTCTTCCTGGCTCCTCAGTCAGAACTTTTTCCATAAAGTTTATCGCTGAAAAAGAAAGAAATGTTCAAAATAAGAAAACAGTTTAAGCACAGATGGTCTCTGTCCATGACTGAGTTTCGAACCAGCACAGAAATTTCTGGCCTTGTCAAATGAGTTGACCAGGTCAAATGACCACCTTTAAGACATTTGTTGTGAAAAGTGGAACAACTTAACAAATTAGCTCACAATTTAATGTATCACGTTTATTCTACAAAAAACGGAAGACATTCACTAAGGACTTAGATACTTTATAGGAATTATTTTTAGAAAGTTGTGCAGTGATCGAGTCTCCAAAACATTTAGGTCAAAATAACAAAGAGAGATCTGATTATTATAAAAACTAGGTAAAGGGACTTTAAAGAACAAGAGTTTTCACACTCCTAGACATTATTAATTTTTCTTACATTTATAGTCTAATTCGCGTTAAAAAAAGTCAATACGCTTACTTCATCTTGGGTAAGTACTTTTACTACAATTTAGATAATAAATAGTTGCTAAAAAGGAAAAATGAAATAACAGAGTGAAATGGAATGAACTGCCAGTTTCTTAAAGAAAGGCTGCGGACATTAATGCCCTCAAAGGTCAACTAAAAACCCATCTCTTCAAGAAAGCGTACCTTTAAAAGTTGTTTTACCTTATTTCATTAGTAATTTTTAATTAGCTAATAATATGTCATTAGTTCATGATTTCTAAAGTATTGATGGTATACAATTTTGCAAATAGATTCTGTAGCATGATTTGTAAAGCGCTATGAGCAGTTAGTGAAATCATAACGCTATTTGAATAAACTCATCATTATTAATTATTTGTTTATCTTCAATTTCTTTGATAACCTGGTGATTGTTAAGTTTATGAATTTCTTTATGCATGCCATATTACATGACCAACCCAGTTGATTAAAACCAGTGCTTTCAATCTTCCACTTCTGCGTTTATTAGATACTTAGCAGCTAATTTAGACCTTTCCCGCTTTCCTGTAAACAAGACACCGACTTGAGGCTTGCTTAGACAAAATACAGTGATTTGTATGAAATTATTGTGCACGCAAGCGTTAACCGGATTTCATTGTGTGGGTTCGCTTGAGTCGTGGGATGCGAGAAATGTCCATTGACTATTGTAGGTTAAAACCTTTCTTCGTAATGAAGTGCTCTAATTTCAGCGCTTTATAGTTTACCTTGTGTTGCTGGTAGCAAAAAGTAGCCCGCCCTTGAAAGGTGCTGAGCAGTAGCCTCTTCACGATGAAGAACTCCAACTCCTTTGATAGGGCCCCAGTTAATTGATAACGCAGGTAAACCAAGCACATGCTGGCGATACTGTGCTAAACCATCCAGGAATGCATTGGCGGCTGAATAAGAAGCTTGGCCTGGATTACCTAGCAGCGACGCAATTGATGAGAACAAAACAAAGAAATCCAGATCCATACTTAGACTCATCTCATGCAGCAGGTATGCAGCTGTAGAAAAAAAAACAGAAACTTTTGAAACTCTTTCAATCTAGAGCATCCTGGTAGTTTGAATTAAAGATAAAGATTAAAGTATTGTCTTTGAATGTGCACAAGCCAGTTTTTAAGGCGAATTTAAATATTTTGTTTCAACTTTGTACTACTGCAAATAAAGGCATTTAGTTTAATTCATAAAATAAAACCCCCTTACCTTACAATTGGTCAATACATCATAATTGTTATAAGAGATCTGAGACAATAGTAATGTAAAATTATTACCTGAAGAATAATACACGGAAAATGCTATTTAAGTAATATTGAAATTTGAAAATGATATTTAAATGACATGTAGTAAGCACTGTATCACCGTTAATTCAGCATTAGCAGACCCATTCACTGACAAGTCACAGGTTAAAATTGGTAACACTAAACTACAAAAAAGGAGATGGATCTCCTCTTAGTAAGACCTTTCCTTTCTAAGAATACTAATGACGAGGAGACCTTTAATTTCCTTTACGAACTAGCTTTTGACAAGTACCGTCATTCTACTTTCACACTGAAAAATGACTCCGGGTATAGGTCCATTTACTATTTCTGAAATATAATTACTGTTATAAAAAGTGGGATAGAAAGTTATAATTCTTGAAATAAGTGGGTTAAATATAATAGTCCCGGCGAGTGTAGTCCTGAATAGGCTGTGGGTAACAGCGTGTGTCACATTTTGACAACGTGTGCGGAAGTCATTATCAAAGTATTTGACTGCGTTGGTTATGGCTGAAAAAAAGATAAATGTGAGTTGTGCATTTGGATCTGCCTTTTCAACGACAATGAAATAACTTTCAGTGTAATTTATTATGTTATACATTGTACTTACTATCTGTCTTCCTTTTGACTAAGAGCCTACAGTTAATATTGCATATCAGCGCAACCTAAAGATTAGCTAGTTATCTACTAGCAGATTAGTGACTAAGGCCCGGTTCAGACGCCGCTACACTCATGCGCCGAACCTAGCTGATGAATTAAGTAAGGCAAAAGAGCGGCGTCTAAATCAATTTGGTACGGCAGTTTTAGTTTGGTGCGGCAAAAGCCTTAAGTTCGACAGAGTCTGTCAAACTTAACTTAGGTTCGACACACGGTACACAGTCTGAATCAGATGTCGCGCCAGTGTCGCTCTAAAGTCGAACTTATGCAATTAGGTTCGGCACATGAAAAGTACGGCGTCTGAATCAAGCCTAACCTGTAGGTTGTGATGATTTTTAAGAGCAATGTCAAATTGTGTTTTTTCCTTATTTCATTGAAAACAATGTACAATAAAACAATGTTAGATTCGGTTTTCTGATCTCCGGAATTATCAAGGTCTCGGTAGTGTTATCAGCCTCAGCGTTCGGCTCGGCTACTAACACTTATCTCGACCTTGATTATTCAAGATATCACAGAAACCTCATCCAATAATTTTTTTAATATTTTGTTTATTGATCATTACCTTTCACTTTGGGTGCTGCAACAATCCTAAAGTTGCTGACTGTTAGGCTTGGAATGAGCTCATCCCTCAGAACCATTGCTGTATGTACGATTCCTGCAACACTTGGAAGAGACTGAAGTCGTTCTTTTAAGGCCTCCATACACACTGGACTTGAAGCATCTGCCTGGTGAAGAATGATGTTTGCTCCAGTCACTTCCATTAACTTAGAGACTTCAGCAAGTTTAGATTCTGATGGTGTAGAGCGTGCAATGAGAACAATTGACTTTGCCCCGCAGTTAGCCATCCATTTTGCAACTTCAAACCCAAAACCCTGGATGCCACCTACTACCATGTAGGTGCGGTCTGGTTTCAGTCCCTGTTGATCTATGCCAGGCATCATAACCTCCCCAGAAAATTCTGACGATCCGTTACTTCGGCCAAATGAAAAAGACACAAATTCAGAGCATGTCGTCTTTAAAAAGTCGAAGCTGATCTGTGCACCCTCGCTTCTAGATTCCTGCACTTTCTGGACAATATCGACAGTGTTTTGATCAAGTTTGAATACTTCATTCATGAGGCCAGATGACTGCAGCAACTCCCATGCTATGGTCCATAGTTCAGGAAATGCTTTTGGCTTCAGGAGAATCTCTGTAAAGGTGATTCTCTCGCATGTGATTTGTTTGCCTGCTGGAATAGTGATG
Source organism: Porites rus (assembly GCA_964035705.1). Taxonomy (NCBI): domain Eukaryota; kingdom Metazoa; phylum Cnidaria; class Anthozoa; order Scleractinia; family Poritidae; genus Porites; species Porites rus. The sequence goes on along the minus strand of OZ038003.1, from coordinate 9,629,351 downwards.
GAGCCTTCGACATCTTTACATATTACCAGCATTCCCCCTTCTTTGAGTAGCTGGCAGGTTGCCTGTAAGCATTTTGGTTTGGGTTGATCGAAATATATGGCTGCATCTATCTTCCGACCGTGGTATGCAATATTTTCTGGCATCGATCCCTTTGCTGAGGTAATATGGGGACATATGTGTTCCTTTGATTCCCGTTTGGCACTAACCACGGTATGCCCCAAAGCTTCGGCCACTAAGACAGCGACTTTCCCGAGACCATTTGTTCTGCTGTCTATCAGTAGGCTTTGATTCTTCTTTTTTCCAAGTGTCTTTTGGAGGACATACAAGGCAACCGCCAAACAGACAGGGAGAGTGGCTGCTTGTGCGTCACTCATACCTTTTGGTTTGTGGATAACATTGTCTCCATTCACTTGAACTTGGTTTCCAACCTTGGAAATGCTTGCCATCCCACATACTTCATCTCCAACCTTGAGGCCTCTTGACTCTTCGGGTGTTTCACAAACATTGCCACTGAAACCGACGAACTGGGGATAACAGAAGATCTGCTTTAAGTCTCCACTAACAATCCAACTGCATGTCACATTTACTCGAATTTGGTTCCCAGAGAGCCTTGGCCAAGTGTTTTTCTTGAAACATAATGCACCTGTTTTGGGATGTAGAGTGATGTACACTGATGGTAAAGTTTTCTCCTTGCATGATAAAGTAGTCTGACTAGAGGATTTGTCCAGCCACGTTATGCGATTGACAAAACGCTTTCCCCCACGAAATGCAATCTCATCCTCTTTGGAGGAGGCTTGAGCCTCTTCTGCTAAAAGGATGAGGTCAGCAGAGTCATCACTTAGGTCAACGGCTGTACATCTGATGTTTGGACATTCAAGGGAAGCTGTCCTCCTTAGTCCTAACACAGAACATGCCCATGGAAAACAGCACGTTTCGTTACCCGAGGCAACCACTTGGGAGTTTCTTGTGACTGTAACTAAATGGGGACTTGTAAGGTTGCTTTTTGCTATACCTTGCAAGATTTTGACACAGCTGACAAACGCAAGCATCTGTGAGTTATCTACTGCTTCATAACATTCTGCCGAAATTCCTGCATCTACTGGAAGAAAGTTGAATAACTGAACTTTATCTTGTGTTGTGGCTAAAGACGACATTGCTGAAGTTAACTCTCTTTTTAAGTCCTCCTGCCAATCCGTGTTTTCAAAAGGGACATGCACAGTTATTACACGGGCAGCTGGATTTTTTGCCTTTAGGTGATCGCAAAACCGTTGGCCAACTGCTTGAGAATCATTCACAACAATTCTTACTGCAGGTTCTGTGTCTGACTGGGGCTCAATTTCGGATTCCACCCATCTCATGCCATAAGCCATACTGTCAAACTTTTGCGACCGAATGAGAGTCCCAATCTCCGTTGACTGAAAGCCTTCAACTGCTAACAAAATGGTTCCACGTGAATCCATCACGTTAATGTCATAGGTTACCCAGTTTCCACGCACTTGTTTGGAGACATAGCAAAACGTTCTTTCTGGGATGGTTCGACTAAAGAATGTGAGCTTCTTTATCCCGACTGGAAAGGTTGTTTCATCCAACAGATTACTACTTGTATCTTCTTCAACTGCTGCTGACGACTGGAAGCACGCATCCAAGAATGCGGGGTGTGCGACATATCTTGCCATTTCAATCTTGACTTCCTCTCTGTCAATATCAATGATGCAAAATGCTTCCTCTTGACCTCTCCATATCGACTTTATCAAAGAAAAAGAGGGACCAAAATTGAAGCCATATTTCTCTGTCAAATGTCTGAATTCTGCAAGTGCCACTGGCTTCATTCGGGTGGTAATATCCTGGAATGTTTCTACATTCACGGATTTGTACAATTCCAGGGACCCTTTAAACGAGAAAAAAAATGACATGCAAATTTAGTGTTACCTTGTATGCTTTGTTGTCTCCAGTGACTAGCAGTACTACTTATTCAACAGTCACATTTCTAAGTGCTTAGAATGTTACAGAATGAGTCCTTCATCGTGTCATATCTTAATTGTTATATTCCTAGACTTTCACTCCACTAAACAGAGATAGCCATTGGCTGATTCTTGGTCACATGGCCTTGACTAAAATCAAATGTATCCCGATTGGATACATTAAGCAATGTACCCTGCTCGGTATACATTCCAGCACCTGATCAAAGCATGGTGGAAGGTGGCGTGACAGAGGACGGGAAAAACACTGCCAGTTTTCTTTTCGTGAATGAACACAACAGCACAAACATGAAGCCTCAAGCTAGAAAGAAACGATTTTCAAAGTTATCCCAGAAGAGAAACAGCAGCTAGTGAAGAAAAAAGATGCAGATAATATAAGGAAAGTACCTTGTAAATCATTCATTCAGTGGTTTTGAGAATTAAATTTGTGTTCTTATAAGTACCGAGTCGACTGTTTTGATTCGCTCCGCTAAAGCGTATTCTTTTGTCGCTGTTGAAGGACGCTGAATTGAAAGTCTAGAAATATAAGAAAACACCTAATGTCAGGTCACTGGGTAAACCAGTTAGTTTTGTTTTCCGTCGAGTCCTGATGTTTCCATCGACTTCGTCTCGGGAAACATCAGGACGCTCGGGAAAACAAAACTAAAACTGTTTGCCTCGAGATCTGACATAAAGAGTATACTGCTGTAGTCTGTTTTAAAGATGAATACAACGGATTATACGAGGGGAGACTAAGATGCGTAATTAATGATTTTTCTGGTGAAAACAATACTCTGACCAATAAGGTAGGGTGTTTTTTAGCAAGTAGAAGTATTCAGTATATGCTTATTATTATGACTACTGTTAGCACTGATATTATTATTATTAGTTTGCCTTTGGTCTTTGAGTGCATTCCTTTGGGATGATCCGGATCAGGATCAGTGATCCAAAATAACTCAGATCATGCTTCATAAAAGCAACCGATTAATCTTTGCCCAGACTGGACTCATTGGCGCCTTTGATACATCATGATCCGAGTAATCTCAGGTAACTGATCCTGATGGCCGTTTCTAGAACGTACCGCTAACCTCGGGCTCATAATCAATTATTCGAATCAAAATACAAAGAATGAAAGCACAGGAGCTAGCTACCAAACCATTCTATTTTGTTAGCTGATAGTTTTATCACATTATCTGCAAATTATTGAAACGTCGACCTTGATTATAAAAAAAACAGCTTTCCAGGCCCGATAATTATCGGGACTTACGAGAAACGGGGACCTGATCAGGATCATCCCGAAGGAACGTTCTCTTTGTTTAAGCTAAGAAATCATAAGCAACAATTGAGGAAAATCATAAACAATCTTGTTCTTCTTAAGCTTAGGTCTACCAGGAATGGTTTAAGACTATTAAACTGAAGAGTAGTTGCTAAAGCATGGAATTCTTTGCCAGACAATCTTAGATCAAATGACAAAATAGTTTCATTTAGAAAGGCATTAAGGACACTTACTGATTATAATTTAGAGTGGTTCATGTTATTTTAGAATTTATTTATTTGTGTGTTTATTTATTTATCTATTTGTTTATTCACTTATTCTCTTGGATCTTTAGCACTACCTGCCAAGGGAACAAGAAGTCTCATGTAAAATTAAGTGTAAATAAAGTTTCTAGTCGGTTTATCATATCACATGAACAACAGGGCTTTCTTGAATAAAAAACGAGATGATAAACTAAACGTTTGTCACTCACCCTGCTCGGGATTCTTCCGTAATTTTCCGTCTCCAAGAACTGCAGTAACCTCACCCCTGGCAAGTAGTATTTCAGAGCCATCTCCTGAAATGTTTTTTACCTGGAATTCTGCTGTGCCAATATCTCTGCAATCTTGAAGCTGGAGTCTCAGAAGTCGTATTTGATTCTCTGGTAAGGTAAGAATGCTGGTAAACTCGACATTTTTTATCTCAACTTCATCACAACAGAACCTTTCCACCGTCATCGCAATCGCCATCTCCACGCAAGCAGAGCCAGGAAGCACTGGGCCACCCTGCCTTAGAGCATGATCTTTCAAGGTTGGAAACTGATAAAGATCCACTTCCACTTCCCAACAATGTAACCCTGTGAAGCTCCCAGTTGGTTTTAACTCGGTGAGAAACGGATGCCTGCGAAAGTGGCTTTTTCCCTCAGATTTGGTTGGCTCATCTTGAATGAACCAATAGTCATTCTTTTGCCAGGGGTATGATGGTGTGCGAATGAAGTGGACACTTCCTTCCTCGCCCTGTACACAGTCCCAGTCTATAGAGTACCCCATAGTGTACAGCTTGCCTACAGTGTTGTGAAGAAATGCTTTGTGTTGGTCCTTAACTGTCTTGCGCGGATGAGTAGGCAGATACACGACATTGGTAGAACGGGATGACTGCAGGCTCAGTTGCTCTGATATCCTCTTCAGGTTATAACCAAGGGTGGGTTGAGCACTTATCTCAATAAAGATACTTAAGTTATCCCTTAGAGCATTTTGTACAGCCTGGCAAAACAGCACCGGTTGACGAAAGTTGCTCCACCAATAATTTGCATCCAGTTTTTCGCCAGAGATGATATCACCAGTAACGGTTGAGTACAAAGGGATTGTTGTCTTCTGAGGATAAAGATGCAAGGACTTCATCTGTGACTGGAAGCTTTCTTTCACCGTTCCTACATGGAAACTGTGAAACGCACGAGCAGTAGACAAGTCCCTCCAGAAGACCTGCATTTTGTTTAACTGGAGATGCCTTTGAACACATTCAATTGACAGCTTGTCACCTGAGATAGTGACACTCTTCTCATCATTAACAGCCGCGATGCTCACACTTTCTTCTAGTCTAAGTTCAACAATCAGTTGAGATGTATCTTCCGCTGACATTCCAAGGGCTGCCATTGATCCATTCGTTGGACAAAGCTCATGACACTTCGATCGAATCAAAATTATCTTTAATGCTTCTTCCAGTGACAAAGCGCCTGCAACACAACAGGCAACAAGCTCACCCAGACTGTGTCCAACTACAGCTGCGGGAAAGATACCCCAGCTTTGAAGTAGCTTGGCTGTGGAATACTGCAGAGTAAATGTTGCCGGTTGACCAACGATATTTCCCATAAGGTCAAAACGACTATCTTGGTCGAGCAATGCACTTTCCAGCGACCACGTTTCTCCCAGGTCTTGAATCATATGGCTTATCTCACTGACAGTATCTCGAAACAAGGGTTCACTGTCCATTAGTTGTCTTCCCATGCCAATCCAATTTGCCCCTTGACCACCAAAAACAAAAACAGGTCTTGAATGCTGGCTCATTGCTTTACCTTGAGAAACATGTTCTGTCCATCCAGTACTGTTCTCTCCAAACATTTCCAGCAAATCAGCTGCACCATGCAGTGAATCAAACACTACCGCCAAGCGATGTAAATGCTGACTGCGTCGCGTATTAAGCGACCAACAAATGTCGCTTTTTGCCCCCTCATCATTGAAGTTCTCTCTGAGCCACTTTGCGTGTTGCTTTGCCGTGTTCGTAAGTGCAGTCACTGAATGTGCGGAAAGGGTAATGACATGATTCTGCCTTGAACTTTTTTTCAGTGGCATGCTGTTTACCTCTGGGTACTCTTGTAATATAGCATGAACATTTGTCCCACCATATCCAAACGAGTTAATGGCTGCTGTCCTTGGATTTTTACCTTGCTTTGTCCATGGTTCACAGATATCTTGCACTTTAATTCCCTTCTCAGCAAGATTAAATTTGGGATTTAAAGTTTTGATGTTGATAGTTGGAACTAAAGTCTTGTTTTTAAGCATCAATGCAACCTTTATGAGGCCAGCCAGCCCAGATGCTGATTCTGTGTGATTTAAGTTTGATTTCACAGAACCAACGCGAAGAACCCGGCCATTTCCAGATGCATTCCTGGAGTATGTTGTGGCAATGGACTTGATTTCAACCACATCTCCAATGGCGGTTCCTGTTCCATGAGCTTCCAAATATTCAATATCCTCAGCATGTAGGCCAGATTCCTCGAGCACTTTCTGAGAGAGGTCTGCCTGAGTCTTTTCACTAGGAGCTGTGATAGGCACTGCACTTTGACCATCATTATTCATACTGCACGCAACAATTTCACAATAGATGTCATCTTTGTCCATAACAGCATCGTCTGTGAGCTTCAGTATTACAGCTGCAAACCCTTCGCCCCTTCCATACCCATCTCCAGAAGCATCAAAAGATTTACATCTTCCATCTGGGGCTAACAACCCACCGACACTGAAGATAATTTGTACTGAAGGATCTAAGATGATGTTTGGTGCACAGACAATTGCTACATCGCACTCCCCATTACGGAGGCAGTCACAGGCAATTTTAAGTGCAACCAATGAAGACGAACAAGCAGTGTCGACAGTTAGACTGGGTCCTGTTAGATTAAGGCAGAATGAGATCCTGTTTGCTAAAATTGAAGCTGTGACACCAGTGGAAAAGAACTGGTTGAGGTTTCTGCGGTTTTCAGGTTGCATTACACGGCTGCTATAGTCTAAATTCATAGCACCGACAAAGACACCAGTGTTCCCCTTCTGAAGATCTTCTAAACGTAAACCTGAATCTTCTATGGCTTCATAAGCTGTTTGAAGAAGAATTCTCTGTTGGGGATCCATGGCTTTAGCCTCCTGAGGTGAGATGTTGAAGAATTCGGGATTGAAATCTTGAATGTTTCCTAGATACGAGCCGCCAAGGGCACAAAGACGTCCTGGCGTAAAACGTTTCGGGTTGTACAGCATGTGGTAGTCATGATACTCACTGGGTCGATTTACTGGATAGTCCGGTTGAAAACCACTTTTTCCTTTAATAAGCATGTCCCAAAATAACTCCTTGTTTTCTGCATTTGGGAATCTGCAGCTTATACCTAAGAGAGCAACACCAGATGATTTTGACTCTCGTTTAAAAGTCTCTCTACAGGTAAATTCTTGGTATTGTTTCTGATGTTCCTTCAGTTCAAGTTGTTCTTGGGAAAGAATGAAGGATGGAGACACTGTTGCTCGAATGCAGGCTTCCATCGGCTTACTTGTTATAAATATAGCTGAAGGAATGTAGCCAAGAGAATGAAACACACCCAGTACAATGTGAATAGGAAGCACCCTAAGGAAAATCAGCGACAAGTTTGGAAACACAAATCCAAGACCAATGGAGCTCAGAATTGCTAATAGACCACCAGATAGTATGGGTATTCCAACAGAGTTTAGGGCACTAAGGGTTCGCTTTTTTGCAGTATTATCCACTGATAAAGCGCGAACTTGGCTCATCTGTACACTAAAGTTCACTGAAACAATGAAGCCAAGAGAGATGCAGATTACGCTTGCATAATTTAAAGGTACATCCCATAGATTCAGCAGCGCCACCATTTCGAGGACCTGGATGACAAGACCAATTGCAAGAACGACTACAATACGAATGTTAGCCGTCAAAAAAAGAGAGAGTACCAAGACAGAAATTCCTGCCACGGCAAAAAAGGATATACACTCCTTTTCTAATGTTATTAGCTGCTCTGTCTCTTGAAGAAGAGACGAAACAATAGCCACTGGTATGTGCTGCTGTTCTTTAAAGTCCGCCGTGTCATGTTTGAGGGATTGCAAGTATTTTTTCGTTAATGAAAATTGTTCTGAATAGATCATGTAGAGGTCAAAAGAACTTGCTACTAACTTCAAAGAGTCATTGTGCATGGTAAAGTTTAGATCCTCAAGGTATTTGGAATTCTTTGGATTTTCTAAAAATGCCACCAGACAAGATTTAAACTGTGTTCCAGTGCAAGTTATGTTTTGCATCTTAGCCCAGCCTTCAAATTCGCGGATCCAGCTTTCAACAGGACGGTTGCTGTAAGGGGCACTGCTAATGCTTTCCACAAATGACTGCAGCTTTTGCCGTAGACCACTGTCGCTGTAGTTGAGCTGGCTGTGAAAAACTATTTTCACTTTCGTTTCCTTTTCAAAGATTTTTCTCTGCTCGATCACATATTTGGTTGCTTCCGTCTGTGGTGAAACTTGCAATGGACTGTCAAACACTTGATTTGCAGGGGTAAGTACCACATAGGAGCTAAAAACGATAATTCCTATGAACAGCATCATGATAACAGAAGAACCTACTTTTCCAACGATGATTCTTCCATAAATCTGCTCAAAGCGATCTCTTTTATCCTCTTCCATTTCATCTCTTGTTAGGTCGGTCTCAATATATTTATCACACTTGTGCATTTTCGTGAGCCAGCAGAATAGGCACGCCATAATAAGAAGAAAGAAGACGACAAAATGGTATAGAACATTTATAAGAGCCATAACGGCAAAACCCCTGAACACCGGAAAAGAAGAGAGCTGTGTAAAGCAAAACATTAAAATACAAATAAGGTTGGATGTTGTAAGGGCCATGCCAGATTTCGTCATACAGTTTGCAATTCTGTGTTCAACAGATGGTATATGGTTTTGCTTGTGAATTTCCCTGATTAAAATTAATGCATCCAAGACTCCTTTGCAGTACATAAATATTGTGACCATCCAGATGGACTGCCATACATTTATAGAGGCAAGATAGGTCAGGCTAACAGATGAGACAAGGCCTATAACAACACATGCTGTAATCAAACAGCCCAGTATAATAGCCACGGGGCGAAAACTCGCCAGTGTACAGTTCACTAGAACGACAGTGGAGCAGAGTAGGACTGCAAAAGTGACAAAAGTTTCTGCCCTTCTAAAAGAAAAGAGTAAGGAAGCAACACTTTCATGGTTCTGGGAGGAAGTAAAAAACAGTAGTGCACATTTCATCTTTGGACGAAGTTCCTCCATTTTTTGAAGAAATGATGCTTCCCATGATGAGATATCATTTCCTGATGGACCACTTTCTGAAGGGTTCTTCAAATAGTAGACCATTCTGATTGCTTTTGCAGATATGCTCCCTTTCTTTGTACTGCTGTTCTTGCTCGTAAAGCCACTGAAAAATAGTTGCTGATTAAATGTGAATGAACGGCCATCGGATAAAGTTGTACCTAACTGTTCATTCCATTCTCGTGCAATAGATTCTGCACAACGTTCGCTTTGATTCTTATTCAAATCACACACTTCTAAGGGGTTAGTCATCATACATGAATAATTTGTCGACTGCCAATTATTTCTCGCTTGCATGCACAAACTTTGAAAATTGTCTAGGTTAACAACTGTCTTATGCACGAGTAATGCATCTTCCAAACAAGCACCTGAGAGCACATTTTCGCCTTTCTTTGCCACAGCTTCCACAATCACCTCTTCTCGTCTGGACTGAAGCGATGGGAAAACCTCCGTTGCCTTCTTCAGGTCCTTCATCAATCGACTGTCTTCGGAGACCCAGAATTCATCTTTAAGGTTTGGGGGAATCATGGTTAGGAAACCTAGCCAGCTAACAACTGTCAGAAGGGTGAGTGTGAAGATTATCTTTCCTGGAAATTTCACTATCAGTTTGCCAAGCTTTTCCAATATCATCTGGTATTTGATGAGCACAAAATGAACGCCTATGACAAAACCTGTGGAAAGCCTTTTTAGTATACGCCATTTTGGTTTTGCTTTACTTCTAGAAACTCTGTTGAAAAATGAAAAAGGGAAAAAAGCCTTTAGTAGTTATTTCGTTGGCTTGCGAAGAATTAAAATTATAGCAACTAAGAACACGGGCACAAGTAAAGAAAAAGAAACAGCCATGGAAAAACGTCATTGCTACAAGAACATTTTTTATTATACAATTGCCAACACTTTCGATTTTCGATCCTTTCACTAGGATGTTACAATGGCAGAAAACGAAAGACAAGCAACAATTAATGAAATCGGGTAACTAGGGACCTTAAGCATCGACGACGAAATGGGACGACGACTACGACCGGAAGTGACATTTTCCCGCGCGAACCTTCTGGGCACGCGTCAGGTTGTCAAAACGTCATCCAGCCTTCGTCGACGACGAAATTCAGGAAGGCTTCCCGTCGTCGCTAAAACGTAAGTATAAAACTATACTTTTTGCATGCAAATCACTCTTTTCTCCCCTTGTCATTCAGTACAAGTAGAAATTTCTTCTTTGTAGATTAGCAGAATCCAAATGTTAAGCACTTTGTCGATTTCTTCGCTTGCTAACTTGAATTTACTTTTCAGATTTGGTTTGCCTCCAAAACCTGAGAGTGATGGCGGATCAACCAGTCCAAAAGACAAGTTAGCTCTCCTCTGCTATCTTCCGAACCTGTTAGATTAGATGCTGTTCGTTCCCTGACGGTCTATGTCTACTCGTGCACTCTAGGTTGTATTAAGGGATAAATGTTCATTTTTTCAAGCTAAAATGTAATAATTTCTCATGTTGTTTTTAGCTGCTAGTAAAGGCAAATATTTCGAGTGGACTCAGCTGGAACATGATGCGGCTATGAGGAGAGCCAAGAGTGGACAAATATGGGAGAACATTGCAGCAGCACTGAATTCTCTTCAGCAGCCGAAACTGTTTAGCGTAACTGCAAGTCAACAGCCGTTCGAGATCGTTATTCGATTTTAACTTCAAAACAAAAACAAAAGCTGCGCGACGAAGAGAACTGCCTCCAAAATCAAATAATCCAGGTCGCAAAGAAAACATTTGCCATTGTCGATTCAACCATCGTCATAGCTTATAGGATGCAAATTACGGACAAGACTGTAACAAAACAAAGTTCTTCGCAAATAAAAATTCGACGTCTGACTGGGAAGCTGCACTGCTTAAACTTCGTTTTGCCCGTCAAAAGCAAAACCCTTGGCCCAGTCTACAGCGGTTGCGAATCGTCGTCGTCCGCTTCGTTGTCGATGCTTAAGTTCCCTACTGTCTCGTTCGAGACCGCAATAGAGAGACGAAAATTTTCTTAAGTTACTTTACCCGATAGAGCTTTCCCTACTAAAACAAATCATAGTTGCAAGAAGAAAGAAGCGTGTACGACAGCTGGCTTTGGTCAAATGACTTTTTTGGCAAGTACCATCAACTTTGCTAGAGGGAGGAGTGGGGAATTGACGCCATTATTACTAGGGACCTTAAGCTACGACGACGACGACGACAACAACAACGTCATAAAACAATTGGTTTTATGAGCAAAACAACTACTCTGCACGTGCATCACGCTTTTTAGTACATTTCTTTGACGTCCACTGCACGACTACGACGTGAAACCTCCCAATGCGACGTTTTATGTACTACGTGGACATACTACGACAATTTTCCCTTCTCTATTTGAACACGGATAAAGCCCTTTTGAATTCAACTCCAGGAAAAGTCGCCTACATTTGACGAATTGAGCGGTTCCAAATAGACGCGATAAAGTTTGAAATGACACAAATTCATTTTTATTGATTTTTCATGTTTTCACTGTCTTCGTCTTCGTCGTCGTTGTCGTTGGTTGAGGTCGCTACTGTCTATCGTAATTCACTGAAAGACAGATACTTTCCCGATTGACAAAGAACTGTATTTAGATATTATAACCATTGCTATGAATTTGTTTCAAGTTTTATCACAAAATTTTTTAATATATGTGCTCTTGATCCGAAGAAAGAGACTATGATTCTCTGCATGAGTAATATTTTCATCCCTCTTTTAAAAGAGCAATATCAATCAGTCTCGATTGTACTGTCCTATCGCGAGGTAATATTGTTGGAAATACTTATGTACGGGAAAACTGTTAGCAACAGAAATAAGAGTTACGAAAAATGATAGTGATTATCTAACACTTGCAAAACGTTTTTTAAAAATATAAAGTTGATTTAAAAAGTTTAAAACGCGAAAAAAAAAAAAGGTAAAACAAAAGTAACAATAATTATAGTCAATCCAATGTAACATAATTATTTTATATACATTAGTACAAACCAGATAAGAGGGCAGTCTCAAAAACTTGTGATGTAGAAAAATGTCAAGTTTACTCACCTGTAGCTTTTTCCCTTGAGTTCCAAGTCAGGCTCCTCCATTTTCGTTCATTTGGGATGATCTGTACCAGGATTATCAAAATTGTAAATTGTAATGAATTGATAAAGATTATAAGGACTTATCAGTCTCAATTGAAGTGAAATGAGACAGCACAAATAGATGATAGAAACTATAGTGAATTATAGTTGACTCTAGGAAAATCAATAGTACTTTTGTCGACAAAGGTAGCCTCCCTGCACCCCATCAGGGTTATAATAAAGGCTACGAGTCCTCAGATTCTATGTTCGCAGGATTTAGATCAACTTTCGCGGCTAAGAAGAAGTGAAAATGATCAGTAACGTTTAGTTTATTGGCTCAGTTACGCTGTAATCAGAGTGATATATGCTTTACCACAGGTCAAGCGTGGGTTTATAATCAAAGGTGATCATATGAAAATTCCCTTCAAGTTGACGGCAAATCTTTGAAAAGCTTTGAACAGTGAAAATTCTTAGGATAGAAATTCCTTACGATTGAGTAGTTATTGAAGGATATCGAACCAGGACTTAAAAGTTTCCTATGGAAAGCTTTCCTTCCATTAATCTGCAATCAGCAGCTGGTTGAGAATATACTTGTTTGAGAAAAGACCGCATAATTTTAAGTACGGAACCGGGCTTTCCACGGTGTATGCAAAATGACACTCATCTATTTGGTACCAGATTGTAAGTGTGTCATTTTTAAGTTCTAAGAAGAACATAACACTCTGCTTAGCTGTGACTGCAACTGAGATCGGTTTCGCAACCAAAATATTAGATCTTTCATCAGTTGCTTAGGTATATATAGCTGTTAATAAGGGCTCACCAAGAGAGTTAGTGTCGTAAACGAAACTTTAGTCTGTTCTTTTCGTGCAGCATCCAGAATAAGCTAGTGATTGGTTTTTAAAACAAGAAGCTGATTGGATAATTTATCTGGCCTATGTTGTGAGAGGGCAACTTGATCCTGTTTCAGTTTCAAACATGAACATAGAAGCGAGCAAGACTTCAAAATAAAATATAACATGTACAGATACTGAAATGCAGTTTCAGTCGGCTATGCACCATATTATTCAACAGTCATGAGAATCATAACACTTCATACAACACAAGTCATGTAGTTGCACTCGAATATTATACAAAAAGTAACAATATAAAGAAAAATGTTAACAGAACTCTGATAGGCAGTAGAGGTCATGGAAAGAACAAACGTACGTAACTGTCATTTTCACTAATATTAAAACATCAAAGTCAACATACTACTTGTTTTATGATAAATTTCACTCAACAACACACACAACTAGATTGAGTGGACATGAAGACTCGAACTTCAAAGCGTACATATGACAAATCAACGGAGTGATTTCTTAGCGAGTCGCCTTGAAGTCAAGTGATCTTTTCTAACCTACTGGGCAAGAAGATGCAAAGCCATATATATGACTTTAAAGGAAGATTTTGAAACCGAAAAGTCCAACCATCAGGTCTTCATGTCGCGGGAGTCAAAATCCAAGTGACCTGTATGTAATTACACTTCCATCAAGAACCCCAGCTCTCAGCTGAAATATGGTAAGAAACAATCAACTAAACTACATATTAAAACCTATATCCACTGTATACAGCCGGTCACTTATGACCATATCATTAAATAACAAGAGAATCAACTGTTATTTGTCCTTATTTCGTTGTTCAATTAATTTGAAGATACTCCATTTTGTATGATTCAAAGCTAACTGTGCATGATCTTCAGTAAGTCCGCTTTTGCAGTACGTGTCTTAGACTCTACCCGAGTAGCACATTCCCACTTAAAGGTTCATGCTATGCAAAAACCTCGAACATGATTTCATTTGTTCATTTACTTGCAGGTTCTAACATCGCGAAGAAGCACCTGTGAGGACAAAGACCCGTCAGTTTCGCTTTTCATTTTCCACCTGGTATCGTACATAACTTCATGCACTTGAAAAGACTAGATTTGATTTTGCCTTTAATGTTGTGGACATCTTATGTAAAGTAGGGAAATTAATGGGTCATAAATTTTGCAACGTTTTAATTTTTAATTTGACTAATTCATGAATTGGAAGGACCACACTTATATTGAACTCACTGACAGACTATGTATAAAACGAATCATTACTATATTTCTAGAGTATTAAAATCTACAAATTTCATTTGAGCTGTTGTTGAGAAAACGTAAACGCTAATAACTTCTATGTTAAATATATTTCATAACAACACCCGTTTGTAGTGTGAAAGATTCTCAAGCCGGGATGAGTTGTTTCGGTTGATCTGTTGATGCGAAAAGGTAAATTATCGGATACTATACTTCTCCTTACGGCATTATTAAGCTTGTGCGAGTAATCACTGTGCGAAAATCTGGGCATTTCCATGTGCCGTTTAATCAACGTTCACGGGAGGCCATGAAATTTCCATGCTACTATTGATGAGCTTTGTCGCGAAGTACATGGGCATTCATTTGCGAGTTCCGCTTGATATCTGAGGCCCGATTCAGGGACCTAAGATCCTGGTGTCTGAATAGGACTTTCATAAGTCAACATTAAGTAGATAACATGGATTTAGATGCTTGTATCCAAAAAAGCGCTTTTTCAGCTTTATTTTTAGCTCATGGATGACGTTGTCATGCCATGGGCTTTCGGAGGCACTGAATGGCACTCGATCACTTACTCACTCACTCACTCACTCACTCACTCACTCATTAATTTATTTATTAAAGTCAGATTAAACACGTTACTCCTACCTCCCTTACTTAGTATTACTTTTGTTACAAGTGCCTTTTACGTATATGTTTGGAATATCCTAGAGGGTACTAGTAAGGCGAATTTTTTTTCCCGACAGATCAATTATAGAGATGGGTTGGAAATATTCTAAATAACACTGATCAGGTGACTAATAATATCATCCGCAAGAAATGGACTTAGAATTGTTAAAAGGACATTGAAATAATTGAGCGTGGATCATTGTTGTATATTTGGACGAATTGTGCACATTTGTTCGCGATATTATACTTGATACGGAGAAGATGCGATCGACAGGAGTGTGAAAGAGCTATTGCAGCCTAACGATGGGATTTCGTTCAGCGAAAAGAGAATAAGCCAAAGAGCCTTATAATCACTGCAAAAAAACGGTCCTCGAATTGTAAAAGCGACATTGAGGTGTATCTATTGTGGTTTGAATTGTGGTCGAATCCATTCGACCATTTGTCTTCGTATGCAAACAGGGAATGAATTAATGTTGTGTCAACTAGAAGCACAGGTTTTAGAACCAACAAGCGTTACGCTATTTTGCTTGAATTCTTGGGTGATCTTCTGGATCTTTGCCTTAAAGTAGGCTTTTGTTTGTCGGTGATTGCATTTAGAAGTGCTATTAATGTAATTTCTACAAGAAATGCTGCGCTGGTATAAACAAGTCTCTAGAACATTCAGGTGGAGAAAGGCAATCGGATACTTCGACTGCGTTTAAATTACTTGGCTAGGTCAGAAAGCACGTACTGAGCTTAATCCGTTTTATTAAAATAATTTTTAGCTCGTGTATATTAAAAGCGCGTTCTAAAGCAGTTCAATTTAGCCATAAACGCCAGTATTCTGTATTTAATATAGCTCGTACTGCATATATGAACCGTTACGTACTCATCATATGGAAACATTTATTTAAAAGCATCGCACTATTAAAACCACGGTTTAAATAAAACTCGTGTATGTAAGACTTGGCTATTTTACAATAAAGTGCACTGTTGTTCGGAAAGTGTTTGACAGTCACATGAGAAAGCAAATTATTTTACAACTAAAAAGCGTTAAGAATTGCTTTTAAAAGTGATCTTTTCTTTGTAAGTAGAAATGCTGCGCTGATAACAAGTTTCTAGAATGTTCAAGTGCACATGCAATCGGATACTTCGAGTCACGCTGTATTTTGGCAAGTCCGTACAAAAAGATTTATATGTTTTTTTCTGATTATTGAACTGTCTTTTCTACATTAATTCAATTCATCCATGAGCTCGCTCCTAGGAGCCTTTGATACTGATTTAATGTGAGTCCAGTTCAAACACCCTCTAATACTAGTTTACCCTTCCTACGAAATTGCATAAAGAGGTAAAATTTTGTTTGGCCGTTTGATTCCGAACTTTTGTCTTTTTCAGAAAAAAAGAAATAACTAGTCAGAACACCATTGTAAACCAGTTCTGCATATTTTGCTTCACGTGGCCTGAAAATGTGGAGTACGTATGGAGGAAGGAGCGTTTGTGTGAAAGAGTAAGCACTCATTGAACTTATCCTTTAAACATGACCGTGTACGTTCTTAGTAATCTTTCAGGAATGTAAAAATGTTCTATATTAAAGGAAAACGATGTTACGAAAGAGCAAATGAATACATTTAGAAGGTAAAGTAAACTTTATTTTAAACGTTCAATTTCATAAACAGATGACCCACTTTTCGTGCACCAAATTTTATCTTGTTTGTTTAGGTCCTCTTAACATTGGGAATCACTTTTTTAAAAGTTCTTAATTTACATTTTTTAAATCATCTTAGAAAGCTCTGGCGCTGCGGTGGATTAATTTCAAGTACCTTTTAATGGGCGTTATGCGAGGAACATGGAAATTTCCATGATCCTTTTAAACAGCTTGGTCGCCGCGAGGAACATGGAAATTCCATGTTCCTTTTAAACCTACTTCGTCGCAAGGAACATGAAAATTTCCATGTTTCTTTTGAACTAGCATGGTCGTAAGGAACATGGAAATTTCCATGTTCCTTGCGACAATTTCTTTCAACAAGCTTATCTCTGAGGGAACATGGAAATTTTAACCAACTAAGGCGAAGGAACATGGAAATTTTCATGCTCCTTTTCACCAGCTTTGTCGCAAGGATCATGGAAATTTCCACGTTCCTTGCGACAAGACTGGTTGAAAAGAACATGGAAACTTTTAACTAGATCCGCCTGAAAATTTCCACTTTCTACTTTTTATAGGAAAGATATACTGAAAATATTGATATTTTTGACAGATTGTTTAATTTTTTGAAAAGAGGAATCCTTTGAGGCTTTTCAGCTCCAAAAAAAAAAACTATGGCTTTAGTCATTTTTGCACATAATTCCCATTTAGGGGCATTATTTACCCTATTTATTTCCTTTTTGGTAAAAATTTGAAAGTATTTAAAAGTTTCTACCGTAATGTGTTTGCAATTATATTTAATTCGAGTGCCTTCATTTCCACTTTTGAAGATTTAAATCAAGTACTTGCAAGATTTCATAAGATTCTACTTTTTCTTAACCTAACGCGATAATGCAGTATTTGGCAAAATGTAAGTAATCAAAGTTAAATTGCGACGAAAAACGTTCCACTGTTTGAAAATTTAGCGCCAATAGGTCATTTCTTACCAAATTTCTTGTATTTTTTTGTAAAACAATATGACCAAAATCATCCATTTTTGCAAGAAATGCTGCTTTGGAATATCAAGTTTAACTTTAAATAGGAGAAAATAGGAATAGACTCAAAAAATAGGAAAAAATAGGAACTGGACACCCTGGCGGGTGTTCTTGCGTAAATGAATAAATATTTACAATTAATAAGTGATATATCGCGTTCATCGCGCTTTTTGTACATTTCTTTGCCGCCGTTACACTACTATGACGTGACACTTCTTAATTGGAGGACGTAAACACAATTCTATTTTTAAACCTCGATACAGTATAACTCCAGAAAAATATTCACCAACATTTGACAAAATTGAACGAGATGTGACATGGAAAAACAGCGATGAACATTAAAACAGCAAAGTTTCATTTTTTAGAGATCCAGTCTCACACAACTTTGAAGGAGAATGTCTCAAAATCAATGGAGGATAAAGGGGACAGGGAAGGCATCCCTCATACACACCCTATTACATATGTAACTCGTCTCGAGTTATTTTTAACACCACAGATCTCAAGGGGGATTAGACAACAGCCAATCACATAGCGCGAATGTGTTCCGCGTGGATGACCCACGCTCAGAGCCACGCGTCCTTCACGAATTGACGCAGAACAAAATGGCGGAAGACGCGGAGAGCGATATTGATATTCGTTTTGTCGACGAAAACGACTACAGAGAGAGTTCTGCTAAACCTGTGTCAGCGAAACGGAAATTAAAAAAGAATCGCCCTTCCTCTCTTGTATAGAGCTAACAGTACAGCATGGAGATCCTTAACTCACTGAATATTCTCTCAGGATCATTTATAATTTACAGTTTGAAGAGAGCAATTTCTGGTTTGATATTTATTCACTCAACAAAAATAACACTTGGCGTCCTACTTGCTTTATCGTACAAACGACCGGTTTCAGTAGACCGGCGAAATTTCTCATTTTATTAAAGCACTGAGGTTACGACAACTTCGAGTTAAACTGATTTCACGGGTTGTCAAAGAGTCCAGCGATTCCCTTTTCCCAGGTGAGAGCCGACTCATTTCGCTTCAATATTCAGAAATGCTCTCGATCTCTTTACGCTTTCATTGCCTTTCGCCCGTCATGTTTTGCACGGCGTTTAGTCATGCGAAACCTCCACGAAACATCCACGCAGCGCGCGAGGTAACTTTATCGCGATTCTAAAAATAACTCGAGACGAATTACCTATGGAATAGGGTGTGTATGGGGGATGTCTTCTCTGTCCCCTTTATCCTCTCTTGCTCAAAATACATCACTCCCCCAGGCCCAAAGTGTCATGGCCTGAGATAAAATGCTACGGATTTAAAAAAATCTGTAAAAAAAATTCAGATTAATCTAAAATCATAAACAATCTGCAACATCGTTTATTACAAGTTTTCAATTTTTATTCTGATTATTCTTTGACAAATTTGGGGTGATATGCACTTTACACTATGGTATTAAACTAACATAATTAACGTCTTTCCATTTTGATTATCTCAGGGCCGCAGCGCTCTATTCGGGGGCGGCAAATTAATATAAACTTTTTCTCCCAAATGCGGTGCTTATCCGAGGGTGGCACTCAATCGAGTAAATATGGTATGTAAACAAATATTTATACCAAGTCACAAGTAAAAAATATCGAATGTCTGTCAAAAATTACATGCTTGCAAAACAGGTGGTCACATTCTCTTGAAGGGTAATCTCTAATTTGGGCACGTGCTAAATGTAAGGACACATTTTTCATGACAAAAGTCTCCTTGCACGTGAAGATATTTGTAAATTTCAAAGGTCGTGTCACTAACGCAAATACCTAACATAAATGAGCATAATCCAAAACATGCATGTACAGAACAATTCATCTCATAATATTCATTTACTTATCTGATTTCAACTCAGGTAGAGTCTTGACATGTAGTAGCAAGTTCTATAATCTAGGCGAGCTATGTATGATTGGCGATACTGGGGTTTTAAGAATTATATACCCCTAGCGCATATGGAACTTTCCTCGTAAACGAACTGAATCATACAGTATTCTGCATGTCTGGCCTTCAGAATTATCGTTTTTCTTGCATGAGTACTTACAGACATTATGGGACTTACGACACGGATTCATAATCTTTTACAGTTTCTATAGAACCACAAAAAAGGTGATGACTACGTATGTGCTCAAATGAGGGGTTGTCTTCGAAAAATAACACAAATTTCTTGACCATGCTTAACCTTTACAATAAATTGTAAGTATGAATTAACTTTATAAAGGTTTTGTTTTCTTTGTCAACTTAAACTGTTAACCCTTTTCTGAAAAAAAAAAAAAAAAAGAAAAAAAAAAGCTGTTGATTTCTCCATGCGTTCTTGGTGACCCAACGAAAAACCAGTGTGAACTTGTAAATGTTCAGTTTTTCCGATCAAAAGAAAAACAACAAAGCATAAGGTATCAAAACCAAAACACTTGAGTATTTCAAACTTGAAGAACTTAGTCTATCTTCAATTGCTTTAAAAAAATATAAAAGATTCTTAAATTTTGCGCAATTATATTGTCCAAACAACAACAAAAAAAAGAGAGAAAAAGAAAAAGGACACTTGGTAAGAATAACCAATGGCCACCCAACGTTCACACACAACTACAATCAAAGGTTTCAGATGTCCTCCTTCCATCCCTCATCTCAGTTTAATATGGAATAGAAAATCAACAAATTGAGTTCAGAACCATGCACAACATCATAGGTTGAAAGTTTTGGCCAAAGTGGTGGTATGAATCGCTTGATACCAGAGGTCACTAAGTCCTCTTGAAAACTAGACCACAAATCATCTATTGACGGATAACAGTCCTGAAGTAGAATGCATGACAGAGTCTACATATTTAGACTAGTTAGTTTTGCCGTCACTCTTTCTGCCGTCCTGTTGCGTAAACTCATTAAAACAATAGGGAGACAGCGACGGCAACGGGGATGGCAAAAAGAATTGGTAAACATGAGCAAAACAAGTATCTTGTACACTACTTAGCTGCCGTTGCACGACTGCGAAGTGAAACTTCCTAATCCGCTCTGTTCCAAAATTTCACGAGCCTGCTTTATGGAGTATATTAAGGTGAACAAAACTCAAAAATTTTCTTTTTCTGTTTCTAAACTAAATACAATCTTTTCGGATACAACCCCAGAAAACTTCGCAAACATTTGACAAATTAAACAAAATATTTGCTTGCAAATAGAATTTTTATGTCTTCTCTCTTTGACCAGGGTTTATTTGATAATCAGGGGGACTGGGTTTGGGTCAGGTGTCAATGGCCATTATGTTCAACCCCCCTCTAAGGTTTTAGACAAGTCACATGAACTCCCAAGCCATGTGCTTGCCATTCGTTGGCCCGCATCTTTACTGCGCAAACATATTATAACAGAATTCATTCTTGTTCTGTTTGTTTCAATAAAAGCGGCTATGGGCCTATTGTCCATAGCCATATTGCTCCAACTTAAGCGTGTTTATTTTTATTGTCCAGTAAACAGAGCTCAGGCAAGCGCAGCATTTATGGGTTGTGTTTTGGGCGGGGATGAAGTCTAAGTTTGAACAAGAATCGCCGAAAGGCGATTTTTAACTGGGCTGCCAAGGGGCTATTTTTTCTGAGGAAGGGGGCGGCTATACACACTCAGGCTACCATAAAACCTTGTCGGCAACCATTGCATGCGACAGAACCTCATGTGAGACTGAAATATAAACTCATTCAGAACATTGTACCCTTTTGAAAGACATTCGTAACCAAAGAAAAAGAGTACCATTTTTAAGTGGGGGCTGTATAATAACTTTTAAATTCCACCATTATGAATAAAAATAGACAAGTTAGCCATTAATTCTAAGCAGGAAACAATTTGCATTATTTCCACGTACTCCTCCCCTAATTCCTCTGTGCCCCAAAATATAGCGTGACAGAATAACGTGAACTAATTTGACGTAACTGGAAATTCCAAAACTTGTTGTCGTTCTACGAGTATAATGAGCTGATTTACACTAGACAGAAATATTGTATTGTATGAAAACCAGAAGTATACTAAAACAGACAGTTAACTGCCCATTGATCCCGCCTGATCCAGGGGCCTCACTGACTGCACGGAGACTTTACTGCGCTTTTCACAAACATGCGAACTCTAAAGTTCAAAAGCCACCTTCACAATTGTGTTTATCGCTGCCGTCAATCATAATTACGATCACAAGCAACGAACCTTGAAACAGAGAAACACACAAAACGGATCGAAATCTACAAATCACAAACCATGACCTTTTGAACCCGTGAAGTAGAGTTTTGTTTCCTAAGAGGTCCGTTAAGATGATTGATAGCAGCGAAAAACGTAATCGTCGGTTGGCTTCTGAACTTCAGAATTCGCATGTTTGTGAAAAGTGCGATCCTAATTTGCGGTCCACAGTCTACATGAAAACGCACTCTTTTCTCCGCAAGAAGAAAAATATTCAGTTTTAAGATTTTCCTCATGGTATTTTTCTCTAACTTAAAGGATTAAAACCCTTTGCATTTTGAGACCTAAAAAAGTTTAAAGATTTCTCGCTCGCATGTTGCGTTCACCAGCACGCACTTCAAACAATGTAAATAGATGGAACGATCGATAACATATTTTTTACCTGATACCGATGCGCGTTAAAAATTCGCTCCAGTTCTGTTTGTCTCACCCAAGACGAACTTTTCTTCATGGAAGATAACTATGCCGCTTTATAACTCGTCCGAAGTTTTTGTGCCAGCTAAACAATATTGAAACACTATTCACAGTGACTCCTTGGATATTAACAAGACTGAACGTGACGCACTATTATGCCTTTGTTTACTTCTGATCACATCTTCAAGCGAAGTCTCTCTTTTCAAGCGATTCATCTCAATGCACAATAATTGACCCTTATATTAGTTAAAACCCTATGATTCATTTATATTAATGCTGTTTTTGCCCCTCACATTGACTGTGTTCGTTCGTATTCAAAACACCTT
This sequence comes from Porites rus, assembly GCA_964035705.1. NCBI lineage: Eukaryota > Metazoa > Cnidaria > Anthozoa > Scleractinia > Poritidae > Porites > Porites rus. The sequence goes on along the minus strand of OZ038003.1, from coordinate 9,607,072 downwards.
TACGAAAAGGGTGTCTGTAAAACGCGGACCGGATACCTGCGGATGGCAATATGCGGATAGAAAAATGCGGATGGAAAAAAGAAATGCGGATAGAAAAAAAAGTGAGAAGGGAAAAAAAAAAAGAAATGTGGATGGCAAAAAAAGAAAACAAACAAACAATTAATGAAAGAAATCTTTCTTTCAAGTCGCTGTCACGTGGTTGAACCCTTCACTTACATACAGAACGTGATGCCAATAGTTGACACTGCAGTTATTTTGTACCCTGTAATTCCTTTCATTAATGTCACAGAAATAAGGACGCTCCGTTCCTCCTCCTTAAATGCACACACACTTGGTGCACTTCTCCTTTGAGTGTTTAGCCTAAGGTTTGCAGGCAAGGTAAACAGCTCAAAAAATCGGCTAGCAAAGGTTCGCTTATTTTGCACTGGCTCCGTTTAATATTCTTCTCTTTACCAAATAAGGAGCCAGTGGTCCCTGCAATCACGGGTCAGAATGCAGAATATTACCATACCAGCAGCTAAAGCGGTGTAATTCACGAAGCAGTCTGTCTTTACTTTCGGGAGTGATCGCTTTTTTTTTTAACATTTAGTTCATTAGGAATTTCATTATTATCAAGAAAAGAAGGGGAGGCATGATTTCTTTGCTCTCACTGGATATAGTGTACTCAACTTACAGAAAGAATATTCTCAGGGCAATCAAATCAAGACTTATTTGTATGAGCGGCTCAAGACAGAAAAAATTGCAGTATCATTTAGAAAAAATGCCGAACGTTCCGATTTGGCAGATGCCAATCAACTCCGCCTGATCCGCCTATCATGTGGATTTATTTTTTACAAGTTCTCTCTCTGGGAATTTATAAGTGCACGAATAATGAGTTCGAATTTTTAAAATTGCAAAATATACTGCAGATTGAAAAAAAAAAAACAGACTTCTTGATCAATCGCAAAAATTATTTCCCAAAAAGGTGTAAAAATAATCTGCAAAATTAAACTCCCGCAAAGAAGTGTCGCTTGGAAACGCATTAATGAAGGCTACTTTCTGTTTCATTTGTTTTTGTTTCGAATTTTTCTGCTAGCAAAATGGTTTCGAACACATATCCTCAGTGAGTTTTTAGAACGTCTGTATCGAGCAACGTAAAACTCGTTTTTAAAAGCGTGAAGGGCAGAATTCGGAATCGAAAATAATCTATATAACTGATTCGAATTATTTGGCCCGCTCCCGTCTATCTGCGAAGCAGCAACCAAACATATTTTTTCTACATGGAAAGATGTTTAATTATTACAAATCAGAAAAAAACAAAGCTGCTTCTTAAGAAGACTATATAAATGTTTTAGCTATGTCTACACCAGATCAGCATTCTTTATATGTGATAGAAGCTTTTCGTAAAACTGTGAAAATGGAACGAAGGCCAGAAAAATGACTCCGTTTAGGGCACGGCATATTGCTTGAAAATGAATTTCTGTAGAAAAACCCTCATGAAACAAGACCGATTCACACAAAACCGAGAGGAAATTGTGTAACAGAAGACCACTAGTGTAACAGTAGCTTAGCTTTTGATCTCAAAAACGGGCTTCTGCAGGTGTCTGCAATCACCCTCTGAACTGTCTGCTATGGCAGAGTTAACCAGAGTCAAGGCAGAGCGAAAGTTGATTTGTATTATGAGCCCTTTTGAAAATCAGGCTCCTTTGTGAGGAAACATGGCGATTTAGCAGAGGCAAGCGTGAAATAGGCGACGCAAAGCACGCCGATTTTTTCGCGTAGTTCACCCTATTTTTTGGTTTAGTTTGTTTTCTCTAATTTTCTTTTAATTTGAGGAAATTTAGTCCTTTTTTGTTCTTGTTGTCCGAACAACGTTATACACGTTTTGTTTTGTTAAGAAATGTTTTAGTGACACAATTTATATATCCAAATTTGTGTTTTTTCGTTTTTGTTATTGTTCACAGTTTTTTCTATCCTCATTTTCCCATCCGCATCCGCCAGGTATCCAGTCCTCATTTTGCAGACACCTCCTTTGCTAGCCGATTTTTTGAGCTGTTTACCTTGCCTACAAGCCTTAAGCTGAACACTCAAAGGAGAAGTGCACTAAGTATGTGTGCATTTAAGGAGGAGGAACGGAACGTCCTTATTTCTGTGACATTAATGAAAGGAATTACAGGGTACAAAACTGTGTCAACTATTGGCATCACGTTCTGTATCTAAGTGAAGGGTCCAACCATGTAACAGCGACTTGAAAGAAAGATTTCTTTCTTTTGCTTGTTTGTTTATTTTTTTTTTTTTGCCATCCGCATTTCTCGTTTTTTCTTTCTTACTTTTTTTGTTTTCCGCATTTTTTTCCATCCGCATTTTTCCATCCGCATTTTCCCATCCGCATCCGCCATCCGCAGGTATCCGGTCCGCGTTTTACAGACACCCTTACGAAAATAAAGGTCGTATAAGTCATGTGTGTTATGTTTCGAGATAAATGGATTATACGCTTTTTTAAGTTTCCATTTTGCGGTGACTTCAGTTAACATCTTCATAAAATGGTAAAAGAAATATCCAGAAACATCACGAGAGCTGAAAACTTTCAAAGGCATGTTTCTGAAACTCGCTAATGCTGACATCAATATAGCGTGCTTGCTGAATGGGCGAAAACACAGAATTGTGATCACAAGATCATGTACAAATTTAATGATAAAAGCTTAGCAAGATACAAATACAAACAAAAGCAAACCCCCTGAAACCTCGACGTGGGCTACACTTGTATGCTCTACTCAGTCACCAAACCTTGTCAGTAATAGCTCCTATTTTCCTCAAGTCGCTCTCTGTGAAGCTCCCGGATGGGATGTTCCGGTGAAGCTTTATAAAACTTGTGCATTGTGCGCGAAATTCTCAGAGTCCCTATTTTTGTCCGTGTCTTCTTTATCCTCAGTATCCGAAATTTAGACCTCCAAAGTGGCGTGTGTTGCATTAAATAGAAGGAAATATTTAAAGGAAAAGCCAGTCTTCTAACATGGCAAAGTTGTCACGTCCCTCGCTTATGGACGTGCGTAGTGCCATTCATCGGCAACTGAGTTGTTCGCTTCACTGACTACGAAGGCTTACAATCAAGTCTTCAGCCATAGTGTCGTCAACTGGCGACACGTGTCGGTTTGAATGCAACGCGAGCATTTCTCTGAGTTTCCCAGCGCCAACATCATCTAACTGACTTAAACTCGAACAATAAAAAAATTATAGAGTGACTCCCATGATCGAGTCGCTTCGAACAACGCAAATAGCCTTCTTCAGGTTCGCAACGCTTTGTGGGTTTTTCAGGGGGAAGGGAGACGAGGTACAAAAAGTATCCGTGCAAGGCTCCGTGCAAGAGAAACTCATATGAAACCATTTGTGAGAACATCGTTTCTCAGTACCAGACCCTCGTGTCTTCCCTCCCCTGGGAGGCCGTTTTTCGCCGCAGACGACGGAAAGCCCATTTTATGACAGGGCGCACGGGCAGCCCAGTAAACAGTGCTAATTCACTATTTATATGATGTCATTCCGAAATTCTGCTACCATGGGAACATGACATAACGACTTTTCCTCTCATTACACATTTCTAAACCCGCTATCAACCATTAAATGGCCCTAAAAAGATGAACGATTTATGAATATTATTTGCCCCACTCTCTTTCCATCCCTCTTCCCCAAAGTACGTGTAATATATAACTTCTTCACTTACCCTGAATCAGTGCTAGAGAAGAGCAGGAAGTTCCTCAGAAGTTTTGTGCCGGAGGTAAATAAGGAATACCTACAATTTATTGTAAGAGGCCGTTAGAATGGACAAATGTCGAAAATTAGAGTATGTATCGGCCGCTTCTTAGCTTTTTGAAAAATACGTTCTAAGCTCCTAACTGCTTTTTTAAAAAAAAAAAAAAAAAAAAAAAAAAACACAATCAAAAGGATGACAGCAATGTTGCGGTTCGCAAAGCATACAAACACGCTTAAAGTATGAGTCACTAGCTATAAAGACTTAAAAAAAAAACGGCAACGTATTCTAACGGTTTTCATTTCTATAACATCTTGCGTTAGTAAACTAAATTCTAGATATGTTAAAGACTAATGAACAAGCACAAACTTAAATTGCTAACTCCTTCTTACCTTTTTTTTTATCAATAGCCTCTTGACAGACTGCACCGAAAAGATTTTTTATAGTGTTCCCTAGCTTTCTGCACCACGGAAAACAATATCTTTTCTTTTAACTCAACTTGACTAATAATTTGTACCAATGAGGGCCCTTGAGCATCATGGACGCCACAACCAAATCCATTGTGTACTAAAGGAAGTTTTTTTTCGTCTTCGTGTTTAAGAGATTTAATGACAAATCGGGGGCGGCGTTTCAGCACCAGAGATGTTAGTCTTGATCCTTAGGACTTAACCTCGTCAACAAATAAGAAAGCTAATTGAACTTGAAAGAGTAAGCACTCCGATCATTGAACTTATCCTTTAAACATGGCCGTGCACGTTCTTAGTAATCTTTCAGGAATATAAAAATGTTCTATATTAAAGGGAAACGATGTTACGAAAGAGCAAATGAATACATTTGGAAGGTAAAGTAAACTTTATTGTAAACGTTCAATTTCATAAACAGATGACTTACTTTTCGTGCACCAAATTTGATTTTGTTTTTTTAGGTTCTCTTAACATTGGGAATCACTTTTAAGTTCTTAATTTACATTTTTTAAATCATCTTAGTAAGCTCTGGCGCCGCGGTGGATTAATTTCAAGTACCTTTTAATGGGCCTTATGCGAGGATCATGGAAATTTTCATGTTCCTTTTAACCAGCTTTGTCGCAAGGAACATGGAAATTCCCATGTTCCTTGCGACAAGACTGGTTGAAAAGAACATGGAAACTTTTAACTAGATCCGCCTGAAAATTTCCACTTTCTACTTTTTATAGGAAAGATATACTGAAAATATTGATATTTTTGACAGATTGTTTAATTTTTTGAAAAGAGGAATCCTTTGAGGCGTTTCAGCTCCAAAAAAAAAACTATGGCTTTAGTCATTTTTGCACATAATTCCCATTTAGGGGCATTATTTACCCTATTTATTTCCTTTTTGGTAAAAATTTGAAAGTATTTAAAAGTTTCTACCGTAATGTGTTGGCAATTATATTTAATTCGAGTGCCTTCATTTCCACTTTTGAAGATTTAAATCAAGTACTCGCAAGTTTTCATAAGATTCTACTTTTTCTTAACCTAACGCAATAATGCAGTATTGGTAAAATGTAAGCAATCAAAGTTAAATTGCGATGAAAAACGTTCCACTGTTTGAAAATTTAGCGCAAATAGATCATTTCTTACCAAATTTCTTGTATTTTTTTGTAAAAAATATGACCAAAATCATCCATTTTTGCAAGAAATGCTACTTTGGAATATCAAGTTTAACTTTAAATAGGAGAAAATAGGAATAGACTCAAAAAATAGGAAAAAATGGGAACTGGACACACAAATCAGGGGAGGCGCTTCAGCACCAGGGATGTTGGTCCTGATCCTTAGGACTTAACCTCGTCAACAAATAAGAAAGCTAATTGAACTTTTAAAAACTGTAACTGAGGGATACTAGTGCATATACGCGATTTTGGCTTTAGAGCTCAACCAATCAGGAAGTCAAAGAAGGCGTTTTTGTTACTAATCATTGGAAAATTAATGCGCCTTTCACAAACATGCGAACTCTAAAGTTCAAAAGCCGCCTTCACAACTGCGTCTTTCGCTGCCGTCAATCATAATTACGATCACAAGCAACGAACCTTGAAACACAGAAACACATAAAACGGATCCAATCCATCAATCACAAATCACAAACCATGACCTTTTGAACCCGTTAAAGTAAAGTTTTGTTTCCTAAGAGGTTCGTTAAGACAGATTGACGGCAGTGAAAAACGCAATCGTCAGTTGGCTTTAGAACTTCAGAATTCGCACGTTTGTGAAAAGCGCAGTAAGAGCGATAAAAAAGAAATTTCGAGGAGACTTGAGTTTATATATTTCCCTTTTTGTCACTGAATCATTGTTTTCTTTTACTGCACTGTGTTTCCTTCATTTCTCTTCGATTATGAGAGCTGTCTCGCATTTTTTGTAGGGAATTTATTAGATAAACTTCAAAAATTGTACATGAATGGAACTGACATCTAGAAATTTTTAGCGGCCCTCAGGTATTGGAAAATTCTAGGCAATAATTGCTTCTCCGAACAATGAAAAGTCGTCGTCGTTGGTGTTAATCACGTCGTCCGAGGCGTCAGACTACTCTGACTACGAGTAGTCTCTCTTTTGTCTTCACCGTCGAGACACGCGAATTTGCACGTTTTCTCGGCACGCACTTCTTTTTTCTCTAGGGAGTCCCACCTTTTGTTATATTTCCCTTTTCCTGGGATGACGTGACTTTGAACACGACGACGACTTTTTACTGGATGCAGTCTTTAAAAATTACACGTTGTTTACAGACCAGGGCGTAAACATAATTTCGACAAAGATTTTGATAATTCCCGTATAAGAGCTTCATTAAAAGCTTCTTCTGAAGTTTCATACTCTTTTGTTGTCTTGTCTAACAAACCCTGCTTCTTGGCAACTTCCCCCCCCCCCCAACCCTAACTAAATCAGTAGTGTTTTTGTCTCTTCTCCTCTTTGATTTGTGACCGTTAAGTTGTGATTGCAGTCTTCGGCACATATAGAAAACCTTTTTTGTTCGAGCCGAAAAGATTTTAAAGAAACATAGTAGCTATTCTTTGGGTTGCTTGGCCTTTTTTTTCCAACACAGTCTTTTAGGTCTTCTCCGTCAATTTATTTGCATCCTTTCGAGCGTTTGTATGCACTTCTCTGTAAAGACAAACTCAGCCTATAAAGTCTCAGTTCATAAGTACAAACAAAAGAAAAAAGAGGCCTCTTCTGGCAGACGTTCTTTAGTTAGGGTTTTGTCACGCGTTCCATATTGGCGCAGCAACGCGTGACGAGCCCCTAGGGAACCTAGCCATATATTTTTGGTTTTGACTTCTTTTCTGGGTATTTTTTTACTTTCCAAGCCTAAGTTAATAACATTGCGTTGCCCTATCGTTATTTATAAGAAGTAAAGTGAAAGTTAAGTTTTAAGTTACTTCCTTTGCCGGTCAAAGGGAAGTGTCAAATGCAGCCTGAAGCAAGGCGAGAAAGCGTGACTCTCGCACGTGCCAAACTGGTCAACCTCCTCGTTGGCTGCAAAACGTCATGTGGTCGAGTGGATTTATTGTCTCTAGTACATCTTACATTTTTAATGTTCCTCCGAATGCGAGCCGCTACAGCAGATACAGGTCCAGAAAAAAGGTGAGAAAAAATTTAGCGCTTAAAATTTGTTATTCAGCTTCGGATTGTCAGAAGCCTACAGTAGTTCGACGCAAAAGCTCCCGCGGGTCGCCCTACATAATTTCGCGTTATTTTATTTTTCTATTTTGATGAGATAGTATTTCGGGAGGCTACATTATTGCAATTTCGATAGGGGAAATTGAAAGGAAAGGGCACTGAATTCGGGAAAGCGCTATAAGGGGGCTGTGAGCAAGAGACGTGCATGATTTTATTTTCTAAAAAAAATCCGCTGAAATTCAGCCTTTTAATAAACGAATAGATGATGTGCCAGCTGTCATTCGCCAGGAAGTTGGGTAAACCAGACGGCAGAGTTGGTTCCAGCGAGCAAGAAAGTACTCTTAACCATCTAATATAAAAGAAAAAGACTTTCACTGTAGACTGCTAGCAGTTCGTGTTTTCTCTTAGATAAGTCGAGTTCTCAGACGGAGTGAGCTAGTTTTACGCCCTCGTTTCTCGCGGCTTGCGCTCTTATTCCTGCCAGTGACTGCGAAGAAAATAAGAGACTGCTCGTAATAGAGAGGAGAAGTGTGACGTCACGTTATCATGGTAGCACTCTTTCTGGATGACAACAAAACCAACGACGACGGCGACGGCAAGGAGAACGGCAAAAAATAAAACGAATATATTAACAAACAACAACTTTGCACGTGCATCACGCTATTTTGTACATTTCTTTGCCTTCGTTACACCGCTACGACATGAAACTTCCTAATTTCACGAGCCCGCTTTATAGAGTAGGTGAACACAACACAAAAATTGTCGCTTTCTTTTTTTACTGAACTTGGATAACGATAGATACGGTCCCAAAGAAAATTTCGCCAAGATTTGCCAAATTAAATGAAGTTGAATAAGATCGGTGAAGTTTGAAGTAGTGCGAATAGACTTTAAGTGACTTTATCGGTTTGTTGTCATCCAATGGCTTGCCATGGCAACGTGACGTAACGACTTCTCCTTTGGATTTGTTGTTGTCAAGGAAACGGACGCACCAAGAAACAGGCGCCCCTCCCCCTCTCACCCAGAGACCTTGCACACAGGCTTTATTTATTCAAGGGTAAAACCTCGCTTCAATCCTGCATTCAATTTTTATTAGCACAAAACGGTAAGGCAGTTCTCTGTCAAAGGCGACCGTGGACATATGACGCATACGTGTAGTAGCACCGGGACTATATATAAATTTTCACTTTTTTTTTTTGTCCGCCCGATCACGGACTGTAAACAGTGATTTCTTGACCAGACCTGACACAATCGAGTGCTACTTCCGCACCGTTAACTTTCCGAGGGCAAGACAATTTTCAATCAGCATTGTGGCAAAGTACGTGGCAGTTACCTTGCGAGCCGAAGTCTCTATTTCACGGCTTTTAGCGTTTGTTGGGAAGTCGTTCGCGTCGCATGTTAGTGGCACAGTTGCATACGCGACTGACAAGTGACGAAAACGACCTCGTAAACGCTAAGGCCTTCTCCCCTTTTTCACTCGTGGGTACGCGCGAGCGTACCACGAGTTATTGCAGGGACAGAGATATGCAAATGAGTCACTCGCTCACTCGTAGTAGAAGCACTTCGTAATTAATCGGGTCCGAACTCGAGAGCGCGAAGATCTGTCGTTTCCAAAGAAGCACGCGCTCGCCGAAGTTCGGTAGCATCAAATTCCTCGCTGAGACAGTGCATCGTGCGCTACAGCACGTTTAGGATAGAGGTCTTACCAAATTTAAGACACGCAGGAATCTTTCAAATTAGTGCGGTTCAAAAGCCTTTGGCCCGTCCAGGCGTTAAATTTGACGAGAAGATGAGCATTTGCTCTTCGACTCCTTCAACTTCGACGCTGGCTTGATCTCCTACCTTGTAGTAGTGTAGTAGGTTATGTGTATGAATGAATTTATGGCGGTCAGTATAAAACACGGGCTGTGGACTGGGTATAAAATAGGGAATATAAAATACGAACTGGTGAAATATATGGGTAATAAAGGTACTTCTTCTTCTCCTTCTTAAGGACTCCCCGAGATCACGGGGGGAAATGGATGTGAGTTTGAGCATTACCTTTAAAATAACGGCGGAAATCGAGATAAGAAAACATAAGCTAATGTTTTGCGTCCTACTTCGCGGAGGAGTTGTGTCGGCTTTGTATCGCATATGTTCTTTCATTGCCATGAGATGCGTTTACATTGTTTTTAACTGTCAGTAGCCTGGTTTCAATTAGCCTTAATTTCATCCGATTGCTTCGAGCTGGTTTTTTCAATCGGTTAAGTATGGCTCGATCGTTTGCCCCGGTCGTTTGCCCGGCGGAAGTTCCATGGAAAAGGCATTAAACTTGAGACTTTTCACCATATCATGTGACCATCCTCAATGGCGTAGTGGCTATGTGAGGTCCGGTTAACCCGAAGGTACCGGTTTCAAATTCTGCTTAGGACCTTTTTTTCCCCTTCTTCCTTTTTTGTTTTGTCTTGTTTGCTTATTTGTTTTGCTGTTTTTTTTTTTTTTTTTTTTTTTAAAATATATACTTAAATAACTGTTACCTTATTCGTACTAATTTTCGCGAGGCTTTAATTTCGCGATTTTCGCGATTTGTAAAAAATCGCGAAATTAAAGACTCGCTAAAATTAGGATACGCGAAAATTAAACACGCGAAATTTAATACACTTCTATAATTGCTTTAATCAATGATTAACTGCGTTCACAGCTACATGGTAATTGTCATCAGTCTATTTATCATCTACTTCAGCACTTTCTTCATCCGAATCACTCATTTCTTCTTCTTGTACATGTAGCTCTTTTAAAACATCTTTCGTGCAGTCATCAAAATGTCCATTTAGGTCAGGCTCTTTATAATTAGCCAACACAAGCTCTTTGTATTTGTCAATTATCAATCTGTTCTTTGCTGTGGCTTCGATTTCAACCGCAACTTTAACTGGAATTTCAAGTCCTCCTTGTACAAGCGGTGATCGTCTGTGCGTTGTATTTATGACTTCAGCGACAGCAACCCCTCCTCGTTGGCATAGGTATTTGAAATTATATTTTTACAATTGACTTTTACAATTGGCTTTTATTACAAGGTGGTACAATATTGCAGTGGCATCTGATTGATTTGCAGTATTTGCTTGTTTTGTCTGATTATCAACGCTATTTCTTTTACGTAATTGCAAATCATGATTGTAAATCAATCGTTATTTAAGTGATCAATCAATAAAAAAACGGCTTTCTAAGTCTGTCTTTTGTCAATTTTCGCGAAATTAAATGCCCTAAATTTATCATTTTTTGCAAAATCGCGAAAATTAATGCTCGCGAAATATTCGTGTTCCAAATTCGCGAAATTAAGTGCCCGCGAAAATTAGTACGAATAAGGTACTAAAGTGAAATAAACAGCAAGAAAAGAATTGTGTTTCCAGAACAAGGATACGTAGTATATTTATAATCTGAATTTCTATCATTTCCGAAAATTCACTGTGGGAAAACCAGAGGTGATAACTCATTGACTATTTTCTAAACAACGTACCCACGAGTTGACGATAGTCTTTCTTTGATTTCTTTTCGTTTAGCGTCGAATGCGTTTCCTGATGTTGGATACGTCGGTCGGATTGAAAAAGAAAATCTAAAACAAAAAAAAAAATCACAAGAAGTCTCGGAATAGGAGACCCTGGTACCCCAGGATGGCGTTAAAAGTTAACATTCACATAGTTAGAATGCACAATATACTGCAAAAAAATGTTCGTGTTTTTGTTCCTGTTTTTCTCTATGCTGTTACTATGCTCATTTTTCAGATTAAAATAATTATTTTCAGTAATCAAAGGCTCCTAGGAGCGAGCTCATGGATGAATTGAATTAGTGTAAAAAAGACAGTTCAATAATCAAAGAAAAACATATAAATCTCTTTGAACGGTTCATGGTGTACGAACTTGCCAAAATACAGCGTGACTCGAAGTATCCGATTGCATGGGTACCTGAATATTCTAGAAACTTTTTATCAGCGCAGCATTTCTACATGCACAGTTACAAAGCAAAGATCACTTTTAAAAGCAATTATTAACGCTTTTTAGTTGTAAAATAATTTGCTTTCTCATGTGACTGTCAAACACTTTCCGATGCTTTCAAATAAATGTTTCCATATGATGAGTACGTAACGGTTAGTATACGCAGTACGAGCTATATTAAATACAGAATACAGGCGTTTATGGCTAAATTGAACTGCTTTAGAACGCGCTCTTGATAAACACGAGCTAACAATTATTTTAATACATGCAAAACGGATTAAGCTCAAAGCAGTACGTGCTCTGACCTAGACAAGTAATTTAAACGCAGTCGAAGTATCCGATTGCCTTTCGCCAGAGACTTGTTGCTCCTTGTTTATACCAGCGCAGCATTTCTCGTAGAAATTACATTAACAGCACTGCTAAATGGAATCACCGACAAACAAAAGCCTACTTTAAGGCAAAGATCACCTAAGAATTCAAGCAAAATAGCGTAACGCTTGTTAGTTCTAAAACCTGTGCTTCTAGTTGACACAACATTAATTCATTCCCTGTACGAAGACAAATGGTCGAAAGGATTCGTCCAAACAACTGAATAAACCTCAATAAATACTCCTCAATGTCGCTTTAACAATTCGAGGACAGTTTTTTTTGCAGTGATTATAAGGCTCTTTGGCTTATTCGCTTTTCGCTGAACGAAATCCCATCGTCAGGCTGCAATAGCGCTTTCTCGATCTTTCCGCTCCTGTTGATCGCATCTTCTCCATATCAAGTGCAATATCGGGAACAAATGTGCACAGTTCGTCCAAATATACAACAATGATCCACGCTCAATTATTTCAATGTCCTTTTAACAATTCTAAGTCCATTTCTTGCGGATGATATTATCAGTGTTCTTTAAAACATTGTTATTTATACAAAACTCCTTCTCTATAATTGATGTGTCGGGAAAAAAAATTCGCCTTACTAGTACCCTCTAGAATATTCCAAACATATACTTAAAAGGCACTTGGAAAAAAAGTCATACTAAGTAAGGGAGGTAGGAGTAACGTGTTTAATTTGACTTTAATGAATAAATTAATGAGAATCGAGTGAGTGAGTGAGTGAGTGAGTGAGTGATCAAGTGCCATTCGAGTGCCTCCAAAAGCCCATGGCATGACTACGTCATCCATGAGCTAAAAACTGGTTTAACTACGTCGTTACCCTTTTTTTTTTTGAAAATGCCAAAAATTTGGGTCGGACGGACGACGCTGAACGGAGAAAAAAAAGAGGATGGCCTAAAAACCTAGAAATGGGAGTGCAGGCAGCTATGATACACGCGCTTCTCGCGCGACAAATTTTGAACTCTACTTTGCGTGGAGTATCGTTTCGAGGGGAACAACATCGCAACCACCAACACCTGCTTATTCAAGGAATTTTACTCAGGATATGACCTGTGAGAGCTAAAACCGTACGTGTCGCGCATATGATACGACACATTTTCTCCCAACTAGCTCATCATTGTAAGGCCATCAGCCAGTAATATCGTACATGTCCCTGGTTCAAGGAGGTAAACTGAACGTGACTGAAAATCACATGAAGTATGAGTGCCGATACCGGAAAACATCAAGTCTGTCTGTGTATTTACATAATAGTCAAATGTATTCTAAAACACGTACTCGTCTCTTGTGGGAGACGTTTATCACGGAAGTAAAAAAATGCGTCGTAAAAACAGTATCAGTATTCCTGTGCATCAGTTCAGTTGGGAGAGTGCGTCCAGACCAACAAGGCATTTCATTTTATAAAACTGATGAATATCTATCTTCTCGTTAGCGACAGGCTGCAAAAGGATCAGAAGCAAGAGCGAGTCAGTTCACAACTACTCAGCTGCATGTAGGGCCCGTGTAGAAAAGAATCATTTGAAAACAATTCGTGCATTTTCATTTCGTTTTGTTTAGTTTCCTGATCGGCTTTTAAATGTGTCGGTTTGTGGATATGTAGGGGAAGTTTTTTTGGCCTAGGCTATCATTCTACTGCCATCACCGTCTTTAATGGACCCCTTTACACTATTTTTGGTTATCTTCTGATCCCATAACTGCTAAAATGTAAGCATTTGCAATAACCGATAGAATCTGCGTTTCCTCAAAACATGATGAACTGATCTTCTTTCTACACCCGGAAACGTCCTTACCGCGCAAACTCTTGTGCACCGCCAGATCGAGGCTTGCTTTGTTTGGGACAAGTTCCAGGGGAAAAACACTTGAAACGGAGTATCAATAGACTACGAGCAGTCTCTCTTTTTTCTGTAGTCCGTCGAGCAAAACGCGAGACGTGCAAAAGGCCACGCGCGTGACTGATGGCGCGAGACGGGAGAGGCTGCCGCCCTCGTTTCGCGCGTCTCGCGGCTTCGCCGCTCCCGCGCGCGTGCATTGCTCTCACTAAATCTGAAGAAAAAGAGAGACTGCTCGCAGTCTAGGGTATCAAAAGCCTCTGAAAATGGTTTATTTTGCTCGCATTCCCCACAGCTGGGGCTACTTCGTAACTCACCGTCTGAGGGGTCGTATAAGATCGTCATCCATTGACAACGAGGATGCAATGGTTTCAGTCTACTTTAATATTTTGAGTCAAAGTGGCGATAAACAGCGTCGATTGAGAAATATGTATTTAGTCCGAAGTCCGTTAAAAATAGATTTGGGCCAATTATCGTGTTAAAAGGTGAGAATGCATATTTTACAAAGTAAAAGGTTTCAAAAAATAAGGTTAATTCGTACGCTGTATTCCGTAGATTTGTATAGGTAAAAGCATGATTTGTAGTGATATTTGGCACCAATACCAAATTGTTATACGTAATTTCACGGGCCGTTAGGCGAGTGAAATTTGAGACAATTTTGAAATATCCCGAGTGGTATTTATGCCAAATATCACTACAAATAATGCTATTATTTGTTTATACCACTACCCGCAAAAGGTTTGTAATTTTCACGTGTAGGTATTTCAAATTAAGCTGAAATACCACTGCTCTAAGCCAATCAAATTGCAGAAATTTCTCATGTAGTGGTATAAATTGAATTATTGCCTTTGAAAAGCCTCCATGAGGAAATTCAATAAAGTATGTATGTATGTAATGGTTTTAATTCTAATTAAACTTAAGCTTATTAGTTATAGTTAAAGCCATAATTATTTACTACCAAATATCGCGACTGTTGTTGTTTCCTGTTTTATACCACTACATGAGGTTTACAAATGCAAATTAAGTGTTTTGTTACTTTATTTTGCTGACATGTTCATAAATAAGCTTAAAACTAAATTTAATATTTTTTTACAGAATGGTTTTATAACTAACTAAAACAATTATTTGCCTCAGTGTTGGTGGCTAGTGGTGGATATATTTACCTTGCTGCTTGGCGGCTCAGTAAATACTACTACTAGCCACCTCAACCTTGTTGAATAATTGTTATGTGTACACACTTGCATAAATGATTTGGTACTTTTTGCAGAGGTTCAGTGCTAATGAAGGCCTTCATATTCAATGATCACTTTCATAATCCTCGTGAACTGCACCTCATTTCTATTTCAGTGATTGTGTTCGAATTTGTTACAAAAAAAAGTTGTCAAGTGTGATTATGTATAAAAATATAAGGACAAGAGCTCTCATTTATTGCTGTAGTTCACTAGCAATAAATATTTTTTTATCCAATAACCATTGGGTCCCATTACTCCTGCCATCCGAGGTCATTAATTCGATACCCATGCATTCAGTATCCAAAACAACTGTACATCTGCATCTGAGGGCTATAGCAGATGCTACTACTTACACCCTTCAAAAGTAAAATTATTACAGTATTATTATTGGAGATGTCACAAGATAGCTGTTATGAAGCAATCGCCACCCCATATTAGGCTGCAGTCATCCACTATCACACCCATTTCTTTTTGACAATAAACTACACATTCAGGGGGAAGGAGGGTCGACGCAACTTTGGCTAACCCAGCACTGCTGTAATCTAGTTTAATATTTGTAAGTATTGCCATGTTACTGTGTAAATTCGCTATTTTTTTCTTTTTATTCATTTATATATTCCGGGTAAATTTTTTCTTTTTTTTGTGTGTGTTTTACTTGCAATTAACAAAAAAAAAACTTTGGCTAACCCTTCCTTTAGTTAATAATAGCAACCCAATTTAAATCCCATATCCTTTTCTATAACCAGGGCAATGGGTTTAAATTTACTCTGACCAAAAGTTAGTATATCTCAGCGTCCAATATCAGTGCCAGTGTTCAAACTCATTCTCCCTTCCTTTACATTGTACAGGCCTCGTTGTCTCCACCTTAGTGCTGGAATGGTTGTAAACTTTGTTAAATGTAGTAAGTAAGTTTGTGTGTAGCTGTGACGGAGTTTTGGGGCGAATATAAAAGGAAGAAAAACTTTTATCTTCCCTCTCATTGCTCTCACGATGAATACTTATAACAATTATTGAATGAGGCCTTGTACAAAATTTGTTTGTGAAGCGGGACCATCCTCCCGCTCCCTTTTGCTTCCCTCTTACTGGAAGCTATATACCAGCTGTCATTAAATTCTCTTCTTGATTCAGGTCAAACCTGTATTAAACAGCTAATAAAATTGACCATTCTCTAACAATGACCATGTGGCACCCCTAAAACCGGTACAACTTAAATTGTATTAATAATAATATTATTAAGGTCAAACAGGAACTTTCTCTTTCTGTCTTTCAAGAGGTGTTGGACATTACAGCTCCAAACATGGGGTCAGCTGTTAATCAAAAGGATCTCAAAATAGAAAGTCAAAAAATGGATGGATCTGACTTGCCATTAGCAACTACCAAAACTTCTTCTAAGAGGTATGTATCTTAAAATTATTAATTTTAAATGTCCACTCCAAGGCTGGGCTTTCCTGGCTCCAATAACTTACTTAATTTTCTTTACTTAATCTTAATAACTTACTTAGATTTTGTTAAAATGTATAATCTATTTAAAAATAGGTCTGCAAGCTGTATTTGTGGCAACTACTTATCAGTACTCACCATGTACTGGTTACATGTTGCCTCCTGTCATATATGACACACCCTGGTGAAAGCATGCAGTTACCCCATTTTATTAAACATATTAATGGCTTCAACACTGCAGGTCGCACATCATGCTGTTTTATGCTGTACACCTGTATAACAACTTACAAGCCCCTATTCCTGGCCACAGTTCAATTTGATACCAAGTGGTGTGTGATTGGTTGAAAGATATATGCACTTGGTTCTGATTGGGTGAATGGTACATGTAAACCCTATAGTTTGTACAGTCAACTACCTAAATTCCACCAATTTTTCTCATTATGGAAGGGTGTCTATTGAAACACATCAGCTGCATAAATGGAGGTATACATGACTAATTGTGTGCAGCTCTCAAAGCATTCTGACACATGCAGTGGACTTTTGATTATTTGAGTGAAGTTCTGCAAAGAGTTAGCTCATTGTTTGCGTGAAACAAAAACAATTGCCAAATTTGCATGCACTCTGGCTTCCTTATGGCAATTAACTTGGGTTTACATTGATCAAATATGTGAGAAATGTGCATCATATAATATTTTATTACAGTATTTAAAAAAGATGCTGCACAGAGGTTTCCTTGGTGATTAGCAGAGTGAATAATTATAATGCCACAGCACAACTGAGGTTGAACTTGCTGTTTCAACTTGTTCCGGTGCAATAATATTATGCTATCTTGTTCTAATACCTCGATCTTGCCCCAGGTCTGGCAGATTCTGTGCTCATACACCCAAAACATTCCCCTCTGCTGCCAGCTACTCAACAATTTCTTTATCCCCTGGTCCCTGGGTTGCTCTTACATAATAACAATCACATTAACAATATTATTATCAGGGCTGTGCTCCAGCTAGCAGAGCCTGGTGGCCCTTGGTGACCAAGTTTTGCTCTTGGGCGACTAGGCATTCTTATGTCTTTCGTACAAATCATATGCTGGACACCCTAGATTATTTTACAGTTTCAGAGCACTGGGCTCCCTTCAATTTTTCTTAGAGCACAGCCTTTATTATTATTATTATTATTATTATTATTATTATTATTATTACCGCTATTAAAATTTTGAACGAAAAAACCTTTTGGCGAATTATTACTATGAATTTAAGACTTGTATGCAAGATGTACATGTATAAGGCTTGATTGAAATTTTGTGTCACCTAAACTCAATGTTAAAAAAATAAAGAATTATTAATTACTGAAAAGCAGACCTTGATTTCCCTCCAATTATAGTTTTAATGTATTTTGAAAGACTGATGACTATTATTTCCCAGCTTACTCTGACAAAATTCTGAGTTGCACATGAACTATGCAAGGTTTATACTAGAGTAGAGGGTGGTATCCAGGATTTCTACAGTATGAAAAATAATGCCACCCAACTGTGGCATGCAAATGTGGTATGAAAATGATCTGAAATAAAGAATTCTGTTTTAAATCACAGTAAACAGCATCAATAAATATAACCAGGAATGAAGTGTGTGTGTTAACTCAAATAACAATTTGAATAGAAAATTTACCAGTTACTTTTGTTGAAAAGAACATACAGATACAGTGAACCAAATGAAGAAGAAGAGGATAAACCATGTCTTGCTCCTTTGAGCAATAAATGTGAACCAAAAGTTGATTACTATTTCAGTTGACAGGCAAATACCCCTTACCAAAAAGAAAACTTTGGGAATGATAGGGTAAAGCCGTGGGAATGTTATGGGAAGGCTGAGTGATAATTGCGTTCGAGGTACAAGAACGCAACCCCTAATTTGTGTTGAGTGTTCTGTGCATTATTGGGTGTCCTGTGCAATTGATGAGGGAGGTTATTTTGAGATTACATTTGCGTCGACAAACATTTGCCTCACTTTGAAGTGCTTGCTTACGTTTTGTCTCACTTTGACGCGCTAACTCACGTGATGTTTCGTGTGTCCTCGGCGTTCATCTTTGAAAGGTTTGCTGAGGTCTGATATTCTGTCTTTGTAAAGCGTTCATTTTTTTAAAAAGTTTGCTCAATCTTCGTAAAGCGTACATCGATCTGTGCTTGCTGAATATTCCAAAGCGTTCATCTTTCAGAAGTTTGCTGTTAAATTTTACTTTGGATTAAGCCTTCATATTTTTCAGCATGGTTCGTCACTGTCTTTGGAAAATGTGTGCGACTCCTGGTGCATGCATCAAACCGGGTTTAGTTTGGCTTCCTTTGTGTCACAAAGTAAATCTACTGAGTTTGTAGCTCGGCGGCCGTTGTCAGGCCACAAAGTAAATTTACTGAGTTGTGTAGCTCAGCGGCCGTTGTGTTACAAAGTAAATCTATTGAGTTGTGTAGTTCGGCAGCCGTGGTGCCACAAAGTAAATCTACCGAGATGTGAAGCTCGGTGGCGCCATTTGGTCATGACTTGTGATATTTTTGGCACCGAACAAACGAACACTTTAACTCTATGTTATATTTATTAGGAAAAACTTATAAACCAGCCCACAATAGACACTGAAATCAACACGCTTGACCAAATTACTGAAGAAGTTATTGACGTGAGCCGCACACACATTCCACCGAAGGCTTTGACAGGGTTAGTGCGAAATTTGAATTCAGATGTGAAAGCTTTTAAAAAGTAAATTCAGTTTAATTCGTTTTGTCAACAGGTTGATGATTGGATGCTCTTAAAAATAACAGAGAAAATTATCCGAAGAAATGTTTTTGAAGAAAGAAAAAGAATCCCGGGCTAAGCCCTAATCGGCCTTTGAACAACTGTGCCCTGTAATCGCGCCAGTAAAACAAAAGTTTGAATGTTAGACTATTTACACGCCTGACACACTCTGGCCAGTGTCTCCTCCAATTACAAGCACTTGACACCAAACCATACGATATCTTTTCAAAATCTTCGTATAATGATACACAGTTTAAATAGGAGTTTCGGTGTACGCAACCCTTACGTTTAAAATATGCTATAATCATATTTATCTATCGTAAGAACCATTCAATCTTCCCCCTCAACTGTCACCTGTATGCCTAACAAACATATCGAACGCACTCTCCTAAGCTCCGATTACTCCTAGTATGGAACTAATTAATAGGATGGGACTTTATTTTGGCAAAATGTAACCCAGGGAAAATATATGGGAGGGAAGAAAAGCCGATGCTGTTCATTGTATGGGAGAGCCTATGTCCATAGATATTCCATAGCACTGACATAACTGCGCCATAACTTGGATGGAAATGATATGGGACACCAACTTTTCAATGTGCCATAGATAATCCATACCAATAACATTCACTTTTTAAGTTCCATAGAATTTCGATATGATGACTTCATTTAGGAATGTCTCCCATAGAGTTTCCAATGGCTGGTTTTACAGAAACTCTGTGAAGCCAAAGTTAAACTCAGAGGTGTGGTGTTGAAATTCTTTGCTAAGTCCATGCGGGGGAAACTAGTAAAAAGTACTTTTTTATTTTATTTTATTTTATTATACACCCCATCTAACAATATTTTGATGTGACTTTTTTGAAATAAGAACATGTATTTTAAATTAAGTCCTGACTTTCGAACCAAACATCATTCTTTCACTTTCTAGAAGGCAACACGCATTAACAAGTAAAAATTTGAATTTGATCACGAGAAAAAAGAGAACAAAATTCTTGGGTCTGATTGGCTCATACTAGAAGTAAGCCATTCTAAACGACGAAAAATTTAGGATCGAAACAAACCAATCGAAAAATAGGACAGTTCGTGATGAGGTCCGCACGCCCAATTCCTTGTTAAAGGACCGGTTTCTGATTGGCTGAAAGTGCTTAGGTGGCTCCGGTTGAAGTCTTCACACTGTAATTGCACAAACTTAATCACTCTTAATGATTTACTTCTAATGATATTATTCCTGAGAATTTCCGAGAATGATTTTTTTGTTATTGATCTATAATAGTAAAAACTTAATTTGTTGATAACGTATTTTGTTGATATTTTGTGAAACAAACAACTTTGCTTTTGTGTTTAGGTCATGCATGTTCGGTTTCCGCTTCCTTTATTCAACTTGGGTGTCCTTTTGCAACTGGTTCCACCACAGTTTGGAAAAACTGTTTGGGGCTATGGGAGAGAATATAAGCAACCATCCTTTTGCCACCATAGCTATGGCCATTTTCCTCGTTGGGCTTTTTTCGATTGGATTTTTGTGGTTAAATCCTGAAAACAGATCTGCCAAGATTTTTGTTCCCCAGAATAGCAAATCTCTGCAAGATCTTGATAAAGCAAGCAAATTTTTCAAGTTGAAGCTGAGACAAGAGAAGGTAATCATTGCTCCTAAGCAAGGTGAAAATATAATTGATCCCAAGTGCCTCAAAGAAGTCTTGCAAGTTCATCTTGCGGTTGAAAATTTGACAGGGTATGCTGATGTATGTTCAGTAAGGCCGAGAGTAAAAGAAAGGTCAAGAGAATTTTGCATGGCTGTCAATCCTTTAGAACTGCTTAATTACAATGCAGAGAACTTGGTTATCATAAAAGCAAAACTGAGCAGTGCTTTAAACTGTCCAGGTGTTTTAATGAGAAATGGCCGCCCTTCATGCCTTAACTTTCCAAAAATGTTTAGTGGCATAGCAAAAAATGAATCTTCAAACGAAATTTTAAGTGCCCAAGCATTGCAGATAACATACTATGTTGATGAGCCTAGCAGTGATAAAAGCACAAATGAAATAGAAGCCTGGGAAGAAGCATTTATCCAGAAACTATCCTCTTTGCAAGATGAGTTGTCAAATATTGAAATCTACTTTTGTACCGAAAAAAGCTTGGATGATGCAGTTGCTGCAAGTAGCTCGTCTGATATCCGTTGGTTTTCCCTCACATTTACTCTCATGTTACAGTTTGCTAGCATGATGGTAGGAAAGATTTTCACGAATCCGCTGACGGGACACTCCTTACTTGCATTAGGTGGCACCTTTGCTGTGGCTCTTGGAATCTTAGCTGGGTTTTCTTTGTCTATGCTAGCACAAACACCTTTTGTTAGCATTGTTGGTGTTCTGCCATTTCTTGTTGTTGGTATTGGCCTTGATGATATGTTTATTATTGTGGATCACTTAGATCGCCACGAACGTCAGTTGAAAGTTCCTACTGTAGTCCGGCGAGTTATGTCTGGAACAGGGGTAACAATTACCATGACAACCCTAACAGACCTGGTGGCCTTTGCTGTGAGCACAAATTCTCAATTCCCTTCAATTAAGTACTTTTGTACTTACGCTGCTTTAACGATAACCTTTGCATTTCTCATGATTGTGACTGTCTTTGTGGCTCTGATGTCATTTGATGTGCGGCGAATAAAAGCAAATAGACGAAACTGTCTTCCAATGTGCTATGCCCCAGAGCCAAAAGAAGGGCAGCCTCCTTGGGATGAACCTCAGCTTCAGGTATCAAACAGATTGATGAAAAGATGGGCAGAGTTCCTCATGTGCCCAACAGTCAAGGCTGCAGTTGTGCTTATCTCTCTTTGCTTACTAGGAGGAGGTATATATGCCACCATTCACGTAGATCAAGAATTTGACAGAAGTTTGTTGGCCAAAGAAGGGACTTATTTTGATGAGTTCGTGAAAATGGAGCGAAAATATTTCGAACTACCCATGGAAACCAGTATTGTATTAAGTGGAAATGTGGAGTATGGAACAGTCTCTGTGCAAAATAAGATTACCAAGCTTTCTCAGATTGTTGCATTGAATAAATACTTTGAAAAAGATACTGTTACATGGATGGGGGCTTTCTTGAAGTACTGTGAGGATCATAATAAACCTTGCGATGGTGATGACTTCATGGCCAGTTTAAAGAGTTTCCTCAGCACCTCTAAATTCTCTTATTATAATGGAGACATCAAATTTGGCCAAAATGAGACAGTGATTGAAGCCTCACGTATAACTGCTTTCATGAGACGCTCCTATAGCTCAGTATTCAAAAAGGATGCCATGCTGTCTATGCGAAAAGATTTAAATGCAAAGTCAAAACTGCCTGTTTATGTGGCTGCAGCTCCCTTTGTTTACCTTGAGCAGTATGCAGCTATTCTCTCTGAGACAATTCGTAACCTAACAATTGCAGCGCTGGCAGTGCTCATTGTGACAGTCCCCTTCTTGATCAATTTAAGTGTGTCTTTTTTGGTGTTTGTTGGTTTTGTGTCTCTGATCTTTGAGTTGTTTGGAATGATGTGGCTGCTGAATGTCTCTCTTAACTCCATCTCCATGATAAACCTGGTTATGGCTATTGGCTTTTCTGTGGACTACAGTGCCCATGTAGCTCATGCCTTTGTTAAGGCAACTGATACTTCAGCTGATAAAAGGGTGGTCGAAGCAGTTACCTATGTTGGAGCAAGTGTCATGTTAGGAGGTAAGGACACACTGTAGAGAGTAAGTAGCTGAAAAATGATCGTCCAAGTAAGTAAAGGCCTTAATAGCACTGTTGACAGTGACTGAAGTTTCGACAACCTGTGCGATAGTCATCTTTAGAGTCAAAGTGACTTGTATCACGTCTGTTGATGATGTTGAACTCTAGTTATTGACCAGATTGGTCAATTTAGTCGATGTTATTAGTGTTCTGTCAGTTACGCCGTGATGTTATTGGCTATGAAGACTCTAGGTGTGAAATCTAATCTGTATCTAAGATGTTTTATAACGAACACTACTGAATTGTACTCAACAATTACCGGCACCGCACAAACGGATAACCGACAATTTAAAACCAACAAGAAACGACACTTACACTGTGACAAAAGACAGACTGAAACGCACCAAACACATTAAGAGTCTTCATAGCCAATAACATCACGGCTTAACTGACAGACCACCAAAAACACCGACTTAACTGACCAATCAGGTCAATAACCAGAGTTTAATACTGTCAACTGATGTGATACAACTCACTTAGAATCTGAAGATGACAGCACAGGTTGTCCAAGAGTCAGTCACTGTCAACAGTTCTATTCAGGACTACACTCACCCAGACATCATGCTCCACCTGCTTATATTAAACGGCTCCTGGGTTAAAACCTGCAGAGGGTATTGCTTAAAGGCGCATGTCTAACTAGAAGGCTTAGTATAAATTTAACTCATATCCGAGCTTTGTTCACACATCACTACTAAGACCCGTTGTTGTCCTTATGCAAACATTTTCAGCAAGACATTACTATTATAGTGAGGTTAAAGCTAAAAAAATGTAGGCTAGAATTGAATGTGAAATGTTCTGGCATACATGTAAATTAGACTGACGGAAGCAAGACAAAATTTAATGAGAAATCGAGCGTGACTCTCCGCGTGTGACTGCTAGTACCATTAATTTTGACTTGTTTCTAATTCCAGTCTTCCAGTACACGAACAAGTTCTTTTTGGTGGATAGAAAGTCCTATCCTCCTAGCTCTGCTACTGGAATGAACTTCTACTACAGTCTGAGACAAAAATAGTTGGAACTCTGCCACCGGACGCTGTTTCTTTTTTTTTTACTTCTGGCCCACCACTACATCCACCCAATTTCGTTTGTCGCCGTTAACTCACCAAATCTTGCACACCAACATTGGGAGGGTACGAAGACAGTTGACTGAGACTGTAGCATGACTGATACTGAGATGACATTTTATTTACCTGTCATGTAAACGAATATGGTGCAACAAGAGGAACTTTGCCAGTACAGAATGGTTTCTTTAATCTTTGCAAAATTTTACAGATAAGCAAATGCAATGTGAATCTACCTTGTAATTTTTTCCACTAAGGAGGACAATGTTAAATGTTGATTTTTTTTTTATTTAGGTGCCAGTACCCTCATTGGAATCTTCATGACAGCCTTCTCAAAGTCAAATATTTTTCAGATTTTCTTCAAGATGTTCTTTAGCATGGTACTCCTTGGTCTTCTCCATGGCCTTTGCTTTCTGCCAGTCCATCTCTCTGTGCTGTACAATCTTGCTGCAACAGTGTACAAAAGACGTGGCTCCAACTTAAAACATAGTGAAGTGGTTCCTGGCGCAGAGGGTACAGTTTATTGCAACCCAACAGGGGATCAACTTCCTCTGGAATCTTCTGCAATCCATCAAGAGACGCAGAAAGATTGTAGAGAAGCTTCAAACCTTATATCCCCTGAGCAGCAGTTGAATGACAGTACCACAAAAGGTTGGGAAAATTAACTATTGTTGATGATAAATACCAATTTAATATTTGAGAAGGTATTTATATCAATGCTCAAAGCATCCAATATCCGAAAACCTGTAAGTCAGTCAGTCTGTAAAAACTCAGTGAACCCTTGCTTTTTCCAAAACCTACTTCTTAGTATCTGCATACTTGATCAATTAAACTCAATAATGTTTGATTTAGCATAAGAAAGGTTTTATTTAGGTGTTGCATCTCGTCAATAGCGTAACATTACAATTTTAGTCAAGAAACGAAATTACCTTATTTTTCTCCGACCGTTCGAAAGCAGCTGAGCTCTTGGATCTTCCTGTGCTAAACGCCCTTAATAAAGGATTGTTGAATCGGACTGTTGGCTACTTTGAGTCTATCATTTCAAGTAAGACTGTGAAGTTCGCGCGTAAATATTTAAACGCTGATATGATTATGAAACATCTCAGCACCGCTGGCCCTCCAAAAATTCAGCCTTTATTGTCATGGTGCTGGCAAGAGGAGTCACATTCCAAATAATCGAAGCACTGTCAACAGCGATTGATAATATGACTTGAATGATGAATTCAAAAACATGGCGGTGGTCCACCTTCATTAAGAAAGGAAAATACGTTTGTTATACTCAGTAATCGAATCGATCAAAAACAAACGGCAGCAGTAGCTGAAAATAAATAAACTTTTCACTTTAAAGAAATACGTACCTCGAAATAATTCACCTGACTTGCCGGTAGCCAAGAATATTATCAGTCAAATTTTAATAGTTCAACAGTTTGAACAAGAGAAAATTTAACGCGTATGATTGTTATCCTAAAAAAAAAACGAAAAACACATTTTAGTCATCTGACTTATTGAACAGCACAAAGACCACGACAGCAGCGGAAAAAAGTCGCCAAATCTCTACTCATCTGACCATGCACATGCATGAACCTGAGGTGAGGACGAATTTTCGCAGCGTCCAAACTTTTAGACCTTCAGTCATATAGGTCACTTCAGATTTGTCACGGCAAAATCGGCAAACAATCTTAACTGGAAAAACCAGTCTCGCTGGTTTAGTCACGTAAACCTGTTTTTATAGTTTCCCATAACGTTCTTTTAGTTTTATCGAAACTGGTTTCAGCAAATCCCAAGGGATTATAAAATCATTACCATCATTGGACAGCTCTTCTTTAATCCAATTAATGCGGTCCTATAGGAAATACATACGCCTCCTGGAAATAGAAAGGGGATGCCCTAAAATTCTCTGTACAATTGGGCAAATAACGGAAGTTAACATTTAGGATCCTCTTTGGAGACATAGGTGCCTTATCACTCTTACTGCAATGTAATGGTGTGCAGATTTTATATGAAGAATAAGCTGAATACCACCAAATGCTCTTAGCTACAATGTAATTTTTTCTTTAGAAAATAAACGCCTAAATAGCCTTAATTTGTGCTAATTACCCTTTATGTACGAACCTGTTATAGCTAACGTGGGAAAAGGTGGGTTCTTAGTCGCTAGTTTTTACTGTATTTAAACTAATAATGAACTCAGTATTGAAATAATCAAGTTCAAATTGTACTCTTTTAGGAACGCTTTACCGGGTTTCACTATAACAATATTGGGATCATCATACATTTGTGAGACACTTACCACCTACCCCTCCTCTAAGCCAACATTTTGCCCTAAGTGAGAAGTAAATGTTAATGTTGGCTTAGGGGAGGGGTAGGTGGGCAGTTTTCTTAGAAACGTATAATGATCCCAATATTGCACCAGTGTCAGCAATGTCCAAGGTTTCGATCATTCAGCACATTGTTGTATCGGGTATATATTTCACTCTTCTTCAAGAAACGATCATAGTTCACCATAAAACAAAAACCTGAGGAACATTTTCTGAATCTGACAAAGCAAAGAGCTTCGGTAGCATTATTGTTTATTGATTGGTTGGATGGTAGACTAGAAAATATGCTTCTTCCTTCTTTTTCAAGAAAAGGTCCAAACTTTTACAATGACTAGTGCGCAGCAGCCTCATCTTATAATTATCCTAGACACCAGAACCAATCTAAATCATGTTTTGCTCTGCGGATCTGTAGGGCTGTGGTTTTATGACTGCCAGTGTAATTGGTACTTGCGCCTGGTCAGCAACACTTTACCTTTAGATTGAACAGCAGAGACAAAGTTGCAAGAACTCATTTCTGGTTGTCTAACTTGGTCTCAATTCTTCTTTTAAAACAGACAACAGAGGAACAGATGACAGAGAAAAGGAAAGTTTGGATTGTGAATCAAAATTGTGAGAGTGGATGCTTAGTTGGGTTGCACAGGTTCAGTACTACGAATCTATTGTTGGAAAAGACTGAATACGATGCAGTGTGTATTTAGAATTATTCAGAGGTGGCTTACTTCTTTCAAGGTCTGCCTACTTCACTATGTTATACATTAAGCCAGATTAAACATTGCTGTTTTTAAGTTCATTGAAAAAGTATTCACTTAAGCTTTCAGATTCAAAATCTCCAGGGTTCGTGACCAAACCAGGACGATTTTTGTCGGATTCATGCACCTTCGTGTAAACGACAAAACGAATCTGCCACCAAAATGTTCTGCATCCGTCAAGAATCCGGAAAAATCTCCTCTAGTGTAAACCTGGTCTCTGAAAACTGTGAACACCTGAAATATTTTAGGAATGTGGATTGAGCGACCAATTACCATAAATGAGACGGCACACAAACACGCCTCGAAACCACAAAGTAATAGGCCATTTTACAATTCTCAAAATTCATAGTTGGCTCCTAGGTTGAGGGGAATAAAACAAAAGAAATGATTATTCAGCACTGAATCTTAAAAGATTTTTTTGTACCTCAACGTCAGAGCCAACTTTTAATTTTGTTAATTCGAAACTGGCCTGTTACTGTTGCTGTTTGCTTTTTAGTTTA
Source organism: Porites rus (assembly GCA_964035705.1). Taxonomy (NCBI): domain Eukaryota; kingdom Metazoa; phylum Cnidaria; class Anthozoa; order Scleractinia; family Poritidae; genus Porites; species Porites rus. The sequence goes on along the minus strand of OZ038003.1, from coordinate 9,579,724 downwards.
CTGTAGTTTAGTTTAGTCAGTTTTTTTTCCTGGTGTTCACGTTTTCAATTCGCCCGAATAGCTAGTGTCTTAATTTTTTATTTTTCATCTCAACCTGAATGAATGATTGAAGAATGAAGCATTATTTAATCTCGGGTTTGATGAGGTTGGTCAGACCTCTAGCAATAATTAAATATGCTAAAAAGCCGGAAAAAAATATTGAACTGAAAGAGAAAACCACAAACTTATTTACAATGTAAAGTCTAAATCACGTGATATAGCTATTTACAATAAAGAAGCCTAATTACATGATATATATAATGAGAATTAGCTAATGCCAACCTTAGCTGGCGAACTGCAATATGCTTAGGGATCTTAAATACCTCTTATTAGCCGAGTTTTCGGTCCGTACTGTAAATTAAGGACAGAGTTTTTTCCATCGATTTATGGCCCGCGCGCTAAATCGATGGAAAAAAACGAGGATCCGTAATTTACAGTACGGACCAAAAAAACGAGGCTAATAAGATGTTTATTATATGGCTTCTTCCTGTTTGGGGGACCGGAAACAAGTGCAGGACGCACGCTTTGACAGTCATTTGACAGGCGTCAAAAAAGAAAGTTTTTATTGGCGCACGAAAACAAAGGCTTTCCGAGAAAGTAAAAACAAATTCGCCATGTTGAAAAAGTTTATTTGGTCAAAACTAAGAGCACTGTAAGTTTTAGCTCTTTAATGTAACGCTGGAGTATTTTGGAAACCGGACAGACTGTGTCTGTCTAGAAGTCGTTTCCATCTTTCTTCCGTTTGTCCTTACCTTGTGAAAAAACACTGCAAAAGGCAAAGAAGCTTTTCAAGGTATTAAAGTTTGTTGTCATTGTCGAAGGATTCGCTCATTAATTGTTTTTGGGAAAACCTCTCTTTCTGCCAGTTCATTCTCGTCTTCAGTTGTGATCTGCGTTAAAATTTTCAAACACTGACTAGAATTCTCTTCCTCGGGAAGGTTACGATTCAGTTTCTACAACAGCTTCGTTCTCATTAAAGCAAAGCTAGGTTAAAATTTGGAAAGGTAAAGTCAACGTCCCAGTCCGCAGGGTTTACATACATATTTCAAAGTTTATTCGGTGGAAACTGAATGAATGAATGAATGATTTATTTAATGTCGAAGACGTGGGAGGTGTTTGCACAGTCCTCCGAGCCAGAGGCTCATGTTAAAAACGCTCGACAAACTAAAAAATTCAAAACAGGATAAAATGTGAATTATGCATATACAAATATTAAGAAAAACCTAAAAACATTGTAATTTTGGGAAAATTTTTTAAGAAACTATTTTCTTAAAAAAAAAAATAAATAAATAAATAAAAACCTAAGAACATGCATTAAAAATAGATTTAAACGGACTAACCGATATAAACTGATTAAAATATTAAAAAATATATAAACTAGCCCAAGAGAATGTTAAAAATGTAAAAATAGATAAAGTTATATACAGTTCATACACTGGCACCCTGAGAAATTGACGTTATTCAGGCGAGCACGAAATTGTGCTAAAGTGCTCGAGGATTTGGTGACAGTTGGTAATTGATTCCATATGTGGGCAATCATGTATAAATAGGAGTTGTGCATGACAAGGCTGTTATATGGAGGCTGCACAACATTTAAGCCACTATCTCGTAGATTGTATTTAGTTAGCCGAGGTGTAAAAGATTAGGAAAAATAAATTGGGCCGTCTAGTTTAAAACATTTAAGAAATAGAATAAGTGATTACAGGGTACGTCTTTGCTCAAGCTTGTCCATATCAGCCATTGCTAGGCAAAAGTCATAGGTAGCCAAATTACCTAAATTCAGTAATATCTTGATCGTATAATGATTGGTACGTTCGATGTTATTTTTCAAGACTTTAGATATGCCCAGAAGTAGTGGGCAACAGTGTTCTAAATGCGGTAACAGGTAGGCTTTATAAAGGGAAATCATAACGTCCGAAGGAACTAAGCGCTTAATCCTCTGTAGTGCGGCTATCTTAGCATACGCTTTTTTCAGCATGATTGCCACGTGGGGCTTGAAAGACAAATCCCGATCCAATGTAACGCCAAGAATCTTGAGAGTTGGTTCAATTTCGATGGACCTATCACCAATAAAAAGATTATATAGGTACTGAGATTTTCCCAGTGTCATTGCCTGAGTTTTAGTAGCGTTTACTTGTAGGTGATTCGCAGTGAACCAGAGGGTTAATCTCTCTATATCTTGATTCAGTGTAGATTCTAGTGTGCAGGGGCTCTCGTGGGCTATATATTCAGCATACAGACGTAGGGAGGAAGATCCAGCGGAGTAATTGACATCATTCACAAAGATATTAAAAAAAGCGGACCTAGAAGGCTCTCTTGCGGCACTCCACAGCGAAGAGGCAACCGTCTGACACCTTCCCGTTACATTTTACTCGTTGAAAGCGGCTTGATAGATATGACTTAGTCATGAATCAGTTTTATAGCTGAATCGTGAACGCCGTAAGCTTTCAGTTTTGCTAGTAATAAATTATGGCAAATCGAGTCAAATGCTTTGGATAGGTCAATAGCAACCACCGCCACATCCTTTTTATTGTTAAGAGCCTGGCACCAATCATCAGTTAGCTTTAATAACGCGGAACAGCAAGAATGCCCACGCAGGAACCCTGACATATTATCGAAAAAAGACTAAGAGCGCTGTAAGTATTCACTCGTTAATCTAACGCTGGAGTCTTTTGAAAACTGGACATTATTGTGTCTGGCTCGAACTCGCTTCTATCTTTCTTTCGTTGGTTTTTGAAAAAACACTGAAAATGGCAAAGAAGCTTGTCAAGATGATCGGGTGCAGGTATGTTTGTTATCATATTTGTTGAAGGAATTACGGACGTTTTCTCTTGGGCAAAACATCTCGAATCTCTGCCAGCCGATTTTCGTCTTCTTAACTGTGTACTACGATAAAACTTTCAAACACTGACTAGAGTCCTCGTCGATAAGATTACGAGTTAGTTTCTTCATCACCTTTGTTCACAAATAAACACAGTTTAAAATGTTGAAGGCCAAAGTCAACATCCAAGTCTTCAAGGTTGACAGGCGTCTTATAACTTTATTTAAACCTTTTTTCCGAGGTAAAGAGATTTAGAGCTCCGAAATGAGCATTTTCTTTAAAAACTTTGGTCCGTATAGCAAGTTACGGACCGCAAATTGACCATGCAATCGCATGGCGAAAACAGACTCAGCCATATAATAAGGTGGATTATTGTTTGTTGCTTTGATCACATGAATTAATATGTTCTGGATACGTTGGTCCACAAGGCTGTAACCAATTCGATCAAAAAGAGCGTCAAAGATTGTATTTGTGTGTAAAGCATCAAGTAAGAAAAAATTGCTAGCCTTGAGATTTTACTAATTTTAATTACGATCGAGCATAGAGAATACCATGTCTCTACAAGGTCAGTGTATTTTGCTTCACGTACATTTATCTGCTTTCCTCTTCAGGGCTGGGTTATTCGAAGTTGGGTTAAGATACCCAGGGTTAGTGGGAAATTTGAACTCGGATATGAGAGCTTAAAAAACAAATTCTGTTTAATTCTCTTTGCCTACAATTTGATGATTGGATGCTCTAAAAGGAATAGAAAAAATTATCCGAAAGAGTGCTTTTGATGAAAAGAAAAAGAAGTCCTGGTTAAAATTTAATCCTGGGTTAGCGCTAACCGGTGTTCGAACAACTGGGCCCAGAGGAGTACCGTCAAATGATCAAGCTCAAATTTTTGTCAAAAGAGAATGTAATCCCAATGAATCTCGTTCCCAGGTTCTCTCAGAGACGGGTAGGAGAGAACCCTGGGAACGAGGTTGTAAAAAACGGTCTTTGTATCGCCTAATGTGAGGAAATCCGAAATCCCGGGAATTTTCGCTTGTGGAATCCGAAATCCGGGAAAATTTTTGCTAGTAGAATCCGGAATCCTGGGCTTTGGAATCCAGAATACAGCTCGAGGAATCCGGGTCCCATTAACCCTTTCAATGCCAAATGTGGCCAAAGGCAAATTTCGACCAAATTTCATTTTCTAAAATTTTGACAAACAAATAGCACCATGAGAAGGTATAGGCAGAGAGGTTTCATTTGAATGGTCACATCATAGGATTTCGTTCACAGACTTAAAAGTTAGAATCACCTTACAAAACTCCATCAAACACTCTGGCAGTGAAAGGGTTAAGAGTGAAACCCAGAAGCCAAGTTCCACTGACAAAGACTGTAATCCAGTACCTGGAATCGAGAATCCAAGACTGTGTTGGGTTCCCTTACATGGGGCGATTTGTAACCATAAAGAGACCTCCGTCTTGTTGTTTGTAGTTCTTAAACTTCAATAGTTCATATATAAAATGTATATTTTACAGAAGAACTTCTTTTGGCCAGTTGAAGATCGTTCATGATATTTGTATAAATCAACCAATAACCATTTATTATACTTTGATGCAATTATATTAAAAATTATAAATCACTTAAGGTTGCAGTCTTTTGAACTTATTGAAGTTGTACTGCTTAATTTTGCAACAAATGGACGAGCATTAGGCACATTGTTGTACTATTTATGAGTACTTATGTCCAGTTATGTTGTGATTTGGTTGTTACTCAGAATCTTCAGGGTAGATCTACAGGTAGCTTGTACAACCAGGTTTTCCAACCGAAGCCGAAGGCGATATCTGGTAAAGGTAGAAAATTAAATTTTTCTGATTTGCTGCTCAAAACTGCCTAGAAAGTGCGGGCGTCACGTGAGTGTTGTCATCTGCGTACGCTATGGTATGTGCACTTCATTCTTTACAAAGTCTTTTATATCAAACAAATCGTTTCGCTGAATAAGTAGTTTTGAGAAAATCTCGCACTCGTAGTCGTACTCGTCTTAAAGTCTAAAGGTCTCTAATATTGATTGTGAGACCCTTTTTATGTTATTTTGAAAGACTTCTGAAAAGGTTTTGTTAAAAAAAAAATGTGGTGTAGAAATTGACGCGTAATGGTCCGTAATGCTTTGAGCATAATAGCGCGTGCTATGATAATTGAATCAAAATTAACCGCCGCTTTGAATTTGACAGTATATGTTTGGTGAAAAACAACAACAACTGATCAGTTTAAAAACCGCATTTTTTTAAAGAAAACTTTCAAATTTGTCGTTTAACGCGGCCGCCATTTTGAGAATTTATTTAAAGCATGAGGTCTTACATCGCTTGTCACGTTTTTGTCAGCTGATCACGTGTTAAAATCGGATTTGACCAGATCTCGCCTTCAGCGGGCTTCGTCGACAAGAGGTGTGGGTACGAGTTTACCTGTAGCATCTACCGATGGTGAAACGCCTTTTCTCATGAACCTGTCCATGCAAATATATTTTACGATTAAGTAAAGGTTAAATTTTTGTTAAATAAAGTTGAATTACTTGCATTGAAGTAGTTTTTTTGGCGTTTCAGGTCTATTCGTCCTGTATATTTCTAGTAGAAAGCCTGGAAACACGCTTTGTTTTGTTTCAGAAGTTGATCAGCATTCATGAAGTCTTGTAGCCGAGCCTCTCATCGAATCCTAGGGCGCGGGTGCTAAGCGCTAGGTGTATTTTACTAAAAAGTAACTGGGTGGAACGAAACAGTGATGGTTTCTAGGGAGATTTTAGCCAATCGTAGAGCCGAATATGCAATAGCGATTGTTTTTAAACTTCGTGTTAGGCTTGTAAGATGAAAGGAGACTGTCCAGCCCCCGGATAGTGCTAAAAATGTCACATCGAAAACCCACACGGATGTGGACATTTTAAAATAATATATAGTTTCAACGGTTCCAAATTTGAAAATCTTGGAAGAAATAAATACGTTGTTTACCGGCCTTGGTCGATCCGCATAGGAAAAAACTGTGTTCTTTTAAGTTTGCGTCGTTAAATCCCCTGTCATTTCACAAAGTGTAGCTAGGCTAAGCGGCAAAGTTTATCATTTTTAAAACTTTTTTTGAAAAGATGAAGAGAAAATAAAAAGACTCAGTTATCGCCCCTTGGAAAAATTCAAAAGAAAAGATCATGGCAGAATGATGAATGTCTCAAAGAGCTTTGTGAGGTATTTGGTATTGGTTCTTTTGCCTTGGCTATCGAAAACCCCAGCCATTTAACACGTTGAATGTCATGGGCGGTGTCTTTCTTCTTATTGACGTAACCATGGATATTTCCCATGGCAAATTTATCTCGAGAAAGTCCGGTCACTCCTACCCTGCCAATTTCCCGCGGTAAAAGGGTCGTTTAGGACGTGTACCGTGTAACCGCACCTATTATTTGGAATTTGAGAGGTTAACTGGTTGTCGAAGGGCGTTTTCCGTTCAACAAAAATTCCGGTTTGAAGTTTCGGAAGTTCCACGTGCCCAATGGAACGATACATTTAGGTTGCACAGAACCTAACCAAGCCACCGTGCGTTTCGTTATTATTCTTGTAAGCAGGATACAAAAGAGCGGTACTGTGGAGAACAATTTTGTCAAATGGAAAGGGACATTTCGGTCCTACCTACCGAAATGACCTGACCCGTCAAAGTGGACAACCTTCAAAGCTGGTCCGGAATATTTTCGTTGGACCAAACTGAAATGGTCCGTTCCATTTGATACACCAACTCAGAATTTTCGGTTGAAAGGAAAGCACCCGTTGATTTCAGATTCATCTCTGCATTGTTGCATGCGTCATGAGCAGTGAATTCACACGAGAGGTAGTTATAACTAATTTCTACCAGCGCTGACAGTTGCCTTCAATTTGACGTAAATGTCTTCAAAGCAACTTTATCCAATCAAAGATTCTTCTGTCTGACCGAATACAGAGAAGTTATTCCTCTTTTAAAGCTTTCTTGTCATAAGCTGCAAGAAAAAAAACTTGAAGTTAGTGACTATAGAGTCACTCCACACAAACCATGCATCAAAAGTAAAATTCAGTCTGTGTTTAATTGGACTCCATTGGACACCTATATTTGATAAGTAGAGTTTTTTGACAGCCTTTTCATATTTTTCGTATTTTTATACTCAGTACATATATATTCCGGGTCGTAAAATCCATCGCTGGAAGACCCCATATGGACCTAATTACACTTGTTATTTTGTCACTTTCTTGAATCTGTCCCCTCCTTTCTGAATGTGCAACGTCCAGTTACAAAGAATCACTGCACCATCTCCGGCCTGTTTGTTTTTCATCCACTTCTGCATAGTAGTAGGTTTTGCGGGTGACTTTGTTTCTTCGGTTATTCCTCTTAAAGGAAAATGGAATAGAGTTATTGCTGATATTGTTGTGAGCTCGCGATATTAGTAAAACCATGGAAACGATTGTAATACACAAGGGTAGGGCCTACAATCTTTGTTGTTGCTGGTTTTGTACTGGAATACATGCAGGTTGTTGAAGACCTGGGATGGTGTACCCTAGAGCAACGTCGCATTGACAGTCGGTTCACGGTCCTCTTTAAGTTCACACGGGGGCCCATCTCTGTTAACTCTCTCGGGCTTCTGCGCCCTGTCATGCGCAGGACACGTCACTCGCACTCGGAAAACTCTTCATCCCGCTCCAAACTAGTGTCCTCTGAGTATCTATCCTTTTTCTGAAGGACAATTATTCAGTGGAACAATTTGCCTGCTTCTGTCTTCAGCGAACACTGCTCTTTAGATACTTTCAAAGCCCGTGTAAGCTGCCTAAATCATTTATTAGCGTATTAAGTTTATTTTTTATTTAATTTTTGTTTTTGCCGTCCAACCCAGCTAATAATCCTCAATTGTGAGGGTTAGACTGTACACGGTAGATATAAATGTAGAATGGATGTAAATAACTTGTGTGCTCTACGGCCCGAAAGTAGCACTTATCAACAGTTATATATTGCCAAGGAACCGGTCATTTTTTTATCGCCTGGGGTGGGGGAGGGGCGGGCGGGGAATTTTTGTTGCGACAACGGAGCACTTACGTGATCCCTCCTTAAAGCATACTGTTTTGACCCCCCCCCCCCCCTCTTCTATCCCAGCCACCACAAAAAGCCAGACTAAGTGTTAGTATATGCAAGCAAGTGACATCTATATTAATACTTACGTCTCATCTGATATGAACTGAATTGTCTCATACAGATCGTTGAAAACAAAGTCATTGTCGCTCTCTTCCTTCTCACTGTAGAATTCTTAATCCCCTGATATGCGGTCCCGTCACTTTCATCTTTGGCACCACACGATATCCTCTGTGTTCACAGACTCTTTGATGTGTCGGTAATAATGACATTGAATAACTTTTACTTTGTCAAGCTTCCGACCAACTGTGGTCAGTCCGTAGTCGTTCATGTAGAAGTCAAGTTCTTTTATCTTTAACTTTCGATCTTGCCACTCTAAACAGAGTGTCCCATTTGAAGTCCTTGTATGTCCTTTCCTCCTCTTGCCTCTCAGCTTGTCTTGTTCTAATGTCTTTTCTGATATCAATAACTTTAAGATGATTGACGTATGTAATAACATGCTTCTCATCAACTTTGTTTTTTGAACAGAAGCTCTTGATAGTATTTCCATCGTTTATGATACTGACGGAATGTTCCCCATACAAGTCCTTCAAACATTTTCTAGGGAGATAGTCATTCGGTGTCCTGCTTGTCGATTCCGTCTGATAGACATCCATGAAATGTCCCCAATTGTTTGGGTCTGGTACAGGTTGCGGAATTCTTTCTGTCTCTGGTCCCACCCATCTATTGTTAGAACACCAAGAACAGAGATTGGAGGAGAAGCGTTTACAACAGAGGACATACTTGCTTCTCGAAAAACTCAGGTCAAGAGAGGTAGCTGGAGAGATGTTTGATTCAATCAAAACTAACAACAGTTTTACAAGCATCGCAACCATCAATGCTGAGTTAATTGGTCAGGCGTCTTCATCTCGACCCTCTGCTATGGCTGCTTGAAAAAGGCGTTTTTTTAAAAAAAAAAACATTACCCGTGCCTTGCAGGTAGTAGTAGCCACTTTAAACGAAAAAAGCACTGAAGATTCAAGCTCGAACGAGGACTCTGCTGATAAATCGGACGAGGAGGGTATCCAAGAGTTAGCAGAGGAGGAAATCCAAGAGTCTGAGGAGGATATTCAACCCCTGAGACAGTAAGGGGAGACGTCCAAGAGGCTACCAAAGAAGCTCCGGGGGACGAAGCAGTGACTTGAAGCTAATCACTTGTTGATATATTTTGCTATCTTGAGAAGGCGCAAAAAAGGGCCCTTTTCATCATTTGGCCTGGTATTTCGCATGAGACAGCATTTGACAAAGCTGCATGATCCACCCTTTCTGACCGTCGGGCAGTCTCGTGTATTAAACTTATAGGTAAGGTTCGGCCAGGTAACCCTTTATACCCACTAATACACAACAGAGTGGTACCTGTATCTACCAGTGTCTGTCTAAGATCAGGGAATTCTAGCAGGCCCATGGCCACAAGGACTGAACGTCTCCAAATTTTGTTAGTGATAAATATTAATCTTGTCAATAGTTTATATATCACAGCTTGTAAGGTATGCCACAATTCAGTCTTCCGACTGCAACAGGGACAATAAACCAGTGATTTGATTTGATTTGATTCACATGTATATATTTCTTACTTTTGTTGTTGTTGTTTGTAATGACGGTGTACCGCCACGTTTATCGAACGTTCTTATTACGGGGATACCTTTCAATGACACGAATTTTTTTAAGAGAACGTAAACATTTTTTAGCATCACGTTTAATACATACAAGCACAACCACCGACTATTTCATTTCATTATATCAATTAGGGCTGTCCTCCCCCTTCTTGAGTGTACATTCATTATTTATTAGACTTTATGTTTCTACCGGTCGATTTTGGTACAGTTCTGTGTTCTTCTGTGAACGAGCTCCAGCAAGACTCAAATGCTTTTTTTGAGGAAGAATATATTCCACGAATACTGACTCTTTTGTAATAGATTCATCTCGTTTACATTTGACCTTTCGTCTATCATTCGTAAACAATATAGCTAAATCAATATAATTACTTCGTCAAACCAAAAATCCAGGTATATCTACAAAAACAGAAATTGTTGACTGATTTTAAATGGCGAAAACAAAAACCCCGCGAAATATTATCTCGCCAAATGTGCGAAATTAAGTACCCGCGAAATTAAGAAAAAATAAGGTAATTCAGTTTTACCTCGCCGATTGTAAATTTATTATTTGTAAATACTGTATTTTTGCCAATGGCACTTTAACTAATTTATGACTTAGCAGCGCTCCAAAACGGTAGGGAATCGCGACAAATCTAGCCTGCGTAGCTGGCGGTATTGTGTAGTAGTCGAGTGAGATTTGGCGGCGGAGCCGTTGTAATATAGTCGGGTGAGATTCGACGGCGGAGCCGTCACGAGCGGCGAAGCCGCGAGAAATACCGCCTGCCAGAGAACCATGATAGTGTAGGAGGCTAGGAATTGGAGTAACCAATCACAGCGCAGCACAATTTTGAGCAACCAATCAGCATCGAGTATTTAGCCCATGTGACCATGATGACGTTTCGATGCCCATATTTGGGCATAAAAGTCACGTGACCCCGCACATGAGGTGGATCCGCATTCTTCGCATAGTTTTATCGACCGGGTACAAACGGGGACGCATGCGCAGTTCAGACCCCCGGAAGTCCAATAAAAAACACACATTATATGGAGAACCAAATCACTGCCTTGGTTTAATGAACGTACCGCGTAAAAGCCTGGTTACAAGTGGGACGTATGTGACGCCCTAGTGACGTCACGCCCATGTTTTTACAAATCTAATAACAAATCAAGTTCATCCCCAATCCTCTCGTAGCCATAGGGATAGCTTGACCGGGTGGTCACATCGATGACACGCTTGTCAAACACCAACCCATACTGCTTCACGCGCGGAAGCACTTGAATTTGTTTCTTCTCTAAATCCCGTTTGAAATAATAAGGAGTGGTAATGTTCAAATGTCGGCGAGAGTCCTGAGGCGAGTCTAATTGCGAGAGAATGTTCTCTTTCATGGTGTGAAAATTAAGAATGGCGGACCCCCGAACATTCAAGGTGAAACCGCGGACCTTGCACACCACTTTGCCTCCACGGGTCGTGTACCCATAATTCTTGGCGCCCCCCGAAACGAACTCGGTGATGACGTCTCCATCCAATTCATCCGTCATGTCCCCCAGAAAATCGCCCGTGGTAATGGAGGGTTGACCGGGACGCCAGCGGTAAATCACACTGTCCGTGTCATAGTAAAGGACTTGCTGTTGAAGGGTGTCCAGGGACTCGTAGAGCTTGAGCCGAGCATGGCACGTGGTGAACGCCGCCACAAAGATGTTAGTTTTGGTGCCTTTGACGGCATTGTCTTGGACACTGGTATAGACGGCTTCCAAGATGTCGTCGGTACAGAGACGGAGCGTACTGATATCGAGGGCGGCATCAGAGATGAGGCTGAACAAATGGGCGGGGTTGTGGACGGTGACGGTAGTGGGTTTGTTGATCCGCTCGCCAAACTTCCCCCAGAAACTGTTCAGCATGAGTTTGGCCGTGGCCTTGCGACCGGGATTTTTGGCAATGCTGGCAATGTCCAGTCGGATCCCCTCTCGTTCCTGGTAGCGGAGAATGTACTCTCGTTTCTGCTCGAGGGTCTGACACCAACTGGGCCATCCCGCGGATTCTTGTTTGAGTTTGAGCCAAGTATTGACGTAATCCGCGAAAAGACCCGTTCGGCGTTGCTCGGGGGGAAAATGCCAGACTTCGTGGATCTTGATGAGAGTGTACCCTTTTTCCACGGCTTTGGCCAATTCGGGCGTGCACCAGGTTCCACGTAGCATACGATCGGCATCCGAATGAGGACAATACTGGGTTCTAGTCAACACGGGTTGGGCTTGCTCTGTCTGGACACAGGCACGGCAGAGAGGAAAGGTGAGCTTTTGGCCACAGCGTACAGGCAAGACCGGGTGGAATAGACCAGCTGGGGGAAGAATGTCCACCGTCGCCATACCAAAATAAGACGCCAGGGACTGGTCGGCAGGTTGGGTGATGATCTTAGGATGACCGGTAGGGTAAGGACAGTTCTTGTTCACCCATGGGTACAAAGAGGTCACATCCACATAGCGTATGTCCTCCCCCTCCCCAGCCACGGCATGCAGGGCCACCGCACCGGTGCGTCCTCCAAAAAAGGCCTCGCGAGGTTCCAGGGGAGCCACCAGATCAAACGAAGCCAGAAACTGAGATACAGCGGGCTCATCGTCGACCAGTCGGTCCCATTCACACTCCCACATTTCGATGACCGTGTAACCCGCTCGGAGCAGAGCCATGCGTTTGGAGAGCGTGGCCTGGTACAGTTCCTCCACGCTTCGATCCGGCACTGCATAATGTTTGACGTCTCTCATAGGATAACAAGTGGGACAGCCATGGTAGAGACATCCATGAAATTCGTAGACGGTGCGGGTCAGAGGATCGTAGCCATCCACAAAATAACTGTTCACGAGGGTCCGGACAAACTGCTCGCCCCCGTTACGAACATGACAAATACGATCGGCACTAGCTCCCTCCTTGGGAAGGAGATGTTCCTGGTAATACAGCCATTGCAGGGCCTTGAGCGATTGGTTGACTCGGGCGCCTCGCCACCCCCTGAGCGGTTCGACGGCAATCGTGTCGGGGGTCAAATGGTGCTTGCGCCAATAGAGATTGCAGGCACTGGCGATGATGATGCATTTGGCCATGGGATTGAAACCAGCCTGCCGTTCAAATTCTTGCTGAAAAGCTTCACACCCCGCTTTCAACAGAGCCACATCGGACTTGCAATAGTCTATCATATCTTGCTTGAAATCAAAGCGCACATTGCGACGGACTTGATCGGCATGCCAACGCGTCAGTTCGTCTTTCTTTTTGGCCATCATCCCCTCGGGATCGTAAAATTCCAAATCGGGGATCCGACCCACATACTGTTGATGATCCGGGGTATTGAACAAGTGAGGAAAGAAGCCCTTCTTTAATTCGGTCAAATTGAAGGTGCTGGGGAACGAGGCCAGCGGCATGGGCAAGAAACACAACGAGTCAATGAATTTGACCGCTCCACTCCTGAAAGACAACACTTTGGCGCCCACCGTCAATTGATCCGCCACTTTGCGTTGTTGCTGGTACAGTTCATGCAGAATAAACATGCCATCAAAGCCTTTCAAATTATGAAACACCACGAGAATGGTCCGCTCACTCTCGCTGTCCGGGACCTCGGTGAGATCATCTAAATCGCGCAAAAATTGTTGGGCACAGTCCTCCCCGTCCAACACATGAATAGTGGTTTCTTCACTGGACGAATAGCATAACAAATTGGCCACAAACACACCTTCTGCATTCTGCATGGCTTCAAAATCGGCATAAACAAACAGGGGAGGGGGTGGCGCCACCATGCTACCTCCCCCCTCCTCTGTGGGTTCAGTCTCCTCATTCTCTTGCTCTACCACGGGCTGAATATAACACTTATGGTATTGGATGGGCACCCATTCATGACACACGGGACACTTGGCATACCCGCACTGGTGACGTTTGTTAGGGACGACGTTGTACTGGGCCTGACACTTGAGACACACTTTCATGGATTGACATTGTTGGCTGACCACATGATGACGCATACAATCATCGCCGTAAAACTTGCGGTGACATAAAGGGCACGTCTCGGTAGGGCGGGTACCACGTACATACTCTTGACAATCAAAGCGCCCGCACGCTTTACAGCGTCGCCCTTGACAAGTGTGATGGGACCGGTCGTTGGTGTTGAACCCTCGTTCACAGTCCACACAATAATACGAACGGTTGACAAACGCAGGAAAGGACGTGCAACCATCAAAATGATCGTTCGATTTGAGTAAACGAATCTGATGAGGCGCGTCAGGGCCTTTGAAGATCAAAAAAAACGGTTTCATCCGGGTCATCACCAAGAGTTGATACTGAGAGCCTAACGCCTGTTGAAATTGACGCAGCTCGGGCAAACCACAGGGACCCTCGGCGACGCCCGCTTGCTGATGGAGGGCTTGGGCTTGTCGTAACTGCACAGGAAGCCCACGTTTAAGATTGTCCCAATCACGACACCCGTCCACACCTTGATCTTTATGACAGTGAGCACGCATGGTGACGATCGCGCGAGCACAGCATAAAGCGTCTCTATTTTTGATGGGTATAATACATCTCTTTTTCTTGTTCTCTCGATCCAGACACAGTCGACCAGGATTATGTTCTTTACGTCGACCAGACCCGGGGCCGGGCATGGAGACAAACACCACATCGACTTGGAACCCGCGATCGGGGTTGAAGGCTTCATTGCTATTCAATTTACCCGCCAACGTCGCCAACATCTCATCCAAACGAGCCGTGCGTTGTAAAAACTCCCCCACGGTAAAATTGGCGGTTTGATACGCATGAGCGAACCCATGCGCTGTAATGACAAAATTCACAAAATGATGGGCAGGTCGCCGCTCGCGGCCGAGTTCTGTTTCAATGGCTTGATGGAGTGCTTCGGTCAAGGCCATGCCAATATTGTCCCCAGGCACAGGATCCCGCAATTGCCGTAATTGCGCATTGAATTGCGCGCGTTCCACCACATCACGCCAGCGGCGTCGTCGACCAATCGGTTGCATACTGAATTGAAAGAGAGGGCCACGGGCAGCAGCCCCTCCCATCTGTTCCCACCGGTCATAGGCGCGGTCCAACAGAGCATCCCCCTCGTCATCATCACTGAAAAGAGACTCCTCCGCCATGACAGCGGAAAAACCAATTTGAATGTTCCCGCGCTGGACGTGGACTTTTATAGACCTTCTCACGTGATTCCTCACGCCCTGGGATTGGTCCACCCAACTCAGGTGAGAGTCAGGTGAGGGGGTGACTCGACAGGAAGAAGATCAGGGGTGGTCCCCCCCCCCATGGGTACAGACTCCTTCCGTCTCCTCTGGGCCTGGAGCGAGAGCGGTGATTGGTCCATAGGACCCTAGATAAAATCCATCGTCCAGCACAGACGTCAGTTGCGTTCGAGAATGCCTAACAAAAATCCGGAGAAAGCAAGAGAGTTGAAGCATGCGTGGTATCTAAAGAACAAAGAGAGGTTGTTGCAGCAGAAACGTGAACAGCGAGCGGCCCAGAAAAAGGTGAAGCCACCCAAACCACCTAAACCAACTCCCACCCCCGAACAGGTGGCGAAATCCCGAGCGGCCAACCTAGCGGCCTGCCAACGTTATCGAACCAAAAACGCGGCCTTTGTACGCCTTTGTAACCGAGACTACTACCACCGGAACCGCGAGCACCTTAGGCAACAGCAGCGAGACCGACGTGCCAAGCAGCGTCAGGTCAAAGAGAGCCCGTTCCGGAAACTACGGGCCTTGGCGGACGTGTGTGCTACCCGATTACTTGAGTTAAGCCATGGATACGCCCCGATCGAGCCGAAAACAGCGGCGGGATCCCGAGGCTCATAAACTTAAACAAAAACTCTATCGGCAACGGCAATATGCCAAAGTGAACGGCATCGAGGAGGTGAAGTCCCTGCACCGTCGACGCTACCACGAGCGCATGGCGCGTATGAAAGCGACTGGGCAGTACGAGGCCTTCGCCGCCAAAAAAGCCCAACAAAGTTTAAAACGTTACCACAACATATCCGAAGAAAAACGCTGTGACATCCGACGCAGGAACGCGCAAAGCCAAAAGAATTGGATGCAACGCATGAAGGAGGAGGGGACGTACGAGGCGTACAAGCAACGCGTGAATGCACGGCGGCGGGCCTTGCAAGCCGAGAGGAAGCAAGCCATGGGCGCGGATTTATGGAAAGCCTTGCAGTCACGAAAATACGAACGGCGAAGTCAACGTCAACAATGGCGATGGTTAGACGAGCACTTGGAGCGTCCCTTTCCCCTCCCGTGGTTACCTTTAGACTGGGCCGAGTCCGAGCCTGAAGAGAACTCTGTGCAAACTGTTCGTGCCAAGGCGTTACAGCAAATGGACCAGTATTTGTAAGAACAAAAATGAGTTTTATTAAAACATGAGTTGTTGCAATGTAACAATTGTGTCTTTTTTTATGCCTGTGTTAAGTAATTTACATGCCCAATCTCAGTTTGGTTTTCATAATGCGTCTGACAATCCGTTCCGTCAGGCTTTTGCGACCGGGGAGTTGATCAATCTTGGCAATCATCTTGCGATCCGCCACCCATTTGTCTTTCAAACTCTTGGCTTTATCATAGTCCATGTCATGTACTTTCGCAATCCTGTCTAACCGGTTGATGCCGGGATCCCCACGGGCCAATCGTTTTTTCAAATGTGTTCCAGGGCCCATGTACTGATAGCCGGGCCAATGAAATTCAATCCCCGTCTTGTTGAGGAGATGTTGCACATCAAATAACTTGCCCCCGCGTTGCGATCGTCGTCGTCGCTTCGGTCGGGTCCGGGAGGCAGTAGCCACACGGCGTCTCCGTCCCATCACGGGGTTTTCCACGATTTCCAATCCAAGGCTTTCCTGGCCACCCCAGCGGCTTTCTTTTTGGCAATACTTTCAGCTTTCTTTTTGGCAGAGTCTGTCGTGAGTCTGCGAATCCCGCGCTTGATCGATTGCTTGATGGTGTCCGCCCGTTCACTGGGGGTATCCCAGGGTGCTGCGCCAATCGTGTCTGAAAAAGGCAACTCTGTCGCCAACTCGGCACTGCTCAGTGGACGCGTAAACTTGAGTTTCTTTTTGGCACTAGGGGTGATGTTGGGTTTAGGCGGGACGGGTGGTTTTCTGGGTCCACCCGGTGTGGCTCCTTGTTTTATACCCTGAGTCGCTTTGACCAATTGCGTAAACCACGCTTGCATAGGCCCCGCCTCAAAGTCATCATCCTCACCAGGCGTAGCAGCCCCTGCCGCACTCACACCCCCTGCCGGGGCCCCAAACGGTTGACGCACTTTTTTGGTCCAATGGCGTAACTGCCGGCTCACGGCTTTGAGTTGAGGTCGTTTCCAAGCATCGGGGACCTCACTGGTCAGGAGCACATGTTGTTTGGCCGCCAAATCCGCGGCTTTACTCAAGCGCGTGTCTTCCACCAATTCTTGTTTGTACTTTTCTTTTAATTGTAAAAAGGCAGGGGCGTTGTCCACTGTGGTGCTCACCATCTCGGGTTCCATGATGCAACTGACGTGTCTCCTTTAGCGCATGCAACGTTTATAACATCGGTAGAGTTCAGGCCAGAGGGCGCCGCCTTTTTGAGCCATCATGATAGCGCGCCGTCGTTTCACTGAATGCGCGGGTTTGGCCATGGCGCGTAAACTCTGGGCGTGGGGTTTGAGTAACGTGATGGTATGTCGGGAACGGGGCACGGTGCCACGAAGCGTGTTCATCACCAATTCACTGATGGCATTGATCTGATCGGCATTGGCCATCCGTAACAATTCCTGTCGTTTATGTTGATTGGCTTCTTGTAAGACACTTTTCAAGAACGGGGCTTGACGTTCCATGCGCCACGCCATGCTGACTCTTCAATTCAGGCAACGAACCAGGTCTATTTATGGTAAAAAGGGCTCCACATCTGCCACACAATTCGCCATGATAATAGCATTGCATATGCGTGCGACACTCATGGCATAACAAGGCATCATAGTTGGGGTCCCATTCTAAGGTGAAGGTGACCGCTTTTTTTCGTTTTTTGAGCACTGGATCGCGTCTAACGTGGACGCGTCCGTCGACGTTTCTTCTTGAACGCCCAAGGCGGGAGAGCCATTGCCAACAGTGGTAGCCCGCCTCCGCGTTGCAACCCACGTCGTCGACGTCGTTTTCGGGGGACATAACGGTGTCGGCGTCCATTGGGTCCACGGACCATCGTTCAACTAACACCCGTCCAGGTCCATCCAGGTCTTTTTATACATTTTCATTACATGATGGAACAATTAAACGATTCCCCCGCATAGCGTTTCCGTTTACCGGATTCCACTTCTCGTCGGCGTTTTTCGCCAATTTTGATGGCGCGTTTGGTTTGATGATCCCCGATGGCTTTGGTGATCCCATACCCGGCTTTGAGAATCCCGATAGGTAGACCGGGCCCAACACCCCCCACTTGACTGTAGGTCACACGCCGTGGTCGTTTAGCGGGTCGGCGACGTCGGGTCGTCGTGCGTTTGCGTTTGCGTCGAGGGGCCATCACACATAGTTTTGGAACGGTCGAAGGAAGGTTCTCTGGTTTTATACCTTCACGGGCGTCGACCTCGGCCACGGGCTCGGCCACGGCCTCGGCGGGGTGGAGGTGGACCAGAGGTGCGCGTCGAGGTGCGGCGTACCGACGGTCTCCCTCCCTCTTCATACACGGTGGTTACCGTATTGGTATGCGTAATGTTGCGAATGCGTCTCCCTCGCGCCCGTTCTTGCGCATCTTCATTCAGTAAATCCAACCGTCGCCTTAAGCCTCGCCCTCGATCATCGTCATCGTCATCGTCATCTTCATCCTCCGACGGAGGGGAAGAATCCGGGGACGGTGGGGAGGGGACACGGGCACGTCGTCGCGGTTGTTTGGCGGCGACGGTGGGACGTCCCGTGGGGGTCGTTACCGTGGAAGTGGTGGTCCTGGTCCCGGCTCCAGCACTGCGGCGGGCGGTGAGAGGGCGGGAGGGTGCCGTGGTGGTGGTGGCGGTAGTAACGGGGCGTGGTCTGGGTCGTCTGGAGCTGGCGGTGGTGGTGGCCGTGGGGCGTGTTCGGGTGGAGGTCACGGGTCGGGTTTGGGTGGCGGTGGTGGTGGGAGCGGTGGTGATGGAGGGTGGTGGTGGTGGTGCCGTGGTGGTGGCTGAGGTGGTGCCTGTGCCTGCCACGGGGGGTAACGTGAAGGCATTCAAGGCATCGTCCACATTGACCGGGTAGGTCAGGTTAAAATCCTCAATCTCTTGATCCAATTGGGCTCGATCGACCGGTCGAGTCAATTCGGTCACCATGTCCGTCATGCTGCTGAGGTCCTGGGAGGGAGGGGCGGTGGGCGAGCCCACCCCGGCCGGCGAGAAGGTCGGCGTGTCCATGCGGATCGATAAGTCACGTTGTTGTCCGCCTTCTCTTTGCCGACGGACCCTGGCGAGTTCTCGTTGCAGTTCGTTTTCGAACGGCAGGGACATCCACGGGGAGGGTATGCACTTGCGCCTTGCCTTCGCGGGGCGTTAAATGACTCCACAAACGGTACCGATCATCCGAGGCCGGGTGCACATCCAACATCAAATAGCCAAAGGGACGAGACGTGAGGCGTTTAAATAGGCGCAGGACTTGACGCCATCGGTCGAGAAAGGCTTGCAGTAACACGGTCCGTATGCCCGTTTGATCCCGGGGATTCTTGAAGGCCACGATGTAATGCGCGTTGCGATTGATGGTCTTGGCAAATTTACCCGGTGGAAATAAATCTTGCGTCAAATACAAGACGGTGATGTTACGATGATGGGAATCTTTGGTGAACAAATCCAACACGCGCTTGTCCTGTCCCCCTTCTTCCATCAAATCATCCAAGACGAGCACCCCACCGCGCGTCCGACCAAACCATTGGGTCAATTGACGAGGGTCGGGTACCCCGCGATAAAACTGAATCCCCTCCTTCTTTTGCATACGGTCGAACCGGGGTTGCCATCGGTCGTACGCATAGACGATCTTCCTGGGTTTGACTTGAAAGAGGGTCTGGTCTCGTAACCACTGTTCCACTAACTCGGTCTTGCCACTCCCTGACGGGCCAGCGATGATCACACTACTGGGGTGTCGGATCATGATTCCCACGGTCGAGGATGACGTCGATAATGACCCGTGGCTCCTTTAGCGCCCATCCGTTTATACCGTTTGTCACGTCCCAATTTATCCCCGATTTTATAGGCTTTGGCCAACACGCTCATGATCCCTCGCCCGTTTTGACGAAAGCGGGGTCGTCGGGTGGAAGCGCGCTGGCGTCGTCGTCGTCTGTGGCTGGGCATGTCGTCCAATACTCGCGGTAGAGGCGTGGCGATTCGATCTGAATCAACTGTTCCATCGTCTCTCTTAAATGCGTTTCACGTATGGTGTCCATGTACTGTTTGAGCGCGACCCAATCTTGGTCTTGCGCCAATTGACGGGCCATGAGCCAATGATACCCATCCCACGCATCCACCCCTTGGACAGTGTTCACCCGCTCAATGGGGTGTATCCACCAATACCAGCTTTCTTCTATGAGGAAGGCATCAATCACCCGCTGAACATCGCTTCGCGTAATCATGATGAGGCTGAGACTAAAAATGACCACTCGTACACCACACATGCTTGTTTTATGATGGTTTTTTTATTTTAAGAAATCACAAGGATTACACGTCATAAAGGCCTGGCGGCTCACATTGGTTTGGCCCCCTTCGGGTCGGGCATCGACTTCATCTTGGAGTTCTTGTTTAATCACCCGTTTCAACTGCTGGGCCACTTTCTGGTCATTCATCACTAAATTGTCGCAACTCCATTGCCCCAAAAAGTCTTGATACGACTGGCCTTGGGCTCGAGCTTTCAAGAAAAAGAGCGCATAATGGCCACAGGTCTGACTGTCCAGGGCTTGCAGGGTCATGTCACTGCGGGTCAGGTACTTCCATTGACTCCACCATTGGTGCAGGTCCGGGTTCGTGTACACGTGCAGGGGCAGCCCATAACTGTCAAAGACCTCGCACTTGTTCTGGTCCGTCCACAGCCCCAACCAATGCTGTCCCGGTTCTCCCGCCGGATCGGTGTTGACAATGTAGGCTTGACGGACAGACGTGGGGGGTGAACGGGGTAACTGGTCCGCGGGGTACACGCCGTGAAACACGCGTCGTAATTGAGGATCTTCTAGGGCCAACGTGCGCAACACCCTATCGCTGAACGCTACAAACTCCATGACCCGTGTCTTCTGTCTTCTGAGGTTACTTCAGCCGTTGATGTTGTACTTTATACCTCCCATATGATTGATCTCGTACATGTTTTCATACTCGCTCCAGACCAGCACGGTGATGTTGTGATTGACCGCGGCTGCAAAATCAAGGATCAGTCGCACATTGCCCGATTGACGGGGGTTGCGATACTGAGGGTCATCGGCTTTGCCACTGGGCACATTGTTGAACAGGAACAACGTGCAGTTGTTGCCTTATCCCCAATCACCAGGCAGCAGCATAGGAATCTTGTCTTCATCATAGACACCCATGGCTTGCAGAAATCGATCGTACCCCAGTAGATCTTCATAGGCTTCATCTCCAGTCAGTTGCAGGGTTCTGTAAGGGTATTCTTCTCCATTCAAGGTCTGACGTATTTGGGTGACCCCAAACTTTTGAAAGGCAAAGGGGTAGCGTTGTAGGTTTCCATTGAAGGCATCCGAATGCAATAACCCGACCATCACTCGATCAGGAAATCGACCGACAAACACATTGTCTTGTTCCCACTGGGTGGTGCGTCCATCAAAGGAAAACGTACGGATTTCGCTCCGCACCACGGGGTAGCGGGCAATCTGTTTGCCCAGCTGTCTTTCTTTCTGCAGTCTCACATAGACGCTGGCATTCAGGGTCACTTTTCTCATCAACAAAGTGACTTTGATGTCTTCTGGATGAATGGCAGGAAATTTCTTGGCGACCAAGGTGCCTTTGTTGGGGGTACCCATCAGGTAGACCGTGTTGGGATTGAGGAAGAGTTCAAAGTCCATCTGGACATTGGGGACCAATAATTTGCCTGTTCGGAGGGGTGGCAAGTGGGGACGAATGAGGAAGGTGTGCCAATGTCTGCTCAGCAACCGGCTGGTCAAGGCACGCAGTTCTGCATTGCCTTTCCAATCCGCACCAGTAGGGATATCCGAATTGGCTCCTGTCGCACCCATGACATTCACCACATTGAGGGCATTGACCCATCCTTGCGGGGCTAACTTGGTGGCTCCTTCTTCTCGGTTGTAGTTCAAGAGGGTTTCTAGGTAGGCTCTGTAATGGTAACTGTTGCTCTGTTCTGTCATGAGGACCCCATTCATGCTCAGGGTGATATCTCGAAAGATGGAGTGCCCAAAATTGTTGACGCAGTACGTACTCTTGGAATTGTTTGCATCCGACGCAGCGGTTAAATCAGCATTCAAGCCTAGATACCCAGTGGCTGGATCAGTCAGGCGGACCTTGACTTTGAAGCGAAGGGAATTGGTGTCGTAATAATCGTCGGAGCCCGGAATGGAGAAGGTGATGGGCTGGATACCTGTCAAGGCAGGTTGAAACTCCACCTCCCGCGAGGCTTCGTACCGATAATCCACATCGGGCACGTCAAACAGTTGGAGCGACATGCTGCGGTTTGTCCCTGGGGTTTAACGTCGACCCCTTTTTATACTTTTTCGCCTCCGTTGCCGCCGGGCTTTGGCTTGGTTGGCCCACAACACTTGCCTGAGATCCCCCCCTTTCATCCGTTGCTGGAGCCAGCGTCTCTGTCTGGCTTTTTCTTGGTCGGCCGCGAGGACCTGCATGGGATCACGAATCCTGTGCATGCGAGTGGACGTGCCAAAAATGGTGCCTCCTTTCATCTGGCGGCGTCGTTTCAATTGTTGGAGGATCATGGGATCCACCAGGCGAGAGGACGTATGCATCAACGGATAGCGCGCCATCACCGACTTGCCAAAGATCGTGCCCCCGACTTGATACGGCGAGATGAACCGTCCACGGGCCCGTTGCCGTCGAATACGATTTTGCGTTTTGAGAAAACCACCCACGCGTACCATTTTCACAGTCCAAAGATGTCCCGTACACGTTGGGTAGCTCTTTTATAGGTTTTTTTGGCTTTGTGTTTGCCGCCCGCCCACACCATGGCGGGGGCTTTCCGTTTCAACCCGCGGCTCAGTTGCGCACCTCGATCCGCCCACGTGTCCGCGGCACTCTTGCCTCCTTGAATATTTCGCAATCCCGCTTGAGCTTGCTGCACGACCAGGGGTCCCGCTAGTTTGATCAAATCTTCGGCCAAGCCTTTCCCATCTTGCTTAGTGACCACAGGCGTGTGGTACCGCGTTAAACTCCCTCCGCGCATGGTGCTGTTTTGGTCCCTCACGTGATGGGATGGGCTTTTTATAGCTGTTTGAGACCGATGGTCACCAGGGTTTTGCCTGGGGGTAAGATGGCCAGGGGGCCATGGGTACTAGCAATCTCCACTTCCAAGATATCCATCTGTTGTCCTCGCACTTTGATCCATTGATGGTGCAGGGGTTCCGCCGTGCTTTCTCCATCCCCGGTTCTCAACAATTGCACTTCCCGCAACAGGGGATACTTGCCACTGCCCACCACGGTGGATTCCACCAGATCCGAATAGACCATGACGGTGCGTTTACGGGTCCCCACGATCTTTTCGAAGGAGGCATCGAGATTGCTCATCCTCCATTCCACCATCAAGGACAATTGCACAAACTTCACACCAGAATGGGTCACCACATGGAAGGGATCATTATTGGTCACAGAACCTGTGTTACCGAACACTAAGATGGGATTGACGCCCATGTATTGTTCGCCTTCCCAGTCGTAGGGCGTGCGATTTTGGGATCCAGTGGGTTGGGTTCTCGAACCGTAGGAGGTTGTCGGCAGCGTGTATTGCAGATTGGGCCCTATTTCATACACGGTCGTGTTGTTTCGACCGGTCTTTTCCAACACCAACCCAAATTTGAGCGCAATGGCCAGGTTGATGAACAGATCTGTGATGGCGCTCTTGTCCGCTTTCAATAAATCCTCGGCGGACAAAGCCTGAATCACCAAGGCACCTCTTTTCCAGGACAGTCGGGGCATCGCGTTTTTTTTGGCACTGACAATCGGTTTTTCGTCGGGGTCTTGGATCAAACGATATATTTGTTCTTTCATTACATTGTGCATGATTTTGTTGTTCACTTCTTGCATCACGCGTTGCCAAAACATCGTCCCGGTGGACACGATTTGATTGGCATTCATGATCTCTTCCAATTCCACTTCGCAGTCCACGGTTTTGGTTTCCACCCGTCGATAGGAGTCTAGCACAAACTTGCGGACCACATAGGTCATTTTGAATTTGAGCACTTTGGTATGAGGATCCGCGGCGATGACGGCATTGTTCTGGCCTTGATCCGGGACGGTCAGTGACATCAACGCGGCATGCCACCCCGCGCCCGGTAACGACAGCCGTTCGGGTAGTCGGACCTTGAAACTGTTGTTGGCATTGTTGGGAAACTCGTTGGTGGGATCGCTGACCAGCGTCAGGCGTTTGATCTCACCCATGATGATGATGAGGAGTGGTCTCCTCCCAACGGGGTCAAGGTCCTTTTTATAGCCACTGGGCCACTTTCTGTTTGCTGCGAGGGACGCGTCCCACTACCGAATTGAAGGTCGATTGTTTCGGATGAAAACACACTTGCTGGGCAATGTTGGGAAAGGCCCGGGCGAGTTCCATCAGGGTCATGCAGGTCTTGGCTTTGGGAGGTTTCTTCTTGCGCATGGGGGGATGACGCCCCGCGCGTCGGCGTTGTTGTTGTTTTTTCTTGGAGGGGGACCGTAACGCTCCTCGTTTCTTGGCATACTCTTCGGCTCGATGGTAGGCATTGGCGTACGCCCATTGCTGCTTGGTGGGACTGGCCAACTTTTCCCACCACGGCTGGGTTTGCCGTTGTTCCGCCGCTTTCTTCTGGATGAATTTCAGCACATCCGCATCGGTGGTGGGGGAAGGGGTGTAACTCGCTCGCGGTCGACTGGCCTCGGCCTGCACCTCATCGAGAAACCGGACCCTTTTTTTTCTTTTTCGAGGGGTGATTTTGACGCGGACCATGCTGCGCGGGAATCCAACTATCGTACTTGGCCGGCCACCCTTTCCACCGCACCAACACTTGGCGTCCTTTGCGTTTCAACACTTTTTCGACCCGAAATAACGAGTCGTCCGACACTTGGACTTTTTGAACATCGGGTTCGTAAAACGTGCCTTTTATAGGCGTACCGTCCCATTCACTGAGTCGATAGGTGAAGATCGGATGACGACGGACGTGCGTGACCACAAACACTTCTTCCGTCCACCCGGGCAAATACCCTTTTTTGAAGGGCCGATGTTTCTGGTTGAGACGTACCCGGTCCCCCACGCGACATTTGGGCGGAGGTGGGGTTTGCTCCAAACGCGACCCGTAGAGTTTGTCCCACACCTCCGGGACCGTGTGGGGGGTGACTTGATGCGGGGCCAGCCCAATACTGCGATGACGGGTGTGATTGTAGGTATGAATCAAGGGTTGTAACACGTCCACGTACCGTAACGTATTGTGGGCGGTGAAATACCGGTACATGCGTTGTTTCAACGTACGATGCCATCGTTCCACCACGGAGGCTTTGCTATCCCCATACGTGTAAAAATGATGCCATCCCTGTTGCTTGAACCAGGCTTGCACTTTTTTATTCAAAAATTCTTGGCCTTGATCCGTCTGCACGCGGAGGGGTCGTCGCGGCGAGGCTTGTCGGCGAATCTGGTCCAACCCTCGGATCATCTCCGTGCTGCTTTTGGATTTGATGGGCACGGCCCAGGCATACTTGGACAGGACGTCGATCACGGTCAACAAATATTTGTTCCCCCGATTCCATCGACTGAGTTTTTGCATGTCGACCAAATCCATCTGCCATTGTTCGTCTCGGTCAAAGACCAACGTGGGCGCGGTCGGAAACCGCGTTCGTCGGGGTTTGTGGAGGGTATAACTCAACACCGATTGGAGAATCCGTTGCGCATGCGGGGATTTCAATTTATGGGCTTGGGCAAAGGGTTGGACCCCGCCCAAGGCCCCCGGCTCATGGGGATCTTCGTAAGCGCGTGGCAACGACTTCAAGACACTGACACAGATTCTTAGTCAATCTCGGTCTTTAATAGTTTTTTTCACACATGTCAAAACAATATCGAGCTACCAAAGTTCTTATGCAAATGGCGCGTCCTCTCCCGTTCCCTCTCCTTGGCTTTGATGGCTTCCCCAAACTGATTCAACCAGGGCCTATTCTTCTCGATAAACTCCCTCTCTGGGTTGGGTCTTTTCCAAAGGGGGATGGGTTGGTACTCTTTGTAGTGGATCTCACGGGGTGTGTCTCTCACCCAGCGTCTCAGCGTGGGTTGCGCTGGATCTCGGGGGCACCACAGCGGGCCATGCAGCCATTGAAAGTAGCCACAGGGGTCTTGGCCTGGGGCAAAGCTCCCACAACTGAAAAACACTTTCTGGTAATTCTTGCTAGTCCGGCTCAATTTCATCCTGGGGACCAACCCACATTTACACTTCAGCTCCCCTCGTTGCAAGCGGGCACGGACTTGAGGGTGCGTGTCTTCTTTCAATTTCTCCATCATCACTTCCCGGCTATCTTCAAACAAA
This sequence comes from Porites rus, assembly GCA_964035705.1. NCBI lineage: Eukaryota > Metazoa > Cnidaria > Anthozoa > Scleractinia > Poritidae > Porites > Porites rus. Next base: position 9,553,462 of record OZ038003.1, on the reverse strand, counting down.
TACACGGGACACCCTTCTTGGGGGCACTTGAACCTCAACTGACCAAATTGGGTCTGGGGGTTGACACAGTAGATGTATTCACCAGGATGAAAGGGGCACGTTTCATACAGGAGCTCGTTCAACTGGGTGTCCATCTTGTCCAGGACGTAGTCTTCCTGGGTAGGATCTGCCTGAACCATCCCTTCCTCCACACATTCTTCCTCATACTCTTTTAGGGTTCCCTCCATCAACTCGTCCACGGAACAGACAGGGGAAGGTGTCGGGGGTGTCAATGGGTCTGCTCGGGGGATAGCGTTCATGGCCAACACGAGTCCACTAGTGGGGGTTGGGGTGGTGTTCCTGTCTACGGCTAGCGCTTGAGTTTCCTCCGCGTCCGCTCGGGGCAAACCGTTCAAAGCCATCTCGAGTTCACGGGTGGCTTCCTTTTCCCCCTTGGGTTTCTTACTACTAGGACTCACTCGGCGTCGTTTGCGTCCTGAGGGCACGGCAGCAGGTTGAGTGGCTTGACGTTCCATGCTTGGGATGGAATGACGCTGGGTGCCCGTCCGGCCTGCCTTTTATAGCCCCTCCCCTGGCGTCTCGTGATCCTCATACGATCGTGGGGTCCACCAATCCTGACGCAACCCTGGCTCTCGTGAAGGTGGTGTGATCCGACGGTCCGCCAATCAGAACCCACGTTTTCCGCTATAAAACCCCGAGGTGGCACGACGGCCCCTCTCATTCATCTCAGTGTGTTTCTCATCCACGGTAAGTGAGTATGGCGCTCCATGAAGTGGGTCTCTTGGTATATAGTCAGGGGTTTGCCCTTTCCCGAGACGAATATATTATTCGAGAACTGGCGTTTTGTGATTGGACGGGGCATCATCATGCTCTCTTCAAATACTTGTTACCGCCAGGCGTGTCGTATCACCAATTATCCGAGGAGGCCCAGACCCGGGTCGATCGTCAGACTAAGACAGTGCATGGGTTGCCATTTGAACCAAACACGGTGTACAACCGCCAGGAATTCCATCCCTACTCTCAGCTCCAGGACGATCTCACTCGTTGGTGTCAACAGTACCTGACCCCTCCACGGACTCGGCTCGGGGTGTTGACCCTCAATGGGCTGTATCGACTGTGTCAAGCGAGGTCGTACCCTCTCGTGGTCTTGGAAGGGCAGGGGTGTCGGGACTTGGCCCCTCTTCCCATCGCCACGGTCAATGTCATGGCCATCAACGACCATGGCCGCAATTGGTGCATGGATCATACGGACGGAGCCCGTGGGAGTGGGATCTGGCACGATCGTTGCGCGCATGTCCGAGCCTGTCAAATGAGTGGGTGGTTACGTCGTCAAACCCATGTCCTGCCTACCCTCGATCAAGTCAATGCCCAACGTGTGCTGTGGCAAAAACGGTGTGATCGGTTATTGGATAGATGCTTATGCGAGTTTTGCTGCGAAGAAAAAGATGACGCCTTTGCTCGAGGTCAAGGCTTGGATTGGATCCCCAACAATTGCAATGACTGTCGTCTAGTGCGACGCATTTTCGAACAAACCGTCACCCAACCGGAATGGGACGCCCCTTTACTGTATACGGATGATGAACCCCACACCATGTGGGCTTGGACACCTGTCTCTTACCCTAAACAATGTGTTTCCTCTTTTGACAGACCATGCCGCTGACGATTTACACGGGAGGCGCTAAAGATGTGGACATGCATGTGGAACATTTATGTCAGATGTATGGGCATGCGTGTGTGGTCCTCATCCCACCCTGCCACCCTCGAGCCAAATCTCTCACGCCCTTGACGCAAACGGAATTGGACGCTGCCACCCCTACCGTCACCCAAGCCGCGTTTCGATTGGGTCGACGACTCCATCATCCTATCAGCCTCCAGTATATCCAGCGGACTGTTCACGTGATCCAGCCAGCGTCTTTAGTCTTGGCCGTAGGCTATTTTGATGAGCTGCACAAGCATCTATTGGGCGGGACAGGCTGGGGGGTGGTCATGGCCCAGCTTTTAGGCAAACCCCTCTATGTGTTTGATGTGGACAAGGAAGAATGGCTTTGGTGGGATTCCACCCTAGGTCAATATCAACCCTGTGAAGGCATGACTGAGGACTCTATCGCTCTCCCCACCCTCCAAGACAAGACCGCCATTATAGGCACGCGGGAAGAAGACCAGGCCATTTATCCCACCCTGGAGGCTTTATTCAAACGCACATGAACATTAAAAAAGACACTGTTATAGAACAAACCATCTGTTTTTTAATCACATTCTTAATGTATGTCAACAACAATAAAATTCATGGCGGCTGTGACATCCATGATCAAATCTAGTCTTTTCATGACTTTATCCAATGTATCGTAGGAGGGCTTCCTCCGGCCAATCATGACGGGCAGTTGACCCACGGGACAGTGGGGGAGCTGGTGTTTGAGGGTGCTGATCACGAACGCAATGCCCTCGTTCATCAGGCGGTCAAGATTGGGGGGTTGCCGCGCCATTTCCGCCATCATGCCAATCTGAAAAAATCCAGAAAAACATTCTCAACGTCAAGGTCATGAGAAGAAGAAGATTTCAAACCACATTTTTACTCACCGAGAGTCGGTGTTCTATGAGGCGGTGGCAGTGGTGGCAGCTGATCTTTCGGGGGGTGTTTAGTCGTGTCACCACTTGGTTCCAGATATAATGGTCCCCTAGCACTTTGGGATAACCCATCAGGTCGCACTTGGGCAGTCCTTTAAATTCCTGCACCACCTTCTTCCGCTTGTCCATGGTGTGGAAGCAATGGACCCAAAACATAATCTTGATTTGCACCTCCAACGGCAACACGCGGCCAAACGGTTTGTTGTTGGGGTCGACTAGTCCTCGGCAGTCCATTTCTGATACAGTGAACTTTGGGTGACTGACCTCTCGACGCGGTGTTCCCTTATTCATCTGGGGTGTCCACCAATCACACACTCGCGCTAGACCCCTCTGGTCCAGGGATAAAAAGGTGTACCCATGGGGGGTACCCCCTAGAGTCTCCTCTCGTGCCTAGCATCCCACGTGATGGCTCTCCACCAATCACGGTCTCTGAAAGAGTCTCTAAAGCACGTTGCGCGCCCCGTGTGAGTTCATTCCAGTTTGATCCGTTAAGCTGATCAAGATGGTGAGCTCTTTGCAGTCGATGGTACTGTACTCTATGCCTATTGTGATGTTGTTTGAGGCTTTGAAGACTTTGTGGCACACGCCTCTAAGAAGTGACTGTCTGCGCGCCTTCTTCCGCCGTTGTACCCACGAGGAATTGAGGGATTGGGCGAAAACGTTGCCTTGGGACCACCCCGTTGCCCGGAAACTGGATCATGAGGTCCATCGCCGCAGAATGGCTGGTGAGTGTTATGACTTTGATTTTTTTTTCGGGTGTGGGTCCCTTGGCCTTATCCCTTTTTTGATTCCTAGACGTGTTCAAGGGGTTTGCGTTTCTACGAGACGTGCTGTGGCCAGTCCACCTATGTCTTTGCCCTCGACGTGCTCGACTCAATTGGGCCGCGCGGTTCTGGGTTCCAGCCTATTCGTGTTAATTTTTTTTTGATAGACTCTTGGGACTTCGTTGAGAATCAGCCTGTGTGCCATATTTATCAGTGGGTCGCTCATCCCACCCCTGGCGGAGTCTGTAATCACTGTGAACGGATGATGGACGGATTACGATTGGATGACATTATTGCTGGTAACAGGGAGGGGTCCCTCACTGAAGATGAGATTGTCCAGTATGTGCAGGATGGGGACCCCAACCATCGGGACTGGGACGACTTTCCGCTGCGGATGACCTTTAGGATCAATGCGTTTCTGCGGGCCCATGGACCTGTGGGTGATGTGGATTTGGCTGCCTTAGGTTTTTTAGAGGAGGATGATTAATTTTAGTTTTTTAATTTTTTACAGCCACGCATTGTTTATTACGTCATCACACGCAATGGATCCGCCCTTTGCAATCCGGGTTTTTTCGTACCAGTATTCCCATTTTGATTCGACTTTCCACCTCTTTGTAGGCTTTCATTATACATTACATCATTATGGAAGTTGGCTTAGACCCATTCAATTGCGATGTCATTATAGTACGGTTAAATGTGTCATCCAACTTCATGAAATGTTTCAGATGTAAATGCTGTGTTTGAACGCTATGCGTGGATCATCCCTTTGCAACATAGATGGAAGATTCATAGTGTTCAACAACTTATTCGATTCTGTAATGGTACTTCTTAGGTTCGCTTGCCCTCCTCAAAGACAACCCCTGGATCCAAGATCATATCGTTTATTTGCTCATGGCTTTACACCATTATTATTAATTTTTTTTCGTAGATTCGCATACCATTCTCAGCACCCACAGGGTTCATGGTACCACCGCTGCATGGTGTTTCCTCGGTAGTATCGTGCAGTGGTACACTGGATCAGGGGTCCATCTTCCGTTTCCGAGACCCATTAAATTACTTTGTTGTCGTTGTTATTTGACCTTTCGTCGTGCCAGTGATTTACACGCGCCCTGTTATTGGTGCGAGTTGTTGCAAGGCATGGGGTACCCACCCCGTCCTTAAAAACTATTTTTTTTTCCTTTTTTCAGATTCTCGTTTTGTCATACGAGCCATTTATCTCCCTTCCCCTTTTCAGCCACTGCCCAGGTGATTGACCAACACACCAGGCCCCAAGGAAATTTGACGGGAAAATTATATTTTGCCTGTAGACGGTGCTGGATCTATTTAAGACATGTATCTACCCTCCATGAACCCTGTCGCGGCTGTGCGATCATGGATAGCATGGATTGGGAATTTTGAACACCCGGCAGGGGGAGGTCTGCATGGTGGCGCCACCCCTGCTGGATGTTCAGTCTTATTTTTTTTAATTAGATTCTCATTGGATGATGGATCATGTAATGATTTTTCAAAGCTGGCCCATCCCTCATAAACTTTGTATTGTCAATCATCAAGGATGGTCCAGCTTACTCCATTTGTTCAACCCTTTTTCCCAGAAACACTTCGGATCCTAGACTATTCTGAGTTCCCGGAAGACTGGATTTTAATAGTTTGAACCTTTTTCCCAGAAACGCTTTGGGTCCTAGACCATTTTGAGTTCACGCAAGATTGGATTTTAATAGAATTGTTTTGTATAGAATCGTTCCAGGGCGTGACACCACGAGGGCGTCACACACGTCCCATTTTGTAATGAAGGCATTTTTTGTTTTTCTAGTCAACCATTGGACCATCCAACACCGCCTCGTGCGTGGCAATGGTTGACTGTTTCTCATTCAGTTTGCTTCTTGGCTCTAACCAGTCATTTTCCCTTTCGTTTCAGATTTCTTTTCTCTATTTCGTTTCAGATATTTTCTCTACATTTAATTTCCATCTGATCAAACCATGGTCATGGTTAAATTACAACCAATACATTTCATGGCCTCATCCGCTACTTATGACGACTGCCGCCAGGAAGCAAACACCTTTTCTTCATTATGTGTATTGATGTAAAAAAAATGGGCGTGACGTCATTAGGGCGTCACACACGTCCCACTTGTAACCAGGCTCTACGCGGTACGTTCATTAAACCAAGACAGTGATTTGGTCCTCCATATAATGTGTGTGTTTTTTATTTGACTTCCGGGGATGCGAGGGGTCTGGGTCTGAACTGCGCATGCGTCCCCTGCTTGTACCCAGGTCAATAAAACTATGCGAAGAATGTGGGGGGTCACGTGACTTTTATGCCCAAATATGGGCATCGAAACGTCATCATGGTCACATGGGCTATATGCTCGATGCTGATTGGTCGAGACAAATTGTGCTGCGCTCTGATTGGTTACTCCAACTTGTAGCCTCCTACACTACTCATGATTTTTCGAATGCCGCCCACTTTTGTCACGTTAGCTGATCCCAATTAAATCAGCCAATCAAAGAGGAACCAGTTTAGAAATAAGCGTTGACAGGCTAAACACGACTCCTAAGCTCGTGACAATGTGAAACGTGACCTTGTGAGTTTGGTTGAACAGAGGTTTTTTTTATTTTCTCGGCCCTCGCTCGAAGGTTACTAGCACTACACAGTGCATGTATCATTCTAAACTTTGACTGAGTAAATCTTTTTTTGCAACACTAGGCTTAACATTAAAAGGTCATGAAGCTGGTTTGTTACATGCATACTGAGTAACCATTTCCGGTGGTTTATTCTTCTGTAGGTGTCCCTGATAGGATTTGATCTCAGATGCAGTTGTAAAGTGTTTTAATTTTCTTTGACCTTTGTTTCTTACGGCTAAATTAAGACAATTCCAGCGCTGTGAAGTTTAAAGACGCCATTTCGGCAATTTGGTCATCAATTATGCTCTTTCTAAAGCGGAAATCACTATCACTTTAGATGTACGTCTTCTCCAGTTTGCCATCTGCTCCCTAAATTGGGAAATATACGCGAAGGCTCATCTAACATGATTGACATATGTATGGCCCTCGACCAATCCGTTTCCCCGCACACTGGTGTGCGGACCATTCAAAATACCGGGGTTTTCTGGCAGGCGGTATTTCAACCGCCTCGTCCCTACTCCTTTTTTTTGGAACACGGCTCCGCCGCCAAAACTTTAATCTCGCACCCACACAATACCGCCAGCTACGCAGGCTACGACAAATCCGGTAACATTCTTGCTTAAGTAAGCATCTAGCTTGAACTGCAGTCTTTTGGAATTGCATCGACTCGATAAGCCCTGAGAGTGATCAGCATCAAATTTCTCCTTGTAATATCAATGCTTTGTAAAACAGAGTGCTCTATCACGTTTAATATCCTATGATGCGCTTCTCTCCGCAAGTCTTTGAATTTTCGCCAAATTTGCCATTTTCGTTGTTGCGTGCATTTCTGGACATATCTCAATTTTTGGACCTTGAGAGTGGGCGCTTATTCGAGGTGGGCGCTTATTCAAGGCTGGGCGCTTTTCAGCAAGTATAGTTTGTTTATTTTGCAACAAAACAATAAATGGTAATAGCAAAACCCGAAGATGTAACAAAGCAAGGTTTCTGTAAAATGATCAGTACTCTGAAGAAAACTCCGTCTTCGGGGAAGTCTCTTATTAGCACTTATTCATTTTTGAGGGGTGCGTTTTCTTTGTGGGCGCTTGTTAGAGTTTTAGTGGAAGGAGAAGAGGTGGGTGCCTATTCGAGGCTGGGCGCTTATTAACTTTTTCTACCTTTAGGATGGGCGCTTATTCGAGGTGGGCGCTAACTCGAGGCTGGGTGCTTAATCGAATAAATACGGTAAGCAAAACAAACGTCCCCAAGAAAATAGCTCCGAAAACCACCCTTGTTTTGTCTTCAATCATTCCAAATCCTTGCTTTGCTTTGGAGTAGACCTAAGACTCTCGTTCCCCCAAAAATGTCAATTTGAGAATGTTGAGCCAAATGTAGAGCCGTGGCCTTAAGAAGACGAAAAATATAACGAGGGTGAGAAAAGTTGGTGCCCTCGTCGATTGGCCTTGTCGAATCGGTCTTGGCTTAGTAGTCACGTTGCACGGTCAAAATCCCCTTGACGGGAAGGGAAAGGAGAAAAATAAACTCATAGGAAACTATATTCCCAAGGGTACCCACTGGATGCTTCGTGCACATTGCCCTTGTTTACAAAGAGGAAGCGGGAAAACCACAGTTGTTGATTTGCGTTTTACGACAGAGCAATATTGTTTCAGGTGTAGTGGCTTATTCACAGAAAGGTCTCCATATCAGCCGTAGGCCATGTAAATCAGTTTTTAACAACATAAGGTCACATACACACTATCTTATTCTACTTGTGTTTTTCGCCATTATGCAAATATATGTGTTTGGGGGAGTGTTTGTGTTTGCAAAATATCCACCTGGGTTGATTTTTGTGGACTGAACAGCAACTTTCCTCGTATTTTTCTAAACAGGTGAGGAAACAATATAAAATGACGCTCATAGAGTGTTAAGAAGAAAGAAAACAACGCAACGAAACAATTCTCTTTATGAGGTATGGACACTTAAGTGGCGATTTCTGAGCATTTTTACTGTTTTATTGTGTTTTACCTGTATAAAACAGCCACCAAATTGAATTTCGATCAGGCCATCAGCGGATTATACTCATCCGCGGAGATCCAGTTTAGTCAGGAAAAACGGCTGCGAAAGTTTTCAAGCACGGCTGAGAGAGCCCCTGGGATGCTACTCTTAAAGAATCGTTCCACGACTTATTCGAATGTTTGTCCGTGATTGAAAAATAAAACTAATTTTGTGGCCAAAAAGAGGCCACTATCTATCGCGCTGCTTCCGAAGAAGTTTACCCGCAAATCTCAACTGTTCGCCGTACATGTTTTGCTCGTGCAGGAGCGCTTTTTAAGAGAAGAGTTTTCATCGAAAATGGGGCCCACAAAATCAAAGAAATCTTATAGCAGCGCTCTTAAATGCTGCGCGTATCAAACGGCTTTTAAGATGACACATCGTTATAACACCATTAAATAAAAACTGAACACAAGAAATTGTTTATTATGTTGAAGCGTCACTCTTTTAATGTTCACTGCAAATTTGGCGCTTGTCAAAAGTGAGAATCGGCTTGTCCTATAGGTGATTTGGGAATTTTTTGAACGGTTTCGCTAAAAGCCCAGGCGTGCTTCGATGATTCTGAATATTGAGTGAGTGCAATTTGTCTGAAAAATTGTGAAATACTGCATTTTTTCTCAGGTCTGTATGAACAACAGCGCCTCATAGTACTGTTTTACCTCAGTTGTGACGTATAAAACGTATAAAAGTTTAGTTTACCCGCACCCAGATTTGTTGGCAAGATTTTGTAAAGTAATTGTCGAACGCAAAAAATTCGGCCTGATTTGTTTTCCAAGAATTTGTTTTCCAGGCCTAATCTACTGTGATCATGAGTGCCATTATGCCTCTTAAATGTGATCGAAGGTGATTGCTATTTTTTGGGTAAGGCTATATCAACTCGATGTAAGGTTTTTTTTCACTCTAAAATCACTGAGCCTTTCCCTTAAGTCACATATGTACCCTTAAGGTAACTGATTTGTGGATTACAAGTTTATTGTTTGATTTAAATTATGAATTTATTAATGGGAGCTTCGCTCATAGCCCTGGCTAAATCTATATGTAAATTGATAAATTTTTCGAATAAACTCACAAATTTATTATGCAAGCAGCAATTTCAGTAGTTGATATGAATAGAGTGGAGACATACAAGCATAAAACTTGTATGGGGCTACGGAAATTTTACCCTGTAATTTAGCATGTCAGCAAAACAGCACCAATTAAAGAAATTAGACTGTGGGCTGATCGAAGCTAAATTGGTAAACACCAGAGTACAGGAGAAATTTTTTCGGACTTCAAAGTTCGTAAAATTTGTTAAATTTTCTCCTCAAGGATACAAGGGGATTGGATGAAACTGGTAGAGTAAACTTTAGGGGCTCATTTTCACTGAGATACTGAAAACTCTTCTCGAAGGAAGCTCTCTAATCCTGAAGGGACCAGACAGGTACGGCGAACTGTCGAGTTTGCAGGTAAACTCCATCGTGCAGGAAGATCACTAAAGCAGTGCGATAGACGCTGGCCTCTGATTGGACACAAAAATATTTTTGTGCCCAATCACAGACAAGTATTTGAAAAAAAAAAAAAAACCGTGGAACTGTTTCTCTAAGAGCAGCATCCAAAGGGGCTTTCCTGCCCGTTCTTACTGAACTTTATTTAAAAGCTCTTTATATTGTCGCTACCGGGGCAGGAGTATCACTCAAATACAAAACTTAATACGACTACGAATATATGTCATCGACGGCACCCTACATGTTTTCTACAGACCCCGACAGAGAAGAATTGAAGGTGCCTATCTTATCTCTTTCAAACAGCAGCATTCACTATGTGCTTCAACAGATTTTGGTCGTCTTTAAAATCTCTAAAACGACTCATTATTTTCACATAAGAAATTAAAGTTAGTGTCGAAAGCGTAGCTGTGAGAAGGGATCAACAAACACGTGACAGTGCGCACAGGATCTAGACCCGAGCTTTTCCAAAATTCCTGGATCCTCCCTGAATCCTGTTTTTACAGTAACATCGCAAAACCGCTAAGCACATTAAAACAATCCACAGAATAGGCCATCATTTTACTACAATGACCAGGATCCTTCAGGGTTTTGCTTTCTTGTACAAATTAGGGCTTTTGTTATTTAAACCTCACTGGGGCTACCAAATTTACATGTATATGAAAGGAAAAACGAAAAGAATTCTGGTCGTAGTAGTAAAATGACGCCATCGTGCAAATGGCCTATTGAACTCTTCTTTATTTTGTTTTTCTTCACTTTGTTTACTCTTGCTTTAAATTTTAGCTATAAATATTTCCCAATTTTATGAAATTAATTAATGATTTACACACCCCAGAGCGCGAGCAGAAAACAGAACTTATGTCATTCGCCTGCAATCTGTAAACAAAATTAAACGTTTTTCTCTTTTAATTATGTTATAACACTAGAAAAACTGATAAGTTTATATCTACCTGGAGTTTTGAAAACCGGGTTGCCTGATATCTTAAGTAAAGTCCAGCACATTGCAGGCAATCTTTCAAAGCATAAATTGCTTAAAGCCGGGATGCTTTTAGTAAAAATCTCCCTCTTCAGGACGAACAACCCTCAGCTCTTAACCATGGGCTTAAAATAACTCCCTGGAATTGACAGAAATCAGTGGAAATTCCAGAAACAGGCCGGCCTGTTGCCCCCGTTGAGCCAGCTCAGTCATTTTTTCCGGGGGGGGGGGGCTTAAGTCAAGCTAAGCAATCACCCACTCTGTTGCTAATGTTTGAAAGGGAGACTGGTTTTACCCTGTAAATACCTTGTAAATCGAAAAAGGAGACTGATTTGCCATGTAAATCGAAAATGGGGTCTTGATTTTGACACTGTAAATCTCCCATTAATAAGTGAGCTATTAAATACATTTATATGGCTTTTAATTGCAGATTATTTTCCCTGACAATGTTAAAAATACATGTCTATCTTTGTATGTAGATTGTACATTAATGTTTACTATTCCAATATACAAATAAATTGAGAGTGATTTCGGATACTTGTGGACGCGCAAACTTGATTTAAATATGCTGCGTTTGATGAGGAAAATATTGAATCCGCTGAGAAAAATTTGCGGATTCAGAAATATCTGGATACGTGTGGACCGAGCCTTACATCGAATCAGTATCTAACAACAAGTACCAGATAGTTACAAGCAAACAAAAGAAAAGAAAAAAAAATTGAGTGTCATCAGTGTAACGTCACCTCGTAGTAGTCTACTCTGTATTTCACAGATTAAGTAAAATAACTGCAATTGTAAATTTCTTCGCTTTACAAAGCACGTTGACTGGTAACTTAAAATTACCCAGTTTAAATTGTAAAACTTCTACATTTAGTTTTTATTTTTGTTCAGATTGTATCACTGTACTTCAATCAGTTGAAAGCCTGAATCACAACATTCAGAATGCCAAAAAAAGGGCGAAGGACGCATTCATGCCTGCTCCTGACGCTAACTGATCAGGAGACGTCTTCTCGTGTGGTGGAGGCTCTGTGAGATTCAGTGCAAGAATACTGAGCCTCGCAAGAGAACCTACGGATTCTGAATGAATAAAACACGTCTTCTTAGGGGGAAGCGGCTCTGTGATTTTCGGTCTCGGCGCTCTGCGGTTTGGAAGTGGGCCCGTTGCGTCCTGTAAAAGAAGCCGAGAGGAAAAAAACCGAGGCTCGTTAATTGTGCTATAATGCATTATCGGGCGTATCATGAGTAAAGCTAAGAAATATGCATATGGAAACGTCACTCCTGCATAAAGGAATTTTCGCTGGCCCCGTGTACGAACAAACTTCTACTATCGAGATGCTATTTTAACAGTTCGAACAAGACGGGTCATACGCCGGAATATTTATCATCATAGTTCATATCGCAAGTATAGAGGAATTTACGCGGAGTCCCCATAAAAACGAACCGTTACTACTGGGATGCTGCTTTAGAGCAACATTCAAATGCCCCAAAGAATATTTGACATCTTAGATCATCACAAGAGGAAGCCCGTGGGGATGTAAAACCTGGAAAAATCCGTCATCTGTTGGTGCCCTTTTTTTCAAAATACCCGCCAAGAATGCATTGATTTTTTTTATGATTGCTAGTGGTAGCAATCAGCTTCCAATCATGTGAATGAGGAGTCTCTTTCTGTTCACTCAGATTCAAGGCTAAGCGGAACCTTTTCTTGCATAATATCGTGAAAAGGACCCCAATCATGTAAACCATGATACATATACGTACTGAGCCACCGCACAATATTTTTTACCACTTTGTTTTAAGTTAATAGCTTCGCATTGTTTACTTACAGACCTTCTGAATCTTTGCGAAAAGAAATGCCTTCTGGGTAATAACAATAGGAGGCGCAAAGAAGAGATTGCGGTTCATTAATTAGTGTTATTTCGTGATGTTTCCTAGTTTTAGCCACCAATGCCTTTCTTTCTTTTCTTTTTTTTAACGGACACTTCTCTGTTGTTCACTTACATGTCCGAAGAACTTAGGATAAAAGGAGAGGCAGTGGCAAGCTCCTATCACCTTTTTAAAAGTTACCGTTGGATAGCAAGAAAAAAGGAACAAAAAGTATCTACACACGAGTTTACACACATTAATGTGTAGTTCCAGAAAGTATCCATACCCACTACAGGGGCCTTTTGCCTTAGAACCCCCACCCCCTGGATTTTCCGTAATTTTTCAGCTTGGTTAGGTACCCCTTGGAAAGAATACTTCGTCAAAAATGGTGTTGCACTAATACTATTATGCGAAAGATAATTCTTTCTGCGATACGGAGAGGACAATTCTTTGTTCCATGTTAATACGTGTTTAATTATCTCAAGTTTGCCTTGGAACGGTTTCTCTTAGTTAATAATTTAGTTAACAATCTCGCAAGTCACTGCGAAACATGGAGACGATACCTTACACGACACAAACGATGCCATCTGCAAAAGAGCCAGTTAAATTCTAACTGAACACTGAGTGGAATTCAATTACTTCCTTTCAGTCAAAAACATACTACAAGAAAGCTTAGAACGCGACCACATTACTGGCGTAATCAGCAACAAGAGCTAGACAACCGGACGTTGATTCATGAGTCGATAACAACTATCTATCACGTAAGCCGTGAAAAAAGCATTCAGTCGTCCTTAAAATAAATAGCAGATCATCGATCAAACGGTAGTTTTTGTTTTAAAACACCGTTGACAATAAAATAAATGGTAGCTTGCCCAACAAAGCAGACGTAACCTGGCAATCTTATTTGGAGCCCCTGGAAAAAAAATACCTCGAGAAACTACCCCCACCCCCTCGAAAATTGCCTCCTTTTGGCCTCCCTCCTTCTCCTCGGAATTTCCGTTGCTTTCCGTGGAGGGTAAGAGGAAGGAGCGGGGGCGGGGGGGGGGGAGGGGTGTATGGATATTTTCTGGTACTACACAATCTTACACTGAATGAATGAAATGAAAAGACCATTCCACCTTAAGCTTAATTGTCTTAATTATTCTCATAGTGTGCAACAAGATACTATTTTGCCTGCTGCAGTAACACTTTTTTTGCAGCAGTTTTTCCGAGCACGGTGTTAATTTGCTCTTCCTTGCTATATCCTCCAAGGACATCCACTAGACGTTTAATTTGATTAATATTAAAACCCAGATGTCTGATCTCTCGAAGTTCGGTTCTTTCGGTTTTCTCGCAAAACTGAATTTTAAGACCTCTGAAAAGGGAGCTCATCCATGCTCACTGCTGGAGAATTTATACGTTTAGCCCAACATCCGGGTATCAAAGTATCAAGCTCATTCTGATATTTCCTCAGCTCGTTTGCTACTTCATCAGTCCAATGGATTGACCAGCGGTCAAGAGGTGTCCAGTATTTTGAACTGGGAGGTATGTTCACCTTGGGACTAAAACAAGAGGATCAACTTAACCCTTACCCTCCCAAAGCGTACAAAGTCAAGATTCAACAAAGTTTCCAATTTTTAAGTCATAAAATGATGGGAAAAAAAGTTACCATGTGAAAACCCCTCTAAAGTTAAAACCAATATACAAGACTCCCTTGTTCACATTGACAGTGAAAGGTTTAAAAAATTATAGAGTGAAATACGCTTGACGTCTAGGGCGGGAATGGATTCACTCATCTCCATTTAACCCTTCCTGTTTTACTATTCAAATGAAGCCTCTTAAACATGACTTTTGTAAGTATCATATATTTTATCTGATGACTGTGATTCCCCCAATTACATTTTGGAATTTCATACAAGAATTCTTACAGTATAGAAGGTAACCGATAAGGGTGTTGCATCGCTAACATTTTTTTAAAAGCTTCTTGCGAGTCGCGCAATATAGGCAAAACTTTTTCTAAGAACTAAATTAATAAACGGGAACAATGATCAAAACTAACGATATTTTTCGGCATTAAACAACATTAGCAACCCGTTACATTTACGTAGTTGGACAAACAGATTATTACCTCGCTAGAAATTTATCACTGACTATGGTTCTGAGGTATATTCTATGTATTTTTTCTTAAAAAAACTACTTCTACTGAGGGCTAAGTGGGTCTGACCTTACCTAACGGTTAAATATGAAACTATAGAAATACCATGCATGCCTTGCGGACAATACTGTTGGTCATAGTCATCATTACGGTGGCCCACAACGGCAATACACAAATCTATATTATATAACTGCATTCTGTATCTTAGTACACAAACATATTCATTGGCTATGTGAGTATATTTACCAGTACAATAAAATATACACCAGTACAACAATATGTATCCCAGCACAGTAATGTTAATTTCAGTACAAAAATATAAACTCCTGAGTACGGAAAGATATCTCTAATTTTTAGTACACAAATAACAGCTCCAGTAAAAAAAAAAAATATCAGTCTCTCAGTACAAAAACATAAGTTCCAGAACAAACATATTCATTGGTTGTTCGACTAGATTCTTCAGTACAGTAAAATTCATGTATACAACAGTACAACAATATTTATCCCAGTACAAAAATATAAATCTCAGTACAAAAATATAATTAGCGGTACAAAAAATTAAAAAAAAAAAATGGAAAGAAAAATATAACAACTGTACAACAATATGTATCCCAGTACAGAAATATAAATTTATTACAAAAATAAAAGTTTCGGTACAGAAAAATATTTTTTAAAAAATTTGGAAAAAACCGGTAGGTACTTTATATATGATTATTACTATGTACCTAAATATATATGCTTATTATAGCATACCTTGCAAGAGAGACTACTAACAATCGAAAAAAGAAATATAATTCGGTGAAACATTTACAGAGACAACAATTTTTCATTCACGAAGACAAGTATTAAAGTGTCTCTAAAAATCCTGAGTCTTTAAAGCGTACAGCTTAAGCCGGCTTCCCGGCACAGGATGAAATAATAGAATTAATCTGTTTTAAAGCTTACCTAAGGATACACAAAAGAAGTATTTAAAATATCTTTAATTTATTTACTAAAGACATGAAATACACTTTTCATAGACTTTAAGGTGAAAATTAAAGGCTAACTTAAGAACCATTTCATAACCGCTTTAAGTTAAGAAGAAAGGTAACTGGAAGGTTCATTTCATAAACTTTAGGAACTACTCCTAAAGCGTTCTAAAGTGACATTTAATTAATCTTTTGTGTCAACTTTAGTATAGCTTTAATTTTTCAAAAATGCTTGGTGGTATATCTTTGCTTTGCCTGCTACTTTAATGTAGTATTAAAGACTCATGTCATCTTTAATTTGTCTTTAATTCTATTTTAATGTTTGATAAAGGCACCAGGTCATCTTTAATGTGCCTTTAATTCCATTTTAATGCTTCATAATACCCCGCATTTGTCATCTTTAATGTGCCTTCAATTCGATCTATTTAAATGTGCATTAAAAGCCCCAAGGAAGAGAATAAGATAAAGGGATTAAAACTGGAGTCTCTCAGCTTGTCGGAGAAACAATATCATAAGTTGAACACTGGAATCTATGACTGCATAGTTCCTCTTAAAGAAATAAATAAATACAGTGAAACAAACAAAATCTACTTTAAAATCAGTTTATTGTCAATTATGTCTAATTCTTATTTTGAAATTATTCACTGCCTACATTAATGGGAAAACCATTTTATGGTGAAAAAGAAAAGACCAAGGACCACAAATTCAAAAAGTTAAAAGTACATCTCTTTCAAATAGGTTTGATGATCGTTAATTATATAATAAATTCACAACACTGTTCATTGTCAACTTATGAAGATAGTCCTGCGATCACACAGATGAAGTGGTCGAAGTATCAAGATCTGATGCTTGAGCATTAAGGAATTTCAGGAGGGTCACGTTCTGACGGCTCCTTTGCTACAGTTCTAGGCACAATCCTGTCACGTGCCCTCTTAGACAGCCTCTTGTTATACTTTTTATCAAGCCGCTTTTTGATTTTTCGCAGAGCTGTGCTCTCCCAAGGGAGCTTTTTGATATTATAACTGGTAATTGTCTCCTTGCCATCTTCGTCAGCTTCATAACAGCTATCCTCGCTGCTCATTGTCTCCATCAGGAGGACCTCTGCTTCCATTCTCATGGTTGTCGCCCCATTTCCCCATTTCTAGGGCAGCTGTCCTCCTTGTTAACTTCTAAAAGAAAGAAACAGAATAAGAGTAGGTGGTAGGCCAAAACTCATTACAATACAATCCAACTGATTCCACCATTGGATACGTAACAAAAGAGTATAATTAGATGAGACTTAAACAATATCCAGACTAACCTCTCTTATTATTCTGTACATCACAAAAATTAAATCTTATAACAAATTGTTGTTTTTTGAATGAAAAGATATGGTCAGTAGGTATGTTATTTACTAACTTTTCACAGATAACAAGCCACTTAAACCAACTAAGCATCCAAGGTTTACACCAGGTTACTCTAAGAAATCATGCAACGTGCGTGTCCTCCTTTTATGATCTTCATATTTGTCAGAATTTTTGCTGGGAATTAACGGAGCCTTTATATTTGATGCTAATGAAAATGGAAAACATTATGCGATACACACTGCATGAATTAAAAAGTTAAGAAAGATTGCGTTCTGTTGTACTAAAGTAGTCAAAGTAAGTTGACAAAACTGGTGAGTCTGTTTATATAAATTCATTATGAATGCAGACAGCATTTTAAAGACAATTGTTGAAATAAACAGCTGCCGCATTCTCAAAATCTTGTCCTGTTGCTTCTTTTAATGAAACACATTAACCCTCTTTTCTTAGTTCAAGGGGTGGGAAATTTGTTCCCTTTTGACCAAATATGATGCCCCCTGGGGTAGGGCATTGACCTTCACAAAAATGCTTTGAGTTCAAATTCCCGGGCTTTGCTTGCTTCCCTCCCCCCTCCCCCCACCAGATTGACTTTGAGAGGTGCATGAAATTATTAAACTGTACAAATTACGGTAAATACCATACATTTTCCGCTTTCCAAAACGCCACACGGCACAGAAACAAAGAGACTCAAGCATATACATTTGTACTGTGAGGGTTCCTCAGAGTTAAGTAATGTGATGTAAGCATTTTTAACCTACAACTGCATTTCTTCCTAACACACGACTTAAAACTTGAAATAACGGACACTAGCAGACTACACACGCCCTACGCACTTCCCAGCAATAATTTACTATAATTCTCTTAAGCTGAATTAAGTTTGATATTTACCAAACTATTCCTGTAAAAGCTTGATTGCAGATGGAATCACGAAAAGTTCAGCTCATACAGCATGATGTTGCTGAATCTTTGTGTCATTTTCCCAAATGGCAAAAGGCATTGTCTGAATCACAAGGCACATTTTCATTGTTTTAAGCTCGTCACTTTCCAAATGACAATCAAAATCTCTTTCAAGTTTCACTATTTCCACTTTAAATGTGGAGTATCAGGTAGCGTTGCTTGCCAGTCGAGGCTATCCTGCCATGTAAGCTGTAGCAAAGTGTAGCCAACAAGTGGGCAGATGCCCTCATGACTAGACCTCATCAAGAGAGAATGATTATTCCCTCTTGACCAGAGTCATCCATATATATATCTGGATAATCTCACTGAATTTGACTCGGAAGCTCAATTGCCTATTTCCGACGCGTCGTTTCCCTGAGTTAACCCGAAAATTCGCGGACTGTCTTGACGATCATGGCTTAGTCCAACTTAATAAATAGTAATAATAATAATAATAATAATAATAATAATAATAATAATAATAATAATAATAATAATAATAATAATAATAATAATAATAGTAATAAATACCTGGGTGTAGATGAAAGTGATGGTATCCAGCATAGCAAAATGAAAGAGAAGATAAGAAAAGAATATAATAGGAGAGTAAGATCAATCCTAAGAACTGAGAGACACAAAATAGAAGCTATAAATAGTCTTGTAGTCCCAATTGTGCAATATAGCTTTGGCATCATTGACTGGAAAATCTCAGAACTGAAGAAGATTGACACAAAAACACGTAAACTATTGAACATGCACAAGATGTTACATCCTAAAGCAGATGTGGAAAGGCTGTACATCCCAAGAAAAGATGGAGGTAGGGGCCTGATTGATGTAGAAACAGCATTCAAAACTGAAACAATAGGGCTTGATCACTATCTGAAGCACAAGGAAGGGCAATATCCAAAGTAGGTGCTTGAACATGAAAGATCTAAAGCCAAAAATTCAATATCCAAGAATGCTACTAAATTCAAAATGGAAGTAACAATGCCAGAGATTGAGAACAGAGGAGATAAATCTGCCTCTGAAAATGCTAAAGCCCTGAAACACGTGTTTAAGTCCAAGATGAAGTCAAATGAAAGAAGAAAAGTGGAAAAACAAAGCATTGCATGGCCAGTATCCAAAGATCCTGGAGAAGCCTCATGTAGACACAGTCACCACCAACAAATGGTTGTCAAGTAATTTGAAAGGAGAAACAGAAGGACTACTTGTAGCAGCTCAAGACCAGGCAATAAACACCAGAAACTACCAGAAAGTAATATGTGGCCAGCAAGTGGAGAGCAAATGCAGAATGTGTTCGCAACATGAAGAGACAGTGACCCATATTGTATCTGGATGTGAGGTATTAGCCAAAACAGAGTACATCTCCAGGCACAATAATGCTGCAGCATATCTCCATTGGAGCATATGTAAAGATCATGATATAGAGATTACAGACAAATGGTACGAACACGAACCAGAGACCGCGATATACGATAAAGATAACAACGTCACCATCATGTGGGACATGCCAGTCATTACTGATAGAACTATAACAGCGAACAGACCGGATATCATCGTTAAAGATTCAGTGAATTCCACCTGCAAACTGATTGATATGACTGTTCCATCAGATAGAAACATCGCACTGAAGGAAACTGAAAAAAAAAATGCAAGTAGAAAGACCTAGAACTAGAAATACAGAGAATGAAGCATATGAAAACCGTGGTGATCCCTGTGGTTGTTGGTGCGCTTGGTACAGTGAAGAAGGGTATGGTAGAAAACATCAAGAAAGTATCAGAGAGAGCTACTATGACAGAGATTCAAAAAGATCTGCATGCTGGGATCTGTACGAATCCTCAGAAAGGTGGTTTGCGCCCGGCTGATGCACAAAAAGAACACCAGCAAAAACTGTGATAATAGAGACAATAATAATTTATCTTAATAATTTAGGCGGCGTAAAAATGTCTTAGACTTGTTTACAACTAACAACGACAGTTTTATTATCAAGACTCAAGTTATCCCAACTATCCCAGGTATTAGTGATCACGATGCTGTGTTTGTTGAGGGAAATATCAAAGCAACAATCAACAAACAAAAACGCAGGATGGTTCCCTTGTACCATGGAATTTCCCAAGTCCCCCTTCGTTTTTCATGAAAACGTGTCCATGATGTGTGTATTGTGGGATCGCCTGAAGGCAAGAATTTCAAGAATGTTTCGAATTTATCACATTCCACTACTCAAACTCTTGTATTTTTACTGTAAATACGACGCGGAATAACCAGCGAGACAGACAGGAACAAATCTGCACAATACAAGGTCAAGTCACGACACTAAGAATGGCTTTTACTATATAACAGAAAATCTTAAAAAAAATCCTACCAATTTCTCAAGTTTGCGTAAAGGACTCTACGCCCCTGGGTATGAATCTCTTGATGCCAGAGGTCAATTCCTCTTGAAAACTAGACCACAAATCATCTATTGACAGATCACAGACAGTAGAATGCATGACAGAGTCTACATATTTAGCTTAGTTAGTTTTGCCGTCCTCTTCTTCCTTCCTTCCTGTTGCCAGAGTATAACTCACTAAAACAGGAACCTTACGAAACCACGACGGCGACGGCAACGAGGACAGCAAAAACAATAGGTAAATATGAGAAAATCAACTATTTTGACTATTTTGTACACTTCTTAGCTGTCGTTGCACGACTGCGACTTGAAACTTCCTAATCCGGCCCTTTTCCAAAATTTCACGAGCCTGCTTAGGTGAACACAACTCAAAAATTTTCTTTCAGTCTGTTCCTAAACTAAATACAGTCTTTTCGGATTCAACCCCAGAAAACTTCGCAAACACTTGACAAATTAAATAAAGTTGAATAAGATCGATGAAGTTTGAAACAGTGCTAATTCCTTTATGTGATGTTTTTGGTTTGTTTTCTTCCCGAAATTTTGCTACCATGGCAACATGACATAACGACTTTTCCTCTCATTACACATCTCTAAACCTGCTATCAAACATTAAATGGCCCTAAAAAGATATGACGACTTATGAATATTGTTTACCTCACTCTCTTCCCATCCCTCCTCCCCAAAGTATGTGTAATATATAACTTCTTCAGTTACCCTGAATTTGCTAGAGAAGAGCAGAGAAGTGCCTCAGAAGTTAGAGCCGGAGGTAAACGAGGAATATCTACAATTTATTGTAAGAGGCCGTTAGAATGGTCAAATACCGAAAATTAGAGTATGTATGGGCCGCTAATTAGCTTTTTGAAAAATACTTTCTAAGCTCCTTAGGGCTTTTTTTTTTAAAGAAAAACAAAAACAAAAACCAATCAAAAGGATGACAGCGATGTTGAGGTTTGCAAAGTATACAAATACGCTTAAAGTCGGATTCACTGTAAACAAGAGAAAAAAATTACAACGTGTTCTAACGGTTTTCATTTTTGTAACATCTTGCGTTGGTACACTAAATTCTGGATACGTTAAAGACTAATGAACAAGCACAAACTTAAATTGCTGACCCCTTCTTACCTTTTTTAATCAATAGCCTCTTGACAGACTGCACCGCAACGATTTTTTGTAGTGTTTCCTCGCTTTCTGGACCACGAAAAACAATATCTTTTCTTTTAACTCAACCTCACTACGAATTTGACCAATGAGGGTGCTTCAGCATTATTGACACTAGTGTCCATGGTGTGCTAAAGGAACTCTTTTGTCTTCACCGTCGAGACACGCGAATTGCATGTTTTCTTGTTGACTTTTGACCGCCACGAACTTCCTTTTTCTCTGGGCAGTCACACCTTTTGGTATATTTCCTTTTTCCTGGGATGACGTGACTAACACGAGGACGACTTTTCACTGGATGCAGTCTTTAAAAATTACACGTTGTTTACAGACAAGGGCGTAAACATAATTTCGACAAAGGTTTTGATAATTCCTTATAAGAGCTTCATTAAAACCTTCTTCTGAAGTTTCATACTCTTTTGTTGTCTTGTCAAACAAACCCCGCTTCTTGGCATCTTCCCCCCACCAAACCCCACCCAAATTCTAGTATTTTTGTCTCTTCTCTTCTTTGATTTGTGACCTTCTCTTAAGTTGTGATCGCGGTCTTCGGCGCACATAGGAAACCTTTAGTGTTCCTTCCTTGCGTTGCTTGGCCTTTTTTTTTCAACACAGGCTTTTAAGTCTTCTCCGTCAATTATCGGCATCCTTTCGAACGTTTGTATGTACTTCTCTGCAAAGAGAAACTCAGCCTATAAAGTCTCAGTTCATAAGTACAAGCAAAAGAGAAAAGAGGCCTCTGCTGGCAGACGTTCTTTAGTTAGGGTTTTGTCACGCGTTCCTTATTGGGGCAGGAACGCGTGACGAGCCGCTAGGGAACCTGGCACGCCATATATTTTTGGTTTTGACTTCTATTCTGAGTATTTTTTTACTTTCCAAACCTAAGTTTAGCTTTTTGTCTTTTTTTTATTCCAAACTGCAAAATAACATTGCGTTGCCCTATCGTTATTAATAAGATGTAAAGTGAAACTTTAGTTTTAAGTTACTTCCTTTTGGGTCAAAGGGAAGTCAAATGTAGCCTGAAGCAAGGCGAGAAAGCGTGACTCTCGTACGTGCCAAACGGGCCAACCTCCTCGTTGGCTGAAACACGCACGTCATGTGGTCAAGTGGATTTATAGTCTCTCCAGTACATCTTACATTTTTATTTTTCCTCCGAAAATGCAAGCCACTACAGCAGATACAGGTCCAGAAAAAAGGTGAGAAAAAATTTAGCGCTTAAATTTTGTTATCCAGCTTCCGATTGTCAGAAGCGTACAGTAGTTCGACGCAGAAGCTCCCGCGGGTCGCCCTACATAATTTCGCGTTACTTTATTTTTCTTTTTTGATGAGATAGTATTTCGGGAGGCTACACTATCGCAATTTCGATAGGGGAAATTGAAAGGAAAGAGCACTGAATTCGCGAAAGCGCTATAAAGGGGCTATCAGCAAGAGACGTGCATGATTTTATTTTCTAATAAAAATCCGCTGAAATTCAGCCTTTTAACAAACGAACACTAGATGATCTGCAAGCTGTCGTTCGCCAGGAAGTTGGGTAAACCAGACGGCAAAGTTGGTTCCATCGGGAAAGGAAGTACTCTTAACCATCTAATATAACTGGGGAAGAAAAAAACTTTCAAAATTCTGTTCGTGTTTTCTCTTAGATAAGTCGAGTTCTCAGACGGAGTGAGCTCGTTTTACGTTCTCGTTTCTCGCGGCTTGCGCTTTTACTCCTGCCAGTGACTTTGAAGAAAACAGGAGACTGCTCGTAATAGAGCGGTGATGTCACGTTACCATGGTAGCACTATTTCTGGATGACTACAAAACCAACGACGACGGCCACGGCAAGAAGAACGGCAAAAAATAAAATGTTTACAGGAGCTGAACTTTGCACGTGCATCACGCTATTTTGTACATTTCTTTGCCGTCGTTGCACCACAACGACATGAAACTTCCTAATTTCACGAGCCCGCTTTATGGAGAAGGTGAACACAACACAAAAATTGTCACTTTCTTTTTTTTTTTTTTTAACTTAGATAACGATAGATACGGTTCCAAAGAAAACTTCGCCAAGATTTACAAAATTAAGTGAAACTGAATAAGATCGGTGAAGTTTGAAGTAGTGCGAATAGACTTTAAGTGACTTTATCGGTTTGTTGTCACCCAATGGCATGCCATGGCAAAGTGACGTAACGACTTCTCCTCTCTATTTCATTTTGGACTTGTTGTTGTCAAGGGAACGGACGCGCCAAGAAATATATATGTATTAATATTCACGTTTCTTTTTGTCTGCCCGATCACGGACTGTAAACAGTGATTTCTTGACCAGACCTAACACAATCGAGTGCTACTTCCGCACCGTTAACATTCCGAGGGCAAGACAATTTTCAACCAGCATTGTGACAAAGTACGCGGCAGTTACCCTGCGAGCCGAAGTTTCTCTATTTCACAGCTTTTAGCGTTTAAGAAGTCGTTCGCGTCGCTTGTTAGTCGCATAGTTGCATACGCGACTGACAAGTGACGAAAACGACCTCGTAAACGCTAAGGTCTCCCCCCCCCCCCTCTTTTTTTTTCGTTTAACGTCCAATGGGTTTCCTGATGTTGGGTAGGTCGGTCGGACTGAAAAAGAAAATCTATAAAGAAAATCTCAAGAAGTCTCGGAATAGGAGGCCCTGGTAACCCAGGATGACGTTAAAAGTTAACATTCACATATTTGTATTAACAAAATGCACAATATACTGCAAAAAATGTTCCTGTTTTTCTCTATACTGTTACTATGCTCATTTTTCAAATAATAATAATTATTTTAAATAAAAAATGGTCTAACTAAGTCGTTCCCTTTTTTTTTGTTTTTAAAATGCCAAAAATTTGGGTCGGTTGGACGACGCTAAACGGAGAAAAAAAAACGAGGATGGCCTAAAAACCTAGAAATGGGAGTGCAGGCAGCTATGATCCACGCACGATCCACGCGCTTTTCGCGCGACAAATTTCTTTTCGGGGTCTCGAGTATCGCTTCGCGAGGAACAACGTTGCAACCCGCCACCACCTGCTTATGAGCTCTTATTCAAGGAATTTTACTCAGGATATGACCCGTAAGAGCTAAAACCGTACGTGTCGTACTTATGATACGACACATTTTCTCCCAACTAGCTCATCATTGTTAGGCCAATCGAAAACAGCGTACGTGTTTCTGGTTTCAGGAAGTAAACTGAACGTGACTGAAAATCACATGAATTATGGGTGCCGATACCGAAAACAAGAAGTCTGTCTCTGTATTGACATAATGGTCCAAATGTGGATCTATTTTGACGTTGTTAACATATGCTAAACACGTACTCGTCTCTTATCGCGGAAGTAAAAACATGCGTCGTAAAAACAGTATCAGTATTCTTGTGCATCAGTTCAGCAAGGAGAGTGCGTCTTGACCAACAAGGCATTTCGTTTTATAAAACTGACGAATATCTATCTTCTCGTTGGCGACAAGCTGCAAAAGGATCAGAAGCAAGAGCGAGTAAGTTCACATCTACTCAACTGCATGTAGGGCCCGTGTAGAAAAGAATCATTTGAAAACAATTCGTGCATTTTCATTTCGTTTTGTTTAGTTTCCTGATCGGCCTTTAATTGTGTGGGTGTGGATATGTAGGGGAAGTTTTTTTGGCCTTGTTTTTCGCGCATTCTAATGCCATCGCCGTCTTTAATGGTCTCCTTACACTATTTTTGGTTATCTTCTGAACCCATAACTGCTAAAATGTAAGCATTTGCAATAACCGATAGAATCCGCGTTTCCTCAAAACATGATGAACTGATCTTTTTTTTTACACCCGGAAACGTCGTTACCGCGCAAACTCTCGTGCACCGCCAGATCGAGGCTTGCTTTGTTTGGGACAAATTTCATGGGAAAAACACTTGAAACGCGGTATCAAAAGCCTCTGAAAATGGTTTATTTTGCTCGCATTCCTCACAGCTGGAGCTACTTCGTAACTCACCATCTGAGAGCTCGTATAAGATCGCTATCCGTTGACAACGAGGATGCAGTGGTTTCAGTCTACTTTAATATTTTGAGTCAAAGTGGCGATAAACAGCGGCGATTGAGAAATATGTATTTAGTCCAAAGTCCTTTAAAAGTAGATTTGGGCCAATTATCGTGTTAAAAGATCAGGATGCATATTTTACAAGGTAATATAGGTTTCAAAAAATATGCTTAATTCATACGCTGTATTCTGTGGATTCAACAGGAAAAAACAACAGTCGCGATATTTGGTAGTAAATAATTATGGCTTTAACTATAACTATTAATAAGCTTAAGCTTAATATTAGATTAGAATTAAATACATACATACATACTTTATTGACTTTCCGCATGGAGGCTTTTCAAAGACAATAATTCAATTAATTACATACATCTAATTAAAACCATTAAAACCATATCACGTAGCTATAGTCAGCCCCCATTTAAGCTTATGTTTATTACGTTGCACTTTCCAAAGTTCCAAAATCTTTCCCTCATTACTTTAAAATTGACCTCTATTATATGTAATTTGCTTACCATAATATATGAACAGTCTAGAACATAATGTGTCACATGTAGTTAAGAGTTACATTTGTAAACAAAGCCTTTACTGAACAAAATTTTTGTTTACATTTTTCATAATATGACTTCCCAAAACAATCCCATGTAAAATATAATGTAGTTGTAGCAGCCTTATACATTAACACATGCCAGCTGCTTCGTCTTTTAAGTCAAACATAACAAAAAAATTTTATTGCTGGCCTTCTATTTTGATTATATTATTAAAAAAGTAGCTGTCCATTTCAGATCCTCAGAATTAAAGTGTGTGACATGGTTACAATGCTATAAAAAACTTTCATTGTTTCCTAATATTAAAAAATCGTTGGTACATATTATATTCACAGAGGTTATAAACATGTTTGATTGGCAGAATTTTGTTCCAAGAAATTAAACAACAAGGTGAAGCAGATATACTTATAGGGTTTCTTGTAAAAATCAATCCATTCTGCACTTTTTAAGGATAAATTTGTGTAATAAATAGGTCAAAGGATGGCTGTGATGAGAGGTTGTAGGCCATCATCAGGACAAAATAATAGTCAATTCATTTGGTCAGGGAAAGTGTACATTCAACTTAAAAAAAAACTATGACTGTGGCAGCCATGTTTGAGCAGGCTTCATACATATGTTGAGAATTTAGAAACCAATCAACTTGATCACCTGACTTTTATGTGGATATTTCGTGCATGGGAATGTTTCATGCATGTACACAAATAACTATGTTTAGTATAATTATACTAAAACAGTGGATAGTGTTTTTCGCGTGCTCTGTAAGTTACGAGGTAAAATGGCTTTCCGGTTTGCTGCATTAACAAACAAAGAAATTTCACAAATAATCAAACGAGCTGTTCCTGAAATACCTGAAGAAGGTGACGAAATTTGGTTAGGAAGATTTAACAGGTAAAGCTTTATCTGTTTGACTTGAATTTATCGATGAAACCGGTGAAAAAGGTTTTTGTTTACAAATGCAAATTAAGTCTTTTGTTAGTAACTTTATTTTACTGACATGTTCATAAATAAGCTTAAAACTAAATTTAATATTTTTTTTACAGAAGGGTTCTAAATACCGAAAGAATTCACAACTCCTTTTGAAGAAATTTCCCCAGAAGAGCTAAACAAATGCCTTCAAAAGTTTTATTTGTTGGCTTAAGAAAATGCAACGGCCATTTGGTCATTGCATGGTGCAAAAATTGTAATCGTTGGCAACAGTAAATGAGTCAAAAATCATCATTTGGTGCTCAATTATCTCACCGTTTTAGAACAGTGCAATTAAAAACAATTATTCACCTCAGCGTTGTTGGCTAGTGGTGGATTCTTACCTCGCTGCTTCGCGGCCCAGTAAATAACCACAACTAGCCACCACCTTTTTGGCAAATAATTATTGTTACACTTGCATAAACGATTTGGTACTTTTTGCAGAGGTTCTGTGCTAATGAAGGCCTTCATATTCAATGATCACTTTCATAATCCTTGGGAACCGCATCCTCATTTCTATTTCAGTGATTGTGTTCATATTTGTTACAAAAAAGGTTGTCAAATGTGATTATGTACAAAAGTAAGGACAAAAGCTCTCATTTATTGCTGTAGTTCACTGGCAATAAATACTTTTTTCCCCAATTGTTGTTTTCACTACAGCATTACTCCTGTCATCTGCAGTCATCAATTTGATACCCATTCTGTATCCAAAACAACTATACATCTGCATCTGAGGGCTATAGCAGATACTACTACTTACACCATTCAAAAGTTATATTATTACAATATTATTATTGGAGATGGCACAAGGTAGCTGTTATTAAGCAATTGCCACCCCATATTAGGCTGCAGTCATCCACTATATCACACCCTTTTCTTTCTGGCAATAAACTACACATTCAGGGGGAAGGAAGGGTCAACGCAACTTTGGCTAACCTTTCCTTAATAATAGCAACCCAATTTAAATCCCATGTCCTTTTCTAAAAACAGGGCACTGGGTTTAAATTTACTCTGACCAAAAGGAGATTTAGTATATCTCAGCTTCCAGTTATAACAGAGCCGGTGTTGAAATCCGCCCTCCCATCCCTTAATACATTGTACAGGTCTCCTCCCCTGAGCTCACGTTATACACAAATTTCTAGTTATATTATTTTAAGTTGCATTGTTGTCTCCACCTTAGTAAGCACTGGAATGGTTACTTTGTTAAATGAAGTAAGTAAGTTTGTGTGTAGCTCGTGACGGAGTTTTGCGACAAGAATATAAAAGGAAGAAAAATTTTTTATCTTCCCTCTCATTACTCTCATGATGGATACTTATAACAATTATTGAATGAGGCTTTGCACAACATTTGTTTGTGAAATGGGACCATCCTCCCGCCCCCTTTTGCTACCCTCTTACTGTATTTAAGCTATGTACCAGCTGTCAATAAATTCTCTGCTTGATTCAGGTCAAAACTGTATTAAACAGCTGATAAAATTGACCATTCTCTAACAATGACCATATGGCACCCCTAACACAGGTATAACTTTAACTGTATTAATAATTATTATTAAGGTCAAACAGGAACTTTCTCTCTCTGTCTTTCAGGAGGTGTTGGGCGTTACAGCTGCATACCATGGGGTCAGCTGTTAATCAAAAGGATCTCAAAATAGAAAGTCAAAAAATGGATGGATCTGACTTGCCATCGGCAGCTACTACCAAAACTTCTTCTAAAAGGTATGTATCTAAAAAATTATTAATTTTAAATGTCTACTCCAAGGCTGTGCTTTCCTGGCTTCAATAACTTACTTAATTTTGCATTTGGGTAATTGTAACATTCAAGAAATCTTAGATTTTCTTAAAATGTATAATTTATTTAAAAAAAGGTCGGCAAGCTGTATTTGTGGCAACTACTTATCAGTACTCACTACTGGTTACATGTTGTTTCCTATCATATATGACCGCGTGACATGCTGGTGAAAGCATGCAGTGACCTCATTTTATTTAACATATTAAGGGCTTCAACACTGCAGGTCGCACATCATGCTGTTTTATGTTGTATAAGATAACAACTTACAAGCCCCTTTTTCTGGCCACAGTTCAATTTGATACCATGTGGTGTGTGATTGGTTGAAAGATATATGCACTTGGTTCTGATTGGGTGAATGGTAAACCCTAAAGTTTATACAGTCAACTATCTAAATTCCACCAATAATTTTCTCATTATGGAAGAGCGTCTATTGAAACACATCAGCTGCATAAATGGAGGTACACATGACTAATTGTGTGCAGCTTTCAAAGCATTCTGACATTCATGCAGTGGACTTTTGATTATTTGAGTGAAGTTCTGCAAAGTGTTTGTTTCCATGAAAGGAAACAATCGCCAAATTTGCATGCACTCTGTCTTCCTTATGGCAATTAACTTTAGTTTACATTGATCAAATATGTCAGAAATGTGCATCATATAATATTTTATTATGGTATTTAAAAAAGAAGATGCTGCACACAGGTTTCCTTAGTGAGTAGCAGAGTGAATAGTTATAATGCCACAGCACAAGGAGGTTGAACTTCCTGTTTCAACTTGTTCCGGTGAAGTAACATTATGCTATCTTGTTCTAATACCTTGATCTTGCTCCAGGTCTGGCAGATTCTGTGCTCATACACCCAAAACATTCCCCTCTGCTGCCAGCTACTCAACAATTTCTTTATCCCCTGGTCCCTGGGTTGCTCTCACATAATAACAATCACATTAACAATATTATTATCAGGGCTGTGCTCTAACAGAGCCAGGTGGCCCCTGGTGACCAAGTTTTGCTCTTGGGCGACTAGTCATTCTTATGTCTTTTGTACAAATCATATGCTGGACACCCTAGATTATTTGACAGTTTCAGAGCACTGGGCTCCCTTCAATTTTCCTTAGAGCACAGCCTTTATTATTATTATTGTTATTATTATTATTATTATTATTATTATTATTATTATTGTTATTATTATTATTATTGTTTTAAATCACATTAAACAGCATCAATAAGTATAACCAGGAATGAAGTGTGTGTGTTAACTCAAATAACAATTTTGAACGGAAAATTTACCAGTTACTTTTGTTGAAAAGAACATACAGATACAGTGAACCAAATGAAGAAGAAGAAGATAAACCATGTCTTGCTCCTTTGAGCAATAAATGTGAACCAAATGTTGATTACTTTTTCAGTTGACAGGCAAATACCCCTTACCAAAAAGAAAACTTTGGGAATAATATGGCAAAGCCTGGGCCACATATGGCCCATACATGTATGTGGGAATGGTATGGGAAGGCTGAGTGATGATTGCGTTCGCGGTACGAGAACGTAACCCCTAATTTGTGTTGGGTGTCCTGTGCAATCAATAGGGAGTTTAAGATACGGCGACTACGGACTACGAACAACTACGGCTGGACGAGCGTTGTTCTTTGTTCGTAGCACTGGGTTGAGTCGTGCAAATATAGAACGTTAAGATTGCACCACAGACAGTAGACTACGAGAGAAGAGGCGGAGAGGGAAACAACACGCAAAGATTTTCTTGTTTTCATCACAGTTCACAAAAATGCAAGTCAGTTTTGCATGTGATCTTATCTTTAGAGCAATGAACAAATTCTTCCATACTTGAAGGAAGCAATTGTGACCCTCCACGGGAAAACGTACACTAACGACCTTCCGTTAAACGTTAGAAAACTAACGGATACTTAACGGATTGCTAACGGCTCTGAAGTCATTCTAACGCTTTGTAATAACGTTCTAACGCTCGGCCCTGGCCTTCTAACGGTTTGTCTTAACGCTCTAACGGGTTGTCCTAAAGTTCTAGTGACTGATCACCACTAAAGTCTTAATTCTATAAAATAAACGGATCATAAGTTGTGAATGATGTATAATAATGAAATAACACATGAAGTGCGGAAATTGAATCAGAATGAAATGAATCGAATCGGTCACGTATTATCTCTTGCCTTTTAGCGAAGTCTTTAGTTAAACGGTCGATCAAAGAAAGAAAGCGTGGTTTTGCAACGGCTAAAACTGATAATAACATTCAATCAGGACTTCCAAGGGGTAGAATCGACAAGTGACATGACTCAATTCTCCCAAAAAATCGACAAAAATACTCAGAAAAAGCAAAATAGTTTGCGACAGTTACGATTCTGACAATACACTTTCCATTCCTCTTTGTTTTCTACGTGACATTGGCAATTGTCCCTAACGAAACAAGCCGAAAAACGGAGTCGTAATCGAGCGAAAAAGCGACACCAGACCACCATCAATAAACAACTGCGTCCGACAGTCAAAAGCGTCTCTTGTTGAGAATCCGCTTACCAACTACAGCGAATGTCTGGCAGGTTATCTCAATCCATCTTAGTTATCTTATTCCAAAAATGCATCAGTGGACCTTTGAGTTTGGTGGAAAATTAAAATAATATTAGTTGACTGTCGCTCATTGACATTTCGAACTAAACAACTTTATGCAAATTTTTGTTGAAATTTGATCCACCGGGAATGAAGAGCAGCGGAAGCGTTGCGTGACGACCCAAAGACGACGAATTTCCGAACGACCGTCGTTTTTTTAGAACTACTTGTAGAAGTAATAAATAATAAGGCATTTCTAAACATCGGTCTTTTTAAAACTTGAATTAAAACTCTATAAATGCTAAAAATCTACGGAAAATCTCGCTTGTTGTTTTACTTCTCGCTGTACGCTTTCGATAGACTGTTCACAGTCCCCTATTTTTTCGTGAGATCGTTTAGATATACCGCGTCTTACCGGTACCGTCATGGCTACATCTTGATTTTAAAATGTACCGAGGGGGCGGGCGTCGGGGATTATAGCTCTGGTGGGGGGCTGGGGAGGGGGGGGGGCGAGAAAAATAGAGGGACTGTAATAACATCACTGTAGCTCGCGTTCAGGAGGCGTGACAGGAATTTCACGCCTTTTACCATTCATTAATTAAGAAACTCCGCTAGTGATGAAAAACATGGCACATGACACATTTAGCATCGATTACGCGTGTTACAAATATCTCATTTCGAAACAGTGATTTTATAATGTTTCTAGGCTCATTCCTCGAAATAAAATCGGCAAACACACACAAGAAAACATTTTTCTAATCAAAATACCAAAATCCCTCGTTTGTTGGCGCAAGATGTGCCTTATGGTATGAAAGCGTACGTTTTATGGAAATATCGACTTGTCAACGACTTGTCAGTATCGGCAACTTAAACTAAACCCGTTGTCAACGCAAATAAACATCTATTGTCTAATGACCAATCAAACGCCTGCGTTGCTGGTACAACGCGCTCCGTGAACGCGAGCTGCAGTGATGTTATTACAGTCCCTCTATTTTTCTCGCTTCCTCCCAAACCGCCCCCGTCCCCTAAGTAGTTTTGACACTCATCTAAGATGGCAGCCCGTAACGCAAAGCGCTCGATCTCGATGATCTTACGGAAAAATAGGGGACTGTGAACAGTCTACGCTTTCGATCACAGCTGAATGTGTGCACTCTCAAATTATTCGAACCGCCTTATGGATTAACTTAAGGAACGGAATTATGCAGTGGGGGGTGTTGAAGAGAATATGGTAGGAAGCCGTTCGAACAGCTTGGGTTATAATTCTCCATTCAAAAAATTTGTTCATTTGCCGTTTCAATCGACTTGGTGCGCCTTGTAGAACCAGGGATACCACATTCTTTTTTCTCGTGACGCCACAAATTCACGCTCGGCAACACATGCCAAATAAACAATTACTCATCAATAAATGGCGCATCATAAACACTTTCGTAACGAAATTCAGCGTTTAAAACAGAGTATTTTGCCGTTTCAATCAACTTTGTGCGCCTTGTAGAACCAGAGTTATCACATTGCTTGTCGTGACGCCACAAATTCACACTCAGCGGCACATGCCAAATAAACAGTCCATGAACTATGCTTGTGAAAAAATTACTCGTCAATAATGGGCGCATCATGAACAATTTTGTAACGAAATTGAGCGTCGAAGACAGAGTATTTTGCCCTTTCAATCGACTTTGTGTGCCTTGTGGAACCAGAGATATCACATTTTTGTTTCTCGTGACGCCACAAATTCACGTTCGGCGGCACATGCCAATAATTTTTTATAACAATCACTTGCCTGTGAATTACTCATCAATAAATGGCGCATCATAAACACTTTTGTAACGAAATTCAACGTTTAAGACAGAGTATTTTGCCGTTTCAATTGTCTCTGTGCATCTTGCCAGAAATATCATTGTGACAAATAAAGCTGAGACTTTTGTCACCGGATGTAAACTTTGTTTACAATTTCACCCGACGTAATTATTACGTCGGGTGAAATTGTCAACAAAGTTTTGGTTACACAGGTTTTAGTTTTGCCCATGAATTCTTATGTCAAATATTAAAGAAATAGACAGAAATAGTAATAGCTCATTTATTAGATTTAGAGTATGGACTTCTCCGACTACTGATCTGATTTAGTCTGAAGTATGTGTCTCGAAGATGTTTACATCATTTTCATTCAGCGAAGGCGATACAAAAACTCGCATAAACAAAGGTTACACAAGTAGAAAGACACAATAATCAGTTCGAACAAACATTGAATCTTTTCAAGTGCTAAGAGAAAGTAAATCACCTGCATGATTTCTCTTCTCCTCGGCCGTCAATCGGAATTCTGCGTATAAACAGCTAATCTTGTCAAATAAGGGCTTAGCTAGATAAAAATGAGGTCACAACAGTGTATTAAAAGCGTAAATCTGAGCAGAAATTAGACACAACTTACATATTTTGCTTCCCTCTCACTTAAAGCAGGTGAATTAAAAACATTTTTACGAAAAGACGAGATTCTTGAAGTACCGAGACGGCAAAATACGAGCAAAATGTTCTCCGTAGTCGCGACTACGCGAAACAGCTCACAACTCACCGTAGCCGCAGGACTACGCGGGAAAGACGAACAGTCACGTGGTTTTGATCATGCGCAGTAGCATGTTTATCCGTAGTCGTAGTCCGTAGTCGCCGTATCTTAAACTCCCTAATGAGGGAGGTTATTTTGAGGTTGCATTTGTGTCGACACACATTTGCCTCACTTTGAAGTGCTTGCTTACGTTTTGCCTCACTTTGACGCACTAACTCACGTGGTGTTTCGTGTGTCCTCGGTATTCATCTTTCAAAGGTTTGCTGAGGTCTGATATTCTGTCTTTGTAATTAAAGCGTTCATCTTTTAAAAAGTTTGCTAAATCTTCGTAAAGCGTACATCGATCTGTGTTTGCTGAATCTTCCAAAGTGTTCATCTTTCAGAAGTTTGCTGTTAAATTTTACTTTCGATGAAGCCTTCATATTTTTCAGCATGGTTCTTCATTGTCTTTGGAAAATATGTGCGACTCCTGCCTTTGTGCCACAAAGTAAATGTACTGAGTTTGTAGCTCGGGGGCCATTGTCAAGCCACAAAGTAAATTTACCGAGTTGTTTAGCTCGGCGGCCGTTGTGTCACAAAGTGAATCTACCGAGTTGTGTAGCTTAGCACCTGTTGTACCACAAAGTAAATCTACCGAAATTTATGTGAAGCTCGGCGGCGCAATTTGATCATGACTTGTGATATTTTTGGCACCGAATAAACGAACACTTTAACTCTATGTTATTTATTAGGAAAAACTTATAAACCAGCCCACAGTAGCGCCACTCTTGAATCGCTGAAATCAACACGCTCGACCTAATTACTGGAAAAGTTATTGACGTAAGCCGCACACACATTCCACCGAAGGCTTTGAGAGGGTTAGTGCGAAATTTGAATTAAGATGTGAAAACTTTTAAAAAATTAAATTCAGTTTAATTCATTTTGTCAACAGGTTGATAATTGGATGCTCTTAAAAATAACAGAGAAAATTATACGAAGAAATGTTTTATAAAAAAGAAAAAGAATCCGCGTTAATCAACCTTTGAACAATTTCACCCTGTAATGGTGCCAGTAAAACAAAAGTTTAAATGTTCTACTTACACGCCTGACACACTCTGGCTAGTGTCTCCTCCAATTACAAGCACTTGACACCGAACCATACGATATTTTTTCAAAATCTTCTTATAATGATACACAGTTTATATAGAGGTTTCGCTGTAAATATACCATAATCATATTTATCTATTGCAAGAACCATCCAATCTTCCCCCTCAACTGTTACCGGTAAGCCTAACAAACATATCGAACACACTCTCCTAAGCTCCGATTACTCCTAGTATGGAACTAATTAATAGGATGGGACCTTATTTTAGCAAAATGTAACCCAGGGAAAATATATGAGAGGGAAGAAAAGCCAATGCTATTCATTGTATGAGATAGCTATGTTCATAGATATTCCATAGCACTGACATGACTGGGCCATAAGTTGTATGGAAATGATATGGGACACCAACTTTTCAATGTGCCATAGATAATCCATACCTATAACATTCACTTTTTAAGTTCCATAGAATTTCCATATGATGACTTCATTTAGGAATGTCTCCCATAGAGTTTCCAATGGCTGGTTTTACAGAAACTCTGTGAAGCCAAAGTTAAACTCAGAGGTGTGGTATTGAAATTCTTTGCTAAGTCCATGCGGCTGAAACTAGCAAAAAGTACTTTTTTATTTTATTATTATTTTTATATAACTCATCTAATAATATTTTGATGTAACTATTTTGAAATAAGAACATGTGTTTTAAAATGAGTCCTCACTTTCGAACCAAACATCATTCTTTCACTTTCGAGAAGGCAACGCACATTAACAGGTAAAAATTTAAATTTGATCACGAGAAAAAAGAAAACGATATTTTTTGGTCTGATTGGCTCATGCTAGAAGTAAGCCATTCTAAACGACGAAAAATTTAGGATCAAAACAAACCAATCGAAAAATAGGACAGTTCCCGATGGGTCCACACGCCCAATTCCTTGTTAAAGGACCGGTTTCTGATTGGCTGAAAGTCCTTAGGTGGCCCCAGTTGAAGTCTTCACTTTGTAATTGCGCAAACTTAATCACTCTTAATGATTTACTTCTAATAATATTATTCCTGAGAATTTCCGAGAATGGTTTTTTTGTTATTGATCTATAATAATAAAAATTTAATTTGTTGATAACGTATTTTGTTGATATTTTGTGAAACAGACAACTTTGCTTTTGTGTTTAGGTCAGGCTTGTTTGGTTTCCGCTCCCTTCATTCAGCTTGGGTGTCCTTTTGCAACTGGCTCCACCACAGCTCGGAGAAACTGTTTGGGGCTATGGGAGAGAATATAGGCAACCATCCTTTTGCCACCATAGCTATGGCCATTTTCCTCGTTGGGCTTTTTTCGATTGGATTTTTGTGGTTTAATTCTGAAAGAAGATCTGCCAAGATTTTTGTTCCCCAGAATAGCAAATCTCAGCAAGATCTTGATAAAGCAAGCAAATTTTTCAAGTTCAAGCTGAGACAAGAGAAGGTAATCATTGCTCCTAAGCAAGGTGAAAATATAATTGATCCCAAGTGCCTCAAAGAAGTCTTGCAAGTTCATCTTGCGGTTGAAAATTTGACAGGGTATGCTGATGTATGTTCAGTAAGGCCAGGAGTAAAAGAAAGGTCAAGAGAATTTTGCATGGCTGTTAATCCTTTAGAACTCTTTAATTACAATGCAGAGAGCATGGTTAACATAAAAGCAAAACTGAGCAGTGCTCTAAACTGTCCAGGTGTTTTAATGAGAAATGGCCGCCCTTCATGCCTTAACTTTCCAAAAATGTTTAGTGGCTTAACGAAAAATGAATCATCAAACGAAATTTTAAGTGCTCAAGCATTGCAGATAACATGGTATGTTGATGAGCCTAGCAGTGATAAAAGCACAGATGAAATAAAAGCCTGGGAAGAATCATTTATCGAGAAACTATCCTCTTTGCAAGATGAGTTGTCAAATATTGAAATCTACATTTCTGCCGAAAAAAGCTTGGATGATGCAGTTGCTGCAAGTAGCTCGTCTGATATCCGTTGGTTTTCCCTCACATTTACTCTCTTGTTAACGTTTGCTAGCGTGATGTTAGGAAAGATTTTCACGAATCCGCTGACGGGACACACCTTACTTGCATTAGGTGGCACCTTTGCTGTGGCTCTTGGAATCTTAGCTGGGTTTTCTTTGTCTATGCTAGCACAAACACCTTTTGTTAGCATTGTGGGTGTTCTGCCATTTCTTGTTGTTGGTATTGGCGTTGATGATATGTTTATTATTGTGGATCACTTAGATCGCCAGGAACGTCAGTTGAAAGTTCCTACTGTAGTCCGGCGAGTTATGTCTGGTACAGGGGTAACAATTACCATGACAACCCTAACAGACCTGGTGGCCTTTGCTGTGAGCACAAATTCTCAATTCCCTTCAATTCAGTACTTTTGTACTTATGCTGCTTTAACAATAACCTTTTCATTTCTCATGATTGTCACTGTCTTTGTGGCTATGATGTCATTTGATGTGCGGCGAATTAAAGCAAATAGACGAAACTGTCTTCCAATGTGCTATGCCCCAGAGCCAAAAGAAGGGCAGCCTCCTTGGGATGAACCTCAGCCTCAGGTATCAAACAGATTGATGAAAAGATGGGCAGAGTTCCTCATGCACCCAACAGTCAAGACTGCAGTTGTGCTTATCTCTCTTTGCTTACTAGGAGGAGGTATATATGCCACCATTCACGTAGATCAAGAATTTGACAGAAGTTTGTTGGCCAAAGAAGGGTCTTATTTTGATGAGTTCGTGAAAATGGATCGAAAATATTTCGAACTACCCATGGAAACCAGTATTGTACTAATTGGAAATGTGGAGTATGGAACAGTCTCTGTGCAAAATGAGATTACCGAGCTTTCTCAGATTGTTGCTTTGAATAAATACTTTGAAACAGATACTGTTACATGGATGGGGGATTTCTTGAAGTACTGTAAGGATCATAGTAAACCTTGCGATGGTGATGACTTCATGGCCAGTTTAAAGAGTTTCCTCAGCACCTCTAAATTCTCTTATTATAATGGAGACATCAAATTTGGCCAAAATGAGACAGTGATTGAAGCCTCACGTATAACTGCTTTCATGAAACGCTCCTATAGCTCAGTATTCAAAAAGGATGCCATGCTGTCTATGCGAAAGGATTTAAGTGCAAAGTCAAAGCTGCCTGTTTTTATGGCTGCACCTTCCTTTGTCTACCTTGAGCAGTATGCAGCTATTCTCTCTGAGACAATTCGTAACCTGACAATTGCTGCGCTGGCAGTGCTCGTTGTGACAGCCCCCTTCTTGATCAATTTAAGTGTGTCTTTTTTGGTGTTTGTTGGTTTTGTGTCTCTGATCTTTGAGTTGTTTGGAATGATGTGGCTGCTGAATGTCTCTCTTAACTCCATCTCCATGATAAACCTGGTTATGGCTATTGGTTTTGCTGTGGACTACAGTGCCCATATAGCTCATGCCTTTGTTAAGGCAACTGATACTTCAGCTGATAAAAGGGTAGTCGAAGCAGTTACCTATGTTGGAGCAAGTGTCATGTTAGGAGGTAAGGAAACACTGTAGAGGGTAAGTACGTGGAAGATGATCATCCAAGTATGTGGAGGCCTGAATAGGACTGTTGACAGTGACTGAAGTTTCGACAACCTGTGCGATAGTCATCTTTAGAGTCAAAGTGACCTGTATTACGTCTGTTGATGGTGTTCAACCCTAGTTATTGACCTGGGCCCAGTTGCTCGAAGCGTGGTTAGCGTTAACCAGCGTTTAATACCTTGACAACGTATTGGTTTTGATACTGCTTAACCAATGGTTAAAGCAAACCATGCTTTGAGCAACTCAGCCCTGATTTGTCAATTAAGTCGATGTTATTGGTGGTCTGTCAGTTAAGCCGTGATGTTATTGGCTATGAAGACTCTAGAACGCTACTGAATTGTAGTCAACATTTATCGGCACCGCACAAACAACTTACTGACATGGATAACTGACAATTTAACCAACAATTAACAAAAGACAGTTACACTGTGACAAAAGACAGACTGAAACGCATCAAACACATTTAGAGTCCTCATAGCCAATAACGTCACGGTTTAACTGACAGACCACTTAATTGACTTAATTGACTTAATTGACCAATCAGGTCAATAACGAGAGTTTAATACCGTCAACTGATGTGATACAACTCACTTAGACTCTGAAGATGACAGCACAGGTTGTCGAAGAGTCAGTCACTGTCAACAGTCCTATCCAGGACTACACTCACCCAGACGATCATGCTCCACCTGCTTATATGAAACGACTCCTGGGTTAAAACCTTTCACAAGTGAAAGACTTAGTATAAAGTTCACCCATATTCGAGCTTTGTTCACACATTATTACTGACCCGTTTTTGTCCCTATGCAAACATTTTCACCAAGACATAACTATTCTAGTGAGATTTAAGCTAAAAAAAATGTAGGCAAGAATTGAATGTGAAATGTTGTGGCATACATGTAAATTAGAGTG
This sequence comes from Porites rus, assembly GCA_964035705.1. Lineage (NCBI taxonomy): Eukaryota > Metazoa > Cnidaria > Anthozoa > Scleractinia > Poritidae > Porites > Porites rus. The sequence continues at coordinate 9,514,198 of OZ038003.1, read as the reverse complement.
ACGGAAGCAAGACAAAGTTGAATGAGAATCGAGCGTGACTCTTCGAGTGTGGCTGCTAGTACCCTTAATTTTGCTTGTTTCTAATTCCAGTCGTCCATGTACACGAAAAAGCTCTTTTTGGTGGATAGAAAATCCTATTCTGCTAGCTCTGCTACTGGAGTGAAGTTGTACTACTTCAGACAAAAATAGCTGGAACACTTCCACCAAACGTTGTTTTTTTTTTTACTTCTGGCTCACCATTACATCCACCCAATGTCTTTTATCGCAGATAACTCACCAAATCTTGCACACCAACATTGGGAGAGTACGAAGACAGTTGACTGAGACTGTAGCATGACTGATACTGAGACGACATTTTATTTTCCTGTCATGTAAACGAATGTGGTGCAACAAGAGGAACCCTGCCAGTACAGAATTGTACCAGTATCATGTAAACAGTGTTTCTTTAATCTTTGGAAAATTTTACAGATAAGCAAATACAATGAGAATCTACCTTGTGATTATTTTACTAAGGAGGACAATGTTAAATGTTGATTTTTTTTTTATTTAGGTGCCAGTACCCTCATTGGAATCTCCATGATAGCCTTCTCAAAGTCAAAGATTTTTCAGATTTTCTTCAAGATGTTCTTTAGCATGGTACTCCTTGGTCTTCTCCATGGCCTTTGCTTTCTGCCAGTCCATCTCTCTGTGCTGTACAATCTTGCTGCCTCAGTGTACAAACGACGTGGCTCCAACGGAAAACAGAGTGAAGTGGTTCCTGGCGCAGAGGGCCCGGGTACAGTTTATTGCAACCCAACAGGGGATAAACTTCCTCTGGAATCTTCTGCAATCAATCAAGAGACACAGAAAGATTGTAGAGAAGCTTCAAACCTGCTATCCTCTGAGCAGCAGTTGAATGGCAGTACCACAAAAGGTTGGAAAAATTAACTATTGTTGATGATAAATACCAATTTAATGTTTGAGAAGGTATTTATATCAGTGCTCAAAGCAGTTTTATCCAATATCCGAAAACCTGTAAGTCAGTCAGTCTGTAAAAACTAAGTGGACCCTTGCTTTTTCCAAAACCTACCCCATAGTATCTGCATACCTGATCAATTAAACTGAATAATGTTTGATTTATCATAGGAAAGGTTTTATTTAAAAAATTTCTACATAATAAGAGTTATGTCTTGCATCTCGTCAATAGCGTAACATTACAATTTTAGTCAAGAAACGATATTAGCTTATTTTTCTCCGACCGTCCGAAAGCAGCTGAGCTCTTGGATCTTCCTGTGCTAAACGTCCTTAATAAAGGCTTGTTGAAGCAGACTGTTGGTTACTTTGAGTCCATCATTTCAAGTAAGATTTCAAAGTTCGCGAGTAAATATTTAAACACTGATATGATTATGAAACATCTCAGCACCGTTGGCCCTCCAAACATTCAGCCTTGATTGTCATGGTGCTGGCAAAAGTAGTCACATTCCAAATAATCGAAGCACTGTCAACAGCGATTGATAACATGACTTGAATGATGAATTCAAGAACATGGCGGAGGTCCACCTTCATTAAGAAATGAAAATACGTTTGTTATACTCAGTAATCGAATCGATCAAAAACAAACGGCAACAGTAGCTGAAAACAAATACGTAAACTTTTCACTGTAAAGAAATACGTACCTCGAAATAATTCACCTGACTTGCCAGTAGCCAAGAATATTATCAGTCAAATTTTAATAGTTCATGATCAACAGTTTGAACAAGAGAAAATTTAACGCGTATGATTGTTATCCCCCCCAAAAAACGAAAAAAACCTTTTAGTCATCTGACTTGTTGAACAGCACAAAGACAACGACAGCAGCGGAAAAAAGTCGCCAAATCTTTACTCATCTGACCATGCACGTACATGAACCTGAGGTGAAAACGAATTTTCGCAGCGTCCATACTTTTAGACCTTCAGTCATATAGGTCACCTCAGATGCGTCACTGCAAAATCGGCACTAAACAACCTTAACTGGAAAAACTAGTCTCGCTAGTTTAGTCACGGGTAAACCTGTTTTTATATAGTTTCCCATATCTTTCTTTTAGTTTTATGAAAACTGGTTTCAGCAAATCCCAAGGGATAATAGAATCTTTACCATCATTGGACAGCTCTTCTTTAATCCAATTAATGCGGTCCCATGAGAAATACAAACGCCTCCTGGAAATAAAGAGGGGATGCCCAAAAAATTCTCTGCACAATTGGGCAAATAAGGGAAGTTAACATTTAGGATCCTCTTTGGAGACATAGGTGCCTTATCACTCTTACTGCAATGTAATGGTGTGCAGATTTTATATGAAGAATAAGCTGAATACCACCAAATGCTCTTAGCTACAATGTAATTTTTTCTTTAGAAAATAAAAACCTAAATAGCCTAAATTTGTGCTAATTACCATTTATGTACGAACCTGTTATAGCTAACGTGGGAAGTCGCTGGGTTTTACTGTATTTAAACCAATAATGAACTCAGTATTGAAATAACCAAGTTCAAATTTTACTCTTTTAGGAACGCGTTACCGGGTTTCACTATAACAATACTGGGATCATTATTCATTTGTGAGACACTGCCCATCTACCCCTCCTCTAAGCCAACATTTTGCCCTAAGTGAGAAGTAAATGTTAATGTTGGCTTAGGGGAGGGGTAGGTGGGCAGTTTTCTTAGAAACGTATAATGATCCCAATATTGTACCAGTGTCACCATTGTCCAAGGTTTCGATCAGTCAGCACATTATTGTATATAGAGGATATTACATGGCCGCGCGGAGATACGAAATTTCTCGTCGAGTGTTGTAAAATATTGCACGAGTGAGCGCAGCGAACGAGTGAAATATTTTTTCAACACGAGAAGAGAAATTTCGTATCTCCAAGCGGCCATGTAATGTTTTATTTATTATATAAACACCAATGAAATAGCAAACCATTTCACTTTAATAGTTTTTTGGTGTGAAAGGCGCGATTTATTATGTAGCCACAGCAAAGTGATATTTTCACATGTGAAGATATCAAGTTTTCGCGCGAAAGCTCACCTGGTACTTCATTGGTGTTTATATAATAAGGGGTATATATTTCACTCTTTTTCAAGAAATGATCATAGTTCACCATTAAACAAAAATCTAAGGAAGCTTTTCTGAATCTGACCAAGCAAACAGCTTCAGTAGCATTATTGTTTATTGATTGGTTTGATGGCTGACTAGAAAATATGCTTCTTCCTTCTTTCTCAAGAAAAGGTCCAAACTTTTACAATGATTAGTGTGCAACAGCTTCATCTTATAATTATCCTAGACACCACATCCAATCTAAATCATGTTTTGCTCTGCGGATCTGTAGGGCTGTGGCTTTATGACTGCCAGTGTAATTGGTGCTTGCGTCTGGTTGGCAAAACTTTACCTTTAGATTGAACAGCAGAGACAAAGTTGCAAGAACTTATTTCTGGTTGTCTAACTTGTTCTCAATTCTTCTTTTTAAACAGACAACGGAGGAACAGATGACAGAGAAAAGGAGAGTTTGGATCGTGAATCAAAATTGTGAGATTGGATGCTTAGTTGGGTTGCACAGATTCAGCACTACCAATCTATTATTGGAAAAAAACTGAACACGATGCAGTGTGTATTAAGAATTATTCAGAGGTGGCTTACTTCTTTCAAGGTCTGCCTACTTCACTATGTTATACATTATGTTATGTTATAGTTGATAAAGAAAGTGTTCATTTAAGTTTTCAGATTCAAAATCTCCGGGGTCGTGACCAAACCTGGACGTTTTTATTTCGGATTCATGCATCTACGTGTAAACGACAAAACGAATCTGCTACCAAAATGTTCTGGATCCGTCAAGAATCCGGGAAAATCTCCTCCAGTGTAAACCTGGTCTTAGAAAACCGTGAACACCTGAAATATTTTAGGAATGTGGATTGAGCGACAATTACCATAAGCACGCCTCAAAACCACAAAGAAATAGGCCATTTTACAATTCTCAAAATTCATAGTTGGCTCCTAGGTTGACGGGAATAAAACAAAAGAAATGATTATTCAGCACCGAATCTTAAAAGATTTTTTTGTACCTCAACGTCAGAGCCAACTTCTAATTTTGTTAATTCGAAACTGGCCTATTACTGTTGCTGTTTGCTTTTTAGTTTACTGTAGTTCAGTTTAGTCAGTTTTTTTTTTCTGGTGTTCACGGTTTCCTGAATTTCACACTAACGTTATTGAGAATTAACTGGTACTGGACTTGGCGTAGTACATTGTCCTGGCTTGAGAACCCGGCTCTTTTGGAGGAAAAGAGTGCAAAAAGACTGAGGTAAAAGGGGAAAGAGCAAATGGAAGACTCCTGTGGTAATCGTGGTCGTAATTGAAGTTTACCTCGCGCTTTGTGCGCGACCAACTTATAACTTACTTGCCCTATTACTCTCTGTATTGACTTTACCTACAGTAGTTTTGTACTTATCATTACCAGTCGTAACAGCGACAGGTTAAAGCCCATGGCAAGATATATGAACTGGGATTTTCATTAATAGATTAGACAAAATACTTTAAAAAAATTTGGATAATGCTAACCTTACAAAACTGTGACGGCAACATCTTGCATCTATTAAAATTGGAAACAGGGCGCGATAAAAATGCAGTCCGATAGCGTGAATTACGTGTTATTCGAAGTGTAAACATTTCTCATAAAACAAGGGGGTTGGGAAGCCTGTACTACTGCCGAGGACTAGTAAACTTCAACAAATCGCCCGAATAGCAAGCGTTTTAATTTTTTACTTTTCATCTTAACCTGAATGAATGATTGAAGAATGAAGCATTATTTGATCTCGGGTTTGGTGAGGCTGGTCAAACCTCTAGCAATAATTAAATATGCTGAAAAGCCGAAGAAAAAAATATAGAACTAAAAGAGAAAACCACAAGCTTATTTACAATATGAAGCCTAAATTACGTGATATAGCTATTTACAATAAAGAAGCCTAGTTACATAATATATATAAGTTACTGAGAATTAGCTAATACGAACCTTAGCTGGCGAACTGCTATAATTATGCCAAGGGATCTTAAGGGGTAATTGTTTGTTGTTTTGAACACATGAATTAACATGTTTTGGATACGACGGTCCACAAAGCTGTAGCCAATTCGATCAAAAAGAGCGTCAGAGCTTGTATTTGTGTTTAAAGCATCGAGTAAAAAAAAAATGCTAGCCTTGAGATTTTCCTAATTTTACGTAAGATCGAGCATGGAGAATACCATGTCTCTTTAAGTTCAGTGTATTTTGCTTCATGTACATTTATCTGCTTTGCTCTGCAGAAGAGTACCGTCAAAATGATCAAGCTCAAATTTTTGTTAGTAGAGAATGTAATCCCAATGAAAATGAAACACGCAACCTCGTTCCCAGATTTTCTCAGGGACGGGTAGGAGAGAACCCTGGGAACGAGGCTGTGAAAAACGGTCTTTGTATCGCCTAATGTGAGGAAATCCGGAAAATGTATGCTTGTAGTATCCGGAACCCTGGGCTTTGGAAGCCAGAATACAGCTCGAGGAATCTGGGTCCCATTAAAAGTGAAACTCAGAAGTTCCACTGACAAAGACTGTAATCCAGTACCTGAAATCGAGAATCCAAGACTGTGTTGGATTCCCTTATATGGGGCGATTTGTAATCATAAAGAGACCTCCATCTTGTTGTTTGTAGTTCTTTAAACTTCAGTAGTTTATGAAAGCTGGCGATTCAAAAAGAGACAAGTTCATGTATAAAATGTATATGTTACAGAAGAACTTCTTTTAGCCAGTTTAAGATCATTCAAGATATTTGTGTAAATCAACCATTTATTATGCTTTGATGCAGTTATATTAAAAAAGATAAATCACCTAAGGTTGCAGTTTTTGAACTAATTGAAGTTGTACTGCTTCAATTTTGCAAAAAATTGACGAGCATTAGGCTCATTGTTGTACTATTTATGAGTACTTATGTCCAGTTATGTTCAGTGATTTGGTTCTTACTCAGAATCTTCAGGGCAGATCTACAGGTAGCTTGTACAACCAGGTTTTCCAACCGAAGCCGAAGGCGATATCTGGTAAAGGTAGAAAATTATTTTTTTCCGATTTGCTACTCAAAACTGCCTAGAAAGTGCGGGCGTCACGTGAGTGTTGTCATCTGCGTACGCTATGGTGTGTGAAGTTCATTCTTTACAAAGTCTTTAATATCAAACAAATCGTTTCGCTGAATAAGTAGTTTTGAGAAAATCTCGTATTCGTAGTCGTACTCGTCTTAGAATCTAAAGGTCTGTAATATTGATGGTGAGACCCTTTTTATGTTATCTTGAAAGACTTCTGAAAAGGTTTTGTTAAAAAAAATGTGGTGTAGAAATTGACGCGAAAAGGTCCGTAATGCTTTGAGCGTTATAGCGCGTGCTATGATAATTGAATCAAAATTAACTGCCGCTTTAAATTTGACAATATATGTTTGGTGAAAAACAACAACAACTGATCAGTTTAAAAATCGCATTTTTTTAAAGAAAACTTTCAAATTTGTCGTTTAACGCGGCCGCCATTTTGAGAATTTATTTAAAGCATGAGGTTTTACATCGCTTGTCACGTTTTTGTCAGCTGATCACGTGTAAAAATCGGATTTGACCAGGTCTCGCCTTCGGCTTCGTCGACAAGAGGTGTGGGTACGAGTTTACCTGTAGCATCTACCGATGGTGAAACGCCTTTTGTCATGAACCTGTCCATGCAAATATAGTTTACGATTAAGTAAAGGTTAAATTTTTGTTAAATAAAGTTGAATTACTTGCATTGAAGTAGTTTTTTTGTCGTTTCAAATCAATTCTTCCTGTATATTTCTTGTAGAAAGCCTGGGAACACGCTTTGTTTTGATTCAAAAGTTGATCCGCATTCATGAAGTCTTGTAGCCGAGCCTCTCATCGAATCCTAGGGCGCGGGCGCTAAGCGCTAGGTGTATTTTCCTAAAAAGTAACTGGGTGGGACGAAACAGTGATGGTTTCTAGGAAGATTTTAGCCAATCGTAGAGCCGAATATGCAATAGCGATTGTTTTTAAATTTCGTGTTAGGCTTGTAAGATGAAAGGAGACTGTCCAGCCCCCGGATAGTGCTAAAAATGTCACATCGAAAACCCACACGGATATGGACATTTTAAAATAATATATAGTTTCAACGGTTCCAAATTTGAAAATCTTGGAAGAAATAAATACGTTGTTTACCGGCCTTGGTCGATCCGCATAGGAAAAAACTGTGTTCTTTTAAGTTTGCGTCGTTAAATCCCCTGTCATTTCACAAAGTGTAGCTAGGCTAAGCGGCAAAGTTTATCATTTTTAAAACTTTTTTTGAAAAGATGAAGAGAAAATAAAAAGACTCAGTTATCGTCTCTTGGAAAAATTCAAAAGAAAAGATCATGGCAGAATGATGAATGTCTCAAAGAGCTTTGTGAGGTATTTGGTATTGGTTCTTTTGCCTTGGGTATCGAAAACCCCAGCCATTTAACACGTTGAATGTCATGGGCGGTGTCTTTCTTCTTATTGACGTAACCATGGATATTTCCCATGGTAAATTTATCTCGGGAAAGCAGGCCCGTAGCAAGCATAAAATGACTGGGGGGGCTAAGCGAGTGGCCCACATTAACTCCCCCCCCCCCCCCCTTCGCTCCCTCCGTTAAAGCATACTTCTTGGTACATGTCAGATCACTACATTTGTCTACAATACCTTTTGTTCTTGTCTCTAATTTTCCGTTTGTGTTGACTTTGACGAAATAGAGAACTTGTTTGGGATGTCGATCACGGAAAATTTGCCAAACAATTGCTTTCGGTTTTCTTTCTCCCCAACGTAGTCATTAGCTACATCTACATCAGAGCATCATTCTTTTCTGTCCTTGTGAACATGCAACATCATGAGGTCGTTCAGGTGGGATTGTCATTGGTGCATTTCGATCCATTTTGCTTCTGACTATTTTGATGCTTAATAAGCAGATATTTTAAAGCCGATAATTGTTTTTGGCAGAGCAAGAATACGATTTCGTTCATTTACACAATTCCAAATTGCACAGAAGAACAACAGTGCATAATCGTAATGTTATCGACAATACTTTAAAACTTTAGCTTCCATTGACAGCTGTCCATTTTAGTAGAAAAATTCCACTTTTGTAGCAGAATTTAATTCAAGTATGAAAATTTCTGGGGGGGCTCGAGCCCCCCCTGCCCCTCCCCCTGCTACGGGCTTGGAAAGTCCGGTCACTCCTACCCTGCCAATTTCCCGCTGTAAAAGGGTCATTTAGGACAGTAACAGTGTCCCGTGTAACCGCACCTATTATTCGGAATTTGAGCGGTTAATTGGTAGTTGCAGGGCGCTTTCCTTTCTACAGAAATTCCGGTTTGAAGTTTCGGAAGTTCCACGTGCCCAATGGAACGATACATTCCGGTTGCACAGACCCGATCCAAGCCACCGCGCGTTTGGTTATTATTCTTGTAAGCAGGATACAAAAGAGCGGTTCTGGGAACAACAATTTTGTCAAATGGAAAGGGACCGTCGGTCTGATCTACCGAAATGACCTGACCGGTCAAAGTGGACAACCTTCAAAGCTGGTCCCGAATATTTTGGTTGGAACAAACTGAAATGGTCTGTTCCATTTGATACACCAATCCAGAATTTTGGGTTGAAAGGAAAGCGCCCGTAGATTTCAGATTCATCTCTGCATTGTTGCATGCCGTCATGCGCAGTGAATTCACAGGAGAGGTAGTTATAACTAATTTCTACCAGCGCTGACAGTTGTCTTCAATTTGACGAAAATCTCTTCGAAGCAACTTTATCCAATCAAAGATTTTTCTGTCTGACCCAATACAGGGAAGTTATTCCTCTTTTAAAGCTTTCTTGTCATAAGCTGCAAGGAAAAAAAACTTGAAGTTAGTGACTATAGAGTCACTTCACACAAACCATGCATCAAAAGTAATAAAAAGTAGTGTTTAATTGGACTCCATCGGACACCCATATTTGATACCTAGAGTTTTTTTTCATATTTTTCATATTTTTGGTATTCAGTTCATACTCAGTCCATATATTGCGTGTCGTAAAATCCATCGCTGGAAGACCCCATATGGACCTAATTACACTTGTTATTTTTGTCACTTTGAATCTGTCCCCTCCTTTCTGAATGTGCAACATCCAGTTACAAAGAATCACTGCACCATCTCCCGCCTGTTTGTTTTTCATCCACTTCTGCGTAGTAGTGGGTTTTGCAGGTGACTTTGGTTCTTCGGTTATTCTTCTTAAAGGAAAATGGAATAAAGTTATTGCTGATATTGTTATGAGCTCGCGATATTAGTAAAACCATGAAGCGCACGGAAATGATTGTAATACACAAGGGTAGGGCCTGCAATCTTTGTTGTTGCTGGTTTGGTACTGAAATACATAGGTAAGTGTTGAAGACCTCGGATGGCGTACCCTAGAACAACGTCGCATTGACAGTCGGTTCACGGTCCTCTTTAAGTTCACACGGGGGCTCATCTCTGTTAACTCTCTCGGGCTTCTGCGCCCTGTCATGCGCAGGACACGTCACTCGCACGTACTCGGGAAACTCTTCATCCCGCTCCAGACTAGTGTCCTCTGAGTATCTATCCTTTTTCTGAAGGACAATTATTCAGTGGAACAATTTGCCTGCTTCTGTCTTTAGCAAACACTGCTCTTTAGATACTTTCAAAGCCCGTGTAAGCTGCCTAAATCATTTATTAGCTTATTAAGTTTATTTTTTATTTAATTTTTGTTTTTGCCCTCCAACCCAGCTAATAATCCTCAATTGTGACGGTTAGACTGTACACGGTAGATGTAAATGTACAATGGATGTATATAACTTGTGTGCTCTACGGCCTGAAAATAGCACTTATCAACAGTTATATATTGCCAAGGGACCGGTCATTTTTTTTATCGCCTGGGGTGGGGGAGGGGCGGGCGGGGGACTTTTGTTGCGACAACGGAGCACTTACGTGATCCCCCCTTAAAGCATACAGTGTGGTTTTGATCCCCCCTCTTCTATCCCAGCCACCACAAAAAGCCAGGCTGAGTGTTACTATATGCAAGCAAGTGACATCTATATTAATACTTACGTCTCATGAACCTTGAACAACAACTTCACTTATTTAGTCATCTGATATGAACTGAATTGTCTCATACAGATCGTTGAAAACAAAGTCATTGTCGCTCTCGTCCTTCTCACTGTAGAATTCTTCCTCATATTCTTAATCTCCTGATATGCGGTCCCGTCACTTTCATCTTTGGCACCACACGATATCGTCTATGTTCACAGACTCTTTGATGTGTCGGTAATAATGACATCGAATAGCTTTTACTTTGTCAAGCTTGCGACCAACTGTGGTCTGTCCGTGTTCGTTCATGTAGAAGTCAAGTTCTTTTATCTTTAACTTTTCGTTCTTGCCACTCTAAACAAGAGTGTCCCATTTGAAGTCCTTGTATGTCCTTTCCTCCTCTTGCCTCTTTCTTTCCTCAGCTTCTCTTGTTCTAATGTCTTTTCTGATATCAATAACTTTAGGATAATTAATGTACGTAATAAAATGCTTCTCATCAACATTGTTTTTTGGACAGAAGCTCTTGACAGTATGTCCATCGTTTATGATACTGACGGAATGTTCCTCAAAGAAGTCCCTCAAACATTTTCTTGGGAGATAATCATCCGGTGTCCTGCCTGTCGATTCCGTCTGATAGACATTCCATGAAATGTCTGCGATTGTTTCGGTCTGGTGCAGGTTGCGAAATTCTTTGTCTATGGTCCCACCCATCTATTGATAGCTATAGAACACCAAGAACAGAGAATGGAGGAGAACCGTTTACAACAGAGGGCATACTTGCTTCTCGAAAAAATCACGTCAAGAGAGGTAGCTGGAGAGGTGTCTGATGCAGTAAAAACTAACAACAATTTTACAAGCATCGCAACCATCAATGCTGAGTTAATTGTGGTCAGGAAAGAAAACAACAAAACGAAATAATTCCCTTTATGAGGTATGGACACTTAAGTGGCAGTTTCTGAGCATTTTTACTGTTTCATTGTTTACAGTCACCAAATAGGCCACTTGCAATAGGAGGTCACGTGACCAATGCTTCCTTTAAACAATGAGTTGGAATCTTGCTGATGCCAAAAATTGACAGAGCACATAAAAATTATCCTACAGCCGAAATTTGAGAGGAAACGCATTTAAAGGAGATATTTTATGGCACGTTGATTTTTCAACAAAGTAGTATGATTTGTATTGGCCGCCATGTTGGAGGGCATACTTGTGCCTTTCAACATGGCGGCCAAAACGACTTTTTGCTTATATCTTGTTCAACGTTTGATAGTTACGCTCAGATGTGCTGTTAACGTTACCACATCATCTTTTCAACATTTTCCTTGAAGTTTAAGTGCAAAATTTCTGTTCAGAAAGAGGTAATTCATAATTTTCAAAATCACATTTTGGTCACGTGACCAGTTACGAACTTACTCATTTAAAGAAAATGGTGCGGGTCTGAAAAAGCAAATCACTATCATTTTGTTTAAGATATGACCCACCAATCGTTTTTCGAAGGCAAAATCATGTAACTTTCGTTTTCATAAAAACGATTTCACATGACCTCTTAGTGCAAATGGCCTATTGTATTTTGATCAGGCGATCAGCAGATTACACCCATCCGCGGAGACCCAGTTGAGTCAGGAAAAACGGCGGCGAAAGTTTTCAACAACAGCTGAGAGAGCCCCTGGTATGCTACTCTTAAAGAATAGTTCCACGACTTATTCGAATGCTTGTGTTTGTGATTGAAAAAAAAGACTAACCTTGTCGCCAATAAGAGGCCAGTATCTATCGCGCTGCTTCCGTGATCTTCTTAAACAAAGAAGTTTACCCGCAACCTCAACTGTTCGCCGTACATGTTTGGCTCGTGCAGGAGCGCTTTTTAAGAGAAGAGTTTTCAGCGAAAATGGGGTCCACAAAATCAATGAGAAATCTTATAGCAGAGCTCTCTCGCGCGCAAAGCGCGTCAGAGGAGCACCAAGGGTAAGTAAATCTACCCATCCCAGAACATTTGGTAATCATGTGACTGTACACCGACCGACCGCCGTCCGTCCGCACCACAGGCATACCAATGTTTACTCTCATGCCTTCTTGCTACTTTGGGATCCCAGGGAGCCCAGGAGAAAACTGATTGCACATCAATGTTGTGATCAATTGACAACTGTCAAAACAAGGCATCCATTGACCAGTTTGGCTGTAGAAAGAAAGCTTTGAACGATTTTCTCGCCTCGAGTTCAACTTTGAAAACAGCAAACACCTGGAAGCCGGTTGAAAACATAAACATAAGCTTTCACCGAATTATATTTCTCTTATTGATTGTTTAGTAGTCTCTTGCATTTTCAATCGCTTTGCCGTTTGTTTTCAGTCGTTCATAAACATCGCTTGCAGGAGTACTCAAATGCCGCGCGTATCAAACGCTTTTTAAGATTACACATCGTTATAAAACGATTAAATAAAAATTAAACACAATAAATTGTTTATTATGTTGAAGCGTCACTCTTTTACTGTTCACTGCAAATTTGGCGCTTGTCAAAAGTGAGAATCGGCTGGTCGTATAGGTGATTTTGGGAATTTTTTGAACGGTTTCGCTAAAAGCCCACGCGTGCTTCGATGGTTCTGAATATTGAATGAGTGCAATTTGTCTAAAAATTTGTGAAATACTGCATTTTGTCCGAGGTCTGTATGATAAAAACAGCGCCTCATAGTACTGTTTTACCTCAGGTGTGATGTATAAAACGTATAAAAGTTTAGTTTGCACGCGCCCAGATTTGTTGGCAAGATTCTGTAATGTAATTGTCGAACGCAAAAAAGTCGGCCTGATTTGTTTTCCAAGAATTTGTTTTCTAGGCCTAATCTACTGTTGTAAATAACTTCAAATCGTATACTGTAACTGAAATTACTTTAACATTCTTTGTGCCTCTTTACAGTACAACCTAACCCTGATGTCGATGTTGAAGAATGTTCCTTGAGTCGAAAAACTTGGAAAATCGTTACAAAGAAAGTGGGTCATTTTTTTTTCGCTTAAACTGACATTTTAAGCGAGAAAAGTCCATATTTTTGAAAGCATCTTTTTGCAAAACAAGAACTGATTACGCGTGCAAGACTTCGTGGACAAGACTTTGCGACTGGTAAGAATTTCTCTTTAAATCAGTGCCATACAAAGAGTTTTGCGTTTTCTCGACAGTTATGCAAACCCTCGACTTCGTCTCGGGTTTGCATAACTGTCTCGAATTCTTCCAACCCCTCTCGTGTTTATATCAGGCTATGCAAACACGGAAAACGTTTTCTGTTGCTTAAATGTTAATCGATAAATTTTTCGAATAAACTCACAAATTTATTATGCAAGCAGCAATTTCAGTAGTTGATATGAATAGAGTGGAGACATACAAGCATAAAAAATGTATGGGGTTACGGAAATTTTATCCTGTAATTTAGCATGTCAGCAAAAAAAGGAAACGAAAAATGCACCAATTAAAGAAATTAGACTGTGAGCTGATCGAAGCTAATAAATTGGTAAACACCAGAGCACAAGAGAAATTTTTTCGGACTTAAAAGTTTGTAAAATTTGTTAAATTTTTCTCCTCAAGGATACAAGGGGATCGGATGGAACTGGTAGAGTAAACTTTAGGGGCTCATTTTCACTGAGATAATGAAAACTCTTCTCGAAGGAAGCTCTCCAATCCTGAAGGAACCAGACAGGTACGGCGAACAGTCGAGTTTGCAGGTAAACTCCATCTTGTAGAAAGATCACTAAAACAGTGCAATAGACGCTGGCCACTGAATGGGCACAAAAATATTTGTGTCGCTACCGGGGCAGGAGTATCACTCAAATACAAAACTTAACACGACTACGAATCTATGTCATCGACGGGACGGCATCCTACATGTTTTCTACAGACCCCGACAGAGAAGAATTGAAGGTGCTGATCTTATCTCTTTCAAACAGCAGCATTCATTGTATGCTTCACCAGACGTTGGTCGTCTTTAAAATCTCTAAAAAGACTGATTATTTTCGCATAAGAAATTAAAGTTGTTGTCGAAAGCATAGCTGTGAGAAGGGATCAACAAACACGTGACAGTGCGCTAGACCGGAGCTTTTCCAAAATTCCTGGATGCTCCCTAAGTCCTGTTTTTACAGTAACATCGTAACACCGCTGAGCACATTAAAACAATAGACCTATTCGGCTAACTCAATGTTGTACCCAATTCAAACCCTTTAGGAATAAAACTTTTTGTTTCAGGAATTTCCATACATTTAAATGAGAATGCCACATTATAATGCGAATACAATAGACAAAGAACCTGAACCCTGGGAGATTTGAATTGGGTACAACATTGAGTTAGCCGAATAGGTCTATTCACAGAATAGGCCATTTGCATGATGGCGTCATTTTAGTACAAGGATCCTTCAGGGTTTTTGCTTTCTTGTGCAAATTAGGGCTTTTGTTATTTAATCCTCACTGGGGCTACCTATTTTACATATATATGAAAGGAAAAACGAAAAGAATTCTGGTCGTAGTAGTAAAATGACGCCATCGTGCAAATGACCAATTGAACTCTTCTTTATTTTGTTTTTCTGCACTTTGTTTTCCCTTGCTTTAAATATTTCCCAATTTTATGAAATTATGTCATGAAATTAACGGTCTTCATTGAGACGGTGAACTAGTTCTTCAGCAAAACTATATTTTTGAAAGAAAATAGTTGCAAATTAATGAATGATTTACACACCCCAGAGCGCGAGTAGATAACAGAACTTATGTCATTCTCCTGCAATCTCTAAGCGAAATTGAACGTTTTTCTCTTTTGATTATGTTATAACACCAGAAAAACTGATAAATTTACATCTACCTGGAGTTTTGAAAACGGGTTGCCTGATATCTTAACTCAAGTCCAGCACATTGCAGGCAATCTTTCAAAGCATAAATTGCTTAAAGCTGGAATGCTTTTAATAAAAATCTCCCTCTTCAGGACTAACCACCCTCAGCTCTTAACCATGGGCTTCAAATAACTTCCTAGAATTGACAGAAATTCCAGAAAAAATGCACGAGGGGGGCAACAGGCCGGCCTGTTGCCCCCGTTGAGCCAGCTAATTTTTTTAAGGGGCGGGGGGGGGGGGGAGGGCGTAAGTCAAGCTAAGTGTCATGTTGCTGCACAGACACAGGGCCATCATGTGGTATGCATTTGGGTGGGGGGGCCTGGCTAAATTCCCGGGTAGTGGGGTTGTTGTAAAGAGCAATTGCTTTGCGCTGGACTGTGGATTTGAGGAATTTTTGTACCGGGGCTTATCCCTTTTTTTCAAAGCTCAAAAATACGTTAAAAATACATGTCTATCTTTGCATGTAGAGTAGACATTAATGTTTACTATTCCAATATAAAGATAAACTGAGAGTGAATTCGGATACTTGTGGACGCGCAAACTTGATTTAAATACGCTACGTTTGATGAGGAAAATATTGAATCCGCTGAGGAAAATTTGCGGATTCAGAAATATCCGGATACGTGTGGACCGGGCCTTACATTAAATCAGTATCTAACAAAAAGTACCAGATAGTTACAAGTAAACAAAAGAGAAGAAAAAAATTGAGTGTAATCAGTGTAACGTCATCTCGTAGTAGTCTACTATGTACTGTATTTATTCGATTAACCGCCCTGGGCGCTTATTAAATTTTTGCACCTTGAGAGTGGGCGTTTATTCGAGGTGGGCACTTATTCGAGGTTGGGCGCTTATCAAATTTTCACCATTTTCAGCAAGTGAAGTATGTTTATTTTGCAACAAAACAATAAATGCTGATAACAAAACGCGAAGAAGTAACGAAGCAAGGTTTCTCTAAAATACTCTAAAGAAAACTCCGTCCTCGGGAAAGTCTCTTATTAAAATTTATTCACTCAAGTGGGTGGGGTGGGGGTGAGCGCTTATTTGAGTTTGATTGGGAGGAGGAGGAGGTGGGCGCTTATTCGAGGCTGGGCGCTTATTAACTTTTTCTGCCTTTAGGATGGGCGCTTATTCGAGGTGGGCGCTAATTCGAGGTTGGGCGCTTATTCGAATAAATACGGTATTTCACAGATTAAGTAAAATAACTGCAATTGTAAATAACTTCGCTTTACAAAGCACGTTGACTGGTAACTTAAAATTACCCAGTTTAAGTTGTAAAACTGAGCGTATACATTTAGTTTTTATTTTTCTTCAGATTGCATCACTTCAGTCAGTTGAAAGCCTGAATCACAACATTCAGAATGCCAAAAAAAAGGGCGAAGGATGCATTCATGTCTGCTCCTGACGCTAACTGATAAGGAGATGTCTTCTCGTGGGGTGGAGGCTCGGTGAGATTCAGTGCAAGAGAACCTTCGGATTCTGAACGAATAGGACACGTCTTCTTAGGGGGAAGCGGCTCTGTGATTCTCGGTCTCGGCGCTCTGCGGTTTGGAAGTGGGCCCGTTGCGTCCTGTAGAAGAAGCCGAAAGAAAAAAAACCGAGGCTCATTTAATTGTGCTATAATGCATTATCGCGTGTATCATGAGTAAAGTTGAGAAATATGCATATGGAAACTACACTCTTGCATAAAGGAATTTTCGCTGGCCCACTGTGCGAACAAACTTCTACTTTCGAGATGCTATTTTAACAGTTCGAACAAGACGGGTCATACGCCGGAATATTTATCATCATAGTTCATATCACAAGTATAAAGGAATTTACGCGGAGTCCCCTTAAAAACAAACCGTTGCTATTGGGATGCTGCTTTAAAGCAACATTCAAGTACCTCAAAGAATATTTAACATCTTAGATCATCACAAAAGGAGGCCCGTGGGGACGTAAAACCTGGCAAAATCCATCATCTGTTGGCGCCCCTTTTTTTCAAAATAACCGCCAAGAATAATTTTTTATGAATGCTAGTGGGTGCAATCAGCTTCCAATGGAAATGAGGAGTCTCTTTCTGTTCACTCCAGTTCAAAGCTAAGCGGAGCCTTATCGCGGAAAAGCACCACAATCATATAAACCATGATACATGTACGTACTGTGCACAATATTTTTTACCACTTTGTTTCAAGTTAATAACTTCGCATTATTTACGTACAGACCTTCTGAATTTTTGCGAAAAGAAATGCCTACGGGGTAATAACCATAGGAGGCGCAAAGAAGAGATTGTGGATCATTAATTAGTGTTATTTCGTGATGTTTCCTAGTGTTAGGCACCAATGCCTTTCTTTCTTTTCTATTTTTTAACGGACGCTTCTCTGTTGTTCGCCTACATGTCCGAAGAACCTAAGATGGAGACGCAGTGGCAATCTCCTATCACCTTTTTAAAAGTTACCATTGGATAGCAAGAAAAAACGAACAAAACGTATCTACACACGAGCTTACACACAAATTAATGTGTAGTTCCAGAAAGTATCCATACCCACCACAAGGGCCTTTTGCCTTAGACCCCCACCCCCTGGAATTTCCGTAATCTTTCAACTTGATTAGGTACCCCTTGGAAAGAATACTTCGTCAAAAATGGTGTTGCACTAATACTATTATGCGAAAGATAATTCTTTCTGCGATAAGGAGGGGACAATTCTTTTATTCATGTTAATACGTGTCTTATTATCTCAATTTTGCCTTGGAACGGTTTTTCCTAGTTAATAATTTAGTTAATAATCTCGCAAGTCACTGCGAAACATGGAGACGATACCTTACACGACACAAACGATGCCATCTGTAAAAAGAGCCAGTTAAATTCTAACTGAACACTGAGTGGAATTCAATTACTTCCTCTCAGTTAAGTAATGATCCGGGTAAGGTGGATAGCAATTTCTTTTGTTATGCGGCAACGGTGCTTTCCCCACATAGGAATGTTCTCATTTTTACACAGAGAATGCTTAAACCTACATGAAGGTAGTTTACGCAATAAAATGCATTTACACTCCACTTCGAAAGGGTGTCT
The DNA here is from genome assembly GCA_964035705.1 of Porites rus. Lineage (NCBI taxonomy): Eukaryota > Metazoa > Cnidaria > Anthozoa > Scleractinia > Poritidae > Porites > Porites rus. The sequence continues at coordinate 9,496,216 of OZ038003.1, read as the reverse complement.
TTTTGTGTTAAAAGATTTTGACCAATCACTAGAGTTGAAAACAACAGCCAAGAAAAGTTTACAATTTTACATGTTCCCCACATAGGATTTCTTTGCTATTCAAACTGAGACCAGATTTTGTTATATGGAAGATGGTTGGAAAGTAAGAATGAATATATGTACTGCTTTATGAAGTTTTGTTAACTTTTGCTGTTTGAACCAATCAGAAGTAAGTACAGACAATAGAAAAGTTAGCACCTTTTTTGCATTCCAACATGTTCGTTGCCGTTGTTGCTATCGTTCTTATCTGGACCGTTTGTTAAAAACATGCTACAAGAAAGCTTAGAACGCGACCACATTACAGGCGTAATCAGCAACAAGAGCTAGACAACCGGACGTTGATTCATGAGTCGATAACAACTATCTATCGCGTAAGCCGTGAAAAAAGCATTCAGCCGTCCTTAAAATAAATAGCAGATCATCGATGAAACCGTAGTTATTGTTTTAAAACACCGTTGATAATAAAATAAATGGTAGCTGGTCCAACAAAGCAGACGTAACCTGGCAATCTTACTTGGAGCCCCCGGAAAAAAAAATACCTCGAGAAACTACCCCCACACCCTCGAAAATTGCCTCCTTTTGGTCCCCCTCCTTCTCCTCGGAATTTCCGTTGCTTTTCGTGGAGGGTAAGAGGAAGGGAAGGAGGGGAGGAGGGGTGTATAGATATTTTCTGGTACTACACAATCTTACATTGAATGAATGAAATGAAAAGACCATTCCACCTCAAGCTTAATTGTCTTAATCATTCTCACAGTGTGCAACAAGATACTATTTTGCCTGCTGCGGTAACACTTTTTTTTTGCAGCAGTTTTTCCGAGCACGGTGTTAATTTGGTCTCCCTTGCTGTATCCTTCAAGGACATCGGATCCACTAGAAGTTTAATTTGATTAATCTTAAAACCCAGATGTCTGATCTCTCTCAGTTCGGTTCTCTCGGTTTTGTCACAAAACTGAATTTTAAGACCTCTGAAAAGGGAGCTCATCCATACTCACCGCTCTAGAATTTATACGTTTACCCCAACATCCGGGTATCAAAGTATCAAGCTCGTTCTGATATTTCCTCAGCTCGTTTGCTACTTCATCAGTCCAATGGATTGGCCAGCGGTCAAGAGGTATCCAGTATTTTGTACTGGGAGGTATGTTGACCTTGGAACTGAAAAAAGAGGATCAAGTTAACCCTTACCCTCCCAAAAGTGTACAAAGTCAAGATTCAACAAAGTTTCCAAATTTTAAGTCATAAAATGATGGGAAAAAAAGGTACCATGTGAAAACCCCTCTAAAGTTAAAACCAATATACAAGACTCCCTTGTTCACACTGACAGTCAAAGGGTTAAAAAATTATAGAGTGAAATACGCTTGACGTCTCGGGCGGGAATGGATTCACTCATCTCCATTTAACCCTTCCTGTTTTACTATTCAAACGAAGCCTCTTAAACATGACTTTTGTAAGTATCATATATTTTATGTGATGACTGTGATTCCCCCAATTACATTTTGGAATTTCATACAAGAATTCTTACAGTATAGAAGGTAACCGATAAGGGTGTTGCCTCGCTAACATTTTTTTAAAAGCTTCTTGCGAGTCGCGCAATATAGGCAAAACTTTTTCAAAGAACTAAATTAATAAACGGGAACAATGACCAAAACTAACGATATTTTTCGGCATTAAACAACATTAGCAACCCGTTACATTTACATAGTTGGATAAACAGATTATTACCTCGCTAGAAATTTATCACTGACTATGGTCCTGAGGTATATTCTATGTATTTTTTTTTTAAAAAAAACTACTTCTACTGAGGGCTAAGTGGGTCTGACCTTACCCTAACGGTTAAATATGAAACTATGGAAATACCATGCATGCCTTGCGGACAATATTGTTGGTCATAGTCATCATAACCTCAGCTAAGTACTGTTGCAGTTGCGTTGAAGTCAATGCTATAATATCGGGGGCACCAAACGACCTGATATTTGCAAATACGTCACATGTGTCTCAAATGGTTGTTTGTATTTGTAGTTTATTTATTTGCCAAACAGACAATACTACAATAAAAAAGATACAAAAATGGAGAAAGTACGGTGGCCTACAACGGCAATACACAAATATATATTATATAACTGCATTCTGTATCTTAGTACACAAACATATTCATTGGCTGTGCGAGTATATTTACCAGTACAATAAAATATACACCAGTACAACAATATGTATCCCAGCACAGAAATGTTAATTTCAGTACAAAAATATAATCTCCTGAGTACGGAAAGATATCTCTAATTCTTAGTACACAAATAACAGCTCCAGTAAAAAAAAAAAATATCAGTCTCTCAGTACAAAAACATAAGTTCCAGAACAAACATATTCATTGGTTGTGCGACTAGATTCTTCAGTACAGTAATGTATACAACAGTACAACAATATATTTATCCCAGTACAAAAATATAAATCTCAGTACAAAAATATAATTAGCGGTACAAAAAATTAAAAAAAAAATGGAAAGAAAAATATAACAACTGTACAACAATATGTATCCCAGTATAGAAATATAAATTTTACTACAAAAATAAAAGTTTCGGTACAGAAAAACATTTTTTAAAAAATTTGGAAAAAACCGGTAGGTTCTTTATATATGATTATTACTATGTACCTAAATATATATGCTTATTATAGCATACCTTGCAAGAGAGACTACTAACAATCAAAAAAAGAAATATAATTCGGTGAAACATTTACAGAGACAACAATTTTCATTCACGAAGACAAGTATTAAAGTGTCTCTAAAAATCCTGAGTCTTTAAAGCGTACAGCTTAAGCCGGCTTCCCGGCGCCCGGCGCGGTGTTTACTGTTTTCGAAGGTGAACCCCTCGAAGCAAGAAAATCGCTCAAAGTTCTCTTTCTACGGCCAAATTTATAACTAAATATTTTTCGGAACGTTTTCTTTCTATTTGCGGTGAGCAGATATATAGAAAGGCTTTTTAAAGTTTTGTAAGCTTATATCAAACCTGATACTAGGTCAGATCATTGACTCAAATCCTACAAACGTGCATAAACTTGCCGCATAAACTATCAGCGTGAACTGTGCAAGACTTCATGAAATAAGATATAACAAAAACAAACATCAAATACAATAATTACGCAGGCTTACCATTTGAGATTCAGTTCCTGAAAGCTATCAAGGGAGGCCACAGTTGCTTGAGACTTTTAAACCCTCTTACACATTTAATAAGCAAAGTGAAAAACGAAAACGATGCCATCCGAAATCGAATTACCGAAATTTGACAAGCGATGCATTTCTCAACCAAAAACCCAGTAAACAAACCAGCCATGAATAACAAAAGACTCTCGATAGCAGCTGTATTTCATTTTGTACATCCAGAGAAAAAAGACAGTTAAAAACATCACAAGTTGACACAAAACTCTGTCAGCTTGAGCTGTCAAAGTAAACAACTTTCAAGATGCTGCATAATTTTTCCGCATGAGCTCACCTGTCAAATTTTGACCAATCAGAGTATAAAAATTGGACGTAGAGCGTGACCAACGCTTGACCATAGTAAGAAAAGGTCTTCCCCGCCTGTACTTTTAAAAAAACTGGCTGAATTTTCGCGTCCAAGGTCAGCTTGAGATCAAATCCTAATAGTGCGGGGCCATAGTGACATAAACACAACATATTTGATATGAATCATTGGAAAAAATAAACTTGAGCCTGCGATCATTTGAAACTGGTAATTTGTCAGCGGATAGCTTCAAAAAAATGCTCGACTTCGATGGGTCGACCCTTGAGCCCGCGGTACGGTAAGGTGATACTGGTCAGCTGAAGCCCTGTTTTGACAGCTGTCAATTGATCAGAACACTGATATGCAATTAGTTTTCTCTTGGGCTCCCAAAGAGAGAGAGTAAACATTGGTTTTCCTGTGGTGCGGACGGATGGTCGGCGGTCGGTGTACGGTCACTTGATTACCAAATTTTCTGGGATGGGTAGATTTACTTAGCTATGGGGCTCCGCCCACGCGCGCCTGGAGCTCCGGTAATATTGGCTGTCTTTACACTAGGCTGTTAAGTAAGACTTAAGAGCTGCTAAGTTTTACTTAACCTAAAATTCGTGTGTGAAGGCCTAAGTAAAATCTGAAGTAACTTTACTTTGCGTCTCATTAAAGTCGGAAAGTTGAAACGATTCAAGAAAGTTTCAAGCGACTTGAAAACCATCCTTAAAACCGACTTAGCTGACTTGCGGATTCTTGAGGTTTGAGAAAGACGAAACATGTCAATCAATCTTAATTATGTTGCGTGGGAAAATAGCCTTAAGTTAACCTGAAGTAAAAAAGAATCGGTTGTGTGTGAAGCTTTATTTTACTTGAAGTAATTAAAATTTACTTGTTTTGAAATATTTCTTAGCCTATTTAGGCTCTAGTGTAAAGACTACCATTGTAGATGCGTTGATTACATTTCGGGGATAGTACACAGTTGCTAAAAACCTCTAATTTCATTAGTTCCCCATAACATGCTGCTCCATTGTTTTAGGGAGAGAGTCATTGTAATATATCTATGTCTATTTTTGTAAAACAGAAATAAACAAAGGTCCTAGTATGGACCTTGGGGACGGCCACACATAATGTTGGCACGAAAAGAGACAATTATTGTATTCTACAAATCTAGAGAAAAAGCTCTTTATCCCTTTCACAGCGAAGCCACGTATGCCGTAGTATTCCAGTTTACCCTATAATATGAAATGATTAACTATAATGTTTTTCGTGCAAATTAAGCAAGGCAAGTATCCCAGAGTGGTTTTCATGAAGCCGAACTGGTTGTCACAGACAATATTTAAATTAGTCACTATAATCATGTAAAGCGATCGTAGATGATTCTTTCTAAAAATTTGGAAAAGCATGGTAGAACCAAGACAGGCCTATAGTTGGTGAATAGAGACTGGTCTTCAGCTTTAAACAGTGGCACCACACGAGCTGTTTTCATTTGTCTGGTACCACGCCATGAGGGATTGACGATTGATTCTCGAAAGGATCGAGGTAGAAAATGTTAACGCGAAGACGGTCGCAATTGAATTTTTTTGTGAGGTTGCAGAGACTAATCAGAGAAGTAACTGCGATTAAACCTATTTGCTACTTCTACTGGATCGGAGACTCTAGACGGTCTGATCTAAACAGCTGTATTTAATTGAGACCTAATGACTTTTTTCTTTTTAAAAATTTGTTTAAAAATTTTCAAGTGGCGTGGGCATTTGATTCAGCATCTTCCAATTAATTTTCATATTCTCGACAGTTAGCCAAAGGCAGGGTATTATTCAATTTGTTTTTGCATGTTTGTAGAGAGAAGCATTGTCCGTTGTTGGAACATAAAGATATTGTTTGTAGAGGTTATTCTTCCTTTTGATGCGTTTAAGAAGAAATTTCGTTAACCACAGTTTTTAAAGCGCCTCTGTTTTCGAGTCGCCTTCTTAAGAGGGAAGCAGTCATTAAAAATCTTTGTTTACATTCCATGAAAGGGTTTGTACGCAATGTTGGATCGAAGTAGCCCAGAAATTTCTCATTCTCACTTGTCAAACGGAGTCGTTGGGTGCCCTGTAATACAATCATTAAGCAAGTTGACACAATTTTTGTCTTTAATATAAGCCATGTGATTTTTGAAACGCATCCATATTAACTCTGTATAAAAATCCCTCCGAATTTTTATAAATATATTAGCCCCGGGGCTTGCTTTTGGAAACTTATTGTAAACCGAAAGCAATGCTATCGTGGTAACGACTTGGTAGACTAGCTTTCTTTTAAAAAAAAGAACACAAATATACTTACAATAATTTGTCGATCATTTTCCAGGAAGGTTTAAAAAATGTATTGTCACAAAATGAGAAATCTTTAACCCGAGGATAGTAGAATAAGAAATTCACACACATCTCCTGACGTGTTGATCCACCTCCCTAAAAATAGGAGCGAAAGAAAGAATAAACATAAAGCAAAGTTTTTTCTTGCAACTTTAAATAGTCTCCTTAAAGCCACTTTTAAACACAGAATCCACCAACTTTTTCTTGACTTAAACTCTTGAACAAAACTAATTTTAAAGGTTCTTAAAATGATTAACTAACGACTAGTTCGAAATTTTTCGATTTTTTACACACTTACAGACTAAACGCAGGGGGAGGGGCAGGGAGGCTCGTAGCCCCCCAAGAATTTTTGGATGTTAAAAAACAATGATGTGCCAAAATAATTACAGTATGATTGAAAAAAATTAGTGTGTAACAGTCAATCATGTATAGTGACGCTCAAAGTGCCATTTTCTTAGCCTTTAATAATCATGATCTGTTTTTTATCAATGTCAGTCTACCCACTACTGTTTGCAACAGTAGCAAAGGCACCAACAACTTTGTTGGAGAAAATTAAAGAAGCAAAAGGGCGCAGTTCTCGGTTAACCCTTTCTTTTTTGTCGAAATTGACACAAACTATTGCATTGTGAACAGTATTAGTTTCTATCTGACGCCATGTATGTACGTCATATGGCATATTTGTTTATATCCATTTTTTGACGGAGAGGCTTTGCTTTGGCCAATTTCATTACCACCACTTATTGTATACTTGCTTCCTAATCAGCTATCCTGGCCTCAACATTTAGGGAGAAAATCTTCATTGACCATTCATTTTTTTGTTTTGACCCATGCACTCGGAATATTTTGCCAAAAAAAAAAAAAAGGAAAAGATCCATACTGGGGCCATTTGGCAGATTAGAGTCAACAATATTGTAATTACACCTAGATAGCTTAAATCTGGGACCTACACTAGCAAAATAACAAGCCCAAGTGAAAAGAAGACAAGTAAAAGAAAAGCCAACAAAAAATCAGATTAAAAGCTATAAGATATTGAATGGCCTTATCATGATCAGTAGAGCACAAAAAAAAATTGGAAATTGCAAGTCAGCCTGCTTCTAAAGAAAGGTGCACATACTGTACATTCAGTGAAATGCAAATCACCCCAAAACAGGAGAAGGAAGTTAAATTATTCACTTTTTTTTAATTAACAAGGCCAAATTACCAGCTCGAGCATTGAATCACTGATAAAAAAATGAATATATTAATCATTTCTACTATAATGCATCGGGTCAAACTTTACCATGGCTCTAATTTATTTCCATTTACAAGGTACTAGGGGACTATGAGAGTGAGTTTTTAACTTCACGAAAATTAAGAAATGGTAAACGTGCAGCGTGCAACCATGGAGTTATGGATGCATGCAGGAGGTTGCTAAGCACGAAAGAAGCGTAAGAGTCGCCGAGGCGATAGCCGATTCCGACTCTATAGCTTCTTGAGTGCTTAGCAAACCTCCCAAGTGCATCCATAACTCCATGGTTGCACAGCTGCAACGTTTACCATTTCTTTTATAACATAATCAAAAGAGAAAAACATTATTTTCCATTTGCCTTCGGTTGAGTCATCGGTCCGAGTTCATGTATGCTGCCATCTGTCCCCCCCCCCCCCTTTGAATTTTTCTTCCGCTGAATCAACGGATCTCCGTCTTCAGGCAAATTGCAAAACGTTTTTCGTTGTTACTCTGAATGCCATCTGTCTACTTGCTCTTAATATTAGGGTAAAAACTTTGAGGGAAAACTATAGCTGCAACTATAAACACCAACTAAAAAGACTCTAAAAAATAAGCTAAAACTAAATAAATGAAATAATTATCAAGCTTATTTATGTGACAATTTTTGAAATAAACGTAAAGAAGAAATGAGAAAATTTGACCGTAATTCCTTTAGAATAACAGGTAACACTAATTTTAAAAGGAAATTAACTAGCTTTGTATCAAAATCTGTCTGGGAAAATCCAGCTATGAAAGTCAAAGTTGCAACTGAAATTCGCCGACACATAGCCGGCGCTGAAGCTGTTGTTTTTCGACCGTTCTCTGAACGACTGTTATGAATGAACACTGAGGAACAAAAAAATACACACAGAGGTTATTTTTTGAACAATTCATTTGAAAACCCGAATGTTTCTGTACTCAAATGAAATTCGCTTATTCCAGCGTAATGTGCCCGTTTAAACTCAACTAAAATTTTTAATCCATGCGCTGACAACTTCACAACAAAGCTGTCTCGAATTTGAGCATGTTTCCGAAAATATTTTCTAGAATTTAGCATCAGCTTGACCAAAAAGTCAATAACACAATGCTAATTGATAAATTTACATTTCAAACAGACTTTCTCTTCTATAAAAAACACACAAAATGTACCTTAAATCTTCGCGCGCTCGATTTTCCTTCAGCCGATTCTAGCCGCGAGGAAAACAGTGATTAATTCATCCAGGGCAAATTTGTCGCTTGATCTTTTGTCTTTTTTCCTTCGAAACGACAGCTTAGTATTTTCTTCAACTTCCACTTTTCATCTGTGCATTTCATCGGTGTATTTTACTGTCAGGAGAGGAGATTTCTTGAATTTGCCTTAATATTTACCGCGCTAGCTCAGTTTCTTGGCGTGCACCCACGGGCAAATAGTAGTGGCTAACTGACCAGTCAGAGCGCGCCATTTACTTTTGTTATGTTATAATTAAAGTTATTTCATCCAAGGTTTAAATGGAACCATAACTTCAGTTTTGTGCCAGGTTGGTCGGACAAACACTGAATGTGATCTTTAAGCTTTGATGAGAAAGATGCGGGTTAATTTTGATGATAATGATGGTGATGATGATTATGATTATGATGACAATGATGATGATGACAATGAGAACAAAAACAATTTGTGACATTATTAATGAAAGCTGGATAATAGTGAGGATGGTAATGAATGTAGAATGAGCTGGTTACTTCACAAAGTAAAGAATATTGATGTTCAGTACATTAAAAATACAAACATCCTTCAATTTGAACTAGGAAATAAGAAACTTCACTTGTGAAGTAGTTTATCAAAGTTATGCTACAAAATCTTTTTTCAAGAAGAATCTAAGGGCCTGTTCACATGGAGGTGGGGGACTTCAGGTAATTAGGTGGGGTAACGCGCCTGTCCGTATAATTTCTTGTATGCATGGTCACCCCACCTATCATACAAACGTGATTACATTAAAAGCGGGTTACCCTACATACCTGGGATTCCCCACTTTCATGTAAACAAGCCTTAAAACGCATTCGCGCCCTTCCTACCTTCGGAAATCTGTACCATCCGCCTCTTTTTCTTTTAAGACGTCAAGTCCCCCCCTCCCCTCCCTGAAAACCTTCTGCCCGCCCTGTGGTATACATAATGAATGCAGCTTCTGACTTGGTCTTTTTCAGACTCTGGAGTCAGTTGAAGGTGGGTGGCACTTAAGACAGGCTTTTCTTTCCAAATTGCTATCAAAGTTACACTACTTTGTAATCTTCATCTCTGGCCTGTTTTATCACGCTTATTTGGCTAAGGTTGGGGAGATTTTTCCCTCCTGTACAAGATGATCTTCAAAGTTTGTAAAAGTCTAATGTAAAAATTAACTTACTGTGATCGGTCGATCTCTGTCCATTGAATCATATTGACAGTAATGAATGATATCGTCCCCCTAAAAAATCAAATAATATAATGTTTCTGGCTCGTTATTAAAAACACTGTTCTAGGATGATTTATTAGGTAGAGTCCGTTTGCTCAGAAATGGCCAAAATGCTCATGCTTTTGAAATAAAAAACCTTGAAAACCATACAGTTTCTAAAAGGTGTCCAATAAAG